>JAXCIN010000048.1:2498920-3748380 GCA_038502155.1 Parochlus steinenii | reverse complement strand
ATAACCAACAATATTGTTCGGTAAAATAAGCATTTTAGGCTTCTAAAACAAAGTTATTGCATTATTGTTGTTGGTTTGCCTCTAGCCAATCAATTTTAATTTGGAGTAAGACAATATATCCGGGAGCTTTTGGCATTGTTCTATAAATATTTGGATTTTTTGGGTGCTTGGGCCTTGTTGAGAGCATACACCACACAAAAAATAAAACACACTATGTCAGGCTGTGCATAAATATGTACTTAATATGTTAGCAGAACATAATCAGAACTGTCTCGCAAGGCATTTTATGGCAAGCACCATCAATTAACCCCTTTCCAATTTTTGGTAACGAAACGAAAATGAATTCCAAAGCAGCCACATCAAATGCGGAAGAACACAAATAAGAGGCTGAAGTCACTTCTTTTCAATCATCTTGATTGATTAAGACACTTTTGTGTGTGTGATTTTGAGGCATTTCTGCATCACTGAGCTCTGAGAACTGAGAGAAGGTTTCTAGGTACTTGCTGAGTTTTGATAATTTTATCGCACATAAATTCAGTTCGTTAAATTGACGGAAATTGGTTTTATTGGAGGCAACTCTCATAACTTTTAAATAGTATAAATTCTTAAAGAAATTACTATTAAAATGAAATTTTAAAGTAATGGCCGAAATGTTTTTTACCATCTATCCATTGTATAATAAATATATTACTCTATTTCAACATTATAAAGTTATGGTGAATTTCTGTATTGTAACACCTGTACCTAAAAGATTACTCAGCATCCAAAAGATACACAAAAATTGTTTTAAATCCAACCACTATCTTTCTTTAAGTGTCCCATTCTATTTTATGCGAGCTGATGAGACATAAACAGAATGTAATGTACAAAAACTAACAAGCAAATTCAGTTAGACGGCCCATCCCCAGCCATAAAAGACATCTCGGCATACGACAGATCTGAGGGTAAACTCTCGCATAATATTCCATCAAATTTTATTTCTTTCCTCTTCAGCAGCCGTCTTGGAAGACATTGTAATACACGTAAATACATGAAAAGAGAAATTGAGCTCAAATCCAAAGCTTTTTACAAAATAATCTCTTAAAAACTTGTAATATCATGCAAGTTTTATACTAGAGTGTTGTAACGTTGTAATGATTTCATGTGGTAAATGTTATTATTATCTGTTGTTACTTTATTATTATATGCTTGATAAATGATAAAAAAAATTCAAACTGTTTTTGATCGAAATCTGCCGAGTCACATTTTAGAAATCTTCCCGGTATTTTTTGACGTAATTTTATGGCATAACAATTGCGAACAAATTGGAAGAGAATCACAAAGTTTTATGAACCACTTACACACACATCCAATTTGGATGGATTATTGATAATATTCTAAACAGAGAAATGTGTAGATTTTATAAGTATACTAAGTGTGCTATATTTTTTAAATTTTGCTAGAAAAGTTTGGTGAAAAAGTGCCAACATTTATTGTAACATTTCGTCAGACAAAGAACTTTATTTGCATGAATTTTATAGAAATTTTTTTGATAAATTCGTGCGTTTTACAGAGCTTTCTGAAATACCTGAGGTTATCGTTAAATCACTTTTGAAATGTTGTCAAAGACACACAACGACTTTCTTTATAGTCTTAACAGTCACTTTATAGTCACTTTATACTCTACAGTGAATATATGTAGGAGAATTTTCGGCAAAATTGTGTAATAAAAGCAATTGTCGTTTGATTGAGTAATTTCTCGTTAAAGATATGGTATGATTTCGATCTTCTGAAAAAAGATACTTAAAAAACTCGCTGTTTGTTTTATAAAACTTTCTTGATATATAATTTAAAACCAAAAAAAGGGCCGAATCAAAAGATGTAATTGGGTAGCTTTACCAATAAAAGACGGATGAAAAATTTTTCCTGAAAAATTATTCTAAGAAATTGCTAATGTTTGACAAGTTTAAATGTCTCCGTTCCTGCAAAAACCTCAACAACTTCATCAGAAAAAGGTTTGCTTTCGACCAATATTTCACGATAAAAAATTATTTATCATATTCTTTGACATTGATTTATTTTGATGATTTATTCATTTATTTGGGTTTTAAGATAAAGTCAAGAATTCTGTCCACCAAAAAATTTCAAAAATAAGTTCTAGAGGCTTTTCGTAAAATAAGAGCAGGAGATAAATGTGAAATTTTTATCAGCTTGTAAAGCGTGCCGCTTCAAAACAGTCAACCTTTCTACATTACATTGAATTTGTGGAATCCTCTCTCGCTGCCCACTAGGGTGGTTCAAACTACTATGGGAATTCTCGTTTTGAAAATAAACATAAAGAAAATTCACAAAAATTTTCAATTTTTTTTGATGGAGATAAATTTGAAATTTTTTTGAGATCAGAAGCCCTTGTAAAGAAGAAAATTATCGTTTTTAGGTAAATTAAATAACTTGCAAGTTCTATTTATAAAAGTTGTTTGACATCGAGAGTGTGAAAAATTAAAAATCATTCAAAACCATATAACATCTAAAATATTTTATCAATACCCTTCAATTTACAACTACAATCAATAAAAATGTTATTTTAAAGGAAATTCAAAAGATTTGGCATATATTTGATGTTCACGAGATGTTTAATTCCAGTTTTAGTGGATCAATATAAAAATGGATGGCATGTTGTTATTGTTTTTTTTAAATTAGATTTTTCTTCAAAGTTTATTAACAATTATCTCTTGAAATGAACTTTTTTGACCTAAAACATAAATTTTTTCTAAATTGTTAATAAACTTTGAAGAAAATGCACATTTAAAAAAAACAACAACGACATGCCATCCATTTTTATATTGATCCACTAAAACTGGAATTAAACATCTCGTGAACATCAAATATATGCCAAATCTTTTGAATTTCCTTTAAAATAACATTTTTATTGATTGTAGTTGTAAATTGAAGGGTATTGATAAAATATTTTAGATGTTATATGGTTTTGAATGATTTTTAATTTTTCACACTCTCGATGTCAAACAACTTTTATAAATAGAACTTGCAAGTTATTTAATTTACCTAAAAACAAATTACGGGATAATTTTCTTCAATAATAAGTGTTAAAAAAACAATTAAGATTTTTCCGATTTTTCATCAGGGCTTCTGTCGAAAATTCTCAAAATTTTTCCTCAAAAACTTAAAAATTTCAAATGGATTGCGCGACCTCTAAACGTCCATCAAAAAAATTGAAAATTTTTGTGAATTTTCTTTATGTTATTTTAAATCATAATTTGCTAGGGGAGCGTGACTTTTCAACAATGTTGCATTATGGTCCACCCTACTGCCCACGTGACATAATACCGCATCTCCTTTTTGCACGTTTTTGCGCCAAACTTTTAACATAATTTAATTTATATTTTTTTTATAAAATCGGTCCTTATTAAATATGTAACAAAAATATTTTATGGCTTTTCCAGTTAATTAATCTTTTTCTCGTTGAGCCATGGAATTTCGTTAAAAGCTTCAAAGAATTATAACCAAAATATTAATCTGCCACGAGTTTGTTTGAAAAGTATTTGAGAAATATTTGAAAAGAATTCAAAAGTCTTTTCAGCCATTGTCATGACTCTCGAAGTAAAGAAGATTTAAAGCGCCTTAATTTCTCTAAGACTTTTTGTATAACTTGAAAAGCTTCGCTCCAGCAACTTTTCAAACACTCGCAAAGAAGTTTGGAGTCATTAAGAATTAACATGCAGCATCATCAATATCTGATGATATATTTTATAGACATTCTGTTAAACTCTACAGTCTACACACTTGACATTAACAAGAAAGAAAAATAACGAGAAAAAAACAAACTTGACAATGAATCCACGTTGTTTTCAATATTATTTACAGTAAAAGAATTTGCTTGCAGGCAGAGAATCGAGTGAGTCTTATATGCTTTTTTTTTATAGACATAATTTTATAAAATCCAAGCAACAAGTAGAAGTAGAAGCCAAAACTACTGAAGGAAAATATAAAAACTAATTCACCATCCCTGCAACCATTTTTAACAGAACCACTTTTGAAAAGCCTGGTAAGAAATGGTAGAGCACGAAGGCCCATAAAATTTAAAAAGCGTGTAAAATCTGATCCACATAAAACATGGAAAATGAGAACTTGCTGATAAAAGGCAATCATTTGGATTCTCTTTCAAGGATAAATTCCCTAATGTGCTATTCTTCATATAAATATTTACAAGTGTAGCGAATGATGTAAACATTCATGAGTCTTTACACTGCTTGATGCTTAAGAATCTGTTTGTATGTGCCTCTGTCTCAACTAGCATACTTTGTGTTGTTGGTAGAAAAATCCGTGATTTATTAGCCCAGTGATTTCAGTGTGGATGTTTCCTGTGACTAATTTTTGTTTTATATCAGTTGGCTGAAGGTTCATGAATAAGAAATTAAGCAGAAACTTTCAAATTCAGGTATCTTATAAATACCAGAGAACTCTTGAATTACAATGCTCAAAGCGGCCAGACACTGAACAATTTGCATCTAAATGATTTTTTCATGGTTGACCTAATTTGCTTTAGGTAAGGACGACCAACTGTTCGTATTCAGTGTTTATTGTTCAAGCGACAAAAAGGGATCGGACGCTAAAATAGCGCAAAAATACTTGCCATAAAAGCGTTCGTGTAACAATAGTAACATTAAATGTATTTTTAACACATTTTGTTGGGTCAGTGCTTTCATCAGGGATTCGGAATTCATATTTTAGAGCTTGAGGCAAAAATCAAATTAGATGTATTTCTGATTTTTTTTTAAATACAGGGAAGAGTTTTCATGCAATTTGATAAATTTTTGCATAAAAAAATATTTTAAAAAAAGTTTTTGTTGAATTTATATGTAATTAAAGAGAAGATAAAAATTCTGTATCGGAGTAATTTTTTGGCAACAGCTCTTTAATCAAAAAAACCGCCAGATAACTCAAAGTCACGTTTTGGTAAACTTATGATAAAAGCTTTGCCTGCTTAATTAGAAAACCACACAAAACAGAAAAGTCTCGTGCTGAGTAAACATCCCCCTTGTCAATCACTTAGAAGGGATCCAAACAAAAGGAAACGTAGAACAACGTGAAAACACGAAGCACGTCAATCTTATGGCCCACAACATCAGAACATCACTCAAATAATAAGCATACAGAAATACTGTCTGAAGAGTGTTTTAGTTTGTATTTATTATTTGTGAAATATAAGTTTTAGGGTATTTTTTTCCTTTTATCTTGAAAGCTCACTTAAAAGTAGAAAGTGAGAAACACTGGATCATCTCTTTGAAAATAAAACTTTTTACAATATATTGCGAAATATTTATCCCGTATACAGCACTGCAAAGTTTTGACTATACATTCTATTTGAATCATTTTAACCATTTTGAATGCTTTTCCAATTTCTTTAAATGTTGGCAAAATACGTGCAAATTGCTTTGCTGCAATCGAACGTATTGGTATTTCAGAACTGAGAAATGATTGAGACTTTTTGGTGCCAAATTGGAGGAATCATTGGAATTGTGAAAATTGTGGAAAATCTTGGAAATGTGAAAACACAGTGCGGAAATTTGAAAGTGGATACAACGATACAAATATGATTTAAAAGAGATTTATATATTGTATTACATTTCTATTGCAATATTTTGTTTCGGAAAAATATTTTATTTGTGCTCTCTGCAAGAAATAGAGCTCTAGAAATGGAGCTCTTGAAATATCTTTGACAATAGAGACTTTAAAGTATTGTATGCTAATACTTATGCAGATCTATGAATTGTTCGAAGTTTTAAAGAACTTTTTTTCAAAGAAAAATTGGCTTTTATTCTTATCTCAAGTGAGAAATATGTTTTATTTTAATATAAAATCTTTTAAAGTTGTACTTGGTTTAACTTAAATCGTAATTAGAACAGTAGAAAATTTGATCTTATATATATTTAGACAATTTTCACTAATCTTCGCTTTAAAATTTTATTTATCATTACAATGATTAATGATATTCTTTAATTCATAGATTTTATGAACAAACTTCTTAAAAAGAAAGAAAGTTTTACGAAAAGGATATAAACTTCTTCAAATGGAAAATATACACCCAAGAAAATTGGTCAACAAACCAATAATCCCCAACAATCTCAATTAAAGTGACAATCTCATCTTTTAATTACCAAATATATTTTTCACCAAAGGTTAAAAGCACTTCTACAAGCTCACCAAAAATCTGGATAAACAACTAAACGCTTTAAGGGGCATTGAATAGCAAGCCATTTTAATTAAAATGGTGTGTATTTTGTATTTATTTTTGGTGAGCTGTTGCTTGCATACTAAAGTACTGTTGTAATCTCCGAGATGAACCAAATTAGCAGCATGGAAGAAAAAGCTGACAAAATTTTCGTTAATTAGGAATATTATCTGGCATTTTTTTGGCACTGTTTGAAATTATTTAATAATGTAAAATGTTCTTATGGTTTGAGAGAGATGAAACAACTTGATAACAACAATTCTGAATTAATATGATTCAGAAAGCAATCAATCTTAAAGTCATCATGTTACAATGTGTCCTCTGTTTTCTTCAGCTTCGGAGCACCTTTTTAAAATACAATAACCAGCCAACTGGCATGATATTTCACATAACTTAGTTGGTTGTTGCATTCAAAAAAACGTTCTGAAAAACAATTTTTTTACGCTAGTGCGGGAAATAAATAATTGTCAATAAAAGCCGATGGAGCTTTGTTGACAAGATATAAGCTGGCACGATATATCTAAATCCCACTAAAAAGCTCGATAAGCCGATCATTATTCCTTATAAGCTTGCCATAAGTTCAATCAACTCTTCTCCATTTGCTGTATATATGATACGTTAAGAAAAAAGTTTTCTTTAATTTTTTATTGAATGAATCTATAAAAAGCTCAAGATCGTCAAATTACACTCATTGTGAATAAATATGGAAACGTTAGAAAATTCCCCAAGTTATGAAATAAGATCGCATTTGTATCATTGATTATTTATTCTCGATTCCGTTTCACTTGAATTAATTTTCATTCAACAGAAAAAAAAGCAAATAAAATTATTATTCGGTTTTTTGTTTGCTCAGAAAAATTTAGACTTTTATTTGCATGAAAGTAAATGTTGTGTAGAAATATATTAGGCAGTATAAATCATTTCATTATTCATTATAAAGCTTCTATTAAAATGATTTATAAAAGTTTTTGCGTGTGTTATGAACGTATAGGGAGGTGATTGAATCGATTTAATTATACTGTTGCAAAAGATATGATGATTTAGTTTTAACAATAATTCTATCTTAAAGTTACTTTCACGGATAAACACTTAATCAAATAATTCTTCATGAAAGCACGTTCTGAACATTGAATATTTTATTTGTTTCATGCATTTAAAAAGAAAACAATCACATTGATAAGTTGCATTGTAAAATAATATATTCTTTTCATCTATTGTTCTCTAAAAATAACAACATGACGAGTTTTTGACATCAAACCTATAGCATAGAATTTGAGGCTCTTTTCATTTTTCATGACAAAAAAAAATCAGGTTGTCAAATTAATGTGCTTGCTGCTTGAACTAATTTTAAATTACTGCTGAGTACAAGAGAAGCACAGAAAATACATGCAAATCTAATCATTTTTGATCGGAAATTAAATAAGCTTATGAGCTTAATGCGATAGTCCTCCGGGGTAAAACTTAAATAAAATAAAAATTCTATGCTCTCAAGTTTTGGTTGATGTTTGAATATTGTTAGATGGCTGCTAAAAAAACTTAAACATCTCAAATGCAAATTCCTGAAGAGCAATCTTTATTATCGTTTTTGATAAAAGTTTTTTGATTTTTTTTAAATTTAAATCTTCCTGATAAAAATTTAGACATGTAAATATTACCTCGGAACATGGAAAACTTTTAGTTGTAAAACTTTATAATTAAATATAGGCAAAAAACCTGTTCAAACTGGCGGAAAACTTTTTTAATATCAAGTCATTTTTGAAAATATTTTTGAATTCGAACATTGACATCGCATGACCTTAACATGTTTTAAATTTATTTTAAATAACACCAGTATCGAACAATTTAAACTTTAGTTTCCATACAATTTACGTTATATTATGAGATTTTACTCGGATTTTACCGAAAAGTTGATCTAGATATGAAATTATATGTTATTGTAGCAAACCGACGTTTCGAACACAATTTGAATTTCACAAAACTTAAATTGTAAATTTGCAAGCATATCACATCCTTCAAAGTCAGTCAAAAGCAATATATTCAGTCAAAAGCAATTTCAATCGAAAACATTTTTGAAAGCTCTACAAATTGCTCTTATTTTTGAGGTTTTGGTGAGGTTTTTGTTTTATTTAAGAAAAACCGTTTTGTTTTTAGGTCCGTTTGTCCTTCCATAATCGCAGCATATCTCTCAAACAAGATGTTCCAGTACATCAAAACTAACACCATTAAGTAACACAAGAACGAAATGAAAGACTTGAAATATAGAAAATTTGGTATATTGAAATAACTAGCTACTAACTAATTCATGATTTTTGTTTTTATTTACTGGCGGTGCCAGATAAAAAGGCCACATAACGGATGACTTAAGATCTCGTTTCAATTTACTTTTGACATTTGAACACTGCAGAGAATGATGGAAAAAAAAGGTATACAGAATCAATACTTTTTGGTTTCCATTTAATCATTGCCCTTCGGCTATTTGAGGCATTTTGGGCTGCTTTTTAAAAGCTTTTACAGCCTTTATTGCCTTGTAAAGTGGTTCAGTCTTTGTTTTTGTTATTAAAAATAAAAATAAAGATATCGTAAAATATGACGGACTGCGTAGATAGTTTGAATAATTTGTTTGTATAATTTTCAGGATGGTCAACAAAAAAACTTTGGGTTGAAATATGATTAATAGTTTTTACAATTTTTTTGATAAGGGTTTGTTTATATATTATTCTTCGTGGTTTTTTGACTTTGCTTTCAGTTAACATTTTTTCTCTAAGCTTTGTTTTGGATTTCTAAATTTCCTCTTCACAAAATAATCTTCGAGAAGAAATGTCGCAACTGAATTTACTTTTTATCCATAGATATCCTTCACTCTATATTTATTTAATATTATGAAAATCTCATTATTCTCTGTAATCTCTAGACATCAGTTATAACTGCGCACCCCAATAAAGAACACAGTGCTCTAAATTCTCAAAGGCGTTTGTTGCTGTGTGGTTGCTTATAAAAAAACTATGTCCCATTTATCAATGTCCTACTTTTTTCGGCTCCTTTAGGCCTTTAAATTGAAATAATATACTACTAGTAATATTGGAGAAAAATGATTGTAGAATGTTCCATATACTTTTGATTCGTTGACAGTTATAACACTTATAAGGTTTGAACCAAATTCTAGTTATTTGTAGCTATATGTACATTGTACATTATGTGGATTTTGAATGGACTCAAGAGATATAATCTTTTGTTTTTTTCATAATGAACTTATGTTTTAATCTTGAATTGGATGATCAACTAATAATTTTAGTTTTTCCGATTCTTTTTCAATCTGTGATATATTGTTCTGCTCCTAATCTGAATTGAAACTTTAAAGAGACAATTGTGCAGTCCAAACGAGACATCTAATGCAAATATAGCATACCTTAAACTTTTAATTAGTGAACATTAAAGTGATCCCGGAAATTTTAGATCATACAGCGGAAAACATTATATGTTATATAAAATCAACATCATCAAAAGGCACTTGATACAAAAAATTCTCTATTTTTCAATAGATAGGGAAAATTGAAACCTGGCTCATAAGAAAATTGAAATATGCTTTGAATTTGGGTTATAGAGATTTCCGAGATTATTCAGATCATTGATATAACTTTAGAAATTTGAAATCATTGAACGATTTGAATGTGATGATTAGCATAATAGGGTAAAATATTTTAGGGATTTGGAACTACTTTGTATTCGACAAATGGAGGATCCTGGCACTTCACAGTTCTTCACATTTCTTTCGAATATCCTGAATTTGAATAAATGGGAATGTGTCGATGGGTGGAAAAATTTCTCTTTCCGTGGAAAAATGGTATTTTTTCATGGAAAATGTTCTTATTCCGTGGAAAAATGCTTTTTCCGTGGAATTTTTTTCTTTTTCCGTTGAAATTATTCTTTTTCCGTGGAAATTCTTCTGCTTCCGTGGAAAATTCTTATTGCTTGGAAAATGTACTTATTCCGTGGAAAAAAGGTATTTTATGGTGGAAAATATTCTTTTTTCGTGGAGATTTTTCCGCATGAATTTTTTCTTTTCCGTAGAAATATTTCGATGGAAAATATACTTTTTCCGTTTTTACAATGACTTTAAGAGTTTTTTCTTTTCCGAGTTTTGGGCAACATTCTTATTTCATGGAAAAATGGTATTGGGTTCTTATTGCGTGGAAAATGTTCTATTTCCGTATTCATTTCCGTGGAAATTATTCTTATTCAGTGGAAACTTTTCTTTTTTCCGAAATATGCAAAATTCTATTTAACTGAAAATTTTTTCTTGAAAATTTAAATTTAATATGGATATTTTCCCATAAATTTTCCACGTAACAAGTTATTTTCCAGTTAAATAGAATTTTCCATTTTTCCACGGAAATAGTATAAATTCCACGGAAAAGAACGTTTTCCACGATATAAGAACAGTTTCCACTTAAGAATAATTTCCACGGAAATGGAATATTCCACGGAAATATAACAACGCAATAAGAACAGTTTCCACGTAAATAGTAAATTTTCCACGGAAAAAGAACAATTCTACTTAAAAAGAACGTTTTCCACCAAAAAATTTTTTCCATGAAATAAGAATGTTGCCCAAAACTTTTCCACGGAAAAAAAGAAAAAATTCCACGGAAATAGAAAAAATTCCATGCAAAAGAATCCAATTCCACGGAATAAGAATATTTCCACGGAGTAAATCATTTTTATAATTATCCCATGGAAAAAGCATTTTTCCACGAAAAAAAAAATATTTTCCACCATCTTTTAAGCAATAAGAATTTTCCACGGAATTTTTTTCCACGGAAAAAGCATTTTTCCACGGAATAAGAACATTTTCCATGAAAAAATACCATTTTTCCACGGAAAGAGAAATTTTTCCACCCATTGCTACGCTCTCGAATAAATCTGAATAATTTTTTATGACTTTTACGAGATTTTTGCATATTTTTGTAGAAGTTTTCTGAAAAAGTTTTTGACTTTAAGAGTTGAGTTGTGAAATTGGGTGTACTTTTGAAATATGCAAATAGATTTATATTTATGGATATTCATTTTTTTTAATGCTTGTTGATTTGAACAAAATGAAAACACTAATTATTTTGATCTTACTTCTTCAATTTTTTTATCTCAATCTATTTGCGAGAATATATTTTTTAGAGAAACTGCTAAGAATTGAATTTTACATTGTAGACACATGTTTCAAGAAGCAAAATTAATAAGTATAAATTCAACAAGCTTCATGAATTAATAACCTTCACAGACATGAACTTTGATTTACATGAATTGTAGCTTGTAGCTAGGAAATAAGATTTTCACTCAATTTGATTAAAAATATCCCCGATTTTCATTAAAATTAAGTAAAATCTTATAAAACACGGATTAATTTCCCTGTAATAAAATCGTCTGCAAGCGACAAACGTTTCAAAAATTTCAGACACGTCGAAAATTCATCAAAATAATTTACTTTATGGATTTCAGGATACATCATCGTCAAATTTGGGCTTTTACATCAATTTAATGAAATTCAAGACATTCATAAAATTCCTTAAAATTTATATTGAGATTCTCGTTTTACGGTCTACAAGCACATCAAAAATGTAGCAAGATCATTTTTTTTGCTATGAAGCCATTACAGCTATATAGAAGACTTAACAATGTCGGCTTAGCGGGTATAAAATGCTTTTTAGCGAAAAGGTTTCAAACACATAAGGAAATAAAACCAATTTCTCTAGATAATCTTACTTCAATAAAGAAACGAATAAGAAATATAAGAACATTGTATTAATGCTTATTGCTCAAAGCAAATGAAAAATACTATGAAATTACAATTTACTTACGACAAACAGGAAAAATTTTATAACAGTTTATATTTTTTATAATTTCGTTGCTCAAAGGAAATCATCTGCTAACTGAAGAGCATTTCCACCGTTTCCTTAATTTAATTCACGATATTCTGATTTTGAATGCGGATTTAACGATATTGCTTCTTCATGCAAAATAATGTTTGTCTTTACACAAATTTTCACAAATTTATACGAGTTTCACAATAATCTCGTTATGCATAATCTTTTCCTTCAACAAGAACACTTCTTTGATCATGTAAAATGTTTTCTTATCGAATTCAGCCTGCCTAGCACTGATATCTCATGTTTGTCCTGGTAATTTTAAAAGCAAATAAGGCATTTTATGGGGTGATTGGTGGATATCAAATCTTTATTTAGTAATTCTGGAAAACTATTGAGATACTACTAATAGTAAATTTTTTTTAAATGAATAATATTCAATAAATAAATCTAAGGAGATACCTTTTACGGATCGCTCCTTCGTTAAAATAAAAAAACGGTGCAAACATTGAAGCAAACAATTCATAAATTTGAGAATAAAATTGCCTTTTCAAATTGTCTCAAGATATTTCAAACAAAGTCTTCTATAAAATTTATCTGCAAAACGAAGCACATTTTGACATTTTTTCAGGTTTATTTGTTTATGCTTGGATTTTCGGCGTATCGAGTTTCTTCACCACTTTGTTATCTTGACTTGGCATCTTGACATTTTCACAAACCTGTTGATTTTTAATGAGCCATTATTTTAATTAGGTACTAAAACACATTTACCTAATTGCTATTTCAAATCAAGTAGAAGAAGATAATAAATTGATTTAGTTCCGTTTAATTTATGAAAATTGAAAAGAAGCTGCTCAAATTTATACAGAATTACTATCTCTCTGCTTCATGACTAAATCTTCAAATTTTCTTGAGTAAATACAAAAATAGTTGATGATTGATTACAATTTTCAAAAAATTCGTTCGTAAATTGTTATTATGGTACCGTATTATTTTGGAAAGCAACACTAATAAATCAGCCCTAAATTGTCTCAGAAACCCCACTAGCCACAAAATTTGCAAAATGAGTCAAAACCTTTTTTGAGTTCAACTAAGCAAAAGCATCATCGTATTTCCAAATTAATTCAGGATCGTTATTGCCTTCCAGGAAGAAATTCTTTTCGGTATTTTATTGCAATGAAAATATTATATCGCTTTTTTATCAGCTCTAACTTATTGTGTGCTCCTTTCTGTGTTTCTATTAAATTGAATTGTACTCAAATTTCGGGTTTTCTGAAATTTGAGAATATTGCGGAATGAATTAGTAAAGCAAAAAATTGAAGGAAAATTCAAGCTTCAACCACAGAAAGAACAGAAAAAAGAAAAAGCTTCTCATGTTCTTTTGTTGCAAATTTATGCGTTTGTCTTTCTATTAATGTTGGCAAATGTTTGTGGCTGAGAAAATCTTGAAGATTTTGGGATTTTATAGGCTTTACAGAAAATAAAGCTTTGCATTTTTATGTTTTTTTGTATCTAGGTCTGGGTGTTAATGGAGTCTGTTGCATATTCTATTGGGATTTTTGATTTTTTTTTGGGCTGCTTGAATACTTGAGGAATATTTATACAAACAACGTATTTAAAAAAAAATCCGATAATTCTTTGAAAATTTGTCCCTGATTAGAAAGATGATTGTTCATGAAAAGATGCTAATCGAGTTTTTGCATCGAAACTTTTTTTAATAAAATAATTTGACTAATTTGATTAATTAAAATTCACAATGTCCAATTTCAAGGACATAAATTCTTCACAAAATCATAGGATCATTTTTATACCTTTCTAGAAGCATTCAATTTCTTAAAACGTTTCCAAATAATAACTGTCGTCTCTTCATAGTTCATACGCATCATAAATAAAAGTAGCTAAGTGAGAAACAATTCAATCCCATAAGCGGCTTTGAAAATATTCATATCACATTGTTATCATCTCAGCTCCCGCCACGCTTTTGGCATCCCTAAAACATTTTTTTGCCGCATAAAATTTTTGTAGACTGAAAGTCGTGAAAATTTAATTCAATGTTTGTGTTTGTTTTATGCAAAAAATGTAAATTGTGTAAATTGTATAAATTTTCGCCAATTTTTTGTGTGTTCAGTAAAACAGTGGTTTTATGTTTGTTAAGTATTAAGCTGAGGTTAACTTCGGAGTGCGTTGTTAGGTGGAATGTCTGGTTTTTACTTATGATTGGAAATCATCTAAAGCCTTTAATGAAAATGATTCCTGGAAACTAAACAGGAAAGTTGAGAACGCAGCCGAAAGGCGATATTGTTTCTAATTATGACAAATATTTGCTTACAATTTGTTGCCTTCGGATTAAATTTGCATGTATAGTTAATGCCTAATACTTGCTTTAACAATTCGTAGCACATCTTGGAACAGGATTAAATGTATTGAATGTAAACAGAAGCATCGAATTGAAAAGCAAATTCAAATGTTTGTATATTTCTGGATATAAGGCTTTACAGCAGAATTTAGAGCTTAAGGGACACTGTTAAAATTTCTATAAAATGAACACTGTTTACCAGATGTAGGGTTTTGAACACATTTGGGGAATTGCCATTATTATTAATTATATGTTCAATTAAGTCAGAACTGTCTTCAATTCTCTTCTAGATATCTTCTAAATAAATTATATCGTAGCACACTATTGAATAAACTTCAGCCCAAAAAGCTCGGTATCTCGAAGATTTATTCTAACTATGCAAGTACTAAGCAAACTTTTACAAAACAAACACATAAAATATTCTCAACTGCTCCCAAAACTAACATATACCATAGAAGTTTGCTACATTTTCTATATTTCTACGCATTTCACTGTTTATCTAATCTTTTCCACATTTACTTGAATGCAAGATCTGAAAAAAGTGAAATACAAAATATACCCCAACTTTCTAATGAGAAAATTTGTAAAAGAAAAGCTGAAATAACATTTTCACATTTCAATGTATGTAAGTAAATCCCAATGTTTTTATGTTCTATCTGCGATTGTAAAGAGCTTTTACGGTTCTTTACATAGACTTGGGGAATTAAATGTTAACTATTTTGTTCATGAAAGTATAGAGTTTTTTAGATTATGAAGGATATGATTCTATGATATAATGTTATTTTGTATCCGCAGATATAAAGAAGAAGAATGATGCTTTTATTATGAGTTTAGGATTAACAGCAGTTAAGGATATGAAGGGTGAGCATCATGCATTTACATCATCCAATTATGAAAATAATTTTCAAATGTACGCGATAAAGAAAATATTTTGATGTAGAGCATAAAATGTGTTCTAATATTTTTTTTAAATCTTGAAAATCCTTGCCAAAATCCAAGTTTTTCGATTCCCTACACAATCAAATAGATTATACATTTAATTGTCTATTGGTCTATAAAGGTCAAACCACTCACAGCTCGAAGTAAAGATCATCGTTTCAAATCTGAAAATAGACAAAATACTATGTTAAATAAAATTTACGGATTTTCAAAATGAGTTTTTTTCAATTCTTTTAAAGCGGTTCAGTGTTAATACAGGAAATATCTCGGAAAATCCTGGGAAATCCTGGTAAAGTGTTTTCGAGCCTCTTAGAAAAGTTTAACCCAGATAACAACCCAAATCCTCTATAGAATACTGCGGGCTTTAAAGTCTGTTGGAGAAGTTGTTTAATTTTAAAAAGCTTCTTCGGGTTTAATTTTACCGTTGTTCGTTACTACAATGCTACATACACACTTCTAGTAGAAATATGAGGGAAATTATAAAGTTTTACTATTTTATGTAGGTTCATTTCTATTTAAATCTTGTGTACACGTATTATTATGTATGCTCTTATACAACAGTTGTTCACTATTGTCCAACTATTGTAAAACGTATTGTACAGGGATAGGAATTATACATGTATGATTGAGTTTTATACATACATTGTATGAAACTATGTTGAAACTATGTATTATACATAAAAATGTATAAAACTATGTATAAATGTATAAAACTAAAAAAATTATCAGTAGTAAACGTGAAACTAATAGCAGTGATATTTTTCAGTGTTTCAAGACTTTCATGAATCAAGATGGAAATTCCAAAATAAAAATATTCTATTTAAGTTACTAATATATGTTAGTATAAAAATTTATGAAGACGAAAATGATAAGGTTCGTCTGATGTACGGGATGTTTGTAACTTTACAATAGAATCATGATAAATATTATAAAGTTTTTCATATCTTTCCAATTAAAGTTCGACGATTCTTGCGCAGATTTTAGGAAAGTCTAAATAAATAAATTGTTGTCTAACCTTTGCTTTGTTGTCAAGAGTTCCAAAACGCCTCAATTTTGTAAAATGGTCAAGTGAATATTTGGTTGGAATACGTACTTTTTAATTATTTATTTTCTTATATTGAAGATAAGTTTAATAATATGTGATTTAATGTGTTATTCATATTAATATATTTTTTGCGAAACAATGATATATTTAGAGTTTTATAATTATTAAGAACAAAAAATTTCACTTTTTTCGTTTCACTTTTAATTTTTATTTCGAATGCTAAATCTCTTGCAGTTTAAAAGTATTTTTCAGTATCTTTGATCAATTGACTCAATAAGAATAAAAGCAGTTAATTGCGGACTACTTCAAGTGCGGACTATATTTCCAAAAAAAGTTTGATTTTTTACAGCTTCATGCTCGGATGACTTTTCTCCAAAAATATTTTTGGAGTGGCTTCGCACCATAAAAAACAATAATTTCTAGAAGAACTTTTATGTTGGTACCTTACTGAAATGCTTCTAGCTTACATTAACCAAATAGCGAGTATTTTTCATGATTTTTTGTCATTTATTCTAAACCGATTTTCTATTTTGGTTCTGAGTATGCAGAGTTCTTGCAAATCTGTCCAATTTTTTATCGTGTTTGGAAAATTTTTATGAAATTGGAATTGTTTAGCTTCAGTGCTTGATAATGTACCATAAGGTTTTGCACGCTAATTGCGGACTATTTCTTAAGTTAATTCCGGACGTTTTGCACAAGCAAAAATTTTCATTCAAAATGTAGCTTTAAGTTGTGTACAAAGGAAACAATGACGCACATTAATGAATTCAAGGATCAAATAATCTTTTTGAGCCCAATTACACCAACAGTACCTTCAGATGGTCGAAAAATCTTCCTTATTCACTAAAACTATCTTTATAACCAGAATTGTTCAATTTTGAGTTATCAGAGAGCTCAATAATTGTTCTAACGTGATATAACGACCATAAGGACTTGTTAAACGTGACCTTGAGATGCTACTCATGGTCAAAAAATCAAAATTGTCAAAATCATATTGTAATTCATTGAAAATATTGGTTCCATCAGAATGTGGGTGAGGTACCATCACTAGCTGCTTGTGATGGAAAAATTGGTTTTGGCTAAGTTTTTTTGCAAGGATTCATTGTCACTTTTGAGAGGAGTATAAGGAGGTGCTCGAGGTACCATCAGCAGTTTCTCTTGGTGATTTTTTCTTCGATAACTATTTAAAAAGCTGTAAAAAAATTCAAAATTTTACCAAAAGCAGATGCTCATGATACCACAACCACCTACTAATGCTCCACTTAAGAGTGACAATAACTCCATGGAAAACAAGGTATACAAAAATAAATTTTCACCACTAGCAGGTGGTGATGGTACCTCACCCACCTTCTGATGGAACCAATATTATATATAAATTACCCTTTGAATTTGATATTTTTGATTTTTGAGCATGAGTAGCACCTCAAAGTCACCATGAGCAAGTCCTTATGGTTGTTGGTAACTTACTGTAGAGCAATTGTTATGCTCTTAATAAACCACTTCTGGTCATAAAGTTAGTTTTAGGGATTAAATATGATTTTTCGGCCAGCTAAAGGTGCTGTTGTCAAAAGCAGTTTTTTCGAAAAGAATACTCTGATATAATAGTCCGGAGTTAACGAAAAAATAGTCCGTAATTAGGGTCGACTAGTCCGGAATTAACGTGCAAAAACTGTGGTACGGTATGAAGAATACCTCCTTAACCATCAAAAATATTGAAAATCCAAAGACATCATCTCAAAGGTCATTTTGTTTGGCACAAATTATGAGTGTCTAGAAGTATGTTTGCAGCAGCAGAAGTGTGCTCATACCCAAATCTTCAAAATATGAACCCAAATAGTCCGCAATTAGCATCGTTTATTCTTATATGTTCTTTTAGAAGTTTGTACGAGTTAAAATAGCAAATTTGAAGTTTTATACGTTTTATACATACATGTATAAAACCTCGAAGTTTTATACATACGTATTATACGTATGTATAAAACCTATGTATCATACATCAGTTTCATACATTCCTATCCCTGGTATTGTACATGTTTACAATGTAATTTTCTCAGGAGATTTAAAAGTGTACTTTGAATAGTCAGAATAATAAAGTTATCCCGGATAAGCAGTTTGTAGAAAAATTCTTAAGTTTTGTAAAAATTTTACACAAACTCGTGAAATTTCACACTTTTGTCAAATTTAAAACCAGAACACGCTGCTTAAACTACAACGGTTTAAAATCAGGTGTAGCCAAACCATACCAACTTTAATCTCAACCTCTATGGCAGCAAACAATAATTACTTTTGTTAAAATTGCTACTGGGAGTGATAACAATTTAGAAAGCTAATCCTTACTCGGTCAGCAGATTAAAAGCACACATTACTTGTCAATTAAAAAAGTTTACTATTGGGATTATAAAAGTTGAGTCGTAAGATTAAAAATTTTTTTGCAACACGAGTCTACATAGTTATTTTCAAGACCAATTGAAATATTTAATAAAATATCATTCTATGTTGATTCTTGGGAATTTAAAACATTTCCACAGTTTCCTTTTTGTCAAAAGTTCAGAACATATTAATACTGTTTTGCAGCGAGGTGAAGGTTTTTCTAGTATGCCTTTTCAGTTTCCATCGCTTTCTCTGTGTCTGTGATAAAATAACAAAATATCAAATCGTTAGCTAAATGTTTGCTCAGCAAAAGACTTTGATCTCCTTTAGTTATTACACAAGAGAAATTAGGACTTTGTGGAGTGAACTTTAAAGGATGTTAGAAGTTTTGTTTTATGTTTCTATTATAAAACGTATAATAATGGTGAAATGAGTTGGGTTATGGTGAAGTAAACTTTTGTTCAGACTTGTGATTCGGTAACATCAGATATCATTTTGATTTATTATTATCGTTCTGTTTATAAAATGTACTGTCACAATTGTGAGTAAAACATTTTAATTAAATATTAACGATTGCAAATGACTTGTAACTGTGGGAATTCTGGTCTGCTAATCTCTATTAAGCCTTTGGGTTCAAAATCCAACTCGAAGTATGTGAAAGTATGCAACATTTTTAAAACAGTCAATTATATGAAAAATACATGGTTGTAATGATTGCATCTAAAAACACAAACAAGATCTTAAACACATAAACTGACACAATTACACAACATGTCAAAAAAAAAACAAACATGAAAACTCACTCCAAAGAGAGCATTCTCGCATGAATATTGATAACAAATGTTTGGAGCGCAAATTACGATATTTTTCGAGTACACAGTATTTGCTTGCTCAAGTCTTTATGTCAATATAACTTCAGACATTTGAATTTTTTCTCCATCGAAGTTCAAACAACAATAATGAATAACTCAATAACTCAATAACTCAATAAATGGAAATATCTTAGAAATGTGTGAATCAATAATTTTTTCTTCAGTTGGTCCAAAGATTTAAAGATCACAGTGTGTTTTTCTGCCGCGGCATTTAGTACTTAATTTATTGACTTGCTTCAGTTCTTATTTTCTAAGTCTTTATGTGCTTTTAGGGATTCATAAAAAAATGTTTGAAGTTGGAGTTATAGTCATACTATTCTGGATTTTGGTGATATCTTTGACTGTTGGCTCGCTGATACTATCTATCAACCAACGATTAAGTTCAAGCAATACTCGCAATGGATAAAGAACGAGCTGCCTGATTAACCACCAAAGTTATAGAAATAAATTTAATTTAGTTTATGTCAAGATATTGTTTAGACCAGACATGATCAACATTCATATAAAAATGACTATGCAACACTCCCAAATAGATTTGCTGTTTAAAAATCTTGCTGGTGCAAAATATGTTAATTCATAAAATTTGTCAAAACAGTGCTAACTTGAATAGTGGCAACTGTATGTTTTTACTGAATGGCACAAAAATGTAAAAGGTTGGTCTTTCCTAGTCAAAGCTATATCTTGGTCTGAAGGCAGTTGCAACTTATTATATACATTAATGTTCATCATAACGATTCTATATCGATGATATCGGTGAAAGTATTGTACTCCTTACATATTAATAGTATTTTTAAATTTAATCAAACATGCTCATGTTTTCTGCAAAATTAATAAATAATTTAGTAAACAAAATATAAAATTTTAATTTGTTTCTCTTTCAATTATTGTCTTCAGTCTGATAAAATCAAGTTCAATGCTTCGAGATTGTGTAATGTGTATTTATTATCTCTTACTATAGTAAAAAACTGTAAACAAAACTGAGCAAAATTATAAATACACTTGAAGCTTCTAGACTTACAACGATGAAATTATAAATTAAAATTGCTGCTTGCGAGAGAATTTTTCATGATAATGCAGCTGTTTTGTGTGTTTATTCCATTTATAAATTTTGAATTTTATATTTTAATCAAATCAATCAGTCTGTGTTTAAACTTTGTTGAAGCAAGTAAGAAACTGGTGAAAAAGTGCGTTTATTAGTTTTTAATTAATTTGCAAAAGTTTAGTTTTTAACTTTATAAGGACCTTGAAATTTATTTAAAATATTATTAATTTAATCTCGATCGAAATTTAATTGGTGTTGCTTTACGATTTTTAATTGTTCTATTCTGTTAAATAATCAGTTTTTGATTTGTTTCAATAAATATTTCTCGACTATAGACAACTAATTGATATTTTCAGCTAACCGGTTTGCAAAAGATTTGTTCTAATGATCTTTTTAACAGATTTTAATAATGCACATTGAATAAAAATTGCAATGATGCAATATTGCAATGAAATGGAAGACGAAAGCTGCAAATTAAGATTTAAACTAGTATACTGAAGAAATTTGTTAAACACAACAATTTAAATATTGCTTTACCTCATGACCATGACAAAATTAAAAAAAATTGTCTAAATCAAGAATTTATTGCTAATTAGTTGTTTGAGTCACTTCTAAAATCATTAAATACAAATTCAAAAACAAATCAAAATAAACTTTTCAAAATAAATTTAATTCAGAATCAAATTAATTTTGATTAAATAGAGGAAATTAATCCCGTGCTTTTTCATAAAATGAACGAGTTATAAATTGTGTTAATGAAAATTGATGAAAAGTTACGTTATAATCATTTGTTTTAAGTTCAAAGAGCGAGGGAGCGAGCATCAGTTCAAAATAAATCATATCAAAATTGGCTGATTAATATTTTCTGTTTCGAATAATTCTATTTTGGTGTTGAGTTTTTTGAATTTTGAAAGTCTTTCAGAAAAAAAGCGGTAAAATATTTTGAATAAAATGTGATTATTTAGGATTGAATTTCAAGCCAGTTCTGATAACGTCAAAGTAAAATAATAAATTTGAAAAATAAGATTGTAATTTTCGAAAGACTTCTGCAAAAGCTTTCAACAAAAGCGATAAGCACAATCTGACTTCCAAAACGACTTTTTCAAACATCAACACAATTGCAACTCAAATTTAATTTATTTTCAAAAGTGATTGTTGACATCTTAAAAATCTTTCAGATTTTTTATTTTCCTATGATTCAAGAATCTTTAAAAATTCAGCTTTTTAATGTTAGATAATAGCTTTTTTCAAACACCTTACAGTCGAGTGAATTTCCAAAGATTCAAGGAGCACGATGGCAAAGACGGAAAAAGTTTACACAATTTCCGACAAATATCCTACATTCCGAGATGAGCCTATAATAAACGCCAAGCGGTAAGATTGAATTAAATTTAATCTGATTGCAAGCAAAGAGTAATTTTTGTTTGTTTGTAATTTGGCTTTCATAGATGGTTGGATGGTCGACGCGAAGATGATAATGCTGAAGGCCTCTGGCGTGTGCACGATAAGTTGTATGATTTGACAGACTTTGTGCAGAAGCATCCAGGAGGAGCTGATTGGTTAGCCATGACGGAGGTTTGTTTGGACTGTTTGTTGTTAAAGCTGCTGATCTATTTATTTTACTGATGGTTTTGGATATCTTTAGACTAGACCTTTGAAAATGTTAAAAATTCCATCACAATTATAATTTGACGAAGCTTTTTCAATCTAACTGAAGAATTATAGTTTTAACGATCTTTCTTATTTTTTAGGGAGCTGATATAACCGGTACAGTTTACAAATCTTACCTATAAATCTTCTTAGATCATTAATTAAACTATTTTTTTAAAGACTTTTTTGAGACCCATCACTTAACAAAGCTTCCAGCCCAAACTTTGGCACAATTCTATGTAAAAGAGGCTCGTGAACCAAGAAACTATAAGTTTACATATCATGAAGATGGTTTCTACAAGACAATTAAGCGCAGAGTTGTAGCAAAGTTACCGACTCTTGACAAACGCCCGACACAAATGTTGAAAACTCTAACAGATTTTTATCTGGCTTTTACTTTTGGTTTTGCAATTTATGCTATCAAACTGAATAGCTACTACCTGGCTTCAGCTGCTGCTTTTTTCCTCGCCTGGACTACGTTAGCTTCCCATAATTACGTCCACCAGAGATTCAACTTCCGCAGGTTCTACATGAACTTTTCAGTTATGAATTTTCGTAGCTGGATTATAATTCACAATTTGTCGCATCATATGCATCCAAACACATTCCATGATCTACAAACGACTATTTATGAGCCTTACTTCCAGTGGATTCCAGCACCAAAGACTAAAATGCAATGCTTTTTTTCGATTGTGGTTTCACCCTTCATTTATGCGACAATTTTCACAAGGAGTTTTGTTCATAAGTAAGTTGTGCGTAAGATTTTTGCTCAGCTTTATTCAAATAATTGATCAATTCACAGAGTCGTTGCATCCCTGAAGTCAACACAACAACTATTCTTCGTAGATGATTTGCTTTGTTTTGCGCTACCTACTGCGATGTTTATTCTGGGCAAGAGAGATATAATTGAGGTATTCTGGATGTGGATGTATTTATTGATTATGGGAAGCTTTATTTTCGGACTGACCAATTTGAACACAGGACATCATCACCCTGAAGTACCACATCAAGGCGACGAATTGCAGTAAGTTTGGGTTAATTATTATTCGATTGCTATAAGTTAAATTTTGAATAATTTTTAGTGGCTCCATGGACTTTGGAATCTTCCAACTGGACACAGTCATTGAAAGATCGGACATCAAAAAATCTAAGTTCATTGGATTAACAAACTTTGGCGACCATTCAATTCACCATTTGTTCCCAACCCTTGATCACGGATATCTCTCTCAGCTCTATGATATCTTTTCAGAGGTGTGCAAGGAATTCAAGATCAAAGAGCGAGAAGAGCCATGGGGTAATCTCATCCTAGGACAATTCCAGCAACTCACAAAGCAAAAACCAATGAGCTTGGCCGAATGGACCAAGAATCGATAGATTCTTCATAATCAAGCAAATAACCCAGGGTTGTAGAAGTGGGTAGGCGCGAGTAGTCGCAACCCCCTTGTTAAAATTTTGTTTAGTGCAATTTTTTGATTTTTGTTCGATTTGTTTGCAAAAACTCATCAGCGCCTACCTTGTTAATCTGCTACTTCTACACCCCTGAAATAACCTGAAAATCTTATATTCGTATCGTTGATACGTCTTTGAACAAGTTTTGAGAATATTTGAGAGAATTCGCAATTATTTGAACATTCTAGACATGCAAATCGAGAAAAGCAATAAAGTTTAATCAAATTCCAATGTGTTTTGACCCTTCTAAAAGGGATTTATTTTGATAATTCGAATTTATTGAAGCGCTCACGAGGATTTCTTTAGATCAAGGGATCTAAACATTAAATATTTTATAGATTTTTTTTGTGGGAAATTTGCTTTGTTTCTTGATGTTTGATGTTTTTAGTGAAGTGAGAAGTAAGTAGTTACTGTAGGTTGCTTATTTAACTTATCCATTAACCTTTCAAATTCTGAAAAGTCTTGAGTGATTCCGCATAGTGACTGAAAAGGTATTGCAAAGTGAATTAGATAAACTTGGATTTGACATTCAACTTATGACAAATTGCTGATTATATAATAATGTAGCAGTGAAAAACAGAATTTGAAATTGTGTCAAATGTGACGCCTGATTTAATAGAGGAAACTTTTTATAAAGGTCGTTCCATTATTGATTCCACATTACCTTTCATTTTATCCTTTTGTTCCAAATGTAACTTAAAAAGCTGAGCTCTGCATTCATTTATAGGTTACAACTTTTTCAATTTTTTTATTCGATCAGGGCTTTTTACTTTATTCCATAGAAATCATACACAACAAAAATCCAATCACTGGAAAGTGCTTAAGGATAAAAAATATAGATTGATTTTTCTCTGTACACCTCGGCTCGATAATTTTATTTTTGCCATTTCTGGCATCAGTAGAAACCTTTAAAGCCCATGAAATCTGTATTATCCCAGAAATTGAATTGAATAACCACTTTTGTCATTTTTACTGAAATTTTTTTGGATTTATGAAAAGATATGAAATGAAATGAAAGTTAGATTAAAATCCTGTCAATCTTGATATTTTACAAAGTCGTATATATGTTAGGTGCTTATTTCTTTGATGTTTTGAATATATATATTTATTATGTTATCATCACTGAAAAGATCTTGTAAAGCTCCAAGTAGTTCTTAAGATTTGACACTGCCATTCATCTGCTTTTCCAAAATAACATGATTATTTAATTTAAATTGTCATGGATATAAATATGAACATTGAAAACAATTTAATTATTAATACTATTTTTATAGCTCTAGAACCGTTTCCATACTAAAAACATGTAAAAGCTCTGAAACAAAATTTATTCATAAACTATTTGATCACAAAATGAAATTAGTTTAATTGCGTTTTATGCTTTCCGATCAACGTCAGAACAATTGAAGCCACTACATGAAATATTCCAATAATGCAATAACAATCAGATGAAAGTAATTGAAAGTCTAGAAATAGAATATTTTGAATGACAAGCCATTAATTAAAATGAATGTATTTCAAATCACCATATTGGCTCTAATTCATTTTCTTCATCGAAACTCGAAACTTTTGCATTATTTCTATTTTAGTATTATGAATTTACTTCATTTTTTGCATAGACTTTCTAGTTTCAGATAATCAGACATATGCTACCCGCAAAAATCAAGTTCTAGAAATTACCCTTGAGACCCCAGATGTTGAAAGAAAATTAATTTATAATTCAAAAAAGATTCTGTTAAACAAAAACAATGAAAATCAGAATCGGAATAATAATTTTTCAAGAGTGTATAAAAAATGATTCGTTACTTTCTGGAAAATCGAAAAAAGCTGTTATACAGATGAAATAATAATTTCAAGTTACATTTCAGATATCCTTTTGTTTGTATCATATTCGATGCAAAATTCAGGTCGATCTTTTTATCAAATTTTTTAATGGATTATTGCGGTATATTCCGTGCATTTCTGAATGTTGTTGGAGTGTCGTAAAATTGTTAAAGAAAATGACAAACTTGATGTTATATTAAAAAAAATGGAAAGCTGTTTTCACGTTGGGAATAAAATTTTTATTATAGGCTAAAGGAAAACTCGATAAATTTCGACAACCGTATGTCATTTTGGGTTTTGAGAAATTTACGATATTGCTTTTATTGTTAATTGCTTTTTTTTCATTTAAAGCATCAGTAAATCAAATTCAAGTTCTCTATACGAAAACTTTGTTAAATTAGAAATTAGAGATTCTGAAAGTTCTATTTAGGATCAATTCTTCAAATAGAAATAAGACTGTTCAATTATATGTTGTTTCACTTTTCCCATACATTTAGATTTTTCATCTATTCAAATAAAATTCAATCCATTCTTGATAGAATTTTATTCAAATTAAAAACAAAAAATTTCTACGACATTACTATTTTACTATATTACTTCCCATTACAATAAATATAAAAATACTCAGATTTATTTTCTGCATGACCTAACAATATTTTACGCTTACGTTTCACAGTTTTTTATTATTTTACTTCACGACTTCACTCACGTATTTCCTGTACACACTATCAGGAATATCCATAAACTTCCATTTTATTATACTGAAATATATTGGTAAAAACAAACGTAAATAATATTGTGGCAAAAAATCGATGAGATTCGTGATAACAAAGGATTTTTTTGGAATCCGGAGTTGTCTCGTGAAACTAATAGGATTCAATTTATGTGGATGGCCTTTTTTGCACTACGAGAAATTTACATTGAAGAATTGATCTTTTGACAAAATTCAAAAAAAAAACTTTATGTGAAAATTATTTGCCTTAAAAATATTATGAAATGAATAAATCTGTCTTTATTTTCCTAAATTTTTTAATGAACCAAAACCATAAAATGCTCAATAAGGCATGAAATATAATCCTATTTAGCAGAAAATAAAAAACCATCATTCTTCGCAATTAACTCAAAATAAATTAGCATATTTTGCGAATATTTTGGCCTTTTCTTTTTCCAAATTCAACTCATTAATAAAACATTCTGCCTTTCTACTGTTTTTACTCTTATCATTCCGTCATTCCAGAATTTCACGGTGCGAACAATAAAAACCATCAATTTGAAGGGAACCAAACAAAACAACAGAACAACCATAGCAAAGCTCATTTAAACATTTTAAAATATGCAGAATCATGAGAAAATTTCCGCAGAAATTAAATTTCAGAAACAATTTTCGAAATCAAAATGTTAAATATTTACACTGGCAAATGCTGGGCAAATTAGTTTGCAGTTCAAATGGTGATTTTTAATTATGATAAAAAAAGAGATTTTGATTAATCAGTCGACTAAAAAATATAAATTCTTAAATGTTTGTTTAGTTTATGGAGAAATGAATTGTTATGAGATTCTGAATATATTTATGTTTTACACTCTTTGGTGACTGTCGGTGTTAGTAAAACGAATTCAGATTACTGATTCATAAATAATTTTATTCATCGTCAACATTGCTTTGCAGTTGGCAAAATCAACAGAACTTCCGAAAGCTTTTAAAGCTTGATACTTCTGGAATCCATTAATTTTTTGAGCCTCGTAAAATGATAAAAATAAAGATTGCGAGCATACCGTCGAGAATGCCTTGAAGCCTAATTTTCGATAATTTGTTTCATTATTTTTTATGCGCTTAACCTGATCGCAACCAATTTTCGGTATTTGTGTAATATTTTTTGTAGCGTTTCATGTTCTGCTGAGGAAAGATCTAATTTTCTGCTCTTTGACGTCATTAAAATTCACTTCTGTCGGCTTTTGCATACACTTTTCCTGAACTTCCGTTGAAACTCGCGCAAGAAATATTTGTTGCGAACAAAATGAAATTATGAGAAATTATGAGAAATTCGCAAAATTGCGTTGGTAGAGTTTTTGCCTGGATGTAGCTCACTCAGGTAAGGTAAGGTAACCGAAAATTTAAAACTCAAAACGTGAATGTTTTTTCGTTAAAGATGAGGTTTCGGTCCTCGGGCGGGATGCTTTTTAATTGGAATTTTTATGGGGACGTGGTCTGTTGAAAAGTGAAGGTGAAATCTTTAATTTTTGAGCGTTTATAATTAAACTCATACCTAGAAGTCTTTATGATAAAGTGAAGAAAAAAAACAGTCTAAGCATTAAATGAGTCAATATATTTTTCAAATAATTTTAATAAGTTTAGTTGAAAGTTATCGACATGAAGCACTCAGGCGATGATATTTTAGGCCATTAGACATATAATTAACCTTTTCATGTCCTGGAAATTGAGTGAACCTTTTTGAAACGAATGGATCCTCATAATTGACTGAATGACATTTCCCTTTTGCACATCATTAAAAATGTTAAAAAGTCGTCATTATTTGAGGATTGTAGTGATCACAATTATTGTAGATTTAAATGTTAACATTTTTAAAACGACAAAATAATTAAATAAAATGAATAAAAAGATAAAAATAATGTGAAGTTCTAAGTTCTAAGAAACGTCCTTCAAATAATAAGTTCATTTTGGCCACATAAATGCTCTAAAACTGGTAGAACTTTGGTAAAACGATAACGAGAATATTTTATTACGGAAAAAAATGCCTCATCGCATTTTACGAATTTCCTTTTGAAAAACATCAAAGATAAGGCAGCTGTGGCACGGTTCGTGAACACGTGAATGGCGCACATTATGCCACAGTCAACAAGGGAAATGTTTTGAATTTCAAACGAATTCAGCATATTATAAATAATTTACTAATTTTTGAAACGAAAACAGTAACAAAGGTCTCTTTTATATTTTAAAAGCTTCACCCTCACATAACTAAAAAAAGTTGTACATATCAAAGTACATGAATGAGTTCACATTTTTTTTAAACCTTAGAAATTTTTTATTGTTTTTTTTTCTAGGAGACCCTTGATTATACAAATGTAAGCATTAACTTCTTCTTTTGTCATTTCAATACTGTTGGCGTTTTTAAATTATTTTAAAATTTTACAGTGACTTAATTTGTTATCGTTTTCTTTTCTACATTTTTATTGAAAGCTATTTTTTAGATTTTCTAATTTTCCTATTTTACACTTTTACAATTTATTCGTCTGGTCTGAGTTTGAAAAAAAACAAATAAGCTATTGAGGTCTTTTTAAGAATGCCTTTCATTGTTGTTGCGGTTGTAAGTTCCAAGAAAATATTTTAATTGAGGGAAAACGCTTGAGTTTTTGATTGGGATCATTTACACGGTAATTAAGCTTGTATTATGTTAATTTATCCGCTACATTAATTTAGGATTGTTTGATTTATTTTTAATATTAGGCTCCTGCTTCCCGAATAACACCGTCGCGGAGAATCGCAGAGATATATAAATTGACTTGCAGAGTTTTTTCATTTCTCCTCGTAATATTCGCATCGGTGGTTAACTGGGGTTCATTTTTTAAATAAACAGTTTGAAACAAACATTCTTCCGATTATAATTGATACATATTATTAATGGTGTTGTAATGCATAAATGCTTTTGCATAACTTTCTCATAACTAATCGCATAATCATAATATTATTTGCGGAATTACAAATTTGTTATATTCTATAATATATTAAATTCCATATCATCTTTCAGCATAATCAGTTTCCTCATAAACCCTTTACAAATATTACCAAGAATTCACTTCAACGGTAGAAAGAACATCCCACTCTTCAACAGTTTCCATTCAAAGAAATTTTCCTATGTAATCAGATATCCTATCTATTCAATTTTCTAGGA
Source organism: Parochlus steinenii (assembly GCA_038502155.1). NCBI lineage: Eukaryota > Metazoa > Arthropoda > Insecta > Diptera > Chironomidae > Parochlus > Parochlus steinenii. The sequence continues at coordinate 3,718,844 of JAXCIN010000048.1, read as the reverse complement.
AATTCCAAAAAGGCACAACATCATAAACCACTATCCAACAAATGGAATATAAACTGTGAAGTTGCAGTCAGTCTAAAAGTCTAAAAGATTTATGAGCCTCTTGTATCAATTCCGTGCTATAGTGTTTTGAAGTTCTGTGAAATGGAAACTATAGTGTAAAGTTGAATTCTACTACAAATCAAAGTAATACTGATTTCAAAAATAAACACATCACTCTAAGAATTGCATTTTCACATATTTAGAGTTTTTGGAAGATTTAAAATATAATCATTTTTAAGAGTGATAATATTTCTAGGTAGCATGAAACATTCCACATATTGCTATCGCTTATTTTGCTCAGTGATGCTGTAAAGCTCCTTGGTAATTTCGAAATCGTTTGCGTTTTATTAAAAGCGCATTTGTTAGCATATAAGTCATAAAATAAAATTTGTTTGAACCTTATAGAGAAGCTAGTAGCAGGCTGGTGATGGTGATTTATTACCATCATTTCACAATTTCCAGAATTATGTCAGAATATTTTGTAAATTTAGAAAATTCCCATATTTTACTAAATATGTGTATAAAACGATGGTGAAGTGTATAGGATGTTTAAATTGTTGTAACTTCCCAAGTGAAAATATGCCATGTGTTATTTCCATGAAAACACACTGAACATACTGGAATATACTGGAAAATACTGCTAAACATATGAATTTTCAGTATAATATACAGCAATTACAAATGTTTACAAGAATAAAACAGAATTAAAACATACAAAAAAATTTATGAAATAACCTGAAATTGTCTTATTTAACAATTCATGCAAGAATTTCAAATTATTTTCTGAATGTTTAAGTATGTTTCGCCCAAAATTATTTTTAAATAAATTTACAATTTGATCATCATAAATGCAGCAAGTTGGTAGATTTGACGCGGCATAATGGATAAACGGATTGAAAATCAAAAATAATTTTGAATATGAATAATTTTAAAATAGCGCGGTAAATGGGGAAAATGGGAAGAAAATTTGTTTTTAGTAAATCTTTAATTAAAATTATTGTAAAAATTTTATTTATCATTACAAATCGCTTTCTCAAGACTTAAGATTTGTAAATCCTGATAAAAATGCTCATAGTTTTTTTGTATTGAACACCATCTAGTAGCTCCAGTACATATGATCATTTTTTCGTACAAAACCATTTGTACACCTAGAAGTTTTTAAAAATTTTGTTCATGCGAAAACATTGTTTTCACCTCAAAATGGTCGATTCAAGTACTTTTTGTACAAATGTTTTGATAGTTGGTACTTTTTTTGCAAAAACATTCATTTTAAGGGACAAAGATCATAAAAATATATAGTTAGGTGTGTAGTTGATACTAAAGATTGTGATTAAGAAATGGTGAAATTTTAATCAAAGCAAAGCGCTTTATCAGAATTTTTTTCCTTGAATAAATCAACACACTGTAAATTTAAATGATTAATAGAATGTTTTAGTATGTATTATTTTTTGCCACGGCTTATTATAATAAAAAATCGTAAAAGCCTGAGCTTTTGCAAGAAATCGACTGCGCCATAAATTTTATTAATTAGAATTAGAATGAAGCAATAACATTTTAATAAATTCGAAAATATGTATAATCAAAATATAAATATCAGATTAGAGTGCCTTACGGGAATATTGTGCATTGTTCCTCATAATTCTGTTAAATAAAAGCACTTTGATTGAAAAATCCAGGTTTTACCACTCAAAAACTACTCTATTACAGGGTGTCAACCACTCACCATCCAAAAATCTTTTTTTAGTCAAAAACCATTTTTAGTCATTTTAAAGTGATTTTCCGATTTTATTTGTTTTGATAGAAATTTGTTTTTAAAATATCATCCTTTAATAAGTAGGACATCCAAATTAGAAAAGCAAAGTTTTCTCCTCATAAATTAAAAAATTTAAAAAACTTGCATGTATTTTGATTTATTAAAACTGCTCGTATTAAATGCGTTAATGCAGATTAAAACTGATTAAAAGTTTTTATTGTAACAGTTTTGGGTGCAATTATCTACAAACATTTTGTTTAACAACTTTGCAAATTGTTGGTTCATATTACGAATCAGGTTAAATTTATTCTATATAAACTCCCCAAAAAAGCGCAAAATGACCAATGAGACTTGCAAGTTCTAAAATAAATTAATTTTTTTCCAAATTAAAATATGCTCAATTTACACAATTAGAAAAAAAACTTCAACACCTTATGATTTGAATTTAAAATTTTCCATATAAAAGCATAATTGAAGGTAAACATATTTTTAATCAATTAATTTGGATTGTTAATTTATTCTTCAGCACTAATAGCTATTTGATACAAGAATTCAGTATTATAATACCAAATTGGTTCAAAAAAGGCACTTTGGCTTATATAAGTTTTAAGCGTTGCCATTATAAAAATTCCCAACAGCTTTGTGGTAGCAAGCAAATTCCTCGCGCGAGAAGATCGAGTTCGAATCCTGAGTCCGGCTCAAATCAACAAGCAAGAGCATCGCTGACGCCGTTACAATATATACAACATTTCCCTTTAAAAATTGCAAAAAATAAAATAAAATTTTCTATAAGACCTTAAAAAGTTAAGATTTCAGCAATTTGAAATTTCTTTTTTGCAAAATTGTCCTACCAAAACATACTTAAACATTCTACTAAAAATTTGAAAAAGCAGTGTGACACATCCGAAATTTCAATATGATAAGTAGTATATAAGTAGTGTAAAAAAATCCGAAAAGCAGCGTTATTTCGTGACCTATTTAAGTATGTTTGAGCAGTATGATTAGCAGTCTTTTTCAGGATTATTTTCACTTGGGTTACCACAAATGTAGATAAAATGTGGATTAAAGGGATAAATGTAGCTTGCTGACAAATTTATTGCTTTTACACCACTACTCACATGTATCTTGGTTTAAATTTTTTCTGGTTTGAAATTACGAAGAAAGATTCAGATTATGGTTCAATCAGTCAACCTCATCCGTTTTAATCTGATATCTGAGAATATTTTGATGAGAATTGACATTTTTACCTCAAACTAACCCCAAAATTTATTTAGGACAACATAATGATATTCTCATGATATCTAATTTGTGACTTTCATTAATCATTTTTAAGGATTTTATTTTGTAAAATTTTGTAAAAATGAAAATATGGACAAATTTGGTGTTCGAATTTCTTAAAAATGATTTTTTTTTGGTATTATTGAATGCTATAAATTAAAAAAAAAAAACCATTCAAATATGATACGACTTATAGAAATCAAAAATAATATCCTTTTTTGATGAATGTTTCTTTTTATGGGGAAAACCCTTGTGGTAAACAACATACATAAACAAATTTAACCTTAACAATGAAAACCCTCAAGCAATTGAAACGATTGTGACAAATTGTCAAGTTACAATTAAATTGATAAGTTCTCTCAATTTTCCACTAACTTCACTTCAATAATGCAATGAAATTAAATCCCCAGCGAATCTCGTTCGAGACAACTTTTTATATATTTTTCCCCTAAAACTTTAAAGTATCTCAAAATTCCTGTATAAAATGTTTCAAAGATATTTATTGCCAGATTGTTGATTCTTGAAATAATTCCCATTTTCAGTTAAAAAGCCGACAACACCCAGTTTTTATTCTAATAAAATTGTTTCTAAAATTTCGCTTGAATAAAAGTTTTTTCAATGTTCATTTTCGTGCTCTAACCCTTTAATTTTATTCTTAGCGCAAAACAAGGCATTATCGGCAAATTTATGGAAATTCAATTTTCGTGAAAGCATTTTCTCTGTTCATTCAAGTACATTCTGATACATGCTTGATTTTAGAGGAATTCAGATTGATTTGAGAGCTTTAATTCTGGATTTATTGTAATGTTGGGTTGGAGTTTATTCTTGGTGTTAATATGTATATAAATTTTTTTAAGCTTCCAAAATTTAGAAAGAGTTTTATTTATTTTTAATTCATCGTTTTGTAAAATTACTTGTTAATTAACATAATAGAGTGCTTTACAACGATATAATTAGTAAAATAAACAAAACTCTCAATTTTATTACACTGTAGTACTGTATATAGTACTTAAAAAAGCATGTCACTCAGTAAAACAAAAAATTAAAATTATTAGCGCATTAAAAGACAGAAAAACCATTCAACAGACTCATTTTCCCCAGACAACACTAAAAATACGTTTCATAAATTCTTGAAACTTTTCGCATCAAAATTTGTTGTTAAACTCATAAAACTCATAAAACTCTCAGCATTGTTGCAGCTGACACTAAAAATGTTCCAAAAAGTCAAGAACCAATTTTTCCCACCCAGCACAAAATGGCTACAAAATTGATCCAAAAAACATAAAACTATAAAAAGTTGATAAAGCTAGAAAACTATGTAAGAAATGAAAGAACACCAGTTGCTTTTGACTTTACAGACTATAGTGGATGTATTTATTCGGTGATAAAATGGAACTTTTTAATTAAAAACTATGTGCAGTTTTGTAATTTTGTTTACGTATGCGATGATTTTCAGCATTAAATACAAAAGAGTACACTGTTATAAAATATATCTAACATTTGTGTTGTTTAAATAATAGGGAACCATTTTTCTTTGAATTTAGTTTTTTGATACCTTTTAAAATTAAATAATTTTTAACAGTGCAACAGTGAAGCAGCCAACTAAGCTATGGACTTGAACAGCTAATCACAATCATTTATATAAACTAGATAAAGAAGATAAAGTAGATTCGATATATTTTGCTATTGATTAAATTACGAACAGCATGGAAACTAGGAAAAATATGAGAAAAATAAAGACAAATTGCAAAAGCTTCTAATGATAATAACTACTGTATGCAGATTAAGAGCCATGCGTGGGAAGTCTCGTATTACAGTAGCAATGAGAAGGCAGAAATTATTAAATCGTTGTTTTTAAGCTTATCTGATGGAATTAATGATAAAATTCCGCTTAATTCAGCTTTTAATATTAATGAATTTTCACATGAAACTCAAGGATGATGTATTCTATGGAAAACCGAAAAAATGTCACAAATATTTTTGTTGAAAATACATATTAATCCAATCTTTTTGCAATAAATTAAGTATTTATACTTTTCAAATACTCACAAAAAGCTTTCGAATTGAATTAAATTTGAATGCTGAATGCACGATTCAACTAGTAATTAGCTTTGCATTAAAAAACCTAAAATTCAACATTTGAAGTTGTAAAAACAAAACCAACGCTTTCCTCAAATCAAAGTTTAACTTGGTTTAACTGCATATCCATCATCAGCCAAATTATTGTTTTAAAGTTGTTTGCAATGGAAAATATTTGCATAAATAATATACCTCTCGAGGTTTATGCTCATCGAAGGGATGTTTTTACAGGCAAAAATTTATCAAATTATGGAATTATTATGGAAATTATGGCTGAAACTTTTTAAATACGAAAATGGATAGTAAAATATTAAAATATTGTGTGGACAATAATTGGGACGATTATTTTTTTGGGGTTTGTGGTTTGAAGGTTTGCTTTGGATTTTGTTAGCATGACATTTTTTATTGAATCCGATGTCTGGCTGGCCGTAGATTCTAATAAAATTTAATATTTTAACTTAATATTAATCTGTTTTTTATATTGCGCAACTTGGATAAAAATTCTGTAAACATTTGGTTTATTTTAAGCATAGTTATAACCTGTAAAATTTGTAGACAACGTGTTTTTAGGAAATACTAGATACATTTGAGTGAAATTTATATGTTTGACGAATTTAGCTTTTGTTTCTAAAATTAGTGTACTTTGTAATGAAAATAAATAAACAGTTTGAATTGATGTTTTTTATTTTTTTAAATTCTTTATAATGATTCACAATCATCCTTTTTCAGTTGCTGATTCAGTTGCATTAACATTATATCCCGAAACCACAATATCCATAAATATACATAAATAAAGCTCAATGAATGAATAGCAAATTTGATTCATAATTAATAAAGCAGCTATCGTTTTCAGCTGAAATTGTATAACAGTTAAAAAAAAAAAAAACCCAATTAAAATTAAAAGCAGTCATAACTTGAAAAGTGTTTAATAGTATATCTATATGGGAAAATTTCTCATTAAAAGTTGATCATTAAAAACATACTCTAGAAAGAAAATCAAAATCTCCATGTTTGTTATTTTAATATTTTGTTTGATAAATTTTCCAATTCACAAATCAACTTTTTGCAGATTTATGGAAAAACTGGCCTCGTTATGTTTTTCAAACTTTTACCTGAAATGATCAAAAGTAACAATTTCAATTTGGTTTTTGTTCATGTTTTAATTTATTTCAAAATGTATGAAGATCTCGCTTTGAAAAGTTTTTTATTTGCAGAAAAAATCTTCAATGAAAAAGTCATCTTTCACTTTACATTGCTTGTTGATTATATTTGCTACTGCGAAATAATTTTAAACTGCTTTCTTGAAAACAAATGCATTTTGTCTCTTAAACTTTAATTGCTCATTTTTATGTTTTACAGTTTTTGAGCACTTGAAAGGAAATGTAAAACTGTAAATTCTAGTCACTTTTAAAAAGCTTTTATAATTACAAGCACAGAAACTTTTAACAAATTTCCATTAAATTAACGATTCTGTTCTTTACAAAGTAGATGCACTATGAATTTAATTTAATAAATTATAGTTGAAGTTAGCAAATGGCAGCACAAAAAAGCCCTTAACATTGAATGAAAAAAATAATCTAAATATAACGATGTTTTTCATGAGCATCGATTTACTTAATGAACTTTCCAGTTTTCCAGAAACAACAGTATTCGTTGTAGTATCGATTAATGCTTAACCCGCCAACAATGGAGGTCAATTCAATAGACTTGGGCAAACACATCAATCAATGAATGCCAAAAAGTTTCACATCTAATATTAGAAGGTGAGTGATTATTTGTGGATAAAATCGATTGTCAAGATTAGTCACTAGCTTGCGTGCGAAAAACTGTTACAATTATAATGATCATGTGTAATCTAAAAGAGGCTTCAATTCATATTTTCAATTTGATAAAAGCTACAGCTTCGGCTTAGTAACTCCAATCAAGTGTATCAATTAAACCTCCCAATTAATTAAAAATAATTAATTTATCAACAATAATTGATCAATTATTCGATCCCCAAAAAAGAACCTTCTCTTTCCCCAAATAAACCAGATAAGAGAATATAAACTCATAAACCAGTTAGTACGTCTATTTAATTAATGGGCAGTTGCTCTCGTTTCTTCAATTATGGGATCTACATCCTTGTATTAAATGAATAAACACCATCAATCTCTTTTTTAATGATTGCTTCAATTTGGGTTTTAGCTTTAAACTGAGTCCAGACTTTAATTTAATTTTTTATATTGCTCCTATTTTTAGCGCTATTATTCTTTGGTGTTTTTAATATTTTTCACATATTTTACATTTTTTTGGAAATAAAATGGTCGTGTTAAAACTTAAAAGCGAATACATCAAAACCATTCCATATGTACTCAGGTTGTTGTTAAAAGCAAAAAATATCCATTTTGGGTGAAATATTGTACATATAGCTCAAAATAGCGCAGTTAAGGGCACAGTTCCGTTGAATCAGCATCGTCTGTTTTCCTCCCTGATATTTCATTATATTATTGTCTCTTTGTCTCATTGTCGCTGCACAGATACATCAAAAAAAAACAAACTTTGAAATTGAAAATTGAAAATTTCACTTTTGCATGAAAAATCCTGCTGTCAATTCTGTTGGGGGAAAATGTCGGTAAAATAACTAAAATTGAGAGTTTTTGGAAGTTTGCCAAGAATCTGTTTCATGTTCATCGGTGTAGGTAAATTTCAAGCTTTTCGGATCAACAGGTAGGGCTTTAAACAATAGAATGTGATGATTATGTTGATTTAAACTTGGGGTTTTGGCGAGTTTTCAGGTAGGTTCTTAGGGCTTTTGTTTGATTACTTCAAGGAAATACTTTCAATGATGTACTTAATATAAGAGGATTTAAACATATTTCAGACTGACTATGAACGTATTCAGTATTTTTATAAATTCGAAAATGATTCAAAAACACACACTCATTACTCGTTTAAATGCTTTTTCAAATAAAAAACAATACATACATTTAGAAAAAAATTTTTGAAGAAAAAGAGGAGAAAAATTTTGTATTAGAATCAGCAACATCATCAAAAATCAGACGACTCATAATTAAAAACTTTTTTCACTATAAAGAGACTAACTATGTAACAAAAATTAATTAAAAATGACCCAACCATTTATTAAACAAAAAATAAAGTCATTAAATCAGATGAACCAAAAAACTATTTGAATTATATCAACATTCCAGTATATATCCTTTCAAACCTCACATAGAATAAATCCCTCCGGATTAAAGCATTCAAACTAATCCTGTAATTACAACTAGTTAAGCCTGTCACAGATAAAAATACTCACTCATTATCCCTCTTATCTCTTTTCCAATATATTTTCCTGATAATCACCTCCAATATTATTTTTGGAATCTGCTAAATACCACTAATTTTCACCGGAAAACTAATAAAGATATATTACAGCTGCCACAAAAAATTGGTAAAGCCGATTGTCAAACCATTATTTGATTCGCTTGCCGTTAATCTACTCATTTCTCTTTCCACTTGTACAGCATGAAAAACAAATATAACATGATCACATTCTAATATGCATTCACAATTTGATAAATGCCCAAAAAAAACTTGATTTATTGAACATTCACAATTCTACAATTTTTTTGACTTTTTTTACAAGTCTTTTTGAATTTCCACAATTTCCACAACTTTTAAGGCTCCCACAAGACTTCTAAATATTTTTCTAGTCGGAGCCAATTAATCAAACTTGCCGGTACTAACAATTTCTCTAAGCGAGTTCATTAATCAGATTGGGTGCTTAGTAAACATGAGTTGATTGCAGGCCAGATATAAACCAGGAGCACTTAGAATGTAAGTATTTACTCGGCGGCAGCAACGTTGAAACTGCCCCAACAAGTTGTGAATGAAAATAAACTTGCCGAAGAAAAGCTGGCGAGGATGCACGAGGAGTTGTTCAGAGAAAGTGTGCCAAATGTTCGGGTGTTAAGGGAGCTTTCCAAATTTTTTGTAAGCATTAAGGTTGAGTTCTTGAATGTAGGGTTTCTACAAAAGATAATTTTGGGATGTTTTGGGCCAAAGTTATTTTTATGATATTATCTATTTTCAATAGACTTCAAAAATAATTTTGAATCCTACAACACCAGAAAGGACTTCAAACTAAAAGCTCCAATAATATAATGCTAGATATTAATATTTACTTTTTACAATACCTCATATTAATTTTCAATGTAAATCAAATCAACAAATTTAATATGTTAAAGTATTTGGAAGTCTCATCTTAAAATAATCTGTTGGTATTTCGAAAATCACATTCATTTTTCAGCTATAATCGTTTTATAAATAAAATCTTGAGAATTTTATCAATATACCATCTTAACATAAATAATATTTTCAAATTTTATTTTATCAAAATATTTAATGTACTAATATTCTCAGCGAAAAAATCCACGGATTCCCTAACATATTGATAGTACTAGATAATTACTTGTAATTGGTATAGTACTTTTTAATAAATAAAAAGGATCTAAAATATTATCAACTTCAAATGGTCATATTGAAATAAATCGTTAATAATTTCCATATAAATTTCTATAAAAGTTAAAATATCAAAACAAACCATCATGCAACATCATATCCTTCATTTCAATCCAAATTGTATTTTCCAAAAAGCTCGTTTACAATTTCACATTTGCATGAATTGACGTATAAAAGTTTACAAGGACATTCTATACTAACATAGATCATCAATTTTCATCAGTGACGTGAAAGTGAATACAGACAGCAATTTGTGGAGCATGGAATGGAAGTATAGCAGTGGAATGGCGATTTTATGTTTGTAATAAAGTTATAATTACGCGCCTCTGAAATAAAATAAGCTTTATGCCTTATTGTTTGCTGGTTTGTTGGTTTGATGAAGACAGTTTTTTTGTAGTTACAGCAAATTGCACAGTTGCTTTCATTTCATTATTTATTCAACTTAAGATTGAAAAATGAGGCTGCAAAATAGCAAAAACTTAAAACTCAAATTTCAGATAATCCCTCTTGTTTTCGGCTTTCTAGCTCTCAAATGAGGTTCAACTTTTGCTTGTTTATGTTGAGTTTTTTAGCTATAAATGAGAATTCAAAAAGAATATGCAAGAATATTGAAAGATACTATGTAATATAAAGATTATTCAGAATATTACATAGTAAATGGGATGAAAAAGAAAAGAGTTTTTGTTCATTCCATGTTTTCCATAATTCGCAATTCTGAATAATAACAAGCTCATCATTTTCTTTCAGTTTTTCCACAAGACGCTTGTAATGGAATAAATATAGCCTCAATTTAATTATGTGTTTATACTTTCAAAACGAGAACTATAGATTACATTGAGTTTTGAGGGCAGGGTTTCATTATCAATAAATGGAGCTTATTTATAAAAGATCTTGAACGCTTAAACTTGTGTCAAATTAAATGTATTGTATACATACCAGCTGATTAATGGAAGATCATACATTACGTTTGTCAAATTAATGGGGAAGTTATGACAAATTTGGTGAGTAAGGTTTATTAGCGATTTTTAGATTTAATGCTTCACTGTAATATTTTAATGTTCTAATGTTTCAAGGATAATAATAAAAAGTTTTATAATCCATTAAAATGATTAAAACAAATTTGCAGAGCAATAAAGCTCATAATAAAGTTTGGATCAAGTACAAGACTTTTAATATATTTTTGAGCACTGATATCTTTTATTCACCCAATAATGAATATTAAGTGTAAGTTTTCTTAAATGATAGAGAGTCACAAAATATTGAACAATTTCATACATTAGTTATAAGTAAAGTTAAAAGCAGTAATATATATTCATAAATCAAAAAATCCTAAAAACAGAAAATGTTCATTAAAAATCTTTTTAGTGGAAACATTAATATCAAGAAATGAATTTTTTATTGAGCTTTTACTGCATTTTTACAGACAAATTAAGATGTAATGGAATATTCCTGTTTCTGTTCTCAATTTGTGTGTATTTTGTAACAATATTGGATCAGATGGTAAAAAGTTTCTTCCAACTTTGTAAAAAATAAAACTCAAGAAACATGCGGAAAAGTTTATAATTGGTTCATGATCTTGATATCACATTTAACTTTATTATAGGAAAAATGTATTTATTGAATAAAAGTTTTATTGTGACAAGCTTCGAGTAAATGATGTTTTAAGCAAAAAATTCTGATTTGAACTTTAAAAGATTTCATCTTAAAATTCCCTTGAATTTATCTTTTAAACAGAAACTTGTTTTATCAATGCTTATCTGCTTTAAAAGATTGAATTTAGATTGAAAGTAGATTGATAGCACCGAATATTTCTCACAGTGTTTTACTGGACAGTTGCATTATTCAAGTATAACTGAGTCATTCAAAAACAATCAACCACTTGAACCTTATTTCCTTTATTCCTCAAACCCCTGCTCAAATTTCACTTGCAAAGCTAGCAGAAAATTCAATCATCCACTTTTTATATTCTTTGAGTTTTCTCAGCCATCTCGCCGACAATATCCTCAAAATTTATTTTTTACAACAGCATAGAATCATAAAAGTGAACCTTCAAGGCAGGATCTGAAACTATTGAGCAAATACACACAGTAAAAATTGAGAAATACAGCTTAAATGAACTAAACATGTTTTTTCATTTTCCTTTTTTTATCTGAATTTTATAATCCTGAATAGTTGAATAGCTGGCCGAGCGCTTGGCTACATGCATAAACTTACAAACTTGATTACAGAAAATACTATAATTGAGTTTGATATATAGAGTCGTCTCGTTTCCCCATTTCATTCACATAATATTTCACATAGCTCGTTAAGACTGTGTGGGTGCTTGCAAAAGAAGTTGTCGAGTCGACGCGCTGCCTAGCGATTCTAGCGAGCAATTTTCAACCTGGTCCAAAGCATTTTCATCAGATCCCAATAAGTTACAACAAACACTGGATGGAAGATCGTTCTCTCGGTTCGTTCGCTGTGCCAGAGCCAAAAGTGTTTTTAGATTTTAAAAATTTTTCCTTCACACAGCAACAAAGAGTTTTTATTCTTAATTCCCGAAAGTATTAAAATTTGGAAGTTGCTGTTGCTTTGTCGTGCAATATGTTATTAGTTTGATAGTGCGAGCCTCGAAAAATCAGTTGTGCCGTTGTGATATAATTTTACTTCAAGCAATTATAATACTGCAATCATTCATTTATATAGCGAAAATGGCTTTTATGCATCGCAACATTCAAATAGTTTAGGAGTTTAGGAGTTTTTTGAGCTTGGTCATAGCTCTCTCCTCAGCAGCCGAAGTGACTTGTTGTAACCGAAAAAGTGAAAAGAAGAATTTAGCAAAAGTTTAATCAGCGATTTGGGAGTTTTGACGAGCTCGAGTCTCGACAACGGAAAGCAACAAAAAATACTCTAGAAAGTATGAAAAAAGTAGAAAAGTCTCATAAGTCTAAAAAATCTCAAAAGTGTGTGCGAAATATTAAAATTCAAGAAATTGAAGAAAATTGAAGAAAATTGAGAAAATTGGAGAAATTTTAGCAAAATTGTCGGAAATTGCGAGAAAATATCAAAAAATAGCAAAAATATACGAGTCGATGAACAGAGGACATTGAGGAGAACAAGTGTATGAGAAATAGAGGGCTTTTAGGGGCAAAAAAACAGCGAGTGGAAGCTGAAAGAAACGTAGCAAAAAATTAGGAAAGTGAAGTGGAAAAAAGGGAAATGACTGTGTTCTCCCAATTGTATGGTTTCAAGAGGAAAGCTTTCATGAACAATGAACAGATACTTCGCGATACATCATCGTTGCTGAATTGCTGAGCAAAACTCAATCGATAAACGTTTTGTACTTCTCGTAGCATTCGACTTTTACTTAGTACTGAAACTTTTCACATTCGCCCATAAAATATTTTTTTTGCAACTTTTTTTTCTTTTACATACAATATACACTTTTTGTGTGTTGTGTATGCCCACATACCTCGACTAGAGACGATTTGAATATTTGAAAATTCTTGAATGTCATGAAAATGAGAAATTGTGACTCTTTGGTTTATTTTTTGGGAGTTAAATCTTTAGCTGGCAAATCCTCCAAACACATAAAAATGTGAAAAACCGTAAAAAGCACTTAAAATTCATACCCAACCGTAAATATCTTCGGAAAATAAAACAAGTCAACAAGAATACCTAAAACCCAAAAATTAAAGAAATGACACATAAAATTGAAATTAAATGATTAAAAAAAATTAACTCATTAGAAAGTGTTTTAAAACAAAAAATAATAATAAAATAGTTAATAAATTTCGATGAGAATAGTTGGAAGGCTATTTTCATTATAAAAACTTATTGGAAAATGTATCATCGAACAAATGGTATATATTTGAAACTTATATATTAAATCAATATTTTAATGAAAATAAGAGGGGTTAATGTTTAGTTTGAAAGTTTTGTTACATATTTGAAAAAGTTTTAAATTAAATTTTCTTTGTTAGATGCTAGAAAAGATAACAGGTGTGGCTAAACTAAATGAAAATTGGTTCAATGTTGCAAAGTTCTTAATAAGATTTGAAAAACAATAACTCAAACACAACATAACCCCCTCCCTAAATAAGAAAAAAAATTTGTGCTAGAACAATAATTATTTATGACACTTATGATTTGCTCATTTCCATTAAAAATTCATACAAGTGGATAGACTCCATAAATATTCCAATGTGAAATTGGACTCGGTATAATCCACTCCAACTCGATCTAACTTGATTCGCAACTCATTCCAATTTTCCAGCTCATTCTGCACTTTCAATACCGATAGCAAGCAGCACAATTTCGCTCACAGAGCACAAACCTAGCCTCGTGCTGCCATTAAAATTTATTGCTCCATAAATTTTGCGCCCAGCAATTTGTCTCCCACAACCAGCTGAAAAGGCTGAAAGGCACTGTGGGTAAATTTTTTGGCGAGCAATTTCGCAAAAATCTGACAAAACCTTGCCAAAATCTCCGAAAAATCAAATATGGAGTCGCGTGGAATATGAAAATATTTAATAAAGCTATTACTGATGTAATTTGCTGGGAAACGAGCATTGAAATATTTAAATATTTGCGTAATAAATTCTCAATTATGTGTGTTATTCAGTTATTATAAAATCTGGATAATTTATTCTTTGTGAACATTGAACGAGCTGAACAAACTGAATAAACTGAACATGCAACAAATGTCCTTTTTGGCTCTTTATGTGGCTTTTATGTGTTGTTGATTTAGAAGCCGAAACAAAATATGATACTTTTATTTTCTTTTAAATCAGCACATTATATATTTTATGTATTTTTATCATTTTCATGCTTTAGTGCTTTTCATGCTTTTTATATGCTTTATGCTGTTTTTGTAAAGTTTATGCTTTTTGTATGTGTTCAGCTTAATTATAATTTAAAGTTGTTTTTTGTAAAACGTGTAGGGTAAATTGTGTGGTGCTTTGCAACGTTTTTGGAGCTTATTATATTTTTGCGTTTTGTCATTTCAAAAATTAAATCTACTTGTGTACATTGTACTTTATTTGAATTAACTATTTTATAAATTAATATGCAAAATTTACACAAAAGTAAAGTTTTTCAATTAAAACAACAAATTGGATCGTTCTCTTGCACACACTATTTGATCAAAATTCAGTTTGAGCTCAATTGAGATTGTTCTATTTTCACTATAAACATCTCCATTATACTTCTGTTTAGACTATTTTTGACCTAGATTTATTAATGAAATATTTTAATTATACATCTCTTCACTTTTTCTATTTTAAAAATCAAAGAAATAAATCAATACATCCCAGAAAATTCCCTTCCCCCAGCATCACGAACTCAACCCTCTTTTATAAAAAACTAAACCAAACCAAAACCAAAACTTGTCATATAAAACCCTTCCAATAAATTATCCACAGATATTACCCGTAAAAAAAACTTTCGTTTGATCGCTCCCAATTTTGAACAGATTGTTGAACAAAAATTTTAATCATACAGCGCCATTTTGATAAATAGCTCAGATAAAATTCATCTTTTTTTATTGACTCAATGTTGTAATTTTTGTGTGTTTTCAGTGCTTTCTGTATATTGCTGTATCTCCGTGTGCTTTTCTATGTTTCCCTCTCATTTATCGTAAACCAGAGTTCCAGTGAGCTTCGCAGATAATTTGGATCCAAATTTCGTTGCTGAAAGTCGCTCTGGATTTATGCTACGCTATACAGTATTTATAGAAAGTTTGTTGTGAACTCTTATATTCACAAACACATCATGCTCGATGCTGTATTGCAAGAATCAGCTCCAAAATATTCTGGTTGGATTCTTGTGAGTTTTATGAAATTTGGTGAAATTTTTCTTATTTCTCATGTAATCCATAATTTCCTGAACTTTTTGAATAATTTTATTTGTGAGGGGGTACAGATTTTTCGGTTTTGCGAGTTTATGGGGTTTTTGGGGTATTTTATTATTTCTGATGAGAGCTTTCGACAGATTGGACAGGTTTCTGAAAGGAAATTGAGTAAAGAACGCAGAAAATCAATATTAATTTCAAGGAGCTTAAAAGTCAACGTTTCTAAGAAAACAGGGAAAATCTGATTTGGAACTTGAGAAATATGTGTTAAATTTCCTTTTTTATCTTTAGATTACATTAAATTTTAAAGACGTGAAAGTAATTAAAAGAGTTAAATAAATATTTTTCTTAGTCTCATAATACAAACAAAAATATTGGCGCAATTAAAAATAAACCTCTTTAAGAATAGCCCTGCAATGCAACTCTAGCTTTCTCTTTAATCTAATCCTTAAAGAAACTTTTAAAAAGATTACATAAAAATAACAAGATCCCTTGCTTATCGAGCCTCATGAAAAACAAATTAAAATTGATGCAAACGGAATTTCTATCCAAAGAAACCTTTTTGAGTCAACCCCAGAATTTCCGTCCCCTGTTAAGCACTGTAGTTGATACCCGAGAGTACCCAACATACCATCATCCTCTTCCACAAATCACACAATATATGCTCCGTGTTATGGCTTCTCTTACCATATCTTTGCTCCACAAAATTTCTTATTATTTGTTGCTATTGTCCACTTTATGTAATTGAGTTTTGTGAAAGGAAAATTGGGACTTCTGATACTTTTTGCTGCTTTCTTCGTCCACAGTTCGGAACACTCAAACTCAAAGCAATTCAATCAAATTTTCATTATCTTTTTTCTCTGTTGAGCTTGTGTGTGGTGTAAAAGTGCATGGGTGGATTTTTTTACTTGGAATTAGTATTGCCTGTATAAAATTAAATATACAACAATAAAAACATCCAGGAAAGAATTAAAGTGGATAATAAAAACATAGAAGAGACTTGTAGGATAAAATATTTTATGAGGAAAACTGGGAAGAAAAGCTTTAAAATAAAATCTAATTTAAAATACACAATTGAGACAAAAAAAAAAGTACATAAGAGACAGATATTATATCCAGAAAATCGATTAAATTCTTCTGAAGTAAACTATACAAACCCATGCAGATTGCAGAGTTTGATCTGAATAATATTTGTCTGTGATAATTTGAAAGAAAGATCCCATTATTCCATTGAAATTTCCACTCAAAAGACACCACATCATTCCTCTGCTGAGCCCGCAAAATATTTTTATGCGTTTAATGCCGGACAGACAGTGTGGCTCTGTTGATGAGATGCAATTTAGACAGAAAGTTTTTATTGCGTGGGCATTGCTACACCGCGAGAGCTTTCATAGCTTACTTAATATTTAGTTGTTGTATTTTATGTAGTCTTTTGTTAGGGACTTGCGAATGTTTGTTAAGACAAAATGTCTTGATAATAATAATATTTTTAATTAATAGAGCCTTCAACAGAGTTCAAAGATTATAATCGTAACAAAATTTAAATTTCATAAAGCTTTTTATTACAGTAATAAACTTACAGATAATGCAAAGTAAAAATGTTCAATTCTAGATCCCCACTCTTTAAACCAATTTATGTAAATTTATGATACTTGCCTTTCCTTAGCAGCGACGATGTCGGACTTGTTTGAGTTGTGCACAAGTGGCACCGTGCAGCTGCTAATTAGCGAGAGAGATCGTTAAATTGGGTCAGGGATTTGTGTCCTAATGGGCGGAGGAGCTTTTTATGCCAAGGGAAAACGGAAAATTGTTTTTATTTCACTGGTGATGGAGCAGGAAATTATTATTGAAGCAAGTTAATGGAAAAATTCTGCAATATACATTGATGAGGTTTTGAAGAAGTTTTCGTACTTAATTTTGTTTTTTATGTTGTTTAATGTGTTTGCATGAGTTTTTTGTTTTTTAAAATATATTTGAGAAATTTTGGTAAGTGTGCGAGCATTTTGTGTGCTTTTTATAGAATTGACGGAATTTTGTAATTTAGGGGGAATTATGAAGTTTATGTTTAAGGGAAAGTTGAATAATTTATTTAAATCATGTAATTTTCCGGAAATGTAGTTAAATGTGAGGTTTTAAAAGTTTTAAAAAATTGTAGGCAGAAAAGTTTTTTCATGTTTCTTAATTGTTTATTAGGGTTTTTAGATGGTTTTTTGTTTATTTTGGCAGTTTCCGGTAAAGTTTGGAGAAAATGTAAACAATTCTTAAATATTGTATGATATTAAAAGTTTAAAAACGACCGTAGATTAGGCATGAATGATGCGAAATTTCACAAATAAAATCGAATAAAAAAGTTTTAAGGTACGGCTCAAAAGGATCTTTCTACCTATGAACTCAATTTCTATCTTTTCCCTTAAGATTGTCAAACAAAATTAACGGGCAGCTTTTAAGCAATAAATCAACAATGGCATCCACGAGGTGAAGGCTACCGACAATGAATTTGTTACTTTTTCTAAACCAGACCTCCCACGTCATTACTGACATTATCCTCATTATTTTCTACCATTTTTTTTTCAATTCCAAAATAAAAACTTCAATTACATTTTGCAATCTTTTAAACAAAATATCTCAGTTTCAAGCATAGATCACGATTACAGTTTTTCAATTACTTAAGTGAAATTAAACAGAAATTGTTGAAAATACAAAATTTCTATAGGGTCTGTAATATCCTGGGAATTTTAGAATTGGAGAATGAGTATAAGATTTAACACTGAAATAATATTTCAGTTTTGTTGAAAACTTGTAAGAGCATAATTGTAGGTCAGAAAACATTTGTGGAACTCTTTTGAGATCGCACTAATCCCTTACAAAAACAAGATGCAATCTGTAATTACTTTTTTCAACCCCCTCCCTATTAATTAGAGCAGTCGCAAAAATAGCAAAAAAATGGTTATTACATTGTGTTATTTACTTATTTGCGACCAACTTGTTTTATTGTAGTAGCTGAAGTAAAAGAAGAATTGTGAGTGCCAGAAAATCCAACAAAAGGCACAAAAAGCATAGAAGAAGTCTGAAAATACTGCAGTAAGCAAGTACAAAAAAACTATAAGCACAGCATAAATTGAGTGAAACAGTTTGTGAAAGTTTTCGCATCGACAACAGAATTGATTGCTCAACTAGAAGAACTCACGGTAAAATTAATTTTGTTGTTTTTTTAAATTGAGAGTTAATTTTAAACTAAAGTGTTGAAGTTTGATTTTACAGTTTATTTAAACTGTTGAATATTAAATTGAAAGTTGTATTTACAATTTAAAGTTTTAAGTTGCATTTTCAATAAACACTTCATTCTTTTATTTATAACATCTTTTTTTTACCGTGCAGCTCCAAAAAACTATTTGCACCACAGAACACACAAAGGATAATTAATACCTTAAATATAACAGGTGCGAGTGAAATTTCGAGTCTTATTCGATGGAGTTGAGGCTAATTTTGGAAATGAAATAGAATAAGTGCACCACATTGCTTTTGACGGCATCCACCACATTCAATTAGTGATATAGGGAAGGAGGAGCTTCACAGAAGAGTCAACTCGTCACTAGCGAGCTACGTCATTGCAATGGATACAAAGCTAGTAAAATTACTCGTCTTCCTATTGATAATTAAAGGTAAGCAAAATAGCTGATAATTTAATTAATTTGATGATAGTGTGCATTTTTTTTCAACTCACAGTCAGATGGTTTTTGATAAATGTTTTTCTAGGGCCCAAGGGTTTTGGAAGGTTTTTTTTTCTTCAGCAGGGATTTGAAACAAAAAAATTTCACTTGTTGTAGATTTTCTGATAACCAATAATTTAAGGATCTTAATAATAAGTTTTGATTCAATGCGACAAAGTACCTCAATCTTAATTTTAAGATTGCAATATAAGTTTCATGTCTATTTCCTGTCTATTTACATTTCCACTATATGCGTAATTGACATGAAAATTTACAAGTTCTTGATAAAGTTTGTGAACCAAACTTAAGAAAAGTTTTTTCTCATACAAGATATAAGTTTTTGAACTAATTTTCATAAAAGCTCATTTTGACGGAAAATTGCTAGAATATACTGAGAAAATTAGCTCATGTAACAAAATACCGAAAACCAATCTTGCTCCCAACTCCTGCTTACCTGATAATCCCACTATCTCTTCGCAGGTACACACAACTCAAAACGTTGAAGGATAATAAAATTGGAAATCATTTCTGTTCAGGACACACATAAAAGCAAAAAAACGACAAGATGAGTTCCGACATTTTTTTTTATATTTTCATTCTGCCGTTGTAATTTGTGTCTTTGTACAAAAGGTGTTAGAGTTTGACACAAGATAAATCCTGTGCTACATGTAAAGCAACATACGATAAACAAACCAAAAGACCTAGATAGATGCCATAAAAAAAGATGTATGTGGGCACTGATAAAAATATATATCTTGATTTATAAATGGAGCTTTTCAACTGGTGCAGAGTAGATCTTTGCATAAAAGATAATTTCTTTTATTAAAGAAGATTATTCTGTAGTATAAACATTGGTAAAAATGAGAATTTAATAAATTATAGTGTCCAATACTTTAGTGCCTGTAAACGCGAACAGGAAATTAAAATACATTCACTGCAGTGCACAAACAGATAGAACTGTAGAACAACAATGCTACACCAGCACTTGCACAATAACCCAACCGATGAGAGATAAATCAAAATGAATAATATAAAGGCGAACGGTTGCGAAATTGGAAATTCAATTTGATTTTCTCAGTTGCTTCGTTTTCTCATTCAGTTTTTGTTGTTGATTTGGTTGTTCCTTGGTAAAAGATTCCTTGCATCAACTGTCGCCCGCTTTGTACAGAGCACATAAACTAAAGCAAGTACACATAATCTGATCCAGTGATATGTTTATGGTGCACCTTCGCCCATCTCTTCTTGAGCTTTACCATGTAAGATGAATTACATGTGTTTTACGTGGGATTGCGTTGGATCGTGAAGATTGACAGCACTGGTCTTGAAGGGGTCTAGTCATTGCTCATTTTAATAGAGAAAAATCCTCAATATTGAATCGAAGGGTTAACAATGATTAAATTAAGCCATAGATGATTAAACTGTTTTCCAAAATTTCCAAAATATGTATTTTACGCACATTTGAGCTTTTTTATTTAATCCCGGGAAATTTCTCTATGTTTCTCAATTCATGTTTGAATCCATCAAGTAAAACATGGATCAAGAAAAAGATCTAAACCGGTTTTTAGTTAACATCTCTCCACAAAACTATACCTTTTTTATGAATGAAATTGAGGATTTCAATGTTTTTTTTATCAGAAAATGGAAACCCAAAGTAGTCCCAGCACTCATCAAAAATTTAAAGTTTGCAGTTGCTTCTTCAAGTCTTTCAAAATATTTATAAATATTTTGGTGAGATGACAAACTTCACAATAATAATGAAATATTCAATATGTTTTCGTCTTTTTAATATATAGGTCAGCTTCCTTAAAAGTTATAAAAATAAAATGAAATATCTTCAACCCCGAAAACTCGATAAAATTGAAAATTCAAACTGATAAATCTTTAAATAATTCGAAAAATTTCATTCAATGAAAAATACATTTAAGTGGTGACAATTTTTCAGCTCCCGCAGATAAAATTTGTTTATTTATTCATAATGCAAGCTTTTTGTGACAACAAAAGCTTCAAAAATGAGTTCATTTTAAATCTTTTTACTTTAACGATTGCAAAAACTGGCAAAAATGAAAAGTCAAAAATCAGAAAATCAAATAACCTAAATTCTCATAAATCCCCAAATTTGCCGAAAAAACTTCCCATTATTCCATTCAAAGCATTCTTTGAAACCCTAAGACCCTACTTTGCGTATTTGTCATTGATTGATTAATACATTACCCAAAGGTTCCATCAATACACGTTTCTTCGCTTCAAACATCCAAACGAAGCTCCCTGTTGCTGCTACTACGATTTATGATGAACCATTAATATTTTATTCGCTGGCATTCTTGCAAGCCAAACACCCACGAAAATGAACATGTAAAAAAACTTATAGCAACCGTCTCTAGAACATGTAGCCATAAAATGTAACTCTCGACTTTCGACTCACGAGCTTTTTTAGGCAACAAATTTATATCATTCATTCGAGCCGTCCAACAACACAATGCACTGGGAGTCGTATGATACGTAGTTTTGTGTGTTCTTAGATTGTTACACTGGTGAAATTTGTTTTTCAAGATTAAATTTATGGTGTGCAAGAATGCTGAAGAAACTGTGTCAGGTATTTGAAAAATGTTAATTAAAACTTAATTATACATTTTTTTAATAATTGTAATTTTCTGTCCTTAAATTTTTATTAGTGTGTATTTGTGTGTTTTGTGAATCTGCTAAATTTTCATACAACAACTAAACATATCTAGGGAGTTTTGGGTGATGAAGATCTTTGTGATTCTTGTGAGTCTTTCTGAATGTTATGAGTTTTCTGAGTTTCTGGCAATGAAAGTTAAGATGTTAAGTTTTTATTGAGGAGCTGGGAATTTATATGAAGAGTAATGGGGCAGGTGCAAAAATATGTTATGGACGATCCTTGTGGGAGGATGTGGGTGGTGAGATAAATGTAGGCTCCTGCGATTAGTGATTTTAATAATCGTTTCGATTGTCGATTCGATTAGTGAAATAATCGTGATTTCGATTCGATTTCGATTTTCCAAATTGAAAATATGTAGTGTAATTTTTAAACAGTTTGTACGCTAAAGCTTAGATTTCTGAATTGATTTTTGGCCATAAAAAAGATTTCACTTGAACCAAACCTTAAAACTATGTTAAAAATGCCAAAAAAAGGCTACCCGTGTTTTTGAAATGTCTGTGAACTTGAAAATTTTACTACTAGACAGTACAATTTGTATTTTTTATTTGAATAAATTGACTCACACTGCACACTAAAAAAAGCTTTTAATAGAAACATCTCAAATATATAAATTTATAGTAGATGCATAATTAAAATGATTCTAATACGGGTAAGCTTTTTTGAAACTACTAAAATAATTTTGAGGTTTGGTTCAATTCCAAGACATACGTTTGTACAGTGTTTTTAACAAACAAAATTTTTAATTTAGTAAAAAAAGAGGTCGCTCATAGTTTTATACAAAAAATAGAATCCTAATTGCGTTTGGCCCAGATCAAAATATTAGCATTATGTTTGGAAAAGTGGTATTATTTAAATAATCGAAATCTTCGACTATTGATTTAATAATCGATTCGATTATCGATTATTCAAACTAATCGCGATTCGATCGATTTTCGACTAGTCGCAGGAGCCTAGATAAATGGTAATTGTGGAGGTGTTTTGTTGCAATTTTGCAATTTTATGGATTCATGTAGGGCTTGCGAAAATGTTTGCTCATAAAATTTCTTAATAGTTTTGTTTTTTTTTACATTTTAATCGAAATTTTCTAAAAATGTGACCTTTTTGTTGATTGAATAAAGTTGAATAAACTATGCTATTTTTGTTGAAATGAATTCCATAATAATAACGCTCAGCTTTAAAAAGTGTTTGAATGAACGAAAATATTTATAAACGTTCAAGCACAACAATAAATTCTCCATAAAAAAATTAAATGAAAATAAATGATCCTTCACTCAAAGTTGCCCGAAACTCCAAAAAATCATATAAATTGGCTTTTCTTTTCGCTGTTCTTCCACTTTCTCTCATCTTCTTTCTATACAAATTGCACTAATAATAATTAAATTGTCTACCACCCTCGAAACACCAAAAAACAACAAAAAAAACTAAAAATCATCTGAAACCCAATGAACTCTGCTCCCCTTCCATTTCACTCAAAAAAATTCTATGAACTCCATTAAACGCGAAGTAAACGCCAAAAAGAACAGAAAAATCCCACAAAAAAGCTGCAAAAAATCTTGCAAAATTCAAGCAAATTTCAAAAAAAGAAGCAAAAATTAAACAGTAAAGCTCATCTTCTCTCTTCACAGCAATTTTTTGACATTAAACAGAAATAACAATCATATTAATAAAAGAGAACAGCAAAAAATTTATGATTTATAGTTATTGCATCTCGTTGGGTATTTTTGGTATTTTCAGAGCTGTAGCATATTTCTTATTGTAGTGCTTGTAAGTACAGTAGCAACGGGTGGAATTTTGTCATACAATAATCAAGTTTCGTAAAGATTTGTCAAATAAACTTTATTTGAAAAAATTTACTGAAAAAGTTGAACGATAAAACATTGATATTAATAATTTAATAAAATGATCATAGAAAATTTCAGAGATCTCATGACCAAAAAAAGACGTTTCAAAGCAAATAAAATTCCACTCACCAGAGCCCTTCAATGTTCAATAGCTTCTTTTGCCTTTGTAGGCAAGCTATATCATATCAAGCATTATATTTTGCTTTCGATACACGTACAATTGAATTGGCAATTTGTATTATTGAGTGAAATGAAACTTAAAAGCTTTGAATGAATATTGAACGAGAAATTCATCCATGGCCTAACTAAAAATTAGTTTTTGCGCTCATTTAATGAATCAAAAAGGTTGAACAAACAGGCAATCACATTGGCAATTTCCGGTTTTTTAATCAGAGTCGCAGAGTGTGGTGGTCCGTGGTTGAAAAACAAAATATAGAAGAGTTTCTGCTGATACTCTTGATTGAGTAGAAAACCAATTAAAATTTAAAATAGTTTGTTACATTAGATATATATAGCTTTATTGAGATGTAACATATTCTTAATACGTATATGTTTACCTTCCTAAAGCTTCACTTATTATCTAGAAAGATGATTTATCATCAATTTTATTCATAAGAATTGGAACTAACGTGGCAAACTCTTAGGATGTGAATAATAATCGATATTCATGAGAGCTTTCCATGAAAAATCCAATAAAACACAAACTATACCCATAAATCTAATATAAAGAAACTTGCAAATCCCTGCAATCTCCCCTATAACTTGATAAAAGTTTGATTGAGGGGGTTAATTGTCGGCCAAGTCGCTTCACTTCCAGCACATAAATCAAAAGTTTTCCATGCCATACGTACTAGCTTTCTTGGGCTAAATTGCGGATAAATTTGCTGAAATTTACGGAAATTTATGATGCTGGCAAATGGCCATTTAATTTACTGATTGCGTCCCTGCGCCAACTGCCAGCACATTATAAGTTGTAACGAGCAACCCAAAAAAATGTCTGATAGATAAGAAAATATGCTATTTTATTAAATTTTTCTCGAGTAGTCTGAGGAGCAGCCGAAAAGAAATTAAAATTTATGAAAAATGGCCTGACGAAAAAGGGTTTTTACTTTCTTGAAGATAAGATGGTGATCTTTGTAGAGAGGATTAGCTTGATGACTGATGAGGATTAAGTCTATTTTGGGTTTTAATTATTTTTTTCAAATGTTTTTTCTTATGTTCAAATGGTGTTTTCTTATGTTCAAATGGAAGGATTGTAGTTTTTTTCTGGATATATTACAGATTATTATGTTCTTTCTTTTGGTTTTAGAATATGTTAAACAAAAAAGTTAACCATGCTTTTAAAACTGAGATAACATAGTGCCATTTTAAAAACTTGTTTTTGAAATTTTTTTTTTTTTTTTTTTTTTTTTTTTTTTTTTTTTGTGTTTATTATTTTTGTTTTGGGTATTAGCCTAAAGTAGATTAAATGTTGGTTGTGCAGATGCTCAAAAAAAAATTGACAAATTTTCTTTCGGCTCAAAAGTTCATTTTGAAGTTATTAAATTTAAAATTTTATTAAATTCTCTCAAACGATATTCTACAAACATGCTCTATCAAAACAATTGAACTTCATTCTACTTCAAATTTTCCAGAAAATATTAATCGAAACCATCTGATATCTCAGAATTACTCACTTAAAGCCATTCTAACTCTTATTTGCCACAGCACGTTTCATTCGCCACAATATTGGCTCATATCCAATTACAAAGTACTTAAAATACTTTAAAAAGCACTGCTCGATAAGAATTGTAATGGTTAAGCAAAATGATAAAACTCCAACCATTGGAGCAACAATTTAGAAGCTATGATCATGGCCTGCTATGTTAATTAATGAGCAAACAGGCTGGTGTCTCAAAAAGGGTTCTCTAATGGTTGTGGCTGAAGTATGTTTATTGGCACTTTGTGAGAAAAATCCGATGGCAAAGCAGCTGTCCAAAGTTGTGGTGTAAATGGAAGGTTGGTGTTAAAAGTTGAAATTGATTTTTGTCGAGTAATCGATTAATTTTGTATGGAACCGACCTTAAAAGTTTTATAAAAAATGGTTTATTTAAAATTAAAAAAAAAAAAAAAAATTCTGTAATTTTTTTAAAGAGTTTTTAATCAATTCTTGTTTATGTTAGATAAATAAATTTTTCCTATATTGGATTTATAGTCCTTTTTTTGAAACATAGATTTAAGCTAATATTACTTTATTATGATAGACATATTATGGTCTGAACGCTGTTTAAAAAAATGATTAATGGAATCTTTAATCCTTGCTATGATTACCTGACATTAATCACTATACTAAGCTTGAGTGAATCTGAAGAATGATTAATGGTTTACCAATATATTCATTTATTGCTTTTATAGATTATACTTATGCCATTGGACAAATAAAAAATAATAAAATTATTTACTGATTGTGATTATGAGTTGTAATATCAACATTCAATTTTTGAAATGTTCCTTGCTCCGTTTAGACCCGAAAAATGATAAATTTCCTAATTTAATCCCCGATCATGATTACCAAGCGCAATTAATCACCTCCTTTGCTGCTTTGCTCTTGAACTCGGGGAACTACCAAAGCAATCATCTTGAAGACACTTAATAACCACTCCACTCAAGCACAAGCAGAATGACAACTTTTGCCTGCGTATACAATATTTCCTTGTTGCTGTGTGGCCCACAAAGTTATGGAAAATTATGGATTTGCCTGGTAGCTATGGCAATAATTATGTGGGGAATGTAGTCAAAGCATATAGTCGCAGATCTCAA
The DNA here is from genome assembly GCA_038502155.1 of Parochlus steinenii. NCBI lineage: Eukaryota > Metazoa > Arthropoda > Insecta > Diptera > Chironomidae > Parochlus > Parochlus steinenii. The sequence goes on along the minus strand of JAXCIN010000048.1, from coordinate 3,692,329 downwards.
ACTGTTGCTCGGCAAAGCAACTGCAAATATCTCTCTTCACAAATTGTTCTGGTAATTTTAATCTTATTATACAATTTATTGTTGTATAAGTGGATGCTTGTTTCAATGGATTTTGCTTGTCTCTACTTTCTATGAGTGGATCAGAAAATTATTGAACATTACAGTTTCAAGCAGTGTAGAGATGTAGAATATGCAACATTCTGAATGGTTTAGTTCCAAAGTACTGAAAACTTTCAGATAAACATTTTTGAAATGGATTGTTCTTTAAAATTTTACCTATCTTTCAAGAAATCCCAAGATTTCTCCTGTTATCGTGCATCAAAAGTTTTCCAAAATGTATTCGATTTTATAAGCATTGAATCTTTTATTTCACCCAACATTCAATTAAATTTAAAAAAAGTCCTTTCACAAAGACTTTTCTGAACCTTTCGAATGGAGCTCATCATCGTCTCAGTGCCCACATTCCTGTTGCTTTGCCAAGCGAAAACCTCACAAAACTTTCCATCTCCAATTTCCATTCACTGATTTTCCGCCAAAAAATTACACAAAAATTACGCCGAAAAACTTTAACACAAGAATCCACATCGTTCGACTTCAAAGCTCCAAATTTAATTAAAAGCTTTGAATTCCCATTGCCAGCCATAAAACTAATTTATATTTATTGCTTGGGATGGCATATACACACTGGTAAACTTGTACTGTTCGTATACTGAACCTGAAGCACACGGAAAGACATTAAAAACCTTATTAGGGCATGAATTTCTAATGCTTTATTAAATATGAAATTAATAAATCAGTAGCTGATTACAACTTCCAGCAGAAACGTGTGCCCGTTTCAATTTTGCGAGGAATATTGTCTTTTAGGAGCACACGGTTGGCAAGGGTTCAAACGGTCTGTAGAAAATGTCATTATGTTTGGTATATAAATTAGGACTTTGAAGTGTTATTGTGAAACATTTTCTGGGAATCAGTCAAGTCATGAATTTGTCAGAATTTAAATTGAATAGACAATAAATTATTGCATGATAAAAAATGTTTCATTAAATTACCATTGGATTCATGCTCTGTCACCTTCCAAAGCTATATCTCCGCATAAACAACAACTAATAAATTGCCATAACAAACAAAGCTCAAATAAATATTCCCCAACCCTGTCTCCACCTCAAACTACAGCCTGTATAGCTGCTCAAATTGCAAAAGTTTTTCCTCTTATATATTATTTTCTATATTATTTGGCAGCAAATACTTTTGAGGACACATTTATGAATACTTAATGGAATATCAAATTGTGTAATAAGAAATAAATTCCCCAACATAAAAGGCATAAAAAGGGCTGCCGCTTGTCAGTTGTTGGCGTAGTCTGGCCCAATAAACATTTTTCTGCTGGCGCACAATAAAGTTGGTGGGGTTATCAGTAAAACAGTTCAACTAAGCGAAACTTGGGCCAGCTTCCTTCCTCACTCGTCTGATTGCCGTTGCAAGTGTAAATAATGGCTCATTTTATTGGAACTGGTGCGGGGGTAGAAGAAGCTTAGCGGAGCTGATTTATTGTCCATTTCGGTATTTTCGATATTACCGAAAATCAATTTCATTCTGAACTTTTTACATTCAATTCACAGATTTTCGCTTTGCCAAATTTTTTATCAGCTTCGAGGTTTTCAATGCAAGTTATTTTGTTTGTTTTTATGCCCTAAAAAAATGACTGTAGAGAAGGTTTCGATATTTTATTACAAAGCTTTTTTCAAAACATTTTGGGTACGATTTGGATGTCTGGACGATATTACTACTTACATTATTATTGTTTAAAATGAATTTCCGGATGAATCAAGAAGATTTGGTAACGCTAAAAATTTTCTTTACGCAACCTTTAAAACAACAAAACTAAATAAAATTTTAGGAAAATGATCTTTGAAATTATCAACACGAAGTCTTTCAAATTATTTTTTAGAATAAAAGTACCAAGCATGAAAACATGTCTAAAGTCCTTTTAAATGAAAAATTCAAACAAAAAATATTATAATCAGCCAACAGAAGTACGTTAAGCAATATGATGTGAATGGTCACACTAAAAAATCTTTTTGCTAATTGGGTGGCAAAACTTTTCAAACATTTTTGAATACTTTCATGATATAATTGACCTAATTAAGGCTTCATAACTGCCACTCCAAAAATATAGCATATTTCATATCAAGTGTTCCCTGAACCTGAAAATCATTACATACATTTTAAACCACTGAAAAGTTCTCAAAGCAGTTAATAAAGCATTTCCTATGAATCCCCTATAGAATTTAAACAGAAAAAATATAAAAACCATGCAACGTCTGCACTTCAAAAGCTTCAAAGCAAATTCATTTGGCTATACTTTTTTGCGTTCCCCTATAGCTTGTACAGCATTCCCTTTGCTATTTGTGCGGCAGCAAAACGAGAAAAACTTGAAAACGCTTGAAATAATATTTAAGAAAAATCTTGGAAAACTTGAAAACTTGAAACAGGCAAAAACTTGGCAAAAAGATTAAAATTACCATAAATCAAACTATTAACAGTGAAGCATCGCAGCAGCAGCAAAAAAAGTCGGCAGGCAGGCAAATTAAAATGAAGCAAAAGGGGAAAAGTCTTGACGAGAATTGCGGAAAATCGGCGGAACAACAGAAGAAAAACTATTTCCGAAATTTAACGCTTAAACGAATCTCTCGCTTTTCTTTCATGTACAATGAGCCATAAATTTTGCCGTTTGGATGAGACATAAGTGCGAGCGTTCTAGCTGGTACACAGCATTGAGCTCAGGAAACGTCGTAACACTGAAAGCTTTTTTATTGAGAATGTCAGGGATGAGTACTGGATAAATTATGGATTTAAGGGATAAATTGTATAAATCTTGCGTATACTGAGAGATGAAACAATTGCAATGCCTTACCAATTTCAAAATGTGGGTCAAATAATAAATTTGATTATGATTTTTTATAAGGTGTCTACAATTTTTTAACAAAAAGAGCTTTTGTTCTTCAGGTACAAAATCTTAAAAAGTACGCTCCTCCTTTCAATCATCATTCAAAATAAGAAGTCGTGTATGCTTTGCATACTTTAAACTCATTTTTGAGCATTCCTGAGCTAAAGATCATCACAGCCCCGCTTTTTTCTAACTGCAAGCACGTTCGTTTAAACAGCTTTCTGAATTTCTGCGTACTGGCGGCCAGAAAAGTGCCTCCAACACAGTAAACTCCGCAAGTAATTTATGTATGTTGGTGGGATAATGAATATGACTTCCCTCGCGGAGTTTCCTCAAAGTTCCGCCTTGTGCCACGCCAATTTGGCACTTTTTTCCGTAGATTCTTTTGCTTTGCAGCATTAACAAATTATACGTTTCCTGCGAAATTAAATAAAAATGATGCGAAACGCTGAATGGTTTGAGATTGCTGCTGAAATGAAAGACTGGCAAAAGAGTGTAGGCAGTAGAATGGGATAATGAAGCGGAGAGAGTTTGTTCTTTAGTTGGGAATTAACGGCGGATAGAAAGATAAACGGAGTGTACGGTTATTTGCACGTATGGCATAGCTTTTCTGGAAGAATTGGGTCAGGGGCTTATTAGAATTTAATTTTTTTTATGATAATAATGAATCTTTCATTTTTGTTCTTTTTTGTGATCAATATAATATATAGCTATGTAACTTATTATTTTATACTAACAGAATTAATTTCGTAAGAGATAAATCTCTTAAATTTGCAATAAAACGTAATACTTCGAATACCATTTAATAAGATAAAGCGCAACCTGTTTCTTACACATGTTAACATTTCATAATTAAATAACCTTAATATGGAGCAAAATTATAGCACACCCTGTACCCTAAATTTCTCATAAAAATTATTGATTACCATCATATTCCCAAAAAATATACGAGAAGCATTTTTGTGATTCAATTTACGATAAAATTTCGATAAATAAATCGAATTTTCAAAAATACAAATTAAATAATCGCAAAGACATGAAACAATTTTTTAAAGGCTTCCTTTCTAGTAAACGTCCTGATTAAATTCTCCTTATCTTACATTATGTTTCAGCTACATGATTGTTGATTATAGTCAACAGAATCAATTTGGTGCTCCTAATCTTTCATTCTCTCTCGCAATTGTTTCGCATCACCGAACATTAAACTCTACTCAAATTTGAGTCAAAGCAAAACTTCAAATAATTGAATTTTTTCAACTGATTTTCTTTCGCAACCAAATAAAACAATTTCAAACATTTTCTATAGCCACCTCGTGCTACTTGCCTTCAATTTTTAATAAATTTCTTCTGATTATATTTATTATCACTTTATGCTGATTACATTTTAAATCTTTCTGTGATGAACAAGCACTGGCATCGAGACTGACACAACAGGCAAAAATATGGAAATTAGGCATATCATTCCAGCATTTTTATTTTCGCCCGAGAATCACAAATTTTTGATTACTCATCAATATGACGGTGCTAATAATATATTTCTTCTATAAAGATGGCTCATCCGGAAAAGTGATTTTACGTTGGAAGCGTTAAAAATTTTCTTTGATTTCTACAGTATTCTGAAAGCGAAAGTTAGTTTTAATTTAATTTTACTGTTTGCAACACAGCCCAAGTGAAAATATGCCAAGTGTTATTTCCATGAAAACATACTGAACATACTGGAATATACTGGAAAATACTGCTAAACATATGAATTTTCAGTATATTATACAGCAATTTCAAATGCTTACAAGAATAAAGCAGAATGAAAACATACAACAATATTTAAAAAATAATCTGAAATTGTGGTATTTATTAAATCATACAAGAATTTCAAATTATATTATGAATTTTTAAGGATGTTTCGCCCAAAATTATTTGTAAATAAATTTACAATTTGATCATCATAAATGCAGCATTTTGGTAGATTTGACGCGGCATGATGGATAAAATAGATTGAAAACCAAAAATCATTTTGAATGTGAATAATTTTAATTTTTGCAATATTTTGATTCAGTATTTGCGACAGAATAGCGTGGTAATTGGGGAAAATGGGAAAAAAATTTGTTTATACTAAATCGTTAATATAAATTAATGTAAAAATTTTATTTATCATTACAAATAGCATTCTCAAGACTTAAGATTTGTAAGTCCTGATAAAAATGCTCATAGTTTTTTGTATTGAACACCATCTAGTAGCTAAAGTACATATGATCATATCACTTTGTTCATGCAAAAACATTGTTTTCACCTCAAAATGGTCGATTCAAGTACTTTTTGTACACATGTTTTGATATTTGGTACTTTTTTTGCAAAAACATTCATTTCAAGAGGACAAAGATCATAAAAATATATAGTTAGCTGTGTAGTTGATACTAAAGATTGTGATTAATCATGGTGAAACTTGATTAAAAGCAAAGTGCTTCATCAGAATTTTTTTCTTTCAATAAATCAACATACTGTAAATTTAAATGATTAGTAGAATATATTCGTATGTATTATTTTTTGCCACGGCTTATTATAATAAAAAATCGTAAAAGCCTGGACTTTGGAAATTTTATTAATTAGAATAAGAATGAAGCAATAACATTTGAATAAATTCGAATATATCATGTATAATAAAAATTAAAATAACATATTAGAGCGCCTCGCGGGAATATTTTGCATTGTTTCTGATAATTCTGTTAAATCAAAGCACTTTGACTGAAAGCCAGGTTTTACCACTCAAAACTACTCTGTTACAGGGTGTTAACCACCATCCAAAAATCTCTTTTTTGAGTCAAAAACCATTTTTAGTCATTTTAAAGTGATTTTCCGAGTTTTTTTTGGTAAACTCCAACACTTTTTTTGTCGAAGCAAAAACCTTTACAATTTTTAATTTTAACGACTTTTGAGAATGGATGGAATTTAAAATATCAACCAAATATCGAGTAAATTATGAATAAAAATCTAAATCCTTTTACATTCCAAATACATTTAGGTTAAAATTTATATTAAAATATCTATAATATCTTTAATCTCTCAATTTTCATACAATAAGTACTAAAATGGTTACTTTTGATAAAAATTTGTTTTGAAATATCATCCTCTAATAAGTAGGACATCCAAATTAGAAAATCAAAGTTTTCTCATCATAAATCCAAAAATTTCAAAAACTTGCATGTATTTTGATTTATCAAAACTGCTCGTATTAAATGCGTTAATGCAGATTAAAAATGATTAAAAGTTTTTATTGTAACAGTTTTGGGTGCAATTATCTACAAACAGTTTTTATACCAACTTTGCAATTGGTTGGTTCATATTACAAATCAGGTTAAATTTATTCTATATAAACTCCCCAAATAAGCGCAAAATGATCAATGAGACTTGCAAATTCTAAAATTAATTAAATTGTATCCAAATTAAAATATGCTTAATTAGAATAAAAAACTTCAACACCTTATGATTTGAATTTCCAATTTTCCATATAAAAGCATAATTGAAGGTAAAACATATTTTTAATCAATTAATTTGGATATTTAATTTATTCTTCAGCACTATTAGCTATTTGATACCAGAATTCAGTATTATAATACCAAATTGGTTCAAAAAAGGCACTTTGGCTTATATAAGTTTTAAGCACTGCTCTCATAACAATTCCCTACGGCTTTGTGGTAGCAAGCAATTTCCTCGCGCGAGAAGATCGAGTTCAAATCCTGAGTCCGGCCCAAATCAACAACAAGAGCATCGCTGCCGCCGTAACAATAAATTCAACATTTCCCTTTAAAAATTGCAAAAAATAAAATAAAAGTTTTAAAAAGACCTTAAAAAGTTAAGATTTCAGCAATTTGAAATTTCTTTTTTGCAAAATTGTCCTACCAAAACATTCTTAAACATTCTACTAAAAATTTGAAAAAGCAGTGTGACACATCCGAGATTTCAATATGTTAAGTAGTATATAAGTAGTGTAAAAAAATCCGAAAAGCAGCGTTATTTCGTGACCTTTTTAAGTATGTTTGAGCAGTATGATTAGTAGTCTTTTTCAGGATTATTTTCACTTGGGAGTTCCACTTATAAAATAGTTAAAACGTAATAAAACTAATTTTATTTTATTCTTTTGTTTGAAACAATTTTCAACGAAATAATAATTTTAAGATAAATTAACAAGAAAATCAGAAAGAAAAGAATACCTTGAGTTGATTTTCAAAGGAACTCATTCAAAAACAATGAGCACTAGCGTCTTGAAGTCCCACAAAATATTCAACAACCAAAATCATGCAAAAAAAAATTTCAAAACTTAAACTTTTCCAATAAAAAAATTTTCTACAGTGCTCATTTTCACTTTTGCCTCAACCAAAAATTATCATTTTGATGGTGCACAATTCTGTTTGGCTGTTGTTCAATGCAAATTCAAATTTAATCAAGTCCATTAATCTGCAAATGGTGATCATCTGCCCAAGTGTGGCAGCCACAGCGCCGCTGGCTTGAAAGCTTTCACCAGCTTATTTATCGTGGAGGTTTTTTGCAGAAGCAAAACTTTAATTAATTACGCAGCATTAAAAGCAAAAAAACATTGGCCGCAATTTATTCAAAGATAAATATTTTTTGACAATCAGGAGAGTGGAGCAAGAAAAGTCTTCAAATGAATGACTAAATATATTTTCTTGCTGTTGTTTGGAGAATGATTTGTGGGTAGATTTTGAGCGGCACTGACGGTTTATGTGGAACGCTTCAGGATATTTTCATTACTTTGTATTTTAATACTCTGGTACATCTCTAATGAGTTTGAGGAAGTATGAGGCGATATAATTTGTGTGGTAATTTGTTTTATTAATTCAATGGACTGTAATTCAATTATTTTTAAAGTTCTACCATGTTATATCTTCTGTTTTTGAAGTAATTAAATTAGTTAGTGTAGGATGTAATCGTATTTTATCGGAATTAAAAGTTATTGTTGAGTCATGCTCAGTTCGATCTGATTGTATGGATAAGTTTAGCTATTCAGGATTTCCTTGTAGACAAAATATAAATAGCCCTTTCCATAATTCATCCAATAAACCCTATATAAGGAGATTATCTGTCATATATCCACGGAGCTTTCACCTAGTGCCAACTAGAGCAAAAAATATAGACATCTAAGACCAAGTGCGTGAATGTGTGTGTCTGATTTTCTAGCAGACTTTCACCGTTGAGAAATAATAACTTAGAAAAGACACAACAACAACTGTAGCGCATGACTAAGGGCAGAAAGCACAGAACAACAGAACAACAGTGTAGCTCAACGAGCTTTTCACTGATTAGTGTGCGTTTGCTTCTGACAGAGTATGCGAATGACGAGATTTTCCCTTCATACATGAAAATATATATCATATTGATTTTCAAATTTTGCACAACACAAAAATGTGTAGCATTTCTACCCTCATAGCATAATTATGCTGCTGAGCAAACTTTGGCAGGCGACTGGCCACTTTTGCGCAAAAAAGAAATTGTCAAGCTGTAAAGACAACGTTAAAAAACGGCAGTACTGCTCTTGAAACGGCGACCGTTGACAGATTAATACGTTTATCTCACTAATAATTCCATTAATAATTGTCTTGGTCGTAAATACACCAAGCTGAAAATGAATCACAGCCTCCAGATCAAACTGTCTTTGGCGATTACGCTCTTTCGCCTTTTTTGCCTTGGCCCTCCATTTCTCATTATCACATCAATTTGGCATGTCACCCGAAATCCCGTAGATCTATGTCCTCGGTGTGTAAACGTGGGATATTCTGTTTTTGCTGGAAATGCCTATATGAATGCTTTAAATGGGATTCTAATTCAGGTGTGCGAGGGAAATGTGAGCCAGGAGTTTGGGTGGAGGAAGCGTCATGTTATTGAAATTGATTTTAGTTGTAACTCGTTAATAGGAATTCAATGACTAACTTTATTGCCTATCATTTTATTAGAAATTTATTTGGCAATTTTGGGTTTATCGTCAATTCAAACAATTTTGCGCCTGTTTATATTTACAGCAGAGTATATTTAACGATTCAAAAACAATATATTTAACAATTTCAGATCATCAATTCGAGTGACAATGTTAAGAATTCATCTATAAAGAATTCGCAGGTCCTCAGAACAAATTTCAGTAAAACATGAGACATTTATCACAAATTTGAATCTAAAACCTTCTAAGTTTCCCGCGTTAAATTTTACAACGAAGTATATAAACAAAATCATCTTCCATTAGCCCAAAGCATTCACAAATAATCGGCTGCCCATATATTCAATTACAATCCAATTTATTTAATTTACTCTGGAAGAAGGGAAAATCTAATACAGCCATTCAAAACCCTCGACCCCACAATAATCACCCCTCAATTTAAATGCTCTTGAACCCACCCGCCCCAACAACAAAGAGCGATCGGAGAAAGCTTTTTGCTCGTGTTACACTGTAATAGTTGTTGATGATGAGATGCTGATGATGTAGGTGAATTAGGTGTGTCTGCGATATGCACAAGAGGAACTTCAGCACAAAGTTCAATTGAATCATTGATTTTTATTACATACTTTCGATGTTTCATACTTTCATTAATTGATAATTTGGCCAAACTTATTTTGACTGCTCTTTTTTGTGAAAATTACAAGACATTTTGTAAAACTGGTAATTGGTATGCTAGTAACAGAAAAGCTCTGCTGAAAATTTTGAGGATTGTGTAAATTTTAATAATGTTCATGGCGAAACAATAGTCCCGAGTCGTGGCTTTCAAATGTTATGATCCATTGTGTGACTTTGCACTAAAATGAGTTGCTCAGTTTACACTTTACATACAATTTAAACGTTGCTGAATATTGAATTGAATATGAATAATCATCATTTTGTGCATTTTTTATAGTTTTTGTACCGTGAATAAAGGTACATAAAACCCATTATTTCCGAATTGTCTGAATAATGATGATTTTCTTTCGTGCCAAGTATCAGAGAACAATGCACGAGCTCTTTACTATCGTTGAAAATTTTGTTTTTCAGTTTTCCACTTCAACGTAAACTGAATGCTGGAAATGTGAAAAAATACTTTTTATTTTAAATTTTGCTGTAACATAATAGCGAATAATAGTTTTATGTTTTTTTCCATATTTTTTGGGACAGCTTTCACTCACATTCAATCTTGTTTGGTAATAGCGTGGTGACGGTTCTGACTTTAGGGAATTTATGGGATATGTGGAATTCTACGGGAAATGTTGACATAAAGGCCCTTGTGAATAAAAAGGTTGATTGTTTCGGAATAAACTTTTCTCCAAAATGTATTGAAAACTAATATGTTTGGACTGTGGAATGATACGGAAACACAAGATTTTCAGGAATTGAAAACAAATCAATTCTGCAAAAAATGGGTTTAGAAATTTGCAAGCTTCGTTGAGTATAGGGTGTAGGATTGATTTTGGGTTACCTAAATAATGACTTGTTTTTTTTATAAATAGTTTATACACAAATTTGACGATAAATGTCTCACCAAAAGAAACACCAATATTTGTTCAAAAACAAACAAACTCCGCCACTAATCGCGCATCAACACAAAAATGCATAAAGTAACTTTTAAAACATTTCTTACGACATAAGATTCAATCTATTATTCAGACAACATAACCTTAAACAGTTGCTATTACAGTATCCTCCATTACACAACAAAACAGCATATTATTGTCAAAAACACTCCACCAAATCCCAGCCCCCCAGTTTTTCCAAACGTTTATTTCACTATTTTGCTTATTTCATCTCTATGAAAGCCTTTCCTCTTTTATATAGCATACAATTGCGTGTATGAGCTCGATACAGATGGCTTGTGGAGCTATGGAAGACTTATATCCTTATATGTTTATAGTAAAACTTTCAAAATAACTGACAACCATTGTTATCGTGTATTTGCAAGCAAACAAACAAGGCTGAATGTGCTTACTGCAAATATAGTTGAAGTAGGCACACGGGCACAAGTTGGCTTTAGGCCATACGGCGATTGATATTTGGGATGTTGATTTTTTTAATAAACATCAATTAACATATTTTTGTTTTTATTCGAGAAAACTTTAAAAATAGAAGATTCCAATAGATCTCAATTTAGTGAATAGATCACGAATAAGTTTTAAACAAGTCAATTATATAATTTATTACCGCATCAACAAACAATTGTTTTGACTGTAAAGTTATTATTTTATACTGATTAATCAGACTACTGATAAATCGAGCTATGAAATTTTATTCGAGATATCCACGATTTATCTGGTTTTGATGGAGTTGCTTCATTAGTTTGAGTCTATGGTTAGAGCTTGAAAGGAAATTATTTGAAGACACTGTATTACTTCTTGTACTTCAACTATATTATAATCTTGATTATTGAGTTTGCAAAATTTAAAGACTCATTTGCTCATAATTAAATCGTCGAGGCTAGATATCAAAATTCAAATTGATTTTAAAATTATCTCTAATTAAATTGGGTTCTATCTAGCTAGTCTAGCAACAAAATTAAATGGTATAAACACAAACTTTGTCGTAAATAAAACATATTTTACCATAGTTCGTTTAATTATTACCCCAATTTATAAAATTTGAGCTTTACCGAGAGATTCCTAGAAATTTCAAATATAAATGTTAATTCGAAATAAAGTAGATTTCAGCAAAAATTTCCATGGCGACCGCGCAAATTTTATTTGAAATTCATAAAGTAATATTTTCCGTACATAAATGGTAATAATATCCAAGAATACATTCAAAGAGCTTTTGCGAGCAAAAAAGTTTTATTATTTTTTCAAATTAATAAACTATCAAACAAACTACCTCTAACCTGGCTTAACAATTTCAAAAATTGTACAGTTTTTAAAAAGCTTTGGTCAGCTCCTATTCTTTTTGTGTTTACCCCTATTTGTACAAAGTGATCTTTAATGAAACAAATTAAAAAAAGAAAAAAGATTAGTTTGCGTTTAGAAAAATAATTTAATTTCAATTATTATGAAAACTGATCGGATTTTTGGAATTCAGATCTTTAAAAGAAATAAGACTATTGAAACATTTATATGTGCGAAATTTAGCACAAAATAAACGAAAAGGGTACAGTTCCTTGCAAGGAACAAGTTTTTTGTATACCCAGGCTTTAAAAAAAGCTGCTCTGCTTCCAAAGCTAATATGCAATTTTTGTTGTTTTACCCTGAATTTCCGAGATGTGACAATTGAATTTATGCTCAATATTTGCATATGCTAAACATTTGCTCCACATATCCCATGAAGCTAGTCGAAAGTTCTGTGGATCTGTTGCGTTCAATCTATTCTGACCACGTATTTAATTACATTTTTTGTTTTAACAAATAGCTAAAAGCGAAAACTCAGCCAAACTTTTCAATTTACTTAATATAATCAGAAGTTTCTACTGAAGTGTTTTTTCTTCCTTTTTTGCCATCAACAGCGAGCGTAACACAAACTTAAACTTAAAAAACTAAATTTAAAGTATTTTGAGGAACTTTTGGCAACTTTAAGCACTTCAACTAAAATGCTCAATCACTTTAAGGACAAAAAAAAATGATAATGTTTTTACTTTGATGTCTGGGCGTCCGTACAGTAATAAAAACAAATTGAAAGTTGAGTTGTACAATAAACATTAACTGCTATAGTTTTAGATCAGTTTTTGTGAAGCACAACAAATATTGTTTAAAAAGCTGGCTCAATATCATTATAGGAAAGCACTTCAACCTCACTAATACTTGCTTGCTAAACAATCTAAACTCTCTTTTTTATTCAATTTTTTGCTGAGCTGTGAGACGAATCAGTAATACCTAACATGCGAATATCAGTGAATATAGTCTGAAAGGATTTGCTATTTAAGAAAATGTTTGTGTTGTTGCTTTGGTTAAGGGATGGGGGGATGATATATATTTATATAGTTTTAGAATGCTGTTGCATGCAAAAGAATTACTCGGGATGAAAAGGAAAGCTGATTTTGTGGATAATTTTTTTTTAATTTATAAAAATGATCCCGCGAAGCTCAACGAAAAAGTTTGTTAATTTTTTTTTGAAACTAGTTAGTGAAAATGGTCATCACTTTTCAATTAAATTTCAAAAGAACTTTATCATATTATTTTAATTAATCTTAGAAAAATATTGCATTTAAGTTGTATACGAAAATCTTTTTTTAATTATGTGCTTTCAGTGAATTTTTTTAAATACGGTAACATATTTGTTGTACATACATAATACATATAAACAAAATATCCTTGATTTACAAACATAAAAGGCCAGAATAACAAAATAATCAGAATGATTTCAAAGAAATCCTCTTTATTCTTTCCCATATACTTGTACAGGAACTTTAAGCTCCACTGCAGCAAAACTTGCATAAATGTTTGCCTTCAATAATGCCAAACTAGCAATTTTCCTGTTTGCAATTTCCATTTATACGTTTTTTGCTTCATTGCAACAGCAAAATGCATTTATGTCTACACATGTACCAAGGGTATGCACAACATAAGCAGCAAACTGAAAAGTTGGAAACTGAATTGAATATTTATTGGATTGGAAATTTATTGAATTTATTGAATTTCGCTCTGTGAACGTCGCTTAGACAATTGCAATAAAGATTCCCCGATCTTGCTCCATTTCCCATTCATCGGCTGTGTCGGCTGTTATTAAATTTCTGCTGCCACTGGAAGCAGAAAACTTTTCATTTGTTGATAGTTCATTAATTCTTATCACTGAATCACTGTGCCGCGAGGGGAATTGGCATCACAAACGCGCTGAGCACGTTGCCGAAGCTAGCTGGCTTTTATAGCGCTCGTAAAATCACGAAATGAACTTTTATACAGTTTTATTACACGTCTCAGCGAGGGCTAGAGCCTATTTACAATATAGAATATATACTGTTTAAACTTGGATTTAGGATGTGGAAATCGTGTGTCGATGCTTAAAGAGGGAGCTTTTGTAATCCCGGGACGAGTTTTATATCAATTTTATGCAATTTTAATACTTTTTATGATCTTGACAATTGATTGATAAGAAGTTATCATAAAATTGATGAAAGATAAGGCAGATTCTTATGAACCATTTTATTAACTGGTTTATTATTATTAAAATTGTGATGAAGATGATCCAATACGTGGAACAAGTTTTTTGTTATGATAACTTTAAAAATATCCTCATTTTGAATAAATGTACATGAAAATTTATATAGACATAAACGAAATTTTAAAAATGCAAAAATAATTTTCAATGATAAAAAACAGAAACTTGGTATCTCAAGTTTTTGAAACCCCTCTACAAACATCAACAATAGATTGCTCCCTCCATTGAAAAAGTACAAAGTACAGACAACTACAATGTGTTTCCGGGCTAATCATTTCTCCGCCATGAATGCTCCTAGTCTTTCTTCCTGCTGCCAATACTACGAAAAAATTGTTGCTTCAGTATCAGCTCTTCTGCTCTGTTGCATGCAATCGTTGGAATCGAAACGAGCTCCAATTTTAATTCGTAAAATAAATTTTGAGCAACAAGAATGTTTGCACAACAAATATACACTGTTGAGAATTTAAAAAACAACGAGAAAAGATGCTCATAATATATAGGATGAAATTTAATATATATAAAATACAAAATATGATATTTTTAAGAGTTCAAAGCAACAGTATAAATTGGATTCGGTGCTCGTAGCCTCGTATACATAGTTTGCACACCAAAAACTATGCAGAACATCGAAACTCTATGTTAAAATGGAGAACACTTCGATTTTTATATTGAAACACTTTACGTGTTGGAATTATATTTAAGCGCTTAAATGCCAGTTTCATGCAATTATGTGAGGCACGATTGGGTCGGGAATTTCGCAGTTTCACCAGTTACACACAACTATTTGGTGTTGAGAATTTGGAGAATGTCTGAAGATTTGCGAGATTCGCTGAATTTTTGGCAATGTTCCGGAATTTATAATGCAAGTGCTAAAAATTAATGGGGCGACTTTAATTGGATATAAGGCATAAACTAAACAAGGAATTGGGCTTTTGGGGAATTTTTGGAGTGGTTTTTTGTACATGATGCTTATTCTATTTTATTTATTATTATAGTTTCAAAGTTTGGGGTATTTGAAGTATTTTGCGTAAAACATGTTATAATTGGGTAAAGTGGATTTGATTTACATTTTTTGAAAATGGCTCTTGAAATATCTATTATGACTCTGTAGATTGTAGATACATTTATTAGGAGTTTTATTATATCTCTACCTTATTGTGAAGATTTTTTTTGATACTGTTTTTAAGCACTGATTTTTATTAATCTTTTTTATGAAATCAAGATCTAATATATTTTATAATTTTGAGTAAAGTGTTGCCTATTTATTGTAAATTCTTTTTCATACAATGAATAATTTCAAAGTTTGTTTAACTACCCAAAGCACCAAAGAATGCTGCTCATAAATATAAATCTCAATGAATTGACATCAGGAGATACTGAAAACATTACAATTTACATTTTGTTTATTTTGTCAGACCCACCACCAATTTACTGCATCAAATCATACATATTTTTACAATATTCATCATAAAAATAAATATTTCCATGAAAAAAAACATGAAACTAATGTAAAATGTAAATAAAATACCTGAAAATCCAAAAAGCCACCAGGGAAACCTCAAAAACTGCAATTAAAATCAAATAAACCAAATAAAATCCAACCGTACTTTCATGTAGTTCCATGTTGTTCCATACTCAGCACAAATAAATCAAACATTTTTTGCTCTCCAAAAACCAGCAATAAATTTATTGAGGAAATATACTGCAAGCTACATAAATCTTGCTCAAGCACACGCAAAACCGTAATAATCGTAATGATGGAATATTGGCGGAACTCAATTCATCATCAAATATTTCCTCTACCGTATAATGTTCAAACATAAAAATACAGACAATCAAGAATCAATTAAATGTTTGTGTGAATTTTCAAATGTTAATTAACCAGAAGCCAGTTCTCTCGAGTACAGTTAAAACGTTTCAAATCACGAGCATTCTGGCTAGTTTTGTCGAAATGTTTGGCTCAAATTGAGCATGATGCGAAAATGAATTTTAATCGATAATTAAATCCGACTGAATTTTTTCAACTGGTGTTTTTTGAAAAATCCACAATAATTCGTTTGATCTGGAATAATTAATTTTTAATTAAATTGCAACAGCTAGTTTGACATTTCAATGATGTTTTGAAGTATTGAAAGTTCCAAAATCATTTCTGGTAATCAGCAATTTTATGATTAATGAGGTTGAGAGCATATTTGACAATAATGTTTACACAATCTCACAAAATTTTCACAATTAATATATTGTAAGCTACAAAAAAGTGCTTGCTAGCAGTAGCTACAATTAAATGTTTGTTGTTTTTCCGCAACGACTCTGCAAAGTTTAATTTAATTTTGAGTTTCCCACACAGGCTTTGATTGACAAATGATGAAAATTCTAAATATAGCTTTAAATGGTGATCCTTCATTCACCCACGCTTTAGAACCTATATAGTATGCGAATGTGATAGAATTACAAATCATTTTATTGAAATTATGAATACATTGATGTGCATAGTGGTTGAATCACGTATACAGGTATTAGATACACATGAATGAATAATCAAAACTCAAATTGGTTTTAATTAATGGAATTAAATGATTTTAAATGTTTAATTATGGTATTTTGGATAATTTTTTGAAATATAATATGTACCAAATTATGAAATTGTCGAGTATATACAAACAAATAAATTTAAGATGATAAATTTCCCTTGGAGGCAAGTAGAAAATTGTCTCGAATAATTTTGCCGAAAAACCTAGTCTTTGCCGATGGAAAATTGATTTGTATGAAAAACCTGACCTTATTATTGAGTCCATGATAGAGTTTGGAATACATAATGTACCAGATGTTCAGTTGATGGATTCATCTGATGAGGAGTTATCTTGTAACAGACAGGCAGACAGACAGACGAATACGTATTTTAGAGAATGCGTATATGTATTAAGTGCTCCGGGGATTTCTGACAAGACCTGTATATTCGATCATCCTCTGCAATAACTTAAACACATTCATGTGCAAAAGTTGGTTTGTTATCTGTTTACAAAAATCACAACCAAAGAGTGAATTAGTAAACGATGTATCTATATTATATTATATTTATGTAAAATGAGTTCCAAACATGTGTTACATAACCATAATTCGATCAATCTACTAGAGTGCTTTTTAATTGGTTTATTTTATAAATATATAATCTTTAAACGAAATATATCCATGAAAAAATCATCTTCAGCTAAAATTATTTATTATCCTATACGTTTAATTGATAATTCACAGAAGTCATCACCAATTCCCACACCAATTCCCACAACATTAACAATATAAGCTTTCCCAAAACAAATCCAATTATAAAACTATGTATTGGAATTTAATAATTCATAAAATAATTAATCAGTTCTCAACGCAAAACATGCCAAGTAGGTTTCCCATAGGCATCAATACAATACAAATTACCAGTAAATGTGCCTCCCAAAAATGAAACAAAATTACAAACTAAACTTACAATTTGACAAAATTTATAGAATTTATAGAAAATTTTCGTAGCACATAACACAAACTGATGGGACACATCAGGTATCTTGAGTTTTGGCAATATATTTTAGAGTTGAGTAGAGAGATCACCACACGTTGTTCCACCTTTTGATTGAAACTGCTAAACCTTTTTTATTGGAAGTGTTTGCAGGCAGTTTAAAATCCGTTTTTGATAACAAATAAATTTGTTGGCATTAAATAGGCAGTGAGTTAAGATTCAAATCCCCAGCAACATTAAACATTTATCTGAATAGCTGTTATAACCTTTTGCATAAAAATGAATTTGCTTTGTGATATGCTATGGCAGAATTGTTTTTCTGTAGAACATGTTTTGTTCATTTTGAGGATGCTGGTGGGAAATTTTGTGATCATCTTAATGTTTTATTATATGAAGTTCTTTTAATTATTATGATTTATTTAAGAGCGTTGGAGCAGAATGCTCCAAATTAAATTTTTAAAATGAATTATTTAAGAGGTTTTGTTTCGAAATAACATCGTTAGAATTATGTTATTGCTTATAAAGCCTTTTGAATTAAATTGAACCCGAAACTTTTTTTAAATCATTAACTCTTCAATATTTTATGCCTTTTTGTACCGATATAAAACCTTTATTAGATATCTCAGCCTTTCATGAGACATGGTGACTTGGAGCATTTTTATTTATCTGAAAATTTCAAACCCCACAACTGCTTTCGTAACACTTCATTTTAAAGAACCAGAGTCATCAGACAAGCTAGGAATTAAGTTAAACTGAATCTCATAATATAGTAAAATAAATAAAACTTACACCATACTTAGCAGCAAAACCTCCAATAAGTTGAAAAATAAAATTTACAAAGAAATTTAATCATAAAAATTCTTGGGAATAGTTTAAGTGAATTAGTCTTAAGATCTTAACAAAAAGCTCCCCGAAAAATCTTTCAAAATATTGTAAGACTCAACAATAAAAATAAAAAAAGCTCTGTAAAATTGCATCTTTTACACATATTAATAATCACTACCAGTTTTTTCAGCTTTAAAGTATTTAATATGACTTATGTATATTATTCATTTACAATTTCATTCAAAAAACCAATTACAATAACGCTCTTTAAACCTTCGTTACCATTTTTACAAAGTATAGTAAATACGACCGACATTATTAATATAATGCTGCCTAAGTGCCCATTAATTAGGCACTCTGTTCAGCTCGACTGCTTCAAGACTCCAGATGCTGAATTTGTGAATTTGTGACATTCCATTTTTTAAACATTCAATTTGTAACTTTTATTCAATAAAGAAAACAGAAAATACGGAATAAAGGAAAACGGCTTTCAGGGCTCAACAAACCCACAGAGTAAAAAACAATAACTTATAGTTTGTGTGGAGTTTTCGGTAAAGCCGGTGCTCAGCGTGTATCGCTTGAGCTCTTTGTTTGGGCGATAAAAGAACAACTTTTGACCACCGAATTTTCCACATCAATGGGAAAAGTGAAAAATTATTTCGCCATAAAAAAGTTTTGCGCCCGTTTTATGATATTATTTTTTCCCCAGTTGGCGTAAAAGTGGCAGCTCACACGCTTGCTTTATGCTTACTTGCGATGGTAGAAGTGGCCAGCACAGGAAAATGGCTATTAACAAATTAGGGCGCACTGTTGTAAAGGATCTTGGAGATTTGCACGATTTTTTACTTATTAAACTGAAAAAGCTCGTCGGAAAGACCAATAACTGAAATTGTATACAGGTTCAGCTCTGAGCTTCCATTATATACATAAAAACTTAATACTTCAACAAAGACTTAGAACAGTGCCCCTCAAGCATAAACTTTTTGTAAAGCTTCAAAGATCAAAACAACGTACGCGTTAACCTTCTAACAAACCATAGTACCGAAAAGTTTCCTCACAAAGCTGCTTCACCGCTCAGCCGGAACTTTTTTATTGGGTGTGCACTTATTGAATAATTTATGTTGCTATATTAATGTAGATTATGTTGATTAGAATAATGAATATTTAATTGGTTTAATTATTATTTGCATGGAAAGGAAACTTGTGTCTTATTTCTTTATCTTTGTGCTTTTGTTGAAGCATTAATGAAAAGGCTCCGAGAATATTAATTATCGATTCTCGACTTTCTTCCGTTTTACATAGCTGGAAGCGAGTAAGTCGTTTGAAATCGTTCACAGTGTGGTTTCGGAGCGTTGTCAAGAATGCAACTGAGAGGAATGAAACACTGAAGAAAAAATTGAAGATGAGTCCATATAGAAACATGAATTGCTTTAAAAGCTTTTAAAATAACAAGCAAAAAGTATTATAAACCAGTTAGAAAAGATGTTACAAATATTCTAACATTAATTTTGTTTCAAATCAAACAAAAAAGTTCTCTTAATCAAATTCTGCTCGAAAAGCTCGAATTAATTAAAATCTCCCACATAAATAAATTTCCCTAGGTGCTCACTTTCAGTACTCAGTGGTACTCACTCAATCACATCGAAAAAACATCTACGATAAACTTTCTATCAATAGATTCAATTATCTTTTTTCTCATCCCTTAACTCGATTTCAATCTATTGCTGCCTTACTGTTGTTTTGCTCTGTTCTGATTCAATTGGTGAGGCTTTTGCTTGGAATGAAAACTTAAGTTTCACTCGGTTTCACTACTTTTTTGATCTAATTACCAAAGCCTTTCAAGTTTCACTTTGCTTTCCGTTTTCGAAGAAGCGAATATAGGTCATTCCTAGATCGAAGTTGAAGTGCCGACAGTCTTTACAGTCTGGAATCTTTATGAGTCTTATCAGTACTCTAAAATCTTCAAAACGTGTCTTTACGCTCTGTCTCAGGCTCCTCTATTGTGGAACAATCACAATATTTTATGTTTGAACATGGAATTAGAAATTTAAAAAATATTAGCCTCATTTCACTCATTGGGGTTGATGGAAATTGCTGAGAAATTGAAAACGTAAAAAATCTCATAAGAATCCTGAGAAATTCGAGAGAAACATGAAAAACTGAATAAACCTACAAAAAAAGATTTCTTACCCACACCAAGCGGATAATATGCAGAATATATACCCGAAATTGTCGAGAAATTGCTTTATTTCAGTCGTTTCAGATGGACACGGGATCATTTTTATAATGTGGGTGTAATGTTTTGCAATTTTTCATTAGAATGGGAAGAAATGTTTCAGACAAGAAAGGCAGACCTTTGTTATTAAATATTAAGTATACATCCAGAATGTTATTTAAAAAAGAATATTGTGCCGAGATTGAGCTTTTCAAGTTTCATTGAAATAGTTTTAGTGCTTCTCAAACATAGAGTCAACCTCTATTACATAACAGACAATTAAAAATATATCAATTTAATTTGTACATTTATCAATAGAAAGCAATATTTTGTATGAAACATCTCTTATTAGCTTCAGTTCAAACATCGATAACCCGATATCATTAAACACATTAATCTCAATAAAAAAAATCTCCTATAACAAATATATTTGTTGAAATTCATCAACAGTTCCCCTTGTACCAAATTCACAAATCCTCATTTCTTACCATTTGCATTGTTCTTGACTAAAAAAAGCATCATAAAACATAAAATAAATGATTGTCCTAATTCTTCCCGTTCATTTTCTTCCACAATTGTTCCACTGTTGTTTTTTGCCATACAAACGCTCAATGCCAGGAGTCTCCCTGAAGAGCCTTTTCTTAAAGCAAATTTTCCTTTTGCCTTTCAAGTTTACTTTGTATTGCTCTGCATATATTTGTTTATTTTCTGGGAATGATGCTGCAAAGTATAGAAACTATGAAAGCACTGTTATTGTTTGAAAGAGGGTTAAAAGAAAAATAATTATTTTCGCTCTAACAGGCAACAAAAACATAGCATTATCAAAAACAAGTGCAGGAATGAGCAACTTTTGATCTGCATTTAATTAATAATTAAACTTTTTCGATTTTGTTTTTTTGTATTCCGTTTTATAGATTTCTGGCATTTTGCCACTTTTGTGATTTCATGAGTTTATTTCTAGTGAAATTGCCACTCCAGTTAATTTTATGCAAAATACAGTATTGTCAATAATTTCGGTTCTATGCATATGAGTCAATTATTGATGATTATAATGGTTAATGGTAAAACATACGTCAATTTGAAGTATCAATATACTCAAAGTCCGTCTTTTTGATTAAAAATGTTTGTATATACTGTTGGCTTATGTACTCAGGCTTTTTTTAGAAATTTGCATTCCAATGCTTTCATTTGCAATTGCATTATAAATAAAAAAGTTTTGCTCATTTGGTCTAGAATTAAATTAAATTATTGAACCGGATTTGTGTGGAAAGACGTCCGAAGTTTGCGCTAACTTTTCTTAAAGAAATTGTGAAATTGTTTTGCATAAATATTGGATAGTTTGTAGGAGATTAAATAAGTTGTGGACTTTGTTTCTGTTGTTTGGTTTTGCTTAGTTTGTTGGAATTCTTTGGTTATTTCGAAGGAGATAATGAAAACGAGGAAGTTAGTGTTGCAAGGTTCAACTGAGGCTCATTTGCAAGTACATTTGTTTAGTTTAAAGAAAACATTCGCGAAAAATTCGCATAAATGAAAACGGTCGCTGTTGACAGACAGGCAGACTTCAACAAATGTCTTTTATGGGGCATTTCATCTTGAAGAAACGAAAAAAAGATTGGTAGAATTTGATTGATCTATTTTATTACAAAATATTTACAATCCATCCATTGTCAATCGTTTATAACCTTTCAACTTCTATCCTAAATAATTAAATTGAGAGCTTTCAAGTTCACTTTCTAACGTAATTCTGGAGAATGTGATATACTTAATTGTTTTTGTAATGCGTTGATCCATTGATTGAAAAATCTTTATTGCCATCCAAACGGCTTAGGGTCCAAGCAGAATCTATGGCAAGGTAGCGAAATAAATACTCGGAGCTTATTTTATTATGAGTCCACGCACCATTCTCACAAAAACTGCTATATACAGAGCAAACTAATAAAAACAGACTAAAAATTTGGAAAAATACAGAGAAAAATTCCTAAAAACTGGAACACGAGAGGAAAAAACTTCAGAACATCTGAAAAACTGAATAAATTCAACAAAATACTGTGAATACAGAAAAATGCTGTACAAGCAAAGCAAACAAACACATTTATTATTTATGCCATTATGTTTGTTCATATACTATTTCACCTTTTTGAACTATAAATATTAAAAATATAATCTCTATTTCAATTTTTTATGTTTCTGCGAGCGCAAATATCCATTTCGTACTTTTTGCGCTAAATGGGAAGAAATGGTGCTTGCCAAATGAAAAAGGCATTCGGGGTGCGAGCGAATAGGGAAACAAATGGTAAATAACATGGCTTTTTTGTGCCTGCCTCGCCTGATTTATGGCGGAAAAGCGAAAACAACTGCTTGTTGGAGAGTTTTTTGTTAGGACTGATTTTTCTTATAGATATATAGATTTCTTGAGGAAAGGTTTTGTTCGACTGTTTGCCGCGCCAATTCGCTGATCGATCGGACAACCCGAAAATCACCTTAAAAATCATTTAACTTTGTTTTCCGATAATTTTTCAATTTTTTTTTTGGTGTGCGATTCTGTATAAATTTTCTCAGTTTTTCCGATTTTTCAAGCATTGTTCAGTTTTCCCCGAGTTTTCCCTGAACTTTCCTTGAATGTTCCCAGTTTTTTGTGATACGTCTGAAATATGAAATTATTCAAGTAGAAATGCATAGAAAAGTTCGAATTTGAACCTCATGGGAGAATGTTGTGGAAGCTGTGGGCGAGCCGATTCCCATTGATGATAAATTTTCATGTCGATTTATTTGGATCGTTTCAGTGGAAATGTTCAATTTAACAATTGTACCATTTCAAAAATATTGTAGACATTATTTTATGAACACCAAAGCTTTAATTTGAATAGGATGAGAGGCGTCCACTTCTCATTTAATAATTTTTTTTTGCTTTACCTAAACCAAAGAAGTTATTTCATTGATGATTTCCAAAATTTCAAATCAAAGCAAATATCAAGACCTACAAAAATTTTGCTCCCTGACCTTTTCCCAATGATTTACTTTGGTTTTTACGTTCTAATGCCAATTTCCTTTATTACAATTTTTTTCACTTAATTAAAATAGGAAATTGCTGGAAAATTTGCTCGTTGACATTTGAAGTTGATTGTTTAGCGCCAACCGACCTTTTCAGATTTTCACATGTTTTTCCCACAATATCGAACGAAAGCATCCCAGTGGCCATCTGCCAAACAAAAATCGAGTAATTGAGTAATGAAATGCAAAACTAATTTGTTTTGGACGCCAATGCTTCTGCATAGGCACAAACAAGGCGGCTCCATTGATGATTAAATTCACTGCCTATAAAAATATGAAAAATTTTCACGTAGCAACTTTCCGAGAAGAGCGCCCACAAAAAGAATTGGAAATTGCTTAATGCCATTTCATACTTGCTTATAATTTATAGCATTTATTGACGCAAAAACCACTTAATAATAATTCCATTAACTGTCAGAGATAAGACCAGCAGCTAGCATTGAATTTGTGGCAGATGTGGAGAGCGCGGAGAATAAAAATCTACGGAAAAGCCAATATTTATGGTATTGTGGTGGAATGTAAACTTGAATGTAAACTGCGGCTGGAGATCATTTTGTGTATCAACAGTATTGTGTTAGAATACCGATTTTAAATCCGTTTTGTATCTTATAGATTAACCAGTATTAAATTATTACAGTGAAATATAAACTTGCCTTAACATAATTTAATTTTTTTATATTTCACCTTTATGCTTTTTTGTATTGATACTTTTGTGTAAACTTCTGTGAGGTTTATTGAGAACGAAAGAGAACTTACTAACGATATCAAAACATTTTTCTTAACAATCTAAATAATTGATTTCAGAATCAACAAATCACAACTCTTGTGTAAAACTACCGTTTTGTGTAAATTCTAAACGATATTCTATCACAAAATTTATTCCATATTGAGCTCATACCAAATCAAACGTGTATGCACTTACTGGGAAGCTGCTTTTTGTGTTTGCTCTAAATAAATTTCCCTGCTTTTTAGGTCAAGGATTCCGTTCTCGCACATTGTTGTACACAGCCAAAGTGTTAAATAAACATGGTATTTGCATTGCAACAATTTTCTATGGCAAAACTTTTTCAGAGAAAAGTTTGTGCGCGCTTCGCATTGTTGATACAGGGAGTTGCCCAAGCTGCACTTGTAGAGCATTGTTTAGAAGCCAGTTGCTTTATTAGGCTGGGCACTTGTTGATTTTATCGTTATAATGATGATGATTAATGGATTATTAAATAGCGCAATCTTGTTTGTTTTGCTAGTGATTTATAATTAAACAAATAGGTGAAGAATTATCAAGCAAGTGTACCCAAAAGGATTTGTTTAAATCCTTAACTCCACGATATTCCATTCGTGATTTAAAAAAAGTCAAATAATGAATCACATAAAATCATAGTACATACCCTTTCAAAAACAGTTGCATTTAACAAAAAACTAAGATAGATGCGCTGATTACAACTTCATAGAATATTCAGTTCTTTCTTGAATCATCATTGTCAGAATTTTTTTCCTTGAGAAATTATATAATACGGAAATTTTAAAAAGCTTGTGAAATTCATAAAATAATGAGTTTGGAAACTCATGAAAAAAAGCATAAAAACATAATATCATAAAGCATAATAATGTTATAGTATAACTTTATAATTGCTCAAAACTGCTGTTGGACTTATGTGCAAAACTTTTTGTGCTTTTCTGTGACACAGACAAGACTATGAAAGCAAAAAACTCAGATCCAATAAATTGTCAAAACTCCTGACACATTTTATGGCGACAAAATTACATCAGGAATAATGATAATGTATTAATGTTTCATGATGAAAGATCACTGCCAGCGGCATGGTAAAAAAAAAATCGTTTTGAACAGACATAGATACACCAAAAATACCCAAAATTCTCGAGAACATTGTGTGGAAACCAAACAAACTTTTTCACGGTGGGTTTGTGGTTGAGCTTCACCTTCATTAGCGGCAGGTCGAAAAAGAAGAAACACACATAATATTCCATTCAATCGGAAAATGTAGACCGAAAAATTTCCACATTCATGTCAATTTTAATTTATGTAATTTGGCTTGAAAAGTAGTCCTTTTTGTTAAAAAGTTTGTTGGAACTTGTATTGAAATATACAGAAATAACTAAAATGTGTTTTGTGACTTTTTTATTTCAAAAAATTTACTCAGTATATTAGTTTTCTCTCCTACATCTTCAAAATTTGATTGACTTTTTTTGTTTATTTCAAAAATATTTTAAATTTTTCGTCTGATTGCATTTTGCATGCTTTTCAGCCTAAATATTACAAAATCCTTTCTAATCGTGAACAAAATATTTATAATATCTTGTACGTGTTTCTGATATACGTTTTTTCTTTCAAGAATGTTGTTGAAAGGCTTCTCTTTAAAATTTTCCTTATAATTCTGAAAAATAATTGAGGTTTATTCTTATTAGGCTTAAAAGCAAATTTCATGATTTAGAACGTGAATAATGAAACGTTTATGTTTCTTGAAATTATTTCACAAAAATTTCATTAAATTTCAATTCTAGTATCAACATGGGTTCCATCAATCAAAAATTTCAACGAAACTCGATATAAAAACGATAAAAAATCTTGTCATCTCAACCATAAATTATGATGCAAAGGCAATTTCCCTAAGGTCAGCAAAATATATTTGAAATTCCTTTATTTGTACTTTCGCCGTGAAGAACTTTATACAACTTCAATATATAAACACACCTGAATATACACAAAATTCCAAAAATTTGCCGAAAATCCACAAACTTGGATTGCGATTTGCAAAAGGTTTTATTAATCAAACAACTATATACACTATACAGCTGCCCTTCTGGCTCCCTTATATGGGGATAAAATGTAAAGATGTTAAGATGCAAAGACATGAGAGGGCGAAATCGAAAGGCCTGTCGTAAGTGGAGCGTACACATAATGGAGTGGCTGGTTGTTTGTTAGTGGCTGTAAAATTTAATAATGCTGTCATAACTTTGATATCTTTATTATCTATCTGCCTGTCTGCCAAAACGTGCAAGCAAGGCTGAAAATTGGGAGCAATTATCACAACATATTAGGCATTCGGCATTCGACAGTTTAGTATTTGAATTTTGAATACTGTTTTTGACATGCTGAATGAGTAACACTCTAAGAAGGTTTTGAGTTTAGTTTTATTTTATAAATTAATTCAGTAGTGAGACATTTAAATGTGAAAACTGATTTTATTTCATATTTCATGTTATCTGAATTAAAATATGACTGTAAGAAATGATACAAAATCACTCTTTTTTTTTGCGAGTGCTTGAACAGCCCCCTAGCAGAATTAAGTGCAGAATTTAATTAGATTTCCTCACCCGCTATTCCCACGCCAACAAATTGCCGCCATAAAACCAATAAAAGCTCGTAAAAGTTGTCAATGCGCTCCGCGCTCCCTTAAAATCCGAACAGCCAAACATTCACAAATCCAAAAATTCAACAATTAAAACGGTGACTATATGCCTATGTATCTCAACGGCTGTTAGCACTGCAAAAGCGATAATATTTGCTGACAACTGTAATTATTTTGTACACTTTTCGTTTGTTTGGGCGATGAAACTGCGACATGTAGCGGAGGCTTTAGTCTGTCTTTGCTACCACTGATAAATAGTATAGTTGTGTTATCTCCGATATCATTTCAGATGTCAAATCCTTATAAAATGTATCATTGTGCAAATACAACAAATAATCCCTTTCTCCCTTCAAATGGTTGTCCCATAAAACATATAAATAACCATATAATTTAATCATGTACATAAGGACTTTGAATCAGTATTCTCGAAAAGTTAATGGTGTGAGAATGAGCAAAGCAAATAAGGTTGCGATCATAATGTGCTTGAAACGTATTTCTCAAGAGCTGTATTATTTATGATGGTTTAATAGGGCGCCTTTTTTGGGGAGTTTAACTGGAATAATGTTGTGATCACTGGAAAAATACTGCGCGCTTATTGAGCGGGAAAATCTTTGAGTGCGGGGAATCTTGATGAATATATTTGATTAAGAATGTTTTGATATACAGCTTTTATTGAGTGAATATGGAATTGAAAATGGTGGAAATAATTTGTTCTATAGTTGCTTAAAAACATGTTATGAACGAAATGAACCATCGAATCTTTCAATTATCTACCAAATTTTAGATGTATGCAGGGTTGTAGAAGTGGGTAGGCGCGGGTAGGCGCGACCCCCTTGTTAAAATTTGAGGGTAGGCGCGCCTATCTTGTTAAATAAAGTTTCAATGATCAAAAACTATAAAGATTTATTAAAGCAATCAACAGCTGATGACATTTTTATCAAATATGATTTTAAAATATATTGTATATTGTATTTAAAATATATTGTCAAACATCAACGCAATCAGAAAGTTCGTACCATCAAATGAAGAAATTCTAAATTGGGAGCGCTGACTTTGAAAGAGTTTTCAGTGATAAGTGATATGAACGCCACGTTCATGAAATTAAGATCAAGACTTCTAATTCACAATGCATCAGATTTGATGTTTCTGGTTCACCAGTCGAACTTTTCAATGTAGATTTGATTCAATTTGATTTAATCATAGATTCGAAGTTATCACTTTGACGCATTCTTAAAAAACTGTTGACCAAAAACAAGCATAATTCGTTGGTTTTCTGCTATCCTACTCTTCAATAGTGACAATTGAAATGCAATAACCAGCCAAATTGCGGGTATTTTCGCTTAACTTAGTAGGTTATTACAATCCAAAAATCACTAACAAAGAGTAGAAAAGCAGAAAACAAACAAATTGTTAAAAAAAACAATTCTGGGATGAATTTAGTGAAACTTTTAATTTTTTTTTTTTGCAAAAACTCATTGAATTGAAAATCAGCGCCTACCTTGTTATTTTACTACTTCTACACCCCTGGATGTATGTGACATCATCACACACTGTAAATCAAATATTTAGTAAAATAACAAACACTTGTTCAAAATAATGTACACCAGTTTAATACCAAAACACAGCTTTAAAGCTCAGAAAATTGTTATCGATAAATATTCGATTATTTCCTAGTGATCAATATAGGTAATCTACATGTAAATTTAAGTAACTCATTCCAATTTCCAGTCTTTAACTATTTCATAAATCCAACAAAAACAAAGGAAGATGTTTTGAAGAATAAATAACTCAAATTTAAATGAAGTCATGTACTCAAACCAAACCAACTCAAATGAACTCAGATCATTGTTTAGTTGATATTGTCTTAAAGAAAACTATTTCCTTAAAACATGTTGAACATTTGAACCTTTAAGAACAACAAGCCTCAATAAATGATATCAAGATGAACACATAAACGGATAAAAGCATAAAAGCATAAAAGCTTAAAAACGTATGTGTTGGTACATTGTATTCTCTTGCCATCTACACACCTGTAATACTCCTCAACAAATCCTCAGCAATCACTTTGCCAAGGATTTTAATAAATTTTGCAAAATTTCACAATTCCCTTACACGATGCTCTCGATAGACCTAAAGACTACACAATTTCAGGCCACCATAAATTGCAATAAAATGGCAGGCAAATCCAACACAATTTTATTTGCTTAAAGCAGCTATATTCGCACAGATATCTCACAGATACAATTTTTATGCTGCGTTGTCACTTTTCCCTCTCGGCAAGCAACAAACTGTGAATCTCCATAAAAAGCTCGTTTATTTTTATTTACAGAGCTTTCGTTGCTCGCTAGCTGTTCGCTCCGAGTCGCTTCATTGTGGGCAAAATGTTCAAATGCTTTTATATGTATGATTACAATATTTGTTCATAGAAACAAAGTTGCTAGAGGGATTGCGCAAAATCTCTGCGAACACACAATGAAGAACGGCTCTCTCCAATAAACGGTTCGGTGTTTGGACCAGAGATGCTGCCGTTCGTCAAGTCAGAGTTACACTAGAAGTCGGTGTTCGATGTTACATTTTAACCATTTTCCGTTTTCATTCTTTCAGTTTACTCTCAAATAAATAGGCGCAAGCAATATACCAAAATTACTCCCAAAACCAAAAAATTCAAATTTATCTGAAAGTAAAATTTAAATTAAATTAATTAAAATTTTAACAATTGTTTCACGCGAAAAAAAAATTCTGTAAAAATATTGTCGCGAGTTACACGAAAGTCTTAAGTGTGTTCAGTGTTTGAAAAGTGTAGAAAATTTCTAAATCCATTAAAAATTCGTTAAGTGGGAGATTAAAAGTTACCAAGTTTTCATAATTTCAACGAAAACGCACACAATGTAAATAAGCTTTTCGTTGCCATCTAAAAAAGTGAAAAAGTAAAAAAAAAAACGAATATTATTAAGCTCACCTGATATTCTCTCCTTGACTCAAAATACAAAAAAGATGAAAAATATAAAATTTGTAGAAAAATATATTTTTGCCATTGAAGAATTCAGAATTGAAAAAATTCGAAGAAGATGAAAAATCTCATAAGCATAAATTTGTATAAAATATGATTTATATGTAAAGTCGTCTGACTGCTGTCTTTTCTAGTGCAAATACTCACCAAGCAAAAAAATTATTTGTAAAATATGTAAAATGTAAATTGAAACATGGGAATTTTTCGGTGCTAAAAATCATACACAAAAAAACATAAAAAGATGAACAGCATGGCAAAAAGTGCGAGTGCGAAATGTACATGACCGTATAATGTGATTTGAATCATTTTTGATGTGAAAAATAATATATGAGCCATAATTTGAGAGGGTCTGTTTGGAAGAAAAACTTTAAAAACCCCAAAATATATTTTAGATGTTCTGATAAGAACCAGAAATGATTCAGTAAATGTGCCAATAAATTTCCCCGATTAACACTTCACAAGTGGAATAATACATGAGCAATAATCAGCATTTTTATTGATTCTCATTGATATTGCACCCACAATATCTTTTTTATATGTTTTATGGGCTCGCCAAATACACCATATTTTGGTGTTTTTACGGGGTTTGCAAGAAATAAAACTCATTTCCGCCTTTTATGTTTGTGCCAGTGTGCCTTTTTGAAGCGAAATGAATAAAATATTGATATCTTGATATCCAGTACGCATTGTACATCGTGCGAGAGATTCGCTTTTCCCAATTTCAGACTCTTCCGCCTGAATATTCATTCACAAAATTGAAAATTGGAAATTGCGTGTACCCAGCGAGCAAAAATACGAAAAAACTGGCAAAACCGATTGTGGATTGGGGTACCCCCCAAATAAAATTGAAATGCGGGTAAACGAAAAATGATAAAATGAAATATTGATAGCATTTTCAAATGCTGCCTACAAATTGTTGTGGGATTCAGGCTGAAGATGTACAAAACTATCGACAATATGAGAGGCATACTTGAAGTGAATTTTACGGAATATTTAGCTTTTTGGGTCAAATTGTTTTGTTACCTTGATCGCAAAAAAAAAATAAAGTAGGGGGAGATTGGAATTTTGTTGAATTAAAATCTTCGGAAGAATTGGGGTATAAAGAAGATTGTGTCAAAATGCTATGGAAACTAGGGATTGGAATATTTATACAACCATCCTTAACTAACAATATATTCATCCAATACTTTGTATTATTCAACAAAAAATGTTGCTTTTGAACAAACAAAGAATTTACATGAATAATTTTTTTTAACACCTGAAAAAAGATTTCTTCCTTTTCATGTCACAATATCCAAAAATTGGAAGACATTGTTGAAAATCACAGATAATTGCGCATATATATTTAGTATCTGTGCTTTAAATGTTAATGGAGTTATTTATGCCACCATTATCTTCAAATTGATCTGTAACTTAAGAAATGAAGATTCTCTGATATTTCTGGTTAAAGTTTTTTATAAATTTATTTTAAAATAATTTCCTTGAACACTTCTTTGAAAGCACAATTAAATAATTTTTTTGTTTGTTTGTGGAAAATATCAAATCAGGAAAACTTTATGAATAATATAACATTAACGATTATAATCTAAATTTGGGACAAAATTTGATTTTATGAAGTAATAACGAGGATACACTTCAGAAGCTTTCACAATATAATGTCTCAACGAGTTCCTTTTATGTATAAGCAAACTAAAATACAAAAGTAATTAAAACTTACTTTTGCATTTACATTAAATAACTATTACTTCAATTCCATTAAAATGTCTCTTTCAAAGTAAGCAACCTTGTAAAAATCTCATCTTGTTAATAATTAAAATATCATTTCAAAACCACATTTTGGAGTGATACTGTGATACTGTGATACTGCTTGTCCTTGGTGTAGCAGATTCTGTAACAAAAAACTGAATATTTTAATCAGTTGGCAATGCCACACAGCTAACAAGCAAACAGCGACCGTCCATTGTGTGTTCAGAAATCTAGATTAAAAATATTAATTCAACAGTTTTCCCAGCCATCACCAGGCACGTCCCACGTCCCATACACAAAAATCACAATTCAGAATTCTCGCAAAGCTCACAAAACTCACAATTCGCCTTCCAGCCAGCAAAGCGCTGCCTCCAACAACAATAACCACCATCAAACTCGGCTACACAAAAAACTCTCAGCAGAAGCTTTATTTTATGTATTTTAATGGACCCTCTGTTGCTCAATTCACTTTCACCATTCGAAAGCATATTTTGTGCCAGCACAAAAATCATGCAACTTGATACAGCAACGGATTTTGTACCATGTTTGATGTACGTATACATAAAACGGCATAAAACAATATTCGGAGCGGGGTGGTAGAAAGTGTACAAGAGACGGAAATGGTGTTATTAAAAATACTTGCTATAAAATACTTGCTTAATTAAGAGGATTTTTTCGTTGTTATGACATAATTTGGCGCAATTAAAGAGGCACATTAAAAATTTAAGAGTGGTTGCCCGCTGGGATGATGATGTCGAACCTGAGAACAACTCTTTTTTGGTATTGCTGGTGTTTTTGGGGTTTTTAAACATTTTTGGTGTTTTTGGTTAGATATTTTGTTTTATAAAAATAAGTGCAAATGGAATTTTCGTTGCCCTAGGCTATAGAATCGTAGATGGTTAAGAAGTTTGTGACATTCAAGGCTTTTTTCATTAGTTCATCGACGAGTGAGAACCTGTGGCACAAGAAAATGTGTATTGTTGAATATATTTTTATTATACATATACTAGATTTATTGAATCGAGAAATCTTGATATTATAAATGTTTTATAGTTTAGTATATCGTTTTGCTTAAGCGGTAGAAAAAATGAAATTTTCATAAAGAGCCGTTTGTAGATAATATAAAACATGCCGTAGGCTTTTAATATTTTTGAAGCACCTACACTATGCCAACATATAGCATATATACGATTTCTCCAAAAGCAGGGTTTTAAAAGTGAAATTGTCTATACAAGCTTTGAATGCACTTCTAAAGGCACTAAAATTCTTAAATTAGAATAGATCAAAATACTATAGTTATCTGTCCAAATGTAATTACTTTCATATACTGACGAAGTTTAATAATGATTTGAAATTAATTTCCGCAAAATACACGGAAAACTGTTGATCAGGCATAAAAAGTTCCATTTCACATTCAATATCCGTCAAAAACTATTTTAATCAAAAAGCTCTCTAAAAACTCGTTCCATCATGATTCTCATTCCCCTGGAAAAACTGAAAATCCTGCTCAATAAAGCATCAACAAAATTGTAGCAAAACGGATAAACTGAAAAAATATAACAATATTGCAGGCAAAACATTCTCTATTTAACCTTGCGATTTGTATTCCAAACATCGCAAACTCAATTTTGGATTGAATTGCCTAAAGGGGTGCAAATGCATTAAAATTAAATGGAATTCGGAAAAGAGCATTTCGATTTTTGCACAAAGCTTGGTACATGGGGAATACACGGTGGGTACATGGGCGACATTGCACAGACATGACGCTAGATTTGTACAGCTTTGCGACATAGAATGGAAAATTTCAATATTAAACTTTAAAATGTAATAACAAAATCGGGTTACGGTTTTTCTGCTTGTTCAAACAGCCATAGCGCTGCAGTGAAGTAGAGTTCAGGAAGCTTTCTGTGATTTGTTTTTTAAATGTCAGGGATATTGTTCGGAATGAATTTTTTTATATTTCATATCCGATTTTTATTAAGCAGTTATATTTATATTGATTTGTTTTTTAATAAATATTAGCTGTCAAAGCAGTTTGCTCCAATCTCAAAGACATCGTTGAAGAAATTTTTCTAAACGACTTTTTAATCTTTTTTGGAGCGGTTGTTAAAGTTAAAGTAATTAGGGTAATAAAATACCTGAAGGAAAGTATTTCATCTGCATATTTCTTTTCAAAGAATTTGTATAGAAAGCTCAAAAATTTGAATTAATCATCAGAAGCTCCAAAAAATGTATAGAGCTACATCAGCCCTGCCCACTGACATTTTCATTTAACCGACTCTTCTACCAGATATATACATCTCTGCAACTTTCGAGTCATTTACATCAGCTATTCCACATATTTATTTTCCGGGAATACAGATAAAATTATATTATTCCGGAAGAAAGCTTGTAATGCACGAGCATATAAAAATTTATATCACAAGAGAAGTCGCTTTTTGTGTGGAAATCCAAACTTTGATATGCAAATATACTTGGGAAATAAAAAAAATTTGTAACTTGCCAACCACATACAAATTCGTTTTCGACTTTTTATTATCGCAGCTTGTGAGCAGCAAAAAAGCTAAGCATAAGTATCGTTAGTTTTGGTGGATGCCAGCATAGCGCTGTGTTATTTTGAACATAATACGTAATACTGTCATCAAAAACACATTAAACTTTTATCTATAAGGTACCGAAATAATTCAATAGTAATGTTTATTATTATTATTATTTTTTTTATTAAAGTGCATTCAACAACAAAGGTTATTTACACTAAATCTATAACAAAAATTATTTGATACAATGTATTCATTCTAAAATTAGAATGGAATTGGATAAATTAAATTTGATAAAAAAGACCAGTATCTATAAGAAATTCAAAGAGATTACTGATTATTTTTGGATCATTTTTTAGACAATTTGGATAAATAATATTATATTCTAAACGCTTTTTTTGATAATAAGAACAATTTGACAGCAAATGTTTTACTGAAATGATTTCTTTTCCACAATTGCAAACTGGAGGAGGTGTTTTATTGAGTAAATACTCATGCGACAACTTGGTATGACCTAACCTTAAGCGATTTAAGACAACAACTTCCCGCCGTGAAACAGATCGATAAGACCAAGACTTTACATCATTTTTAATTTCCCTTAACTTGTTTGAACTAGAATTTGAAGACCATTCATCTTTCCAATAATTATTAATTATCAAATTTATTTGATTTTTAAAATCTTCAGCGGAGAATAAAAAATTTGAATTTAAATCTAATTCGATTGAGTTTTTAGCTAAAAGATCAGCTGATTCATTACCAATTATTCCAACATGAGATGGGACCCAGCATAAAACAATGGACAATCCCAATTCATCCAGCTCAAAAAGTAAATTTTTAATGACCAAAACTAATGAATTATAATTATTACTAGACTCTATAGCTTTTAATGAACTGAGTGAATCAGAATAAATTATTGATTTATCAATCATTTGTTCTTTAATAAATACAATAACTGAAATAATAGCCTGAAGTTCACAAGAAAAAACAGAGCTAAAATCTGGTAGTCTAGCTGAAATTTCAAAATTTGGCCCTATAGCTCCAAAACCACAGAGATTATTTATTTTGGAGCCGTCTGTATAGAATTCTTTGAAATTTCCGAATTTTTCAGAAATTTCATCAAACTTAGCGATATAAGAATTTGGTGCAACATTTATTTTTGAGTCAAAAATTAAATCAAAACAAAAAGAAGGCTTGAATTGAGACCAAGGTGGAATGATATTGTGACCTATTATCGAACAATTAGAAGGATTCAGGCTATGATATGCAAAAAGATTTCTTACTCTTAAATAAAAAGGTTTCGTTGGAAATCAAAAATCTTTTTCCCAAGTTAAATTTTATCTTTAAACTCAATGGATGATTTGATTTAGAAGCAGTTTTCAACCCAAGATTCATAACGCGCTTATCAAACAAAAATGTAGAGGAAGAGTTACTGTTAATGCCTCCAAACTATCCACAGGTGATGTCCTGAAAGCTCCAGTAGCCAATCTGAGTGCATTATTCTGAATTGGATTTAGTGAATTTAATATTGTCTTTCTTGCTGAAGAAAAAACTGGAATACTATATTCGATTCTTGAAAGAATTAAAGATCGATATAGGTGAATCAAAACCTCATCATTCATGCCATAATTTTGACTTTTCACAAGCTTAAGTAAATTCATTTTAGAATAACAACTCGCTTTCAAATTATTTATTTGATAGTGCCAATTAAGAGACTTATCAAAATAAACTCCAAGCAGCTTGACACAGTCTTGATAAATGATTTGCAAACCATTGATACGAATGGGAGGATCAACATGTTTGTTAATTATGTTTCTACTAAAGTGAATAGCTAAAGTTTTCTCAGTGGAGAAACTAAACCCTTTACTATTGGACCATTTACTTAACTCATTGACAGATTTTTGCATATAACATCCTAATTTTACGATAATAATTGTTTAATTGTTTAATAAACGTATTTTACTATAACAATGATATTTTACTCAAGTTTTCGTCCATATTCGAAAAATATTCTAAAAATATAATTTCTATAATTCTTACGTGAAATTTACATTGATGTATGAAGCACATTTAATATAACAAAGTGTGAAAAATCCTATATGTATATTCTAGTTGTTGAATATAAAATAAATAATTTAATATACATATAAGCAGCTCATTCGCCAATACTTGCTACATCTCACACAGCAATAATATAGAATTCGTGTTTATATCTTCCCAGTAACGTTAAGAAATCATCAGTGTTAAATATTAAAATATATGAGTGGATTATCTTCGTCAGAAAACATTAATATATACTTAAGCGAAGCCGATAAAGCAGTAGGATACAGTGATGTCACATCTTAAGTGTAATTAAATGATTGACGTGAAGGTGAAAAGCTGTATTAAAGGCTATTAAATCCCCAAATGTGGTCAGCAAAAGAGTGTATGGTGGGCGATGCAAAATGCAGTTTCTGGTAACTCTTTGCTGGATGGTCTTGTGTCTAATCGTGACTCGTATAAAAGGTAAATTTCGTAAATACAACTTTCTTCTATTCTAAATAACCAGCAAAATACTGATTGTGATTATATAAAATG
Organism: Parochlus steinenii; assembly: GCA_038502155.1. Taxonomy (NCBI): domain Eukaryota; kingdom Metazoa; phylum Arthropoda; class Insecta; order Diptera; family Chironomidae; genus Parochlus; species Parochlus steinenii. The sequence goes on along the minus strand of JAXCIN010000048.1, from coordinate 3,655,450 downwards.
TGAATTTACTACCACAAACTATTTAATTTACAATACTGTTGGGGAAGGTCCATTAATATTGAATTGCACCGCTTTTGAACTAAAATTCCATAGCCTTTCAAACCGCATTTACGAAGTTTGAAAGCTATGTTCTCCTAACACAAAATGCAATAAAAGCCTCATTTAATGATTATTGTCTGAATTTATGGATGAGAAACGGAATTACTGCTGAATTAAATGAATTAAATGGGTTGCAAGTGAGATATTGTATAATATTTCGACAACTAGGTACTAGCAATATACAATCAGCATTCCAAACACTGGTTGCATAGTTTTATGGGTCTTTTTGAGTATTTTGTTAATTCATTAGATTATATTTGTTTGGGTGAGTTACATTTGATTGAATTCATTAAACTAGATTTGATTTTGTGACCAATGTATTTGAACTTTAAAACAACCATGGGTGAAATCAAATTTGCGAAGATATCCACAATTTAAAGAAAACTTCCATATTCATTGGAAGTATTCAATTTTCATGTAAATATAATAATAAACTGGAAAGATAAGAGGTGAGCCGATGAAAAATAATATGTTGGGGGAAACGGTGGAATAATTTTGAGAGCTGTGATTGCGAGTATCAAAAACACTTTACAAAAATGATTCTCTTTGAAAAATGATTCAAGATATTCTCGGATAATCAGATTTTAAAACTGTTGAATTAAACCAAAGCTTCATTCAGAATTTAAATTTTTAACAATGTCTTTTGACTAAATAATTGTGTTTGACAGTTTGAGATCCAATTAAGAGTAACGATAGCTCAGATGAAATTAAATATATTCAACACTTCAGAGCAGATAGAACCAAATAAAATAAACTCTAAATTATTTGACTAGTTTAAATAATATTCGTAATGTGTCTAGCTTTATCGCAACTATGTATAATTATAATATATTCAATAATGTCTGAATTAAATTGAACCCACAGGCCAAAACGCTCTAATAACTTGGGAAAACATGCTCAAACCACTCACCTAAGGCCACCCATTGGCCACTTGAAAACTTATATCAAAAAACAGCAAATTAAGTTTTCTTGCTTTAAACTGAAAATGATTCAGTGCTTCCGGATGCAAAAAGCCATGGCATTTACCATAGCAACCAAAGCCATATCTAACTATACATCCCAGTTTTTGCTTCATGCTTATCGCAATAGAGCAAGGAGACGTGTGGTAAGAGTGCACCTGTTTGTTCAGCTCAATCCTCTATTTTAGCTGCAAAAGCACAAACAATAATGAACCTCATAAAAAAGTTTGATTTATTTATGGTTGTCCCATAAAATTGGAACTTGTTGATTTAGAAAATATTCTAAGGAAATTGGTATTGTCATCTGTTCATCGAGGCTATGATTTGAATTTTGTGATTTCATCTTTCTAGGAGGAGATGCCTCTAAATATGTTTTGCCATAAAGTATACTACCGTGTTGAATAAATCACGGAATAAAGCTGATTTTGGATTTTTTTTTATAGTGTAGTCAATTGAAGAATTTATGAGAGATCTAAATAGATATCCCACGCGTTAAGAATAATAATAAATGAAACTGTTTACAAAAGTTTTACTAAAGTGAACAAACTATATTAACAGATATGAAATAATCAAACTAAACTTTCTCTATGAATGCGCATATGTTTTTATGTAGAATGTAACACATAAAAAGCTTTCCTCAAAATGTCAGTAGCTTTTTATTTCTATGCGAAACTTCAAGAATTTTTCTATAAATATACGCTACCAAAGTACAATTGATGTCCTGATTTGGTTTTTCTGATTGCATAACTTAAGACGATATCCAAATATTAGAAAATAATACTCTCTTCAATCATGATTATTTTGTTTAGTCGAGTTGATTCAATCAGTTGTATGTAAATTATCTTAAAGCTGTTTAATGTATATTTGTGGTACTCCAGTTACAAAACATTTTAATTTATGGGAAAACAGTGGGTTTTATAATGTAGATAAAGCCCTAAGCATTACATTTTGATTTGCGTTCAAAATATATACAAGGGTAGGTGCTCTCTATCACGACAACGAACTGGAAGAATTTTTTTTGATGATCTGAATTTAGTATAGGAAAGATTGTAGAAGAAAGCAGTGGCCATACATATCCATAAATTATAAAATTTTTCTGTTTTGAATGAATTTTCGAGAAGCTTTTAAGCTCTTATTCTAAAAAACTTTCGTTTTTGTTAGTCTTCCTATTTGCATTTCAATATGATAATATATCAATGAGTACTAAGCATAAAATACAAATCGTTACATTCAAAAAATATATCAGAGAAAATTTATTCTCCACAAAAACTCAAGTTATTGAACCATAAACCGTTTCTATTTGCAAATATCAAAATTCAGTAAATTCAAGCCGAATTTCTCCCAAAAAAAATCGTATTTTTAGAGCCAGTTTCCATTTCCCCCACATCCTCAAAATTTTTGCCAATTGAATTAAAACCACAAGCACACTCGTTTTTGTTCCACACTCGTTGAATTGTGCAGGAACCAAGTATGTGAAGATGATGTATAAAATTCTAACAAATTATAATGTAACTTTAGCGAACAAGTCTTTTTTGCGAACCCAGTTTGCATACCAAACGAAATTAAATTAAGCATTTTCATTATTTGCCTATGACACATACAGTTTTGTTGAGCAAAATGGAATATACTTAGCATGGCAGCAGAACTCAAGAAAATACCCAAACTTTTATTATAAACTTATGTAATAATACGTTATTATCCGATTACATGAAGTGCTGATGTGGATATGTTTTTTGTGCACAAAATGAGAATTGATATAAAGCTTTTGCATGGTAGTTCAGCTGATCTGGAAGGCTTTGGTATGAGTTTGGCACGGAGGAAGTTTGAATGGATGATAAATATTTATTGAGTTTTTGAGTATGATATGGAAAATCGTGTTTTACTCACATTTGAATCACATTTATGTCACAAATGGATACATAATTTCGAAGATATTGACTTTAAAGCATTAGGGATAAGCTGTAAAAAAGAATAGGTTATGGGAATTTGATGATATTTTGTGATTTTGCTCCATTTGACGTTTTTCTGAGGTTTGAATTTGAGATACATGTCTTGTGACATCATTTCATTTAACTATTTAGTTTATTTTTTACTGTTGAAAGTGATTCCAATGATTGAGGCATTGTGATATTTGAGATAACATATTTTTGCATTTAATTAAAAAATCCTCGTTATTAGATGACTTTTAGAAATTTAAAACAAAAATTGAGAAAACATTTTATTAGCATATGTACAAATTTTAAATTTACAAGAGAATTACAATATATTAATATGTATGTAGAGCTTTTGAAATAATGTGTCTGCTCTGTCTAAAATATAATTTATTCAGCATACAATTCAAGACATTGTTATAGCAAACCCAGTATAAACAAACATGTATAACATGTATGTTAATTTCACATCAAACTAAATTATTCCTATTTACTTACTCTTGGCTTAGTTGTTTTTACACTTTCCAGTAAATGCACAAAGCTTAGCTTGAGTTTACAAGAATTTTCAGGCTGCTAACCAAATTAAAATCTTGAATTAACCTATTTCCTTCATTTTCTACACAAGGAAATTCCCTAGACACAATCTTTACAAGTTTCTACCGAGTAGTTTGCTGTTTACTCCACTTTGCTCCACTTTATTTGTTGCATATAGCCTCGCGCCATCAAACCTCATAATCAATTTACCCAAGGACGGTGGAATATTGTGCTTGTAACTCGGTGACAAACCGAGTTGAACAAAAGGCTCGAGTGCTGCACATATTATGAATGTAGATTAAGTACATTTACATTTTCATTATGTGGCACAAAACAGCACATAAAGCTCTTGATGGCTTGTGTATAGCCAAAAGGAACATTTATTGCTGTTGTAGTTTATTGCATTTTGGGATGCTGAATATTATCCCACAGCTTATAGTCATAGTTACCATATGAATAAATTGCATGATGAATTATTATTGTTGATAAATTATAGGGTGGGCTATTATTAATATAAATGACATTATGAGTAGTGTCACTAGTTGTGTATTATTAATGTGTGAACATACTTGTATCTCGTGGTATTTTTGGGTGTGTTTGCATAGTTGATATGGCCTGTGGGCAAGGTTTAAAGTGGGCATTGGGGACTGCAATCTCTGCCACATCCTCTCCACCTCTCCTCTAATATAATGCTAATGTATTCTTTCAAAATCATCATATATATATTACCATATTACCCTGACATTCATCCGTACGTACCGCAGCAAATTTAATTATTTGTCATGCATGAAATGCTAGCAAGAGCCATTTCATAGAATATGTATGAAGTTTATATTGTTACTGTTGATGGCTGTATGCCTATAATGAACCCTGGTTAAATTTCACAAAAAATTCAGACTTCATTAAAATTAGTTGAAGTCAACATCAGTTTGATCATCATAATTTGTGAATTTTTTTAATTATAAATTCTAACAGCTGGATTATGGATATGTAAATATACAATTTTTACATCAAAAACTAATATGATTTTAGCTAGGATCTGTATGCCGCAAGCAGTATATCTTTTAATTTTGTGCAATGGGATTAAAGGGGTAATTGATAGCACGTCTCGACAACATTAAGTAAAACCCTCTTCGAAAATTTTACCTGATCTGTTTTTGATATAACTGTTTTGTATCTCACACCTATCAAATTTTTTGAATAGAATTGAACTTTGAAATGTACAAAATGTATGAAAATATGTACTACCTACGAGACAATTGAGGTTACATTCATGATGGACTTGTCAACAAAACTTCGTATTTACCTCTAAAAGAACTTAAATATATATTAAAACAAAATCTTAAGAGACTAACCTTTTCCTTTCCCTTTTTTTCATTTCAGATAGCTTTCAAGGTTATCACGAAAAACGACTATTAAACAACCTGTTAAATAATTATAACTTGTTAGAGCGACCGGTGGCCAACGAATCGGAGGCCCTTGAAGTTCGATTCGGATTAACACTACAGCAAATTATTGATGTGGTGAGTAATTAACAGTTTCTTTTGAATTCCCGTTTTACTTCTTACTTTTCCCGATAACTTATATTTGACTTTCGTTCTTTGATTTGAGTTTCTTTCTCTCTCAGGAATTTCTTTTGGCGCAATTAGTGCCTCTTTTGTTTATTCTTATGAAATTCTTATCAATTATTCAAACACAACACAAGTACACCACATAAATCCTTAAAATAAAACCAAAACTAAATAATGCAGAGAATAAATGAAAGCAGGCAGACAATTAAAACTGCAAAATGCTGAATAAATGAGAAAAACTAAAAATGCAATCACATAAATCATATTTAAATGAATACGATTATACAAAAACACATAATTTTATATTTCAATTGTTTAATCAGAGAACAAAATGTTCAGGAATGTTGTCATAAAATATTTTATTTGAATTAACATTAATTAAAGGACGAGAAAATGGGAAACTTTTGATTGAATCAAATTTGTTGGAAAAGTCTCGGTTCAAGGATGTGCTACAGGAGTTTCATAATTAATGATTCATACATTTTCTTAGGAAGAGCATACTTTGTGAAAGGCGATGGAAGCTGAATATAAATTGTTAATTTTTCTGACACCATGTTAGACGGAGATTTAATTTAGAATTCTTGCGGATAGGACTGGATCCTGTTGCTTATAATTTTATAACTGAACTGCTGACGTTAGATACAAATTATGCTAATCAGTTTTAATTGGATTTTTGAGTTAAATTTTGACACTTTTTATTTTAATCTATTCTTTCTTTGAGTTTATTACTTGAATTTGTTATCAATTTTATATGATGTGCTACTTTTATATGAATAATAAGTCATGTTTGATGTATTTCATGAAACTTAAATGAGATATTCAAACTATGGAGATTATTAAAATATTTTTTCTGCATACTTCCTTACAAAAATGTATGCAGCAATAACTTTAAAGCGATCTTATGAACCAAGACTTTTCCATCAATCCATCTAATTCAGCAATTCCATTAAACCGACTATTTTCTGTAGGACGAAAAAAATCAGATCCTTACAACCAACGCCTGGTTGAACCTGGTAAGTGTTGTACCTGGTACTTCAGCGACTGCAAATTGAATGTTAAATGTTGGCTATATATACCCACTCTGAAAACCCATATTAATATTACACGAGTTTATACAATATATTAAACATAATAAATTCGATCAGAATGCTGAATACTCTAAAGTGTACTTAATATACCTTTAAAAAAATTTGAAAATTTCTGAATTAATAATGAAAATGGCAATATACCCGAACACAATTAATTTGAACCCGTAATTAACCCAAACATCAAACCTAATTAAGAGTGTTTAATTGTGAAACAAAGAGATTTTGTGGCACGTCCTTCAGCCAGTGAGGTGAATGAGGCAATTATGGTTTTTTCACTGTGAAAAGGTTCATGGGGAATTCTTCAATAGATGACTTTTCTATTTGCTAATATTTATGCAGATGAACCTTTAAAATAATCTCTATTAAGTCTCCTTTATGTAAAAGGTTTTCTAAAAACATTCGGAAATCAAAATAACAAAAGAAATCCCTTTTTATCAGTGCAAACTCACAATAATGTCTGCTGTATGACTCGCATGGATGTATGACTTGCAGTATTTCCTCCGACAAGCAAAAAATCTTGAGCCTAAGGAATGTGCTCCACAGTTTGCACACAAAGTGAATACATAAACGGTAGCTTGTTGATGTGAATTTTTCAGTTACATTTTTACTAGAACGGAATACTTTGTTAAAAGATAATCATCGTTTTACATTTTCCTTATTTCATTTGGCTTGATATATCTTATTAAGTATTTTTCTGAAGAATTTGAACTTTTTGGTCGTTTTGTGAAAGAATCCTGGCTGGAGAAGTATATTATTTTGTCTGGAAAGTTAAATTCTTTGTCAAGATAAGTTTTTTTTACTCAAGTAAATTTTAACAGTTTTACAACGGTTTGTTTTTGTGCGGCAGCAAATGTAGCGCAAAACACGAAGAACACATGTCGAGAGCGATCATATTGCTTATTGTGTACGATGCTTATAAAGCTCAGAAAAGGCAAAAAGCGCACAACATTACAAAAAAGGGAAAAACAAACTAACCCTTGCCGCCAACGGGGTATGTACCCGGCGGGTATACTCCAAAAGTATACCCGATTTGTACTTAGCGATACTTTTTTTATACCCTACTATTTTGCTCCTATTTTAGTATACTAAAGTCATACTAAATCTGTACTGAAAATTTTCCCGACTAATTCTATACTACAATAGTATACTTTTTCGTTACTAAAATGGTACGAACAGAGTACAACTATTTTGTTACTTCTTTAGTATACTAAAGTCATACTAAAACTGAACTAGAAATTTTCTTTACTAAACATATACTCCAAAAGTATACTTTTTTGAAACTAAAATGCTACTAAAAAAATGCTAGTAATAAAATACTACTTTTTAATTATTTATATAAAAAAAAGTAAATAAATATGTTGAATTTACTTAAAATGATTTTATTATAAATTTACCGCTAAAATTCAAAAGTTCAGGCTGACTTTACTATGTCTTTGCTACTCAGGCTAATTTTGCTACTCGGGCTGACTTTACTACGACTTTGCTACAGACTGTCAGTTGAAAAAAAAAACAGTGAAAGTGAGACGTGTTTTCTGATATCAGCTATTCCTGTGAAGTTCCTGCGTTTTTCTCAACCAAGTTTAGAATCATCTTGTTATAAGGTAAGTTGTAGTCTATATACTTAGTTAAATGATAAAAAATTAATAATTAAACTTATTTATATAAGATTTACTAAAAGTATACTAATGCTTTACTTAAACGATACTTTTTTTTTACTAATGCTTTACGAATGCTTTACTAAAATGATACTCATTTTTTTACTAATGCTTTACGAATGCTTTACTAAAATGATACTCATTTTTTTACTAATGCTTTACGAATGCTTTACTAAAATGATACTCATTTTTTAACTAATGCTTTACGAATGCTTTACTAAATTGATACTCATTTTCTACTAATGCTTCACGAAAATTCTACGAATTTTATACTAAATATTTCTCAGTCTAAAAATTTTAATTGAATATCTAACACAAGAATTTAAATTTTCAAACACGTTGATTTTATTCTAATTGACATTTGATATTTTTAGGTCAAGAAAAGAGACACTATCGAAGAGAATCCGCCGCTTTTTGAACTACGTTTTGATCCTGAAAAATCACCAAAACTCGACTCAAACTACTATTTTCCAGCACAAAAGTAGGGATTAAAATTTAAAGATAAGAGCAAGAAATGTTATACAGCAACAATATAATTGTACGTTATAAACTTTTAAAAAATAAAATTTATTTGAAAATACTCTTTAAGTTGTTGAAAATAAAATCCATTTCAGCATTCTTAAAATACACCCTGGGTATACCCAAAGTTTCTCTAAGTATACTATTAGTATACTTTAGTAGGAATTGGGGACGATTTAAAATTCTACTAAAATTAAACCCTTTATATACCCTCAAAGGTATGGAAAATGTATACCCAAAGAATTCTAAAAGTATACTGTTAGTATACTTTAGTAAAGACTGAGTAAATTTTATGATTTTACTAAAACTAAACCCAGGATATACCCAAAAGGGTATGGAAGTTGCATACCCAGGGAATTCTAAGGGTATTCTAATAGAATACTTTGGGTAGAGTTGGGTATACTTTTAACAGTATACTATAACTATACCCAGGGTATACCCGAGTATACTCCATAGGGTATGGAAGTTGTATACCCAGGGAATTCCAGAGGTATTCTAATAGAATACTTTGGGTAGAGTTGGGTACACTTTTAGTAGGGTATACTCCATTAGTAAGTACATATTGAGTATTCTTTTAGAATACCCCGGGTATAGTTTGGCGGTAAGGGTAAAGCATCTGTTAATGTGATTTATGCAAAATTATATATTATGTATTGTGTGTGTTTAATCATCATAAAATATTGTTAGCAATTTGGTTGAGTGGCGCTGGAATAAGTCATAAAAGGAGTTAATTTAATTTTATGTGCTGAAAATTGTTCAATTCTTCAGATTTTTTGCATAACACGACGAAGATTTCATTGTTTTATTGTTTCTTTATTGATTTAACTGCCTTAAACTGCCTTAAATGGGCTTTAAGATAATGCTTTATAATGTTTCTGTAAGACATAAATAACAACAGATTAAAAGATTCATACATAAATACATACAATGTATGTGCAATCATAAAGCGAACAAACAATTCTTAGAAAATCTAATTAGATTTTTCATTTTTATTGCAAATTGATTGACATTAAACAATTTTATTAGCATAAGCCATGTTTTTTCAATGCATTCAATTTAAATAGAACGCCACAAGCTTATAAAAGATAATTTTCCACAAGTTATTTGATGATTGTTTCATCAAAATTCATAGAATTAGATAATTAGGTTTTAAATGCATTCATTAAACCGCAACCATTATATTTGCTAATTAACTGTTCAAAACAGCAGCGTAACAATGAACCAAATTTAAATTGTGTTCAATATAACCTACAAAGTAGCTTTTGACATAAAATTTGTCAATTACTTATAAAATTTCAAAAAAAACGACTTTTAAATTTCATTCAACAACAAAAAAACATTTGGTATTGGGTTCATGCACATGAATCAGCTTTATTCGATCCAAAAAATCTCACGTTTACGTGCAAATCGTATCCAATTATTTCCGCAAGAAAATCTTGTTATAGTTCAAAAGACATCAAAAAAAATTCCATACTTAAAATTACTTCAGCGTAACCTGGCGGAACATTTGGTTCAAAAACCTTTTTTGGGTGTTTGGAACTTACATTTTAGCATTCTAGAGGTTTGAAAAAGATGTTCTGGAAAGGATTTTTTACCAAATCACTCCAATTTATACAAAGACATGAATATATCTTTCAAATATAAAATTAACATGTTACATTCTTTTGAAATTCCCGTAAAATTGTATAGTTTTATTATTTATAGACTATAGGTATGAACTTCAATTATTTTTACATGAATTATAATGTAAATGCACATATTCAGGAAAAGCACTTTATTGCCAGTAAAATTGAATTTCCTCCGAAAGTCATTATGGTCAGTAAATCTTACTTTGAATGTTATTGCAATATAGAGCAGCATTCCCTATTTACAACAAGAAAGCTTAACAAAATTTTCTCAAAATATCAAATAAATAAAACTAAACGAGGAACAGAGTAACCAACCACCTCTCCATGTATTCCATATCTCAGTTCTGTTTCTATGAAAATCACACAAACTCACAACTTCAGCAAAAAATATATCATAAAATTTCCATCATTTAAATGTTGCTCACAAACAGTATTTTTTCCCTTTTTTATGTGTCTGATTTTTAGTTAGGCGACAGTCAATGCATAATAATTTGTTCCATATGCTGTCATAATGTTGGCTGGTATTTACAGGCATAAGCTTTGATGGTTATGGGACCATCTTAAACATCTTAAAGTGCCTCGCCAGAGTGATATCAAGCAGCAATATGTGTGCCATAAAGAGCTATCACTCGACATGAAGAACTTAAGAGCACTTGTCACCGTCATTATATTGTCGAGCCGCCCTAATGAACGGCGTTTGTTTTTAAGCATTTATGCATTAATATTAATGAGAAATTCATCTGAAAGGCGAAGATTTGTGGCTGATCATAAATTTAAATATTTTTTGCAGTTTTTACTGCATTTCCCAAGCTTTTCAAGTTTTCCCATTCTCCTCATTTTTATTCACATTAATAAGCATTTATACAATGTTATGAAAATGTTACATCCTGTTGTGTTATTGAAAATATAAACTGAAATCATAAAACTGAAAAACTTTTCCAATAACGCTGTTTCCTCATCAGCTTTCCCATAATGTAAATATTAATATATTTTGTTAAAATGAAATACTTTGAGGCTTGCAAACATTTTGTGTATTTCTATCTGTTTTTTTGTTGTTTTTGTACTTTCCGCGAGGAGCCAAACACATTTTACGTCATAACTTTGGGCTATTTATTTCACACCTTGTGGTAAAATTGTTTAAATCATCAAAACTTTTTCCCATCAACTTTGGATTAACAAATTATGACATAAAATTGCAATTAGCCCCTTAGTCGTTTTTCAATCTCGTTAGTGAAAAATTTTACAAAACTAGTGAAAACTGCAAAAGCGCTCCACAAAAAGTTAAAGTATGAAAAGCTGCGGTGCTGTGGGGTCTTACATTATGCTGAAAACATGATATTATGGAGGTTGTTAGTGAATTTATTCCCTGTGCATTAAAACCTACATGTATTTATCAAAAATACTTTGAAAACTCACGAGCATAGTAAATACAGATGAATTTTGAAACTTTTGATAAAAAGGCTTGTATGCAAAAATAGTATGGAATGAATATTGGATTTAACTCCTCTGTAGGAACAGCAAACATGATGAGAATCCATTTGTGATTTCAAATGTTTTTACAATTCCACAAAATGCGCACCAAATGCAATTAATTGATGAACTTTATGCACACGCGATACATTATTTTGATGATTTTGCTATTATAACGATAGAAATTTCCCGCAGATTTGTAAATTTATTTCTAGAATTTTGTGTTTAAATGTGTTTTATAGAAAGTTTAATAGCAAAATATGTTTTAGCGGGACTAAAATTGTGTGTGTAAATTATATTTAAGAAGTGTGGTTTCAAGGAGTGTTTACTCGAATTTCTAAAATTTGCTTGAGCTGAGCTTGAGCGAATATAAATTGACAGAGACAATATTTAAGATGAACTTTTTGTTAAATTTAAAATGGTTTAAAAGTTCGACTAACAAGAGCAAATTCTTTGAATTTTTTTTGTTGAAGAAATTTGGATCTGACAAGATTACAATTTTTCTTTAAAAACTCACCCAATCAACAGTTTACTAAAAGCTGAAAGTGTTGGCTTTGAAAATCTACTTATAGCACAAAGCGATTATACTCAAGTTGGCAGTGATTAGTTTATAACAATTTTCCATGCTGAAAAGCACCTTTTATTTCTTTTCTTTGAGGTGCAGCTTGTTTTTTTTTCAAGATTATTTGAAAAATGTATTAGTAATGCTCATCAATTTTATGCTGTTGAATAAAAAAAATTCCGTAAACCAAAACGCAAACCATGCTTCAAAAAATATCACAGATTAGTATCACCTTTTAGACGCATCCCATACCAAATTAAAATTGGATTGTAACAAATGAAAATTAACCAAATCTTGAACGTTGTACATAATCTATAAAAAAGTCTTGTGATATTATGTTTGAATGTCGCTTTATTTACGGGTACATGTCATCGCGAACAAAAAGTCTCATTTGCATGAATATATTGATCGTATAACAGTACTATATAGATGTTTAAGAAAATTATACATATTTGATATTTTGATAAATTGAAAACAACACACCTTTTTGTATACATTTCGAAACCATTCTTATTTCTTGTTAAATCTGCCAGCTAAAAAATACTTTTTCACAATGCTCTGCCAAAAAACACCCCAGCACAGCAAAAAAGCACACTGCAACGTGTGTGGGGAGAAGGCAAAAAACGAATATTCTGTTTTTTTGTTAACATTTACAACTCTTTTAATTACTTTTCCCTTCAAATGTTCTTGTGTAACCTCTCCTTGTGTTTCTTCCGTCTTACATATATTTTGATTTGGAAAAAAAATTGAAAAAACTGTTGTTTTATCTTTTGCATTATCATTTGTTCGATTTGTTTCGTGATTGTTGTCAATTAATTGTAGGATGAGAAGAATCAACTACTAATTACCAATATTTGGTTATCTTTGGTAAGTGTTATGGACGCAAGAAGCTGAGTAAACAGAAAAATTTTAAACTATATCAAAAATGAACTGAAATTCTCATTACACACACGGTAAAATTCTACTGCTTATAAGGGGTCAAGGTTGAAATATAAGGTGGCGTTTCTTAGCACAAAGATGAAAGGAATTTATTTTCTTTGTAAAAATCTGTGTCTATAAAAGTTTTTCACACTTTTTGTGAAAATTTTTTGTATTAAAATTGCTACCTAAAATTGTCCACCTGTTCCCCAACTTTTCCTTTGACTACTTGTGAATAGAATAGACCTTTACAGACTTTTCCACCTTTTCCCAACAACAACTTCTCGAATAGGTGGCAACACCAAAACCTGGCGACAAAAAGCATACAAAACTCTTTGCAAAACTTAATTGTAACTTTTCTATTGTAAGATTTTATTGCTACCACAATTGAAACATATCCATACATCCCCTTTTTCTACTCGGTTAATATCCCTTTTCATGATGATATATTGCTTTTATAATTTCTTTTTTGTTGCATCTGTCGGAGGCGAACCAAACTTTTCTCATCCAACCACTTGACAATGAGTACTCGGCACACAAAACAATCATATCTTAGGCAATATTCTATTGTTTTATATCATTTGGTATCATTATCATGGAGAATAATGGTGAAGTTTTCGCTTGCGTGAGTTTCTCGCACAAATTTAACTTTATAGGAGACACACAGTGAAAAATGGTAGGGCTTCCTTAAAATCCTTACACCCATTAGAAGAGGTTTTTCAGAAGACTTGCTGTACTTAAGCATGTGAATGTAAAGACAAATGAAATGGAGAAAATGAAAAATTCATATTATGGCAAAATGGTATTAAGAATGAATGAATGAAATATTTGAATCGAAATTGAGGAAATTATTTCATTTACATAAATAACGTAGTTTGGTACATAGTTCATCAAATAACATAGCTAGTAGATTTTCTACATTGTTGCGAGAAATGTATGTAAGGAATATCTAGATATTGATCCACAATAAGGCAAAAACAAAGAGTATTTATGCGGTTCAAATATTTGAACATTAAATACATATCCTATAGTACTTTTTTGCATGGCGTAACATTGAGTGACTTCTAGATTTGTTATTATTTTATATGCGAAAATCATGTAGATCATTTTTATCCGAAATTGGACTCATATTACGCTATAATGTAAGATATACTATATTTCTTTACATAAAAATTTAATATAATAACTTTCAAAATACTGTCAAACAAAATCTTGAAAGAATCTAAATATATCTACCTCATATACATCAATTTGATCAAAAAACCAACAAATCTTAGATAGATCCACAATTTTCCACTCAACTTCTCTTTGAACATCAAGCAAAATATATAATAAATTCCATCCAATTAATCATAAAACCTTGGTTCTCCTCAAACTAAATATCCAAGAGTAATCTCCTTTCATTTACCAGAGACTCCACATCTTTCTCAACCAATTTCAATAATGCCGGGCCATTAATTTATATCATTCAATCGTTAGATGTAACTGCTAACGGTACCGAAACTTACTCAAAGCATATTTCACCATTAATTTCCAACTTTAAATTAGACAGCATAGATTTCTCTCACAAATACTAGCTCTGGCATAGAAAAAATTCCTTGCATTTGACACAAAGAATTTTTAAAACATTGTATTTTTGATAAAGAAAGTATAGCAGAATGCAAATTAGTCTGTTTTTCCTCGAATTGCTATTGAAAGTCTTGACTGAAGACTCATGAAGACTGTAATGAATAAATTATTGCGAGTTTGATTAAAAAATGTGCATCGTACATGAATTATAGATTCAATAGCTGAAAGACATTCAAAAGAGTTCAACATTTGATATTTTCAACAACTCTTGCATTTATAGCGCAAAACTTTTGCTGTTCAAGTTGTAGAGGGAATGATCTTCTATCTGCAATTCTTTTTTTATGATACTTTTATGGAACTTCTTTATTGTTTGGTGAACTTTGCCGTGTGTGTTTTAGTTTTCAAATAAAATAAGACTATTAAAAATAAAACTTGTAAAGTTAAAAATTTATTAAATCTATAATTTGGTTCTTATCTATCGTGGCTCTTTCTTTTGAGATTTTCAAGACTATCATTTTCTTTATTTTCTATGTATTTTTTGTGAATTTGTTGGTATAAAGTTAATTGTAATTGGAGGAGTGGTTTAGTTTCTAATTGGTTGTATACAAAATCAAATAATTGCTTTTTAAAATAGTATGATAAATTTTACATCAAAGCTTGTTGATATTTGAACATTATTAATATAAATATAATAAAAGAATCGAGTGTGTAACTTTTTAATGATGCATATAATAGAATAGCTACTGATTTAAATACATTTATATTTAATAATATGCTGCATCAATATTTTTACAGCAAACAAAACCAGAAAACTCTGATTGTTGATTTTGGCAAAAATATTTTGAAATCATCGAACATATTCCCAACAAAATGACAAAATACTCGCAAAATACATTACCAAAATGTATGTAAACCTATCAAAAATTTTATTAATTGGAAAGTTGAAAATTTAATTATTGATAAATTTTTCGTTTTGCAAATCAATTAAACAAAATAAAAAATCATTTTATGTTCCAATTAACTTTAAATCTATATACTTTAACGTTATATATTTGGAGTTGAGCAGAAAAGTGAGGTCTATTATTTTATTACTGATAGTTTGGAAAACATCCTAAAAATAACTTTCCATCTTATAAAATGTTTAGTTTTTAATGTATTTCTTCGGATTATTTTAAATCAAAATAGGACTCACATTTTCTACTCAACTCTTGCCACAGTAGAATTATGGTTTTATTTTAAAACTTTTTATCCCTTTTTGTTAATCATTAAATCAACCAATTTTAAATAAACCAAGCTTTTACAGTAGCGTGTGATTCCATACCCCTGGTGCTCAATTTAATTACGAAATAATCATTTCGTGTTTTTATGTTTTAATTATGAGGATCAGCCGTTTTAATGTATTTAAAATTTTCCACATTTTCAATGATTTCAACAGCAGATAAATATAATTTAAAACCTTTAATTTATTTTTGAATCCATCGAGTTTTTATTAAGTTTTTGAATTTTCAAGTTTTTAAGCTTTTTTAAGTGCATCTATGTATTACCGAAAAATACAAAATATGTTACCATTTTTCCAGGCAGCATAGTTGACTGTCCCCCAAATTTAATATTCCATAGTTATAATTTCCCAATATGGCAGAAATATCCATTATAGCATTATGGCAGAAATATATAATTAAATTGGTTTAATGGCACATGTTCGAGCATATGGTGCTTTCTTGGATATAGCGCAAAAATATTCTCGCTCACTTTGCTTGTAGAAGAATGCTTTTGGAATGTTAATATCGCATTTTAGTTGGGTATTTACTATAGGGCAACAGCATGTGAATCAAAAATTATATATATATTTGCCGCAATATCCATTGAGTACTGATAAAAGGCTGCGGTCTGGATAGTCTGTGGGGGCACATATACAATTTTTGATGGTAGCTCGATGTGTGAAAAGAGTGGTGTATTTATCTGTCTCCGGCACAATCAAAAAAGAATCAAATGGTTGAACCTTCTGTATAGGGTCTTAAATCTGATCCTATAATGTGAAGTGATTCTCTAAAAGTGCTGAGTGATGGAAGGGCAGCTTAATGATGCAGATGTGTAGGTTGTTTCTGATTTGAGTGGATTCTTGGTTAAATGTATGGACATTTTATTTATTCTGTGAATCGTTGTTAATATGTAAATTAATAAATAATTATGTATAATTTACAGAACTGGCAACTGAATAAAGTCACTGAAAAATTCACTTACGAAAAATATTACAAATTCGATTCAGACCCATTTCAATCATCAAAATAATAAAACTGTATACATAATCTCGAATAAAGCCATATATCTATTAGTGCCACACTAAAAATAAATAACTTACCCGAAAGAATAAGAATAAAATGCCCAAAAAGCCAATAGCCTAACCTCTTACCGGAAACTACCTCCACGGCTCGCACATGTACAATCTTTACGATAATTTTCATGTCTAATAAATGCTTCTGTTTTATTCCCGCCGCCCAGGAGTGGAACGATTACAATTTACGATGGAACGAAACAGAGTACGGCAACGTCAAGGACTTGCGAATAACACCATCCAAGCTTTGGAAACCAGATGTGCTTATGTATAACAGGTCAGTAGTGAAGTGAAGTGACTACGCTCTCTTTTTTGTGTGTAGCCGACAATCTGGTATAGCTGTTCCTAGTTTTTATGTGTTCAAGTGTGGTCGTGTAGGAAAAATTTAACCTTCTAAAAATTGATTCCTAAATTGAACTAACATTAAAATCGAACATAAAAAAAAAGATTTATTCTTTTATTATGATTTTATTTTTCATACAACATAACAATAAATAATTAAAATTCTTTTATTGATTAAAGAGTTATTCAGGTAAGACTTAATGCCTTTTGATAGCAGCTGCGACAGGGGTTGAGATTTTATATGATCAAACCATTCATTTACATCAATTTATCTTCATTTCAATTTTATTAGTCTAGAGATCATAAATATCCATTTAGCTGATAACATTTCTTCCAACCCCTGGCAAATCGTTAACATTATATAAATTTATTTTCAATTAATATACATTTTATGGTTTTGTTACGTTCCCCATCATTAAAATTATTTTTGGTATATTTTCTTCACGTTTATTGTTTCTTCAAAAATTAATCAAAAATTCTTTTGTAAATTATAATTTTGTATTCAATATCAAATTCATAATAGCATCATTATAAACATAACCCATTAAAAGCATTAAAATCACAAAAGCCCATAAATCCCATAAAATTCATTAACAACATTAAAACCATTTTAAAAGTATAATTTCAAACAAAAACTATAAAAACACCTTTAAAACCCATTAAAACTAAAAAAACCTAAAATAAGAGTAATTCACGTCTAATTAGCGATCCTAGTGGGAGTTACAATGTCAGCTTGCCGTTATTGTGGGCCTCGCAGCAATATCACGCTTCGTGCACTTCACGGTGCACTTGGCCGATATCTAGTCAGCATTTCTCAAGATATCTTCTACCATGTGTTTGATACATTGAAACACTGTATCGTCTTGGGCTCCGCTACGTGCTGTTTATTCAATAAAGCAAGTAAATTCAAGCAAAAGCTGCTATAAAGCCAGTAAAACGACCTTTTTATGCTGAGGACATGTTACTTTTGCTTTCATTTTACTTTCATTGCTTTCATTGTTGCACGTGAGGAGGACTTGAGGCTCATGGCCGACGATATCTTGCTTTAATGATGGCACCCGAACACCATTCACGTCAATCCAATCCCTCTACTAAACCAGCAACAAAAGCTAATTAAATTGGCTATTAAACTGAATCGAATGAGTAAAACTATAAAACAGCTTAAACAGCTTAAACCTGAACAAAACAACAAATAAATTAAAATTAATTATTTAACAACCGACCAAAAGATGGTTAAATCTATAAATTATTAAAATCCATCCATTTAATCCCCGGCCACATCCTTTTCCCATTCATTCACAAAAACATAAGACGTGATTGCTAAAAAGTTTGCGCGTGGTGAAAAAAAACTTATGCGCTTATTTGCTAATGATATTAAATGTTAAAATAAAAACCTTAAAGTATTTATGTTCTATTTAAAATGTGTGCATGATTGTTATGTTTAAAACTCAGAATTGTAAAAATGAATGTGTTTTTATCAGTAAATTTACTTACGTGAAACAAGATATTGCACACAATCGTCAATGACATTAAATTAATACATATTTTAAGTAAAGATAATTTTAGTTTCGAGTATTAAAGTTTTAAAGTTTGGAAATCTGTGCTTAACAAAATCAGTCGAATGCGTGCCAAATTTTACTCGTCCATGTTTCCAAATAATCACAAAAACAATTCAATTTGACTTTATGTTCGTTCTGAAAGCATCCAAAAAAGGCTATGCTTAAATACAAATGGACAAACAAAAAAACAAACGGATAAATATATTGCGCAACAAATAAAAACCGAATATCCTTAAATAATAATTTCCCGATACCCTTGCAGAAAATGATACTGTTGCTTGGTTGGTGTATGAAATAGCAATAAATCATAATGCATGAAACAGAGCAAATACTAAAATACAAACCATTTATGTGCTGGCCGCTTGGCTCACTTTTTGTTTGTAATATTTTTTTGCTGCTGTTTGTTTGGAAAATGTCACGTATAATATATTAAGTGTTTTTTGTGCGCCTCGACAGCCAACACCTCGCTGCCCGATAAATACCTACACGGAGAGTTGTGCGGCATATAACATAACTCTTCTCGTCCCGTATGGCATAATTGACGATCGAACATGTGTTGGATGAGCGTGCTGTAGCATAATTAAAACTCCATTCTGGAAATACGAAGTAGCTACAGCAGGGATCGAAAATTCATTGAAACTTTTGGAATATATAAGAACTAGTTCGAATTTGAATTTATTTTTGTAAATCGCACCTTTACAAGAGATTTTTATTAACAACTAAATAATCTCGCCAAAAATATAAGCCAGCGATCCACAGACTGATTTGTTTTCCCTACTAAATCTTCCTAATCTCAATTAGCTGTCATCACCCACAATCCCAATAATTATGTTAATTAATAAAGCATCTCTCCGATACTTGTTATGTAACCCCAGTTCGCACCACATAATTTATGGGCCAAATTCTAATCAAATTCTCCTGATTCACGGCCCATCTCAACTGCGAATTCCTGTTTTCGGCATTCACTATCCAGTTCATTGCATCCCTAATCACTCGCTAATATTTCAGATGTTTGAGCCTTTGCTAAATATTCTCACCGAATAAAACACGCACCAAACACGTTTTATTGCACACATTTTCCACCACAAATTGTTTTTGCAGTAAAACGTAATAAATTTGTGTACGATTGATCATGCTTGGCAAATCGTTTATGAATTACATCCAAACCGGGCTCCATAAATTCTATACTGCCTCCGCTTTTATCGGTTGAAAACAGTGACCAGGGTGGAAACTGAATTTTCTTTAAACTTTCTTTAAATTCACATTTTACTCTACTCGAAATCATATATTTCAAAAAGTCTTCGTTCTTTTTTGAAAGAGCTTTGACGGATGAATTTATTTTATTTGCAAAATATTTTGGAACAACATGTTTAAATCAAAGAAAACTCCGGAAGCTATTATTCTTAAAAATCCCTTAATTTCAAAAGAAAACTGTTGAATCCATTCTTATCATTCCATCCTTTATTTTAATAAAATCTCAATAAATTCTTCATAATCCCCCAAAAAAGACTACGGGCCATTTCATGAAAGGTTCAACCATAAAAAATTACAAGAGTTATCAAGATCCGATCTCGGTCACTGGATGAGTGAGATAATATTGTATGGGAAAGATATATCCATCATTATGTATTGGAGAGATGCTGATAAATTTTCATTCGAAGAGGAGACGTAGAGGATTGCAGAGACAGGCGACCCTTGGCACACTTAATACGCTTAATACTCTAATACACTGCCCAGCATTGTTCGACGTGACATTTTTCGGGCAGCCAGCCAAGCCACCACACGACATCACATTTATCCCATCCTTATGTCCCCAAACATCCTCATTTATCCTCAACTTTTTTTTTGCTGTCAATAATCTATATATTTTTATGTGATCCAAAGTGTTGTTTGCTTTTATATTTCCTATCAATGTGCCTGTTAATAATTCATAAAAAGTAAATTTTCGAGCACCGAGCGCCGGGAAATATCAATACGGTTTATTTGTGTACACTTTTATTTGATTTATTCAGAAAATAATATATTTGGCTCAATATAAAGTTCAGTAGGATATATTTTTGTGACGACAGTTAAGTACTGAAGTACCTTCTGCAACAAAATATATATCAAGCGATGAGTTTAGTAAATGTTGGATGTTTCTTTCATATAGATGTTAATGATATTTTATGAGTGTTTACTGGGGAAATTGCATGGATACGAGGGACGTTTTAATATTGACTTTTCAGATATCTGTTAAACTTATTTTCATCAAACAACTCTTAAAATAGATACCATAATTTCAATTTCACGAGTGATTACTCTAATTAAAAATACAATCATCAAATTATTGAAATAATCGATCGGCTTATTTATAAAAGCTAAGAGAAAAGTAAAAAAAAAGAACCACCTCATATCTCTGCAAATTCTCGGAATAAATTGAAGAAAGTTTTTTGTAAAGAAATTTCAAATAAATAAATCGTCATAAAAACATTAAATAAATAAATTCATAATAGCGAAGAGAATTTTCTATGAAATTCGCAATATTTTTGACATCAATTTCTTCGAACGGTCTTAATGCTTATTGCCTTGTTCGAAACGAATAAGATTCTACAAAAGCTGAGAAAGCTTAAACTTTGCATTTCCAACGCTTTTCTTTTAGAAAATGTTTAAATAATGAAAATTGCATACTACTACGTGCTTTAATTCGACAGTGCAGAGCTTTGTAGAAAACTCTAAATATTTTTACTCCATCGCTGCAGTTTTTCAGTTTACCAGTTTTTGTGTAGTTTGCTAGCATAAGGAGGAGAAAGTTTCTTAAGAACCAATATAAGGAATAATGAGTCAAATTAAGAAAAGAAAATGCTTCGACGATACTTACATTAAAGTGCAATTTTCACACTTTAAGCAAGAGGAAAATAATGAAAAATTCATTTTTGCTGTGCTAAAGAATATTGCTAGAAAATTCAACAAAATAGTTGCAAAAACGCTGAAATAACATGAAATAAATAGATATAGATATAAAATATACAGTCTACTCTAGACTCCAAGGAAAAATAGTGTTTTGCAATTTTCCAATTGCATTTTTAATTTTCTAGTTTTTCCTAGGATATTTATTGTCAATGGATGATGGGCGAATAGACTCCCACTAATATAAAACTCCATTTAAGAGAGGAAAAACTCCAATTCTGTTGTTGCATCAATTCCAAACACTTTCGTATTTCAAACTTTTTTTAGGAAATTTAATAGTTCAAACAAAAAATTTATAAGCTTAAGTATTCGACGAAAAACTCGATATTTTCCTGAACAAATTTCAATGAAAATCAACTATCTTGAAAGTCCTCCAGAATTAGTTTTCCATGGCAAATTCGACATAAACACTCTCAAAACATTCTAGAACTTCATTTTTCAATTTGTTGGATATTTTTTCAAACAAAAATACATTTTAATTTTACATTCAGATTATTTCGCCGTCGGCACTTTCTCAAAACATTTGAGTGCCATAACTAAGCAAGTCCATTCGTCAAGCTGTTCAAATCCATTTCAAATTTCAATATTGTTTTAACGCCTTTTTGGGTTTGCTGAACTGTCAAAAGCATTTGAAACTGTCGCGATAAAAAGCCAACAGCATAAACAACCAAATAAAATTTAATTGTCACAGAGAAATATTATTTTAATGATTTAAAGGGCCCGCCGTGATTTAAAAAAATATTATTTCAAATTTTCATCAAAAATCACCTTAAAAAATGATTTGCCCCTCTTGAGAATTTTTTTTTCTTCTTTCTCAATTTGACCTTGAATTTTTGAAATTTAAAAATTAAAAATCGACCCTACTTGTTACCACTTTTAAAAAAATATTATTTCAAATTTTCATCAAAAATTAACTTAAAAAATGATTTGCCCCTCTTGAAAAATTTTTTTTCTTCTTCCCCAATTTGACCTTGAATTTTTGAAATTTACAAATTAAAAATCGACCCAACTTGTTACCACTTTTAAAAAAATATTATTTCAAATTTTCATCAAAAATTAACTTAAAAAATGATTTGCCCCTCTTGAAAAATTTTTTTTCTTCTTTCTCAATTTGACCTTGAATTTTTGAAATTTTGTCGAATTGTGCGGTTTCTGAGGCTCGACACAGAATTGTTTCGTAAAATGTCTGAAATGCCGAAATGTTTCAGAGAATTTGTTGAAAATTCACGCGTAAAACTTTATAGGAACGCAGCATGGCAATGTGAAAATTGATAAAGACTAGAAGAGTCCCAAGAGATTTTTGGTTTAGCTCCATTCGGTGACAAACACACCACAATACAACACGGCGAACAAATATAATAACCGTTTTTTGCTGTAGCAGGTGGACTGGAAGCAATAAAGTATTTTACAGAAATGCACTGCTAAACAATAAAGAGAAGAAAAAAGTTAGTGTTGGCTTTGTAAAGAAATTTGGTAATTAATTAGTTTGGGTTAAACATTTACATTTGCATAAGTACCACTAATATACAATTTATTTTAAAATGTACATTCGTATACAAATTATATAAATAACCTAGGATATGTGGCTATCAAAAATCATCAAAACCCATAAAAAGACAATATCCTACTGATAGTGAAACCCACAAATTAAATTATCCAACAGTGTCCATTTAGTAAGCAGGCAAGCAACAGCACAAAAAAAAACCTAATGTACATTGTACTCAGTAAAATGGTATGAAAACGGAAAAGCACTTTGCCAACTCATATGATACTCATGAAACCCCAAAAAGACAAATCCGATAAAACCAAAAAAGCATGTTGGCTTTGACTATTTTTTTTGAGCTTCGAATGTTTGTATGCTGATATGCATTGATATGCAGGCGAACGGCAAACAAACTGTTGAACAGCCTGAAACTGTTGCACTTTGAAAATTGCATTGCTATAAAAACTATAAAATCTGCAAAAGGATGAACTAAGAGAATCGGGGAAAAAGTGGAGTTTTTTTCAGTTTTGTAGAAATTGGAATGAAAAAGTGCAGCAAATGGTTGCAGAAATGGGAAATTAATTGAGCTATTGACTTTTTGTTGGGAAACGGTATAATTAAAGATCTAAAGAATATTTTATTTTTTGCCATATCCTTCAAATGAATTGCTTTAGAACTTTGAACTAGTAAATAGTGTTTGAAAAAATGTAGAGCCAAAAAAAGGATTTATTTTAGAAGTTGACTTAGTGCTTTAGAGTGGTCCTTTGACCAGAAAGACTTTTAAAATTTAGCCAGCAATTTCAAAAAGCACTCAATAGTCTTTGATCTCTTGAAATATGTGCTTGAAAAGAACTATATTTACTTTTTAGGCAGTTTATTACCTACGAGTTTGTTGAGTTACTACATTTCTCTATTAACATAATCTTATGCTTCAAAAATATTTGAATTAATTTATAAATTTGCAGTATATTCGATCGATCATTAATTTCCTATAATAAGGCCAACTAAAACCCATATATCTTAATAAACCGTAACCAAAATCGTCCCTCCACTTATCCCACAATTTAAATTAATAAATAACTGCTTAAACATCTTGCATCCTTAAACGGTTTAATTAGCTTCATTAGTTCCAACAAACGGAACAAGATTCGAACAAGACATCCGCAACTCGGTTAGAAATTCCTTCGAGTCCTATTTTGCATTAACCGCACAGCAACACAACAACTACAGGTTGCAAAACTATACTACTAAAACCTAGCTACTCGACTAGCTAAATACAACTCCAAGAAAATAAAAATCATATTAAAAGGCATTAGTCTACCATCACGTTGGCAGGAGCAGCAAAAATATTTTTGCGACTAGCAACAGCCCGAGCATAAAATATTAAAATATATAGTTTGGTAGGATTAAATGAATTTAAATGGAGCTCTCTCTGGTGCAAATGTATCATGTCAGCAGCTAAAATAAATAGGAAAAATTTATATATATGTTTGCTGCTTCATACTTCTATAGTTTGGTAGTTTTGTGAGAATTTATACAATTCAGCAAAATTGTGCAGTTGTGTAGCTTTACGGGTGTTTAATTTTAAATTTAACATGGAACTGCTTGAGATTTTGTATGAGATTTCAAAAAGTGGGCCAAGTGCTGCAAATTATTTGAATTTCAGTGCCTAAATAATTTATCTGTTTCGGATTTGCTGTACAGTATTTTAATAGTTGGCAAGTATTTTATGGGTGCAAGTTGGTGCACCGGCCCATCTATTATACATCTGGGTTAGGATTTATCTCGTTTTCATATTTGAATAATTGAACAAGTTTTTGTGTTAAAAAAAGGGACGTAAATTGAATGTTAAACTGTTGCTTTTTACAATATCGATGTTTTTTAGTTACAATAGCAAAATATGTATTCTAAACTGATGCAGAATTAATAAACATCTTTACCCATTTGAAGTATTTCAAAACATATTTTCATATCAAAACATACAAAGAAGTTCCTGTAGTTGTTTCAATCGCTGCTCATACTGAACACAATCTGTTTATCTTTCATTGTATAACTAACCTAACATTGCACACTTGGATTACAACATTGTTGCATTATTATTACCAACATTTAGTATCTAACAAATTATCTTATAAAAGATAAGATTGCAAATATTTCAAGAAACTGAATAGATCAGTATGTTTTATCATTTTATGTAAGCTTTCAAGAACAACAAATTAGATAAGTGAAAATAACAATTGTTTAATAGTCACAATTATGGTTACAATGGATACAATGAGAAAAAAATAAGAAGTAGTTGTATGATGTATTGTATGATATAGTTTTGGATTTGAACTCTCTGTTTGAATTTTTAATATAAACTGAAAAAGTTTAGTTATAAATAGTTAACAGAATTGTTTCAAATTCGTTTCTTACTTTAAAAATAGTCAAAGTTTTCATTTAAAACATGCAGCTTTACTTGAATACTTGCATATTTAAACGATAGTAAGAACTTTTACTATTAGCATTAATTAATTACAACATTGGTCTATTTTGTAATAAAAAGTGATTGTATCCATTTAAAAGCTTCAAGCTTTATTTATGATAATTACGTATTCCTGAGCAATCTGAAGCTTAGAAAACGAATTTTGCAAAAATTTAGGGACAAGGTATTATAAAATAATAATGCGGAAAATACCGATTACTCTTAAAGTTTATTGCATACTCTTAAAGTATTATCGTTATATTGCATATTTTGGATAGAAATGACTTTTCAGTCTATTATTTAATTAGTTCACACAAAATAGTTTTATTACAGTCACCCAGTCCAAATACAATTTAAATTTACAGCCCGATATGTACATGGTTTTTCACATAATCCCAAAAGGAGCCGCAATAATTTGCCCAAAAATTTCTGAATTAATTATCTGGCAAGAGATACCACTCTAGTTGATTGATGGACAGATTTACTGGGGCTACTCAACTCGACAAAACTTAACTGAAACTGTAAAACAATAAAACAAACAGCAAACCCTTCAAAACAACAAGCAATAAAACAGCAAATTTCCCAAATAGATATTTATAAGGAGTTGTGGAAATGGAAACTATTCAGAAGATGGAATAGAAAATTAAGGAAATGAAAAGTCTGAGTGTTTTTTCGTATTATAATTTGATTTCATTTATAATGATATTTATTTATTTAAATTGGAGTCCACTAACAAATAAGTTAAATATATATATTATTTACACCAAATTTTTCAATCTAAGACTATGCAAAAATTAATGAATAATATATCTCTGAAATTATATCTATGAAAATATACATGCAGCCTAAATGCCTTGGAGGCACGAAAGCAGACAATGTTTCTCTTTCATTTTTCTTCCAATACAACGTGTAAAAATGCACGCTACATTAATTTCTTAAGGATCTCTTTTGAAATAAAACTCTTCTTTTGTATAATTAGTTATTATGCAGGCAATTGAAATAAAACCGTAACAAAAACTGAAAGAGCAACGTAAACTGAAAACCACAAAAAGGCTGGAAAATTCAAAGTTGATGTCAATTATACGAACTTTATAGAAAATATCAAAAGAAAATTCGCATAAAAGAAAAATAAACATTAAAACTCACAAAAGGAATATAAAAGTGCTTTATAAAATGCATTTTCTACTGAAAAAAGCATAAAACAAAAAATAACCTAGAAATATATAGAAATAATCTACAACTGAGGTTGTATTCTGGTAAACTTTATTATAGTGCGGATGAGGGATTCGATGGCACATATCAAACCAACGTTGTGGTCAGAAATAACGGCAGTTGCTTGTATGTGCCCCCTGGCATCTTCAAGAGCACATGCAAGATAGACATCACGTGGTTCCCCTTTGATGATCAGCATTGTGAAATGAAATTTGGGTCGTGGACCTATGACGGCAATCAGGTAAAATTCTAACTTCTGTCCGACTTCAGTCTCTCACTCACCTGTTACACGGAATCTTTAAATCTTTGCGTTGAGTTGAATGATGACTGTTGCGTAGACTAAAATTGTACGAATTGAATAAATAATTTTTTGCAAAAATTCAAGATTGAGTGGCATACGAAATCTTTTTCAAACAAAATGTGCCATCTTTTGATTTATGTTCCGAAATTTCGTTCTTTGTTTGAAAAATTTGTACTTTATAAAAAATTTAATTGGTAAAATGAAGTTTATCTTTTTTTGTCTAAATTATCTTGCTTCTAAAATTCTCTTGCTTCTAAAATAAGCACCATTCAAAATAAAATACTGCCAAAATTCAGAAGAATTGTTTTAACATTTACAACAATTAACCATAAAATTTTATTGGGTACCTTCAGGGAAAACTCATAAACCACGCTGAATTCAATCAGAAACATTAAAAAAGACATTACCACGTACATTGAAAGCATTTATTTCAATTTTTATCTCCCAGAACATATATTTTGTTTTTATTTTAATCTCAAAAACAATAATTTCCCAACAGTGCGACAAGTCTACTAAATTGAATAAATTACGCAAATTAAGGATTAAGTGATGTCTCAATTCCCATTATTTATGATTACCATTAAACTCGCAATCTCTCATAATTGATCGATCTGGTCTTTCATTCAAAGCAAAATTAACTAAATATAAAGTAGAATACAGAACGAAGTAAAATAAAGTAAACCGAAATAAAACAAACCGTAACAAGTTTCCGTAAAATCCCAACAATGTCTCGGCCCGAGATCTCTAAAGAGATTAATTAATGGACCTTTTACACATCCAAGGCGTTCAAAGCTTTGCAACATCTAAAGCATTTCGAACATTCAACAGATGGCACAGACACTAGCGTATCATTTACCGGAAATAAATGAAGATGTCATATAATTCACATTTACTATCTATGGGATCTATGTGGATTCTACAGGATAAAGATATCTTCTCGGCTCAATGTGCTTAATTTATTTGTTTGTGCTCTCAGAAACTCATATACTGAGCCAGCACAAAATAATTCAGCATTCACTTCTTATTTTTTTATTCTTAGCTGGTCAAGCCGTTTTAGTCTCTGCAACAGTTTGACAACCTTTCACTATGATTTAGGTCAGAAAGGATCTCTTTTTTGCCCACCTACATATGCTTGCTCACCAGAAAGCACAAGCAACAGACGAGAAAACTTGTTTGTCAAGGCAACTCTGTCGCCCTCCACATAGTGCGCACTGTTGAAATTTTTTATTTATTTGGGACAATATTATGTTCGAATTATGTAGGAAGATTAAAAAATGTTTATGATTAAAATTTCGAATGATGTGAAAATTTCATTCAAATGTTTTTAAATCTTCCTAATATATGAATTTTGTTCATAAAATATTGAAAAGATTTCTATAGTGCCCAACACAAAAACGATACATTTTTCTACCGTTTTCTGGTTTATCCACCACTGCTCCAAAATTGTAAAAAAAAAAGATAATGTTAAAAATTATGCACAACAACTTTCTCCATTTTTATGATATTTTTTGGTAAATCCTCTCGAATCCTTGAATTGCTTTCATTGCTTGAATTGTTAAACATTTGAATTCAAGAAATCTTTAAATCTCTCGAAATCGTTTTAATAGTGAGTACAAGAAAATTGTCGTCAAGGCAGAAAATCAGTAAAATCAGTAAAACAATAATGAAATTGTGTGTGTATTTAATGAGATTTTGCCGGATTGCCATTGAATTTGAAAGGGAAATTAAAATTTCCATAAAGAATAAATGAATTTTTTCATGGAAATTATTTTCGAGTTTATTTTTCCAGGGAGACATCTTTTGATTTATTGGAAGAAATGTCTATAAGAAGGTTTTTGGCATAAAGCTTTAAAAAGAAGATATTCTTTTTCGTTTAGAATATTTTGAATAAAATAATTTAAATATTATATTTTAGTTGCATATTTTTCAACTTAAAAGCTTTTATTTTTTAATAAGCTTTGCCGAAGATAAAATGATAATATCCCTATTGAATTTTAAAGTAAAAACCTCCATACTTTTTAATTGCTAACATGAAAATTCATTTTATTTCTAAATTACATTATATAATTAAACTTGTAATCGTTCTTAAAATGTTCTTTTATTGCTGAAGTGTAAATTACTTAATTATTTCAGAAATTGTCATACATTTTATTGGCTTTTGAATTTGAACTCGACATCAATTACAAACATTTAAGAGAAAATGTGTTTAATTTGCATACATTTAAGGGATATTGCTACAACATTTTCATAGTACCCGGCTTAAAATGTATGTAGCATAAATGGGCTGGTTAACAATTTACTCACATTCCTACTAAAATAGGTGCCCATTTTCGTATTAGTTAAATTTATAGCGCCATATATTTTAAAGTCATTAATAATAAATTTCCAAAGATAAACCTATTAAAATATTTCTACTTCGTAAACAATGCTTTAAAATCATTTAAAATTCAAAACGTTCCTCAATAAAACCACATAAATTAAAATTTCCAAATATCCCCTACAAAAAATAAATCAAAGTTCAAAACTTCAGAAACTCTCCACAATCAAAAATTAATCCAAAAAGAACCCCAATAAATAATTAATTTATTCATATTCACCAATATTGGTCTTAGTCAAAACTTCTCGGCAAATTTGCCCTAAAAATCACCTCGCCCCACTGTAACTCGCTAATCCGCGATCTAAATCCACCTTGTGATTACAACTTAATTGCTCCGGCTAAATCTTTTGATGGAACAAATAACGTGATTACAGAATTACGGGGAATTACTGAAAATACACATAAAATTATGGAAAATATCAGCAACAATTGCCGCCATCATCAAATAACCATACCCCGAGAGGAACATTATGCAAACAGCCATTAACGGTAGCTTTATGCACAGTGTACAAGCTCACAAGTGTGAACGGAATAAAAGCGCGGCAGCCGCCAATTAAAGCCCATTCAACTGGAAAGTGAAGCATGTGGAGTTTTTGGCGCGAACTGTGATTGTTTGGCATTTGCATAATATTTCCAGTTAAATTTTAAACGCAGAGTTTTATGGGTATCGTGAATATGATGATTTTAGAAAGATTACATGATTACATGGTAAATGCTCGGTGAAGTGTGTTCGGAACTTTCAGGTGATGATAGGTAGCACTGAGAGCAATAAGGTTGTGGTAAAACAATTTTTTTTTTATTTTAGCACAATGTACAATGAATTCTGGCTTTTGAAGATTTATACTTTTTAAATATCTAATCTCCATTATTTTATGAAAATAGTCAGATTAGAAAAAAAATCATATCAGAAAATTTTATTCAAAAATTTTCTCAGTGCCTTACGTTCACAATACGTCAGATCTATGCTTAATTGGTCCAAAATTATTCAAACACAGCCTTTCCCACACATGTTTGCCAAAACTTAATTATTATCCATTCACCATCCCTAATTATCTTCTTTCCCACAGTATTTCCGACTATAATTTCTCAGTATTTCGGTGTTTTCACACTTATCGCAATGTCGCTGTTTAATTACATATTCAACGCCTTCCAAACTAATTTAAACGCAGAGATTCAGAAAATTTCTGGAATTTGTGAAATTCAAGAGATTCATGAAATTCAAAGGATTCAAGGATTTACCAAAAACAAAAAAAAATTTAACAATAAAAAGCAATTTGTTGGTGCATAATAAATTACTTTTTTCTGGCTATTGTTTTAAGCAAACACGATAAAACATTGAGCAAACTTTTTCTCGCAACTACATTTAACCCAAATTATATTCAGCCTGTTTTCACGATTTTACTACTGGTTGAAAGGTTGAATGTTATTTTATGGACCGAATAATGGAGATGGTGATTTTAGCGGTTTGATTGATGGAAGTTAATCAAGATTATCGTGTTAGATAAGATTACTACAAGTTTAGATATTTTATTGGGCTAGTTTATTATAGGTTTTAAAAATATATATATTTTAACATTTATAAATACTTATCGAGATTCAGTTTCAAAATAATGATTTTTAAACTTCTGATTACTCTAATTAAACATTCACCAATCACCAACATCAATCACCATGGCCTTTAATAAAAATTTCGAGGCAAAAATCAATCAGCAATTGCAGGTTGAACATTCAATTACAGAAACTGTGCTTGCTGAAGAGTATTTGACGTACTGGAAAATTGAATGTTCAAACTGAGAGCTGTACAAGCTGCCCAGTGGGGTTTTGTTAGCAAGCACTGAATAGTTTCTGCCTCGGTGTTTTGGTCCATAAAACGCCATTTCAATTGGCCCCGAATAGTGATGAAATGTCATTGGAACCATGTGAATTTCTACATAGGAAATATCCGCTCGAGGAATTCTTTATGAGAATAACCTATTTTGCATGCGGCAAAATGAACCAAGAATTTTATGTTAAAGAATTATATGTGGAGAACTCTTAGTAGACACTTTTTCTGTTTTTCATGAGGGTTGAGCGGCACAGCAAGCTTTAAGTTGTGCCGGATCGAAGTATTGAGGGTTTTAGCGATGTAAAATGATGATTTGTATGCTTCAGATACTATGCTTTGTAGAAGATTCTTTTGATGGATCCCTAGCGACCAAAATTTACCTTTGAATGAAAATTCAATTTCTTCATCTTGATGTAATATTTTTAATAATACTCTCGCTATATTTATGTCAAAGCAATTTTTAGAAGAAAAATAAAATGTTTCTAGATAATAATTTTAAAAGACTAAACTTTTGTGTAAATTTTTATCAAAAGTGTTAAAACAACATTTCTAGAAAAATATCCAATATAGCATAAACAAATTAATCAGTTGCCAGGACCCTCAAATTTCAAATATCGAATTTGTGCTAAAAGAAAATGAATTTTTACCAAACCGAACCCATTCATACGTAATGCAAATTCAATATTGTTATCATATTAAAATGCTATCTTTGCGGATCTTTTCGCAAGCTCTCTTCACATTTTCATCCTTTTTATCTCGATTCAGACGAGCATAAATGTTCTTTGAACAAATTCCGTTTATTCTTTTTTACATCACGTTTTTGCTTTATCACCAAATTAATTAACTTTTATTGCAAAATCCACAACACACAAAAACGTCTTCGCAAATATAAAAATTTAGATCGATTTGGTGCTAAACTCTGAAGATGGAGGAGACTTATCAGACTTCATAACTAATGGCGAGTGGCACTTATTAGGTGAGACATGTTTTTATATCGTTTAATACTGTTTTGGTCTATATTAAATTCAAGCTATAACTCATTTTTTTGATTATCTTACTGCTAAGTCATTAAAACAAAACAAGCAAAATGTTATTGTTTTGATATTTATTATTTATTATCTTATTTTAAAACCCATTATTAAGTAAATGCCTCGTATTTTCTGGAAATTTTGAGCTGTTTAAAATAAATGATTTTCAAATGCATCTCAAACGTGGTTATCAAATATTTATTATTTCAATGGTGTACAGCTAGTTGGCCGTGATTTTATCCCTAGCAATCTCAGGCAAAATTACAGATGACTTAGTGATTCATTTTAACGCGTTCTTCTGCTGGATTTCATGTTATAGCATGTTTAGTTGGTCTGCTGTTTCACACTAAAATCAAAATCAATTAAGTTACAATAGTACATACTGCAATTCTGTATGAAATAAACTCATCCATATAAAAGAATTTTAAATAAAAAGATTCAACACCCAATAAATCACTCTACCACCAACTTACAGCAAAATCATATTCCAAGCTCAAAAAACTATCAAAAAGTCATTTGTTTCACTCCCTGAAAATGTAAATCTGGTAATTTCAAGTAATTTACATTTTTATTGCTAGTCTTTACAAGAATTCGCTCAGAATTTACTGAAACTCTCGTTATTGGGAGATTTGCAAGAATTTTGGAAGTCTTTTGCGAGCGTGGCAGACAGTGAAAGAATGATCCATTTGATATAATAACTCCCAGCTACGTGATCACATATAAATTGATGGGCAACTTTTGACTTTTCATGCTTAACTGGCATTATTTTACAGACATTTTGAAAGCCACCACATAAAATATGAATACAATACAAATTAACATCAAGCTTTAAATAGAATACGAGTGCACTGGGGTATTTTACATAAATTATTGGGTTTTTTTGTTTTTGGATGTAAGCAAAAGTGGTTTGTTTAATTACATTACTTATATCTATTCTATTCATCTATCTCAGGAATGCCCGGCAAGAAAAACACCATAGTATATCAATGCTGCCCAGAGCCCTACGTGGACATTACGTTTACGATACAAATTCGGAGGCGGACGCTCTACTACTTTTTTAATTTAATCGTACCATGTGTCTTAATTTCATCAATGGCTCTACTAGGTTTCACTTTACCGCCAGATTCGGGAGAGAAGTTGACATTAGGTAAGTGATTTATTTGAAATACAAACTAAATCTTGAAAACTATGATCTGAATACTATATAACCTGTGAATAAATATTACTATACAATTGCAATTTAATTGACTTCGTCCTCTGATTTATGGATAAGTTTCTACGAAGCTGATAGCGTAAATAATAAATTATCTTTTTTGTCAGGTGTTACAATTCT
Organism: Parochlus steinenii; assembly: GCA_038502155.1. Taxonomy (NCBI): domain Eukaryota; kingdom Metazoa; phylum Arthropoda; class Insecta; order Diptera; family Chironomidae; genus Parochlus; species Parochlus steinenii. Next base: position 3,621,745 of record JAXCIN010000048.1, on the reverse strand, counting down.
TCTATCATTAACTGTATTTCTTAACCTAGTGGCAGAATCAATGCCCACCACGTCAGATGCCGTTCCGCTCATAGGTATTGTGTTGTTTTTGCTTAGCAGCTCGTGTCCAAGAAATATGCCAAATAGCGCTAGCGCTAACTCGGGATATTGCATCCGTAAATGGAACGATATCTAGAATTTTCATTTCTATTTTTGATTTGATTTGGTGGTCGATATTTTGATCAAAGTTATCAGTCATAGATACTTTTTTTGTTGGTGTGCGTGGTCGATATATTAAATACCATGGAGATGTTGTTGGTGGATGATCAAGGAAACTCCTTTTAATTTGATGTTTGTGCCTTTTCACTATTTCTTTTGTATAGAATTCTCTTCTAAAAGTAATGTAACAGATTTTGAAATATCTTCATAAAATTATTTTAACTTCAAATAAATTGTCTAGTCTCCCATAAACACTTTATAAATCAAAAATCATATCCAATTGATCACTGATGTGTTTTAAATGACCCAACAAATGAGGCTATTCTTCAAACACCACTAACAACTCCATTACAAAAATCATAAAAGGCTTTCGATTTGATATACATTATACAAAAATGATTTATATATCAAGCGAGAGAGTGGTAATCAATTTAGATGTATTATGATAGATTTTTATGAGTTACTGTTTCCTATTAATAATTTTTTATTTGTTCGTTTTATTTGATAAATATACAGCAAGTAATTCACATGAGAAATTCCAAGTCGAATTATCGAATTATTTAATTATTCGAGTATTAAATATCTTCGATCCATAGAAAAGTGTTTTTATTTTACATTTGCTAGTAAAAAACTGCTAAAGCTGGAAATGAAATATTTTCTGCAATATATGAATTATTTCGAATTTATTATTTTTCCAATGAATTGGCAAAAATGTGCTATAATTGCATGAGCAAATTAGATTCTGAAATTAAACGGGGGTTTTTGCAATTAAATTTTAGTATTGTTTGCGGGCAAAATATAAAACGATTCTTTGTGCCATGATTTTGCAATTTTGCAATTTAATTTTTCTCATAGAATTACAAAAAAATCTGTGATTTATTAATTCCTTTCTTTAGCAAATTCTAGCATATTGTGCAGTCCTGGGCAAATATCATCGCTGATACTCCTTTTTATTGCAGTTTCAGGTTTTATTTCTGTTGGCTTTTTTTAGCATTGATTCATTCTTGATTGCTAAAAAGTATAAAGGTTGCGGGATATACAAATTTTCGAAATTAAATTGGTTCAACAATAGTTTTGCAGGAAGCCGTGTGTTTGGGACAGAATGGAATGAATTAGGTTTCCCGGAACCTACAACTACGTGCAATGCAGCCTTATTAAGTTTCAGATATGCACTACATAGTGCTGGTTATGGGATTTTGATGCAAAGTTATGGATTCATGATGTAGAAAAAAAATCGGAACGAGATGGAAAAATGGAACAGAAGGAGTTTTTATGGGAAATTTGATTAATGATGATGTTTTTTTGAATGAAACTAATGTTACAATCCTTTTGTTGAATTTTCAGATAGTTTTTTAGTTTTTCCGAATATTAATAGTGAAAAAACAGGGCTGAAGAATGTATGGTACATTTCAAATACAAGAAAATATTAAAGAAGAATTTTAATAATTTTAAGTGAAACTTTACTACAAGGTTTAAAAAATGTTACTGAAAAAAATTACAGACAACAGCCCAGTCACTAACCTAGCAAAATATTTACATATACTTCTTCCTAAAACATTCTGAGATGTGAACCAGAGAAAAGCTGTTTTCCCCTATACACTAGGAATGATTAATGATAATGCCTTTTCCATTTCAGCTGATAAACGAGAGCCTGACAACAAATTTTCCAGCTGTTTGTGTTGTGTCTGACATGTAGCAAATAAGAAAAACTTTGAAACTGTGAAACTGTGATATGTTTTAAATAATTCTCCTCAAACCATAACCTCCCCTGATGATGATACACCTTCAAAACAATATTATTCTAACGCCCAATAAAATTTAACCCCTTTTGCAGGAGTCACAATTCTTCTTTCACTTACTGTATTTCTCAACTTAGTGGCTGAGACATTACCACAAGTGTCTGATGCAATTCCCCTGTTAGGTAGAATAACAATAAGACAATTTTTTCACCACCTATCAGCAATTTGTTTGTGTTTTCTTATGATTTCTTTTGTTCGAACCATCAAAAATTCTGTTATTTTTCCAAGAGACTTCTATTTGTTGTGTTTTATGCGTTTTTTCCTCTCATAAATATATATTTCATTGAATTTTTTGCTTATTGAGCATTGGAACATATTTTTGTTTTATTTCAACTTTTAGCAGTTTTCATATTTTTGGGTAGAATGTTGATATTTTTAAATCTAATAAAGAATTATCCCAAACAAAATGAAAACTGCTAAATATTTTTGGAGACAATTTTTTGGAATAAATGTCTGACCCATTTTGGAATGAGATTTTGTTGAAAAATACTTTTCGTTTTTTTTTTGTACTTCACTAAACTTTAGTCACCAAAGGATCACATATACAAATATTGAATACATATAATATGTTAGGATCGACCTATTGAAACTATTCAAAAACTAAAATGCTACGCAATATGCTGTTTTCTTCATTTTTGGTAATAGTGCTTTGGTAATTGCAGTATTTACGGTTATTACGGCTAGACTTATATTATCGGTTGTTGACAAAGAGATTGATTCAATCTGTAATCGTGCGATTTTTATTCTCTAAACTTTCTACTATAACCATTTACTCATTTAACAACAACAAAAAATATCATAATATTACCTTTTCGGAATAATGCGAGTAATAATGAAATGTTTGCCGGAACTTAAACAATTTAGAAATTTGAGAAATCTGCAAATTTTCAAGAAACGTGGTGCAAAAAGCTTTGACGTTAAATCCTATTAAATATACTTGTGTAATTCTGAGAGTATTTTCGTATGTTTTGCGCAAAGTTATGGAAAATAAAGTAAATTTCTGGCTATGGGTATGGTGTCAGAACATTTTTATAATTATGTCAAAAGTTCATTCCTAAACATTATCCTTTTAATTATGATGATAGAGTTGTGTCAAGCAATGAGTGAACTCATTAACTTAATGTTATTTTTTAAAGCCCTTCAATTTATGTTTAGAAGGCTTATTTATTTTTTGAGAAGCAAATTATGTTATGAATATATTTTTTATTCAATCTATTACCGATTGTTAAATATATCAGAAAATTAAGACGCATAATATGCTTTCAAGATAATTCAAAATTAATAATTTTTATTGATGCAAAAATCTATTTGAAATAAACATTGTGAATTGCATAATAAAGCGGTAATTAACAATCAAGAGTATAAACTTAAAAACTCATAAATCAGAAGCAAAGAAATCTATAAGCAAGCTTTTAAACTCGTAACCAGCTAATTGATCAAGTGGTGCTCTTTTCGAAAGCTTCAAGTAAAATCTGGAAAAGCAAACAATCCTCATTTCAAGATGGTTCAAGATAGGTCTTCAAATGTTCAAAATTGCTGCTTTTCCTTTAAAATTTCCAGTTCTACATCTTTTATATTTTCATCCAAATTTGTTTCCTTTCGTTTCATAACATTTCGAAACTCACCAACTCATAATTTTCAATTTAATTTAATTCAAACCGAACAAGTTCAAACAGATTGAATTAAATATAAATTAATTTTTAGTTTCTTTATTGCATTCCGCCATCATTGAAATATTAAATCTCCACAAAAAATAAAATATTTAATTTAAAATTCGAAGATGTTAAATGAGTTTTATATTAAAATATGTTTTGTTAGAAATGGAAAATGCTAGAATTGTTAATTCATTATTTGGGAATTTCTCCTACTCTACTGCATTGTTGTTCTGCCAGTAAAAATTACAGCATTCTTTCGTTGAATGTTATCTAATTTATTTTATTATACAAAAGAAAACAAGCCATGTATTTTTCTCTCCTTAAATCTTAGCCTATTTGTTTGGCTCGTTATTGTTCGGATTAAGTGTGTGGAAAAATTGTGACAGTGTCACTTGCTGGCTAAATTAATAATGAATCATAATATCCTTATTGTCAGGGCTGGCTTTTATTATGGTTTCATATGACACATTTTAAATTTCCGTGCATTATACATAATATGAAATTATTCAAAAGAAAATCACAAAACACGGAAAAGCTCAAAGCACAGACACTTCTTTTTTATTATACGCAGGGGCTATAGAATAAATTTTAAACAATTATTTTTCACCCTTCATTTAAACTAATAAGAACAAGATTACATAAATATGGTAGAACTTTTGCGTTATTTGGTTGTTAACATTGAATAAAATCTGACATTTTGATTTGGAGTTGTCAACGAAACTCAAATGTATTTACAAACCATGGTTTTATTAATTCTATGATAGCAGTAATCAATTATTCTACGTAATTTTTAGATTTTGAAGATTAGAATCTTAAATTATAAGCCCTGTTTTACCCTGAATTCAACTTGAAAATATATTTTTCGTTATATTTGTTTCATTTTTTACCTTTGTACGACTTTCTGCATAAAAAACTGAATTGAAAATAAAATTGTTTGATATATTTTTTTTGTATTGTGCAAAAGGCTTCTTTCTTGTATCTTGTATTTATTCATATTGTTCCAACATGTAATGCAACATACAAAAAAACTGAAAATACTGAGAACACCCACCTACATTTTCGTATAGTGGCACACACGAGAGAAAAGTGATTTTGAACAGAACAAGCTATAAAAGCAATAAAATAATGCAAATCTTGTATTATTTATGGTAAAGGCTGTAATGTAAATGCAATAAGCTATATTACCCCAGCTTCTCTGTAGCATTATTTCCATACTCTTTCTCATCCAACTTTATCTATTTGTGTTTATTTTTATTTTATACTTTTTGCCGTTATATTTTCATCTTTTAAGGATAAATTTGCAACAAAAACGGGATAATAATGAACATTGTGGGATTTTCTGTCGTGATAAAGTGGCGAGGAGTTGTGCTTTTGCTTTTGCAATGTGCATAGTAACTATGCATTTTAATGGGAAAACACTCGAAGGCTCCTCCAAGCTGCAATAAAAGTAGCGCGGAAAGTAGAGCACAAAAAGTGCACACTGTTTTCAAAATTAATTACATTTTAATTTGTGAGGAGATTACCGGCTACCTTTTAATCCTTTTTGTACAAATATAATAAAAATCGTGCGATTACTGTGAATTGAATTAAATACACAAATATTATGAAATGTGGGGATTTTGGCATTATGTATGGAGTAGAGACTTATTTAATGTTACATTCGGTCTTTTAAACGATTTAAAGATTAAAGATTTATTTTGAAACCCAAACTCTACAATCTAGTCAATAACCCGTCAAGCCAACAACCAACCAAAATATCCCCTGCTAACTTTTTACAAAAATGAATCGGTGCAAAAACCCAAAAGAAATTTCCATGAATGAAGAAAACAATTATACTTTGCAAACTCTTTTTTCATACTTTTGTTAAATGTTCCAGAAACTTGTGCTCTTTCTCTCTTCAATTTCATTGACACTTTTTTGTGTTGCCGCAAAATTTTCTTAAAACTGTACTTTTTGTATACATTTTATGTTTTTTCAGTATTTTCTTTGGCTTGCAAATTGTTCAAATTGTTTTCTTATGGTAAATTGTTCGCCTTTGACTAATCGCTAATTACTTGAAGCATAATTAAAAAGATATTGTAGTGTATATATTTCCCGTTAAAACTGAGAAAACCAGTAAATAACGTTGGAATAATGGAAAAAGGCGACTGTGCAGGTGTGTGAGGTTAAGCAAAATTTTAATAAATGGAGGATTATCAAGAGGAATTGATTTTAAAACCAAATTTAAATTGCAAATGTTTAATGATTATATACATTCAACCACATAACGAAGAAGAACTGAATAGGGGCTGCGTATTTCTTGCAGGGGTAACGATTGTGGTGTCGCAGACAGTTTTTGCTCTGGTGCTGAGTCGAATGCTAACCAAAACCAGCGAAACCATTCCTTTGCTAGGTAGAGAACACGCCGGAGGCATTAAAGACGCCTTCGGCCCAAATTACTCACAAATTTACTAAAATACAAAATATTCAACAAAAGAATAATTCCTGCCATACACTGTTGTCTTGAACTCTTCAGATCTTCTCTAACCACTTATTTATTCTACGTGCTATACACACTTCTAACCCTCTTCCACTTTTTTAGAGCCCGACAAGTACAGGCCATTAAGACAGCGTCTTTGGAGCTGGTAATTAATCCTTTTTCCATATTTTTAAATGGAACATGTCAATATTTTAACGATAATTACGTGGGAAATGGCGCCATGACTGAGCATCAGTGAATGAGCAGGGTTTGAAAGGTCATAATATTGTTATTTTTTGTAGCTTCAGTTAATAACAATATATAGTGATGACTTCAAGTTTAGTTACAATATTTTTGCCCATCCGAAAAAACTAACTTTTTCAAAGGAAATAAACTTTAGAGCTTTTAAGGAAAATTATCTCAAACAATCTGACGAGAAAATATTTTTGTCTTGAATGAACTTTCGGAATGATTTTAAAATTCTAAGTACATGAAGTATTAAATGTTTAAAAATATGAAAGTTTATTAACTTTGATCAAGATTTTTCTATTAAAGTCAAGTTGAGACATATCAAAAATGAAAATAAATTCGTTTAAATCAAAATGACCAATCAAATTAACCAAACCCTGCCCAACACTTGTTAAAAATAAATACCAAGCACGATGTCTTTTACAGCGCAAATTTCTGAGCAAACACATTTTTGTACAAAATCAATAAGTTAAATGACAAAAGATTTCCCATAAAACATTTCTCAGTTTCCTGAAGCAACAGCAACAAAAAATGTTTCAAAGCAAAAAGCTGGTATTTGAAGTACCTTAGTACTTAGTGCTTCTGCTCGAGTAATTAATACATTGTGAAGAACACTCACTAGTCCTTCAAGAATCTGCCTACAATTCAAATATCTAAGCATTGACCTATACCTCCTAAAATTCATGAAATCAAAATTAAGAACCTTTCTACATTTCCATGATTCCCTGAATGTTTTAAATTTTTTACATCATTCGGTGTTCGTTTTTTTCAAGCCTTGAAATTCCATCATTTGCTCAAAAGAAATTCCATTTGCCATTTGTGCCAATTTGTTTACAGCAAAATTTGTTTTCTTGAAAAATATTCAATCTTGTCTATATGGCTTGCCTCGAGATGGCACAAAAGCTCAAAGAGGCATTTATGTGGAAAATACTGACAAGATGCAAGAGCAAGACATAAAAATAAGAATAATGACATGTTTTATGGTGTTTTATGCTTTTATTTGTATGGAAAAAGAATATAAATGGTAAATATAAAGATATACAATTACTTGGAGATATTTTGCGCTTTCATGTCTTTAAACGATTTTGTGCTTTGGTTGTAATATGTGAGACACAAGTATATATGAGATTTTATGGGCACGTTAGTTCTGTTTTCAACTGGAAGGGGGAATTTTATGGCAAATTGAGCTTTTCTTATATAAACAACTCAATTGAAGAGTTTTCTAATTTTTACAACAAATCTAAACCAAAACTTAGCTCCACAGTAGTGGAAAAGTTTTTTGGAACTTTTGGCAAACTTTTACACCAAAACTGTATCAAAAAAGTTTTCAGGAAATAATGAGTAAATCAAAGCACTAAACCAACCACAATTTCAAGGCAGCTTCCAACCTCGATATAGGTCATACATTGATCAAATCTAAGGGGGAAATTGTAATCCCAGCAAATACCCCGAAACTTTTGTTTTATGATATTCGAATCCAACTCATAATTGAATAAAGTTTAATTGAAGACAAGTTAACCTCGAGTGGTGTTTGCTATCTGATCTTTCAAGCCAATTCCCCAGCCAAATTTCATATATATTGTACAAATACATGAGAACTGTGCCAAAAAATGGTGAACTTGGTGTTTGCCAGTGTTATGATAAAATTGTAACACTGTTAAAGCTGTGGTGGCACGACAGAAGATCCTTGTGAACATGTTTTTCAGAAACTCTGGCAATTTTTTACCGGCAATCACTCTACAAAAATCATATACTTATTAGTTGCATAACATACTGGAATGAATTTAAACATTTTTATAACATTTTTAAATCTTCGATATTTCAAAAAGGTATTATTTAATCCTTTTTCCGAATTGCCAAATTGTATTAAATTTGAAAATGAAACGAATATGATATACAACTAATAAATATATATGGTCCCTACCACTTTTCATTAAAACTTTACATTATTCCCATTTATTCCTAAATCTTTTCTGTCTCCTCCTAATCTGACATTCTAATGTATGGAATTATTTTTTGGTGAAAGATGAACTTTTGAAATACATGAACAGATTTTTAAAGCAAATAAAAAAAGTTAAACCAACCATAAAAGGCTAAAAGATGGAGCATGTTTGAGCTGCACACAAAAAGCGCATAATTTGAATAATAAAACCGACCTTAACACGATGATTCTTTAGATATTTTTATTATGAAAGATTGTTATGGATTGACGAATAATCTGCCTCTCCTTTCAAGGCATACAGCTCTCTGCTTCCTCTTAGGCTCCAAAAGCATCAAAAAAATCATTTATGGTTTTTCCGCTACACTTATAGAAACTATAGAGCATATCCGACAGCAAAAAAAAGAGTTTGGGAATGTAATACTGCAAAGAATATTCTTTTTCTGGCAAACGAGACTTGATCTGCCGCTTAGTGACAGAGCATTGTCAAAAAGAACACACACTCACAATGTACCATCACCTTTCCGAGACTTTGATTGATAGGCATAAGTAACAGATTTTATTGATTTCTCATTTTTTTTCTCCTACTCCTCCCTGCATTATTGTGTTTGAACTTAATCAATCACAAAATATGCTCTCACTCTTCATGCTTAGTTAATTTTATTTCCTACAGTATACCAGCTCTTTTTGACGCATGTTTTTTTATTACTTGAGTTATGGTTGAGTTGATTGAGTTATTTAAAATTGAGCTGAAAAAGATTTTGAGGCAGCAAGTGCACACACAATTATTCTTGATCAAACATGAAATTTTGAAGAAGCAACAAAGTTCTTATCATTTTTTGGAGAGAAAAGTACCTACTGGCAAGTGTTTTCGTGTAAAACAAATTTAATGTGGTTTGTCGCCTAAACTGCAATCCAAGATGTAACTAATAATTCAGTTAGTCAGTCTACTTTAAACTATTAAACTTCATAAATGTGGGCCGATTTTAAATTACTCAAATAAGTTAAAATTTAGTTATGGAATGTACGAATTGTCATTCTCAACCTAGAAAAGTTTTATATCGAAGCTACACACATTAACACAAAGAGTTTTCCCAAACTATAATCAAAATGCTCACTGCATAAATTCCTAAAGGTCCTTGACAAAAATCCACAAATCTAATTTAATATTTATTGGACAAGGTTTCCCCATGTAATTTGTTTCTTGTATAATTCTGGTAATTTTGCATGTAATATGTTGGTCTCACAACAATGCAGCTTTCTCAAAAAGCAATTAAAAAGTGGAAAACCTTTGGGCATACATAAAAAGGACTTAATCTCATATGTGAGCAGTTCCAATATACTCTAAAATTAATTTTCTTTGAATTTCCAATTCGGCAAATGAACAACGTTTCCATAAAAATGTTTTCCTTTCGGTTATTTTTATTGTTCCATTTTCATTTATATTATTTCAATTTTTGCCTTTAACTTAACTACTTTTTCCATATGCTTTTTATTATCAAGCATTTCCATTCATAGATTACGATTTCATGTTTTATGATTTCATTTAGAAGATTGTTGTTCAAATTTATGCTTTTCTTTCCATTTAAACTAATATATCTAGTGAAACTAGCAGTTCTAGCAAAATCTAGTGCAAAATTTTTTTAACTTCCCGGCTTATTTGGTTTGCAAGCCAAAACAGCTTTTTGCATTTAATACAATAAATTACATAAATTCGTTTAAAGTTCGAGTTGATTTACGTTTTCATCTGCTGAACTTTCTTTCGCTAAGGTAGTGTTGTTGTAGAAATTACCGTTAAAAAGTTGAAATACTAGAAAAAACTCAGAAAACTTTAGAAAAACATAAGTTTGAACAATGACTTTCTATTAATTTCAAATTTAAAAAAAAAATTAAACAATAAACAAAATAAATTTTTTTAAATAAAACCCTATAGAATAAAAACGTTGAACAACTTAACTAAATAATACGAAATTATATGTTTCTCGCTTTTTTCTTCGACCAGAAACTATGACGAAATATGAATATATTATCGAATATTATGGACTTTGGAAAAAGCGGGAAATGTATTTAGTTTTTAAATCAAATAGCAATTAAAATAAACTAAACAATAAAACAAATAAAATTATTCTTAAAATTATGAATCATCTCTTGTTCTCACCGATTCTTTCTCCAGAACTGGAAATTTCCAAAAAAAACCTAAAAACAAACAATTAAAAATAAATAATATTGGACTCAAAAGCTTTCACGTAAAGCTTGTTAAAAAAGATAAATAGAGTAACAGAATAAAATGCAGAATTTAAAACGATTTTTCATGTAGAATTACTGGAGGGAACACATTTTTATTTATTTTTGTTTGATATTCTATATTTAGGTATTCTGTGCCCTTTTCTGTGTCTTTATCTTCTATAACTTAAAATTCGTTTCAAAATATGAATCGATAATTTAGAAAAGATCAAAAAAGTGTCTAAGAATTGCATGCATCAATTAGTTTCAAAAGTCTCAAAAATTCCAACAAATTTCGCGGCAAAAAGTACACAATTAGTTCAGAAAAGTCCCACAATAATCCATTTAAGTCTTTTCACAACAACTGGCAGTTTTATTTGAAAATTTATGTTTGGAAAGGAGGCTGATTCTTTGGTGGAGAGAATGATAAATTGAATTATTTTTGTTGTACGGTATTACCGACTCAAGTTCTTAATGAAAATTTATTCAAATAATTTTTTTTATGTACGGTATTGCTTTATATTGTAGATTTGTAGAATTAATACTATAAAACTGGTATTTTGTGAAATTTGCAGACTTTAGTTAAAAAAACAAACGAAAAATCAAAAAGTCTCCAAAGAATCAGATCTTCATTCTTGCATTTCTCATTCATTCATCAACCCAAGCAATAGGTATTTCATAAATTTTTCATTTTCTTCTCCATTATCGTTTTTAGCTTCCTGGACCAAAACCCCTACTGTAAACTTATTTTTTTGGTAAATCTCCCTTTTATTTTATTTCTACAATTCTATTTATCGTCTTTTTCTGAGCTTTTTTATTAAATTTAAGAGATTTCAGCAAATTCATATTTTTAAATTCAAAAAGCATAGACGCGTCACACAGCACATCTAAATAGTCGCAAATAGGATGTGTCATTCGCTAGCCAGATTTTTAATTAATATCTTTCCACATTCGACTTTTCTATTTTTTCCATTTACCCGTCAAACTCGAAATATTAGAATGTTCCCGCTTTAAATACAAAACTACAGACACTGATTGAAAAAAATATGTTTATCTCTATAGTTTTCCATCCAACCTGCAGAAAAGCTCTCATTCAAGCGCGAAAACTAGAGGATAAAAAGTCCAATTAAAAATTTTTTAAGCTTATCCCATTTGATTTTTTCTATATGCTCACAATTCGCTAAATTTCCACGCTATCATTATTTCGTACTGTTAAAATATTATCTATACTTTTCTCTATTTTTGTTTTTGCTGCCATTGTTCAGTGCAACAAGCACAGCCCCACATCAAACATGCACTCTGCCACAATATCTGAATTATTGCACAAACAAATGAAAAGCCATGAATATGTAAAAATATGTTCTACCATTTTTTGCCTTTTTGAATATTTATTGGAAACTGTATAGCTTTTGCATGTTTTTTAAAATATCAACATTTCAACAACAAAATTGGAATGGATAAATGTGTTTGGCTTTTGTAGACTTTGTAGCGTTGTCGTGTAATTTAAATAATTTTCCATTAAAAATTTATACTTTTTAACTAAAAACCGAGTAAAAACAAATTTCCTTAAAAAAAACAATCAAGTTTATTTGATAAATCATTCACATATTAATTATTATGGCGTGTACTAACCTGATGTCTCTTCCCTTAGGAACATATTTTAATTGTATTATGTTTATGGTCGCATCATCGGTTGTTTTAACTGTGGTCGTACTGAATTATCATCATCGAACGGCAGATATTCACGAAATGCCGCCATGGGTAAACTAATATTATTATTTTTGTTTTGATGGGTCAGGGGTCGGATATATGTAGTTTTTGTATCCAGAAACTTTTTTATATGCATTTTTATATGGAGATTTTTGAGCTAACAATAAAAATATACTTCCGATACCTGCCTGTTTCCAAATAAACCCAAGTCCTCTCGTTCAAACACATCCTTATTTTCTTTTCTTTCCACAAATTTCCTTACGAAAACGTCAGATCAAGTTCGTGTTCCTTCAATGGTTACCCTGGCTCCTACGAATGGGTCGGCCAGGAAAGAAAATTACCCGAAAAACAATTTCCAATAGCAATAAAATGAAGGATCTGGAGCTGAAGGAGCGGTCATCCAAATCACTATTAGCTAATGTGTTAGATATAGACGACGATTTCCGACACGTGAGTGGCCTAACTGGCTCCACGACGGCAATAGGATCAACTGGGTAAGAAGATAGTTATGATAATATATTTTATGTTTCAATTGAAACCATTCGCAAAAAATTATTAATATTACGTTTTAGGAACAATCGTTACATAATATTGTACAACCTATTTAAATATTTATCTGTGCTTGCAAATCTTTACATAGTTTTTCAAGACCTTCAACGATAGATGATCACCATTCACTTGCTGGGTGTTCGCATAAAGATCTTCATTTTGTCCTTAAAGAGCTGCAATTCATCACGGGAAGGATGCGAAAAGCAGACGATGAGGCCGAGCTCATAAGTGATTGGAAATTTGCAGCAATGGTTGTGGACAGGTTTGATAATTTTATTTCAAAAGTTTTTATGTTTAGTAATAGGAAAACTAATCTAAACGGAAGTAAGAACCAACGGAAATAATTTAAGGACAACAATATTATCAGCACAAAAGCTATTAAAACCTGGAAATTGGAATTTTCAATCAATTGTTTTATAAAAACATGAAAATCACGAATTTCCATCAAAAATCGTTTAAATTCTTGGTAAACACATACTTGACAATGACGAGGATTTAGAGGAAAAATGAAAATGTCATCGCAAATATCGACCTTTGATTTAAATATCCATTTCCAATTTTTCTCTTTGTAGATTCTGTTTGATCGTCTTCACGATGTTCACCATAATAGCAACTTTGACGGTGCTGATGTCTGCTCCACACATAATAGTTAATTAATTACTCAACGTGCAAATGCAAGCTAGAATAATACAATACTTCACAAAAGTTCACACAAACCACTTTCACACAATATACTTCACGATAGGCGAGAGAAGTTTCACGGGAAACTTAAAAACTTTACTGGGAAACTATTTTCATCGTATATATAAAAGCAGCCAAGCGAGATGAAGGCACAAAGCATCTAAATTATTGATATCAGTTTGAAACTGCCGTAAATAACTTAAACATTTGTATTAATGAAATTAATATAAAGAGATAAATAATTGAATTTAAAGCAAAAGAATTAAATAATTAACGTAGTTAAAAAATTATAAAGAGTGGAGAATTGGAGAGCTTTCCAGGAATTTTATAACTGTTGGATATTTAAAGTTAGAGCATGGTTTCTTATGGTAACCACCAAGTTATTGATGTGTTTAAGCAGAATATATATTATAAGGGCAACATTATCATCTATATGTAGATGGAACCAGTTTATCAAAGGAGGTACGGACAACGTATGTGTTTAATATATACGACGGATTCAAAGATTTAAAGCGATTTCACAATGCATGGCAACGGATTCAGTTTTATGTAAATGTTTAAGATAACGCACACTGCACAAAGAATAATATATTTTTGATGACAAAGAGTAGAAATTTCCATACGGTATAATCCTTTTAAGTTGCGAAACGATGCAAAATATTGCAAAATGATGTATACTTGTACTTATAAATTTGCGAAAAACAGCTTCAGCATTTTGATCTTGGATTCATTTCTTTGAGCAAAGGAATGCTAAATTGAAGAGTTTCATATTTTTGTCGATTGACGTTTTTATTAGATATTTTTAAAGGTATTCACCAATGCATATTCATCTTTAAGCTATGGGAATCTTCAAAGAAAAAGCAAGATGGTATATCCATTTATCAACCATCTTCGTGCTTGCATATTTTTAAGGAATTGAAATATGTATACTTACAATTTGTTTCTTAAGACTATGCAACCACGAATTGAATAGAATAATTACACCTGATATTTTGAGGAGAATGCGGAGTTTGAAAAAATTTGAAAAACCTATAAAAAATTATCATTTATTAAACATGGTGCTGGCCATCAAACTAATATACTATTATACTATAAACAAATTTTTATTTTTATTTTGCCTTAGTAAGGTTTACTCCAGCTCTTTATAATATTGATGAAATTAACATTTAACCATTATGTGTGGAGCAGACTTAGATATATTTCCGGACACCCTGAAAGCTCGCTGGATTCTCTGTCTACACGACCTGGTGGATAAACATTTCATTTTAGTTTATATAGTATTTAAGTTGAACCGAAGATAGCTCAAAAAGCTCGTATAAACTGCGTTTTTACTTTAAAATTCTATTAACTATTTAACTAAACACTTTATACATATATTTTATCGTTGACAATATTGCTCGGTTGTTATTAAACTAATTAATTTAAATCCTTGCTAGGTTCTTTGGAATCGATAAATAATAAATTAAATGAATACTTTAATCGAACGGATCCGGCATTCCATCAAAAAAGTTATATTTAAGGATGTAATATGTGCATAAAAGAATACACGATTGAATAATGTCTGTAATCGCAAACCGATACTTTACTTATATAGCAGACAACGTTTCGTCACATTGACGAATAGAATTAACCAGCTAATTAATTACCGTTTACTTAACTGTCAAATTTCATTCTAATTGTAAATTACTACATGACAAGCAAAAATATTTCTATAAACTTGTTTGGATATCTGAATGTATGAAATAGACTTATCCTTAGTTTTTGCAACCATTTTGATATTTAGAAGATATATTATGACCTGGAATGAAGAGGATTGTTGATTTGATGAGTAATATTGTTCAAGAAGGTGTTGTAAAAGATCGTTCAGATGACAGAATATTTTTTATATAACTACTTGAGGAAATTGGCAAAAAATCAAATTAATTGAAAAATAAAACTATTCATTGAAATAGTTTGTTCTTCCATATAATGAATCATTATTATCAGCACGTCACAGTTCATGAAGCAACATTTTAAATTCAATCAAAAATCTTCCAAAAATGTAGCATATTAGTCTTTTTCAAAGTTATTTATTAGAAAAAATAATTTTTCTGAAATATTTATTGACAATTTTTTTTACAAAATAAAGTAAAACTATTACAACCTGCATTGCCAAATATTTTTTTAATCATTTTGTGCTGAAAGTGCGGTTTATGTTAGGTACTATAAAGATTTGTTCGATATTTTTCAACACCAAGTACTGAACAAAATTTCAATTAAACCATCAACCATCCTCAGAAATCGCTGAAAATTTTGCAAAAATGAGTATTTTTCACAAAAATACCGAATATTGCATGAAAACTTCTATACGTGTAGTGGCATTTGAAAAATTAGCAACAATTTTGTTTGAAGTTAAAGTTAGAAAAATGGAAGAAAACTAAAAAAACGCATATAACGAAAAAATTAAACAAAAAAAGTGGATTTTAATAATGGAAAACTTTTTATCTGAATGATTTTTACATTAAATTGTAATTTTACACTACGGAAATTTTTCCCACCGATTCGTTTTTTCGAGAATTTGAAAGGATTTTAAGATAATAAAAGTCTGATTGATAAATTTAAATATTTAATTCTCGTAAGCGCATTATTGTATGGAATGGTAAATAGTATCTATTTGCTATTTTTGGAATTTTACTAAAAGCTGATAGTTTTTTGTCTGAAAAAGTTAGTTAATGAATATTCCATATTGGATATCAATATTTACAAAAAGCTGACCTCGTTACTCATTTTATTGTTTTGAGATAGAAGAGTGTACCAGAGGTTAATGGAACGCGATTTTTAATTGGTGAAACTTTATTAGTTTAAATTATCGTAGATTTGTTTACAAGATGCTTTATATGTGAGAGGTGGAGAGAGATATAATTTTGCTGTTTCTGATGTTTGTTTGTCTAGAATAGATTACAAAGAACATACAAAATGTCAATTTTAAACGAAATGTTTACTCCGCAATCCGCATAGTCATTCAAATTTTTATATTTAACAAATTCAACAAAATATTCAGGCTTTTTTTAAAGGAGTAACAATATTCTGATATCTTCTGATATCTTTCAGTTCAAAAAACTCATTATAACGACGTATTTTAATTTTAAGTATCTCCGCCTCAAATATAAACTATCTATATTAAAAAGCAAAAACCTATTAAATTTCCTAATTCGAATTGAAAGTTATTCCATTTTTATTTGAAAATGGACCATTATACTGACCAAGTATTAAAAAAGCTCTTCGGATTAAAGAATTAAACTAAAAAAATAAATTGACCATGTTTTGCAAAAAACAAATAAACTTAATATTTTAAAAAAACATTGAGACGAAAAGTTGCTGCTAATTTTCTCAAAAACAAATGAAAAACTTTTAAAAACTCAATTTGAAACCAAAAGGAAACAATAATAATTTCCCATCTCGATGAAAATTCTTGAAATTGAAGAAAAATATTAAAATTTTAAGCGATGAAATTTAATTGGAATTGATAGAAATAATTTTTGGAAGTTTATGATTTCAAAATATATACTGTATATTTAACTATGAGAACAAATTTAAAGTAAATTTGGGATAAGTCGTAGTTTTAAAAAGAGATTATGAAAAAAAAAATATTATAGGAAAATTATAAAAAGAGTTGAATCGGAACTTTTCGATGCTGATTTTAGATTAAGTATTAAAAAAAATCTTCGGTTGCTCTTAATTTCTCAAAAGTGTTCATTGAATCGAATTTTCAATCAAAAACGTATTCTTCTTAGTTCAATCTTATGAATTTTCATGTTTCCATGTTTCAAAGTGTTTCTCACCAAATAATAACTGACCCTTGAATTTAACCCTGTACTTCTATTGTCTATGCACAATCAGCACTATATCTATGTATTTAAAAAAATTCAAATATTTTTCAAATTGAAAAAGTTATGGATTAATTTTTACAATAAGTGGGGCATATTTTATCTTAATGCTTTGAAATTATATAATCTAGATGATATTGGAGTTAAATTAACTAAAATCTTTTATCATAAACGAATATTGTTATGCAGTATCCAAGATTATATTCTTTCATTAAATAAAGGTGATAAGCCTCATCCAACTTATTTATACAAGATTTTTAGAATGCAAGAATTTTTGATAAATCCACTGAAAATAATTAAAATAGTTAATTTTCTCAAAAGGTGTCGCAAAAGTATTTTATAAATTATTTTTATATTAAAGCAGAGAATTGATGAATTGATGAAGGAAAATGGCACTTACGTATTTAGAGAAGTATATATATGAAAATAAATATATTTTATGATGAAATAAATGATGATTCATTTTAAAGAAGGATGTTATAAAAGTTAGATAAATAGATCAAATCGCTCACTTCACAATTTCACACTTTCAAGTCCTAATTTAGATTTTGTTTGCACTTACATATCACTTTTTTCAGTTACCCTGTTTAAAGTATAAGAAAAATTCAAAAAGAGATCAATTAAATAGAAAATGGATCTTGGCAGCAAAATTTTAAAAATTTGTTCGAAAAATTGATGTTTTTGTGCATAATTGGACAAATATGGCCAGGTATGCAAAAAAATATCGAGCACATCATAAAAACACATTTATTATATATTTAAAAATAAAAATAGAAAATTTATGAGAAAGAGGAAAGCAAATTTTTGTGATATAAAATTATAAATTTAAAAACATTATTGTTACTGATATTGTTGAATCGCAGAGTTTTTCAGGATTATTATGCCGTTAATTTGATTGTGATTTGAAAAACTCGACGATTTCAATAAAAGTTTTATTTAAAAAATGATTAGAAATTATAGATAAAAAATATTTGTGAAGAGTAAAATCTGTGCGAGATACGTGGAAATAAATGAGATTAATAAATTAATTGTGACTGAGTTTTCTTATATTTTCATTACAGCAGGAAAATGAATGATATATCAAAATGATGGAAACATTTAATTTTTATATTTGATAATTATAATACATTGCTTTTAACATTTTACTGATGATAATAAGATAAATATTTGAAAATCGCATACATTCTATTACTTAAATTAATTTTAATTCTTTTTGAAGCTCTGCAAGATAGGGTAAATATTTTCTAAACTCTCGCTGATGTCTGATTTGCTTTTTGCTCCAGTGAAGACAATTTTTCCGTTCACAAAAATTAATAACACAATCCGAGGTTTAATCATTCTGAAACAATGGAAAGAAGTTTTCACTTAATTATTATTTCAGTTATGCTATTAAATCTTACCGATAGATAAGACCAGGGAACAATTCGGGCTCGTAACTAGTGAACTGACCATGCATCTGATTTAAACTCTCTAATCTTATAGGAAATCTTAAATCAACTGTTGCAACCAGGTTCTGAATTTTAAAGTCCATAAACTTTACAGAATGTCCCAGTTTTTGTATTATTCGGGCAAACTTTCTTGCTGCTAGGTTGGCACTAATTTCATTTCGAGCTCCAGTACAAACTACTTTTCCAGATCTGAATATTAGCGCTGTACATCTTGGCTCTCTAATTCTCATGACAACACCGTGAAATCGTTGTGGATTATATTCTGAATTTCGTGTACGAAAGTTAATCATCTGAAGGTTTAGCTCACATCCTAGATTGACTGTGGAGACGCAATTTCTGAAAAAGTAAAAATAAATATGTTAACCTTTATATATTTATATTTTTCAATACAAATGAACTGCTGCTTACTGTATTTTAATTGAATTAATGGCATCTTGTGGACCACTGATTGCTAATGATGGAAATTGCTGAGTGAATTGAAGGGGATTAGCTGGTAATTTTAAAGGAGAGTTTAAAAGTGTTAATAAAGGTGAATCCACAAATTTGTCCATATTGAGGTGTTTTATTGATTAAGATATAGTATGAATTGCTTTTTTAACTAGTTGATATTCTATCGGCTTCGGATTTATTAAGGAATTAATTTAAAACACGATATTTTGTTTTGATAATTTTATTCACCACTGTCATTTAACAAATGTCAAAATCAATTGTCATTGTGGTGAATATAGAACTAGGCAGTAATCAGTATCAAAATTTTTTCTTTGTTGTTTTTACCTTAATTGACCCATAATTCCGTAATTAAAGATGTTACCCAAAAAGCCGATCGTCAAAGATCAGAACATAGTAAAGATAGCTGTAGAGTTTCATCAGAACTCTGGAGTAAACACTCGTAAAGATGGTAATTATTTTTATTGACTTTCGAAAAATATACATTATCTTACTTATTTATTTAAAGTCGTGCATCCCCAACTTATTGAATTCGATCAACGTCAACCCTTGACCAGCATCATTCAGGATCTATGCCAAACATGGCATATTCTGGACCATGAAAATTATGCTTTGAAATTCTGTGAGTAATTTGAATTATTTGTTGTGACTAATACGATAATAATTTGTGAATTGCAATTCTTCTAGGTGAACCGAACATTGAGAATTTTGTCACTGAAAAGAATCGGATGGGAGTGAAAAATGGATCTGTGCTTCGCTTGAAATATTCGGCTCCCAAAACAGCAAGCGACATTGTACTTGTTTTGCAAACTGGAGCAGTGATGGAGAAAACAAAAGTTTTGTCTCAACTAAGCGAATTGTCCACTGATCCTACTTTTGCAATCGAGTTTATTAATCAGCAAGGGTATAATATCATTACATTTGAAATGGATACTTTATATTTTTATTCTCGAATTTTTTAGTCTAAACCTCATAATAAAGATGATTGAGGATGAAAAATGCATTGGAGAGATGTTGAAGTTCACTTTACTTTCTTTTGTTGAGTTGACCGATCATGGTACTGTCTCCTGGGACATACTCCAGTCATCTTTTATCAATCGCAACATTCATCTCATCAATTCACCGATTCTTGTGAAGGAGGTCGTTCAATCTTCGCTTTCAATTCTTGAAAATTTGGTCCAAAATAGCACCAATTTCGCTTTGGTTGAGAAGCATGTCACGTTTGACAACTTACTCAAACTTCTTCAAGACAATTCGTCTCAAGTGATCCAGCAAAATACTATTGCTTTGATAAACGCTCTATTTATGAAAGCAGATGAACATAAAAAAAAATCGATTGCTTCGACTTTCTCAACAAAGCAATATCGGAGTGTAATCCTCCAAATTGTGCACAACACAAATAGTGGAACAGAAATGGCTCATCAGCTATATGTCTTACAGACACTTACACTTGGTTTATTGGAAGGGAGAATGAACTCTAAAATCAATTCTAATACTCAAGATCCAGATGCCCACGATAAAATTAAAGAGTTGAGGCGGATAGCTTTTGAAGAGAATGGAATTGATGTCGAAGATAAGCCGATAAGTGGAAAACGTCAAGGCTCGCATGCCACTCATTACAAAAAACTTGGATTTAAGTATGATATAAATCCTCTTCAGGATTTCCAAGATAAACCTGGCTTATTAGCTTTGGACTGCATGGTATACTTTGCCAAGAACCATGGACAAAACTACACCAAAGTGGTTCATGAAAACTCGTGCCGGGCAGATGAGCATGAATGTCCGTTTGGAAAAACTAGCATTGAGCTGGTAAAAGTTTTATGCGAGATTTTGCATATTGGAGAGACTTTTGAACAAGGCAAGGATTTTCATCCCATGTTTTTCACTCATGATCATGCATTTGATGAGTTTTTCTGCATTTGCATTGTAGTGTTAAATAAGGTTAGTTTATTTACTATATTCATTGTCAAAAATGGTATCAAACTAAGCCACTTATTTTCTAGACCTGGAAAGATATGCGAGCAAACGCCAACGAAGATTTTGCAAAGGTTTTCAGTGTTGTGCGTGAACAAATTGAGCGAAGTTTGAAAGTCCGACCACGTAACTTGGATGATTTCAAAACAAAAATCAATCATTTCACTTATGCAACAATTACTGCTCTCCGGCAGCAGGAAAGAACGTCCAAAGAAGAATGCGAATCCACAGCATCAGCGATTGTGAGCTTGAAAGAAAAGATAACTCCTGAAATAATGGAGTTAATTAAAGAGCAACGTTTGGGATACTTAGTGGAAGGTTCGAGATTTCCCAAATACAATCGTGTTCAAAGGAACAAGGATAAATTTTGGTATGCTCGAATTTCTCCAAATCATAAAGTTATACATTATGGCGATGTTGACGAGAAAACTGTTCCAACTTTGGAAGAGTTGAAAAGTAAACTGTTAGTGGTTGACATTAAGCAGATTTTGGTGGGCAAAGAGTGTCCAAACTTCAAAGAAATGAGAACTAGCCGAAAAGGTGCCACAAGTTTTGTGTTCTCTTTGACTTTCGATTCGGAAGAACAGCAAACTTTGGATTTTATTGCTCCTGATGAAGTCACATTTAACTATTGGACGGATGGCATTAATTCGCTACTAAACCAACCGATGGTAAGCAAACAAAAGGATGATGATTTTGAGACTCTTTTGTCAATGGAGATTAAACTGAGGTTATTGGACATTTTGGATATTTCTAAGGAACCACCACCGATTCCAGAAGATCCTGAAAACTATGATTTTAATTTTGATAGTTAAATGGTTAATTCATTAATTGACCAGTATGAACGAAATTTTATCTAGACGCCAAAGCATCAACTTATTCTTAAGTGTATTTTATTCTACATGTAAGATTATCCAAATACTTTTTTGTATTAACTTCATTACCACACATAGAAAGCATAGATAATTTAGAATTTTTTTATGTTCCCATTTTTAAAACTTATAATGTATTCATAGTGCAATAGCACTTAACAATGACAAATTATTTCCGCAGTCTCTGCAGGAAAATTTTTTTTTGACATGGTAAATCTTAATATAGATATAATTCAATATGACATCCATTAAATTTACATTTATGGCATTTTCATTAATTTCCAGTATTTTAAAGAGTTAAACATATTATGATATATATAACTCGACTTTTTATTCATAGTTTTAAGTTTAATATTGATCTATCTTAATACTTAAACTAAAATTGCAATAAAAATTTGGAAAAACACTCATGATAATATTTTTTTAGTTGGAAAAAATTCAAATTGGTAAACTTGCGCCAAAAGCGTGGTGAATAAATATATTTCACGTATTGCCTGATGAGATATTTGGATGTGTCAGAAGATAGACGTCGTTCCAGTCTTTAACTCTATCTACATAGTCACAATAAATTTAATTAAATATCACAAGAAAATGGTGAAAACAGAGATAACTTAATGGGTAAGTGAGTAAGATCAATCGTTTATTGAAGATTTCGGAAAATAATGTGTGAATCATAATTTAAGACCGGCCAAAAAAATTGTTGTTGGGAAATTACATTTATGATAATTAGTCTCACCTTCAATTAAGTAGTTATTGTAATTAATACGTGATGTGCCTGATGACATTGACTTTCTTTCAAAACAATTGAGTAGTGATTCCATATAATGAGATCATTTCATTGAACTCGTAAAATAACAATATTTCATTTTTAATTGATTTTATGGTCTCTTGAATTTCTTTAATTCAAAACAGTCTGCTAATCTCTAACAAGCCGCCAGCAGACTTTCGTGTTGTTCACACTGTGTTAAGCTCATAATTAATCGCATAAATTCGTTCATGTTTTCTGACTAATTGCAATTATAAATTACAGCCAAATTCAATTCAAAAATTCTTCAATTTCTCGACGGCTCATAAAAGTTTTTAAAATGCATGCATTAATATTGCATGGAAGCTGACAGATAAAATAGGTCAGAGTGGTTTTTGATAATGTACGAATTTCGGTTTTTATCGATTTTTTTACACAGCATACCGAAATTGTGCAGGGCATTTACTGCATAGAAACATTTTCTTGTGATTGAAGAAGATGTCGATTGTGGACCTGTAAAATTTCATATTCGTAATATCTACTCTGAAAAATCTTTTAAAATTTCATTCAGAGGCGTGGCAGAAACATCTTGAAACTTTTACTCATTTCTTAATTTTTCTACCATTCTTGCATTAATTCCTTACTAAACAATCCTCACATTCTTTTGCCGACCACCAACAAATTCAAGAAGGAAATGTATGCTTTTTGTGCAAACATTTATTTTGGAATATAAATGCTGAGCTAACAAGAGGGAACAATCAGGAAACTTATCATTTTACCAATATTTGCTGTAGAGTGACCAAACTCAATTAATAATAAGTTACCAATTTTTAATTATTATCCGAAAATCGGGAGGTGTTAATGAAATTTGAAACATTTGCGGAACGATAAGATTACGAAATTATCAAATATAGTGTAGATATTTTGCAACTGAAAATGAGTAAACTAATTTATTTCATAATCTTTTTATTGTAGGACAAAAGATTTACCAGAAAAGACAGAATAGCCGAAATAATTGAAAACTGAATTACGAGTGCCAAATTTAATCAAACTTATCCATGTTTCCTTGAGGATTACTAAATTAAATCACTCTACTAGTCACCGGATCGACCAGAACGTACCCCAGGCGCAACCTGACTTCCAGCCAAACATGCATTTTTACTGTTTCTACTTTTAGACTAGAAATTAAGACTTTGAAGCACAGACACATGATGGAGTAGTCATTTCCGGTCCAATATAACCCCAAATAAGCGATAAAAAGTAGAATTGAAGTATTATCGATTAATTTACCTTAATATAAAGTTAACACAGATTAAAATGGGTAACAAAAATTCTTGCTGTTCATACTCGAGTCCGCCACCAGCTCGAAAAACTAAAGAAGTGCCTGTTTTTGAAGAGCACTTACCTGAAGGCGAGCTCTCGAATAATAACTTGCAGCACATTTCCGAACGCGAGGGCGATGATGGTAATGATGAAGATCCTTCTTGCGACCCCTCGGCTGCCACCATGTTCCTGGAACGTTCCAAACAGAACCTAGAGAATGGCATATCTCGAAAAAAATCACAGCATCAAATAGCGCCTATTGGTGGTGCAAACTCTGTAGGTGGCTTGAAAAAGAGTTCATCCTGTTCTACCATATATTTGGACGATTCTACCGTATCTCAGCCAAACTTGAAAAACACTGTTAAGTGTGTATCCCTTGCGATTTATTACCACATTAAGAATCGTCAGCTTGAGAGACGTATTGACATTTTCGATGAGAAATTGCATCCTTTGACGAGAGATGGAGTGCCAGAAGAATATGATAGGCAAAATCCTGAACATAGACAGATTTACAAGTTTGTGCGAACGCTCTTTAACGCAGCTCAACTAACAGCTGAGTGTGCCATCATAACACTGGTCTATCTAGAAAGATTACTGACTTATTCCGAGTTGGATATCGCTCCCTGTAACTGGAAAAGAATAGTGCTGGGAGCTATTTTGCTGGCTAGTAAAGTGTGGGACGACCAAGCCGTATGGAATGTGGATTATTGTCAAATTCTTAAAGAGATCACTGTAGAGGACATGAATGAACTGGAGAGACAATTTTTAGAGATGCTGCAATTCAATATAAATGTTCCCAGCTCCGTTTATGCCAAGTACTACTTTGATCTACGATCTTTGGCCGAGGCCAACGACCTGTCTTTCCCCACCGAGCCACTGTCTAGAGAACGAGCTCAAAAACTTGAAGCCATGTCAAGAGTTATGCAGGATAAGGTGACGGCTGAAGCGCTCAAAAATGGAATGAAGAAGTGGTCATCTCTGGAAAATGTCAATGGACAAGGTGGTCCAAGACGTAGTGTCGCCATTCTCTCATGATTTCTCTCAAGCGACTCATCCAGTCGCCGGATTTAAAAGTGCGCAAATCGAATAACATTTTAAAAGTAGAAACAGAATTTTTATACTCGAAAGTCTTAAGGAGTTTTTAATTTTTTGGAGGAGAAGGGGAGATTTGTTCGAGTTTTATTTAATAAATGTGAGATAAACAGAATTTGTATTTACAATCTTCCCAAATGAAAAATCGCGCAAAATATAGAATCTTGTCATTTTATTTAACTTTGGTAGATGCTCGAGAATTGAAGTTTTCCCTGGAAAAAATTTTAACAAAAATGCGTGATATTTGATTAAGGAACTTAAGAGAAGTTTGAGAAAAAGAAAAATGCACCAGATAAGAAAATGAGAGAACCGACGACCAAGATGCGATTCCATTTAAGAATTTCATAAGATTTGAGACAATTTAAATAACTTGAAAGTATTTTGATACAATATTAAGAAAGAAACAGTGGGTCCTTGACTTAGGAAAAGTGGTTCGATTTTTTAATAAGAAAATTCCAAAATCTTTAAATCTCTAAGAAAATCAAACTACATGAGAATTTTTTAATTTAAAATAAAAATTATAACATTTAGATTCTGACAATAGTTTATAAGATATGACCCAGAGGCCGCTAAAAAAGACCAACTTTTCCATAACAAGGACTTTCTTCCAAAAAAATAGAAATATTGCCATGAATGTTTTGAGAACGGTATAACGTTTGAATGAAGGACAATCTACCAAAAAGAGAATCTAGTGCTTAAAAGTCCCTTCGTCCTTGAAGCAATTCAAGGTTGTAGTGTTATGGGATAATTGAACGAAAATTTGTAACTAAAATGGATTTAAAGGATTTTGATAGGAAATTTCGAAATGGCTTCGGTTGCATGAAACGACTAAGTGAATTATGATACATTTTTATAATTTTTTTAAAATTTGAACATTTTACATAAAAAACTAACATAAAATTGAAAAAAACACTAACTGTAAAACATATTTTATAATAAATAAAGTCCTTGTGGATTTTTTCTTAAAACCGAATTAAGTATTTGTTTTAGTAAATATTGTTTTGTTGGATTTTATTACTTTCCTGCCAATTTTATTCTAGAAAATAAAAATTCTATACAAGTTACATTGTTTTGAATTTAAAGTTCAAAATCTTCATCCTTATCATCATCTCCAGGATCATAATCCTCATCAAAGTCTTCGTCTTCCAAGATAATTTTCTTTGGCTGCTTTTCTTTTGGTTCAACAGGTTGATCGTTAACAACTGTAGCTGAGCGATGATGGAATACGAAAGACACTGTTTTACTGATGTCCCACGATTTAGCAAGGATTTCATCAGGAATACCTCTGTTATTGGCGCAGTGGAACCATTGAGCGAGATCTGAAGTACAATCACTATCTTCTGGTGGTAATTTAACTTGAATGTTGTTGACGCAGCGCTTGCATTTGAAACTAAAATAATTAATAATTTAAGTAAATTAAAGAAAGTCATTAAAACCATTTACTTACATGTCATGAGTATCCGAAACTGTACCTTCTTCTAGTTTAAACAAATCCTTTAAATCAGACTGAGTAAAATGCCGAATGTTAGTCTCGTCATTATCTACCACTGTGTTTGACAACGCTTTTTTATGCGTTTGTCGCTGGAAAATCTTTTCCTCAATACTGCCCGTTGCCACAAACCGATAAATAAAACAAGGTTTTTTCTGTCCATCTCTCCACACTCTCGCCATTGCTTGCTCATCGTTCGCAGGATTCCAATCAGGATCAAACATTACGAGGCGATTCGCTCCAATTAAATTCAAACCACAACCTCCCGCCTTTGAACTCAAGAGAAAGATAAAATTCTTGGAATCTGGTGCATTGAATGATTCTACGACTTTTCCACGCTTTTTGATGTTCATGGTGCCATCCAATCTGACAAAATTGTAGCCTCTTTTGCGGCTGAGACGTTCAAACAAGTCTAAAGTTTGAGTGTAATTGGAGATAAGTACAATTTTGTCCGTCGTGTTCATTTTCATAGCAGCTAACATACAATCCAGAAGCATCAGCTTACCGCTGAGTTCAGGTCGTAAATCCTTGAAAATATAAATGATAAATTGATTATTTCAAGGAAATTTTTGAATGCAACTTTGACTGACCCTTAAATTATATCCTGAAGGTAAAAACTTCAAACACTCTTCAAATCCTTCAGCTTTCTCTGAAATCTTATCAAAGATCAGATCAGGGTGATTACAAAGCTTTTTCAAGCTTGTAATATTAGCTAACGTAGTGGTAGCGTTCTTTTTATTGCTTGTTTCACCATTAGCTGCTCTCAAACTTCTTTTAATCGAGTCTGATTTGATGAAACTCTTATAGATTTCCTTCTGAACTTCAGACAAACCAACACAAACGACCATTTCAAACTTAACAGGTAAGTACTTGTTAAGCAAAGCGCTTGTTCGTCGGATCATACATTTATTGACCAGTTGTGTGAGTTCTATCAACTTTTCTTGAGCTTTTTTCTGCTCAGTGTCTGTGCTGTTGGCGTCTTGTCCTGTTAAGATTGCTTTTTCGTATTTCCGACGGAACTCAACTGGCGTGCCGAGCATACCCGGATTGACAAAGTGCAAAAGACTGTAGTATTCAGTAAGATCATTCTGAATTGGTGTTCCAGAAAGAAGCACTCTTCGTTTAGTTTGTAATCCCATTAAAGCTTGGTACGTTTGATTTTCACAATTTTTCAGCCGATGACCCTAAAAATTTGAAACATTAAGCACATGTAGCATTAAAAAGATAAAGCTGATCACACCTCATCACAAAGCACTAATCCAACTTCGGAGCTATTCAAAATATGAGCGTATAGTCGGAAAGTCTCATAACTGATGATCATAACGGGACATCCACATCTAGAGCTTCTGTTAGCCATGAAATTTTCCAAAGTTTTAGTAGTCTGCTCTTTGTTCTCATTTGTTGCACCCACAGCTAATGCATTAATTCGACTTCCAAGCCATTTACCAAACTCATTATACCAATTTTTGACCAACGAGGAAGGACACACAATGATTGCTTTCACAATTGTGGGACGGCATTCAGGGCTTTGGCGAAGCAGAGTCCAGAGTAAGGTAATACATTGCAAAGTTTTACCAAGACCCTAAAATTGTATAACAAATTAGATTATTTCAATAGTTTTCGTGTTGAAATTAAATTTCTTACCATCTCATCAGCCATAATGCATCCTTGGTACTCGCCATTATTACCAACTACACAATCATACATAAACTTAACTCCTTCACGCTGATGAGGACGTAAAATCATCCCCAATACTGGATCTACAACAACATGAACTCTCACATCTTTCTGTTCAATTTTAATAAGTCCAATTGGAATTTCTGCAGGAGTGTATAAGACTAGAGCATTGCAAGCACATGGGTCATGGAGTGCTCTAAAATAATAACAAGAAGTGTGTGATCAAAAGAGGAGCTTCAAATATCAATAAACTCACCTTCTAAATGATGTTCTTTTCAGTCCCAATGATCTATTAGTTGGCTCGAACACATAATCGGTGATTGGCACTTTAAAAGCTTTGCTGAGTATTTTTTGAATTGCTGCTTCATGATCAGACATGCTCACCTTAATAGGTGGAGCCAAATTTTCAGCTATTTCATCATTTCTGCACTTTCGTTTTGATTTGAGTAATTCTTTTGGAATAGGGACTTTAAATGAAGGAACCTTGTCACTGAATCGAGAGACATTGCTGGGAGCAAGACTTTTACGCTAAAATTAGAGGTAATCAATTGGTATTTATGTGTAATAATTAAATGATTTAACTTTTTACCATCTTGGTGTTATGAATCCGATTGTCTGTTATTGTTTTTGTTTTGAAATTTTGACGCATAGAAAAAAGCGGGAGAATTTGAAAAAATATATCTTATTTTTTGTTTATTCTGATCATCGATATTAAACAAAGTTAAAACAGAAAATAGTAGAAAAACAGCAGCATAAAAAAATTAATTTTATTTGATGAAAGATAATGCATCTTCGACGTCCAGCTTGGATCCCAGATAAATAGGACATCTCTGATGAATTGAGGTAGGAACCAAGTCCAATACATCCATTGTACCAGTGTGAGCCTTTCCACCAGCTTTAGTAACAATATAAGCCATTGGATTACACTCGTACAAAAGACGAAGCTAAAAAATTTTGGAAACAAAAAATTTACTATAAACTTTGATTTTAATCAAAATAACCAAGAATAACTTACTTTTCCATTGATTGCCGCCGTGGTGGCTGGATAGATGAAAATTCCTCCATACTTGATAGTTCTGTGAACGTCAGCTACCATACTTCCAACATATCGAGCACCATAAGGCTTTCCATTTTTCGGATTCTTTTTAGATTGGATATAATCAACGGTCTGTGTTGTTTTTTGAAAGAAAATATTCATTAAATTATTAAAAATATAACACTGATCATTAGCTACATACTGATGAGTGCCATTGTGATTGGTATCCCTCATTTATCGAGTAAATGTTACCTCTCTCCGGAACTTTCATATTCACATCCGTTAAGATGAACTCTCCAATTGAAGGATCATACTAAAAAGATCAAATTCTATAAATTGAAATATGTTATTATTTATTATATAAATAGTTACAGTGAATCCATTAACTGGATGTTCAGACTCCATAGCAAGAACTATAGCAGTAGCAGATCCGTATAGAGCATAACCAGCACAAACCATTTTCCGTCCCGGCTGTAATGCGTCATGAACAGTTGGTGGACCATCAGACTCCTTCTTGAAAATTGCAAAAATGGAGCCAATTGACACCAGGCAGTCAATGTTGGAAGAACCATCTAAAGGATCAAAAGTAACTATGTACTTTCCTTGCTTATCAGTTTCAATCTACAACAGATTTCATTGCATTATGTTATATTTCATGGATTAATCTTGTTATTAAATCACCTCAATAACATTCTCGTTCTCTTCAGAGACCAGTAGACAAGTACTGAAAGAACTGGTCACCATGTTGATGAAGAGTTCATTCGATAATACATCCAACTTCTTTACAGTCTCTCCCTGAACATTAGTCTCCCCTGAGATGCCATGGCTTTAAAAACAAGATCAAGATCAAGTAAGTATTAATAAGAAGAAAAAAAATACAAATTGACCAATATTGCTGATAAGAGCTTAAGGTCATCACTCTGGGTTCTTATTTATGACGAATTGTGAAAGTAAAATTTTAATTAGCTTTTGGAGTCTCTTACCGACTTTATGAGAATATACACAAAAAAAAATTTGACCTTCAAAAATAAAATAAAATCTTTCTTTGATACTCACAGCTGAGCGATTCCTGCCTTTCTGACTGCAGAACTAATTGCTTTGCACGCTGTTTGAATGCAGTTGAGCAGCTGGCTTAAATCTCCACTTGCGTTCTTATATTTTTTTTGTTCTTGAAGCAAAAATCTCGTAAGAGTCATTGCATCAATATCAAACTGAACTCCTTTTTGTGCCATCTTTGAGCTGTAACGTTTGACTTTAGGTGATAGACTGATGGAAAATAATAAAACTTGTGTTATCGTAGATGAAGTTGCACTCTTTCAAAATTATAACTTTCATAGGAAAATAAACTGGTTTTATCAGTTTTCACTCTATTAATTACTTTTACTTACATCTATTATTCCTAATCTCTCAAGCACTTGACTTTGAATATTTGCAGTTCGACCGTCTCCTATTCAAACAAATAATAGACTGAGACAGAATTTAATTAAATTTTAATGCTTACACAAAATAAAATATATTTGAATACGAAAAGTTGCGAAAACACACACAATATAAGCTATTCCAAAACAACAACAAGAGTCGTCGAGGAACCACAAAAAATAGCTTCGTGTTGACAATAACATAAATGTGGTATAGGGCAAAGTGAAATTTAGAATTTTGAGTTAAATAAGATTACCTTTTGTGCTGCGTTTTTGCCTTCTAAAATTAAAGTTTTATGAAGCGGCATTCCTAATCCAACACTGTTCATTCGACGATCATGCTGGTTCTTTGCATGTGTTATTTATTTTAATACAGTATCAAGTTATAAAATTTTATTTACCGAGCATCATTTAGAAAATGATAAGAAACGAGTATTTGTGATCAGAGTCATTCATTTCAAGTTACTATCCAAATTTTGGAGGCAAACTTTGATCTTTGTGTTGGTGAGACGAGCCCATAAACTTTATTTATAGAATCAAAATCTTGCTTTAGCGATTATTTTTTTAAATTTAAATGTTTTTCGCAATAGGTATAAGAATACAACACAATTTCAACTTTGATAACACAGCTACATTGGTTTGAGAGCTAATTTACTTCAAATAATGACCTGTTCTTAGAACAAATTAAATTACTTCAAAAATATTTTTAAAGTTCTTTACTAGAGAATAATTTCGGTAAAATTTAAATGGAGTATAGTGATGTTAAGTGTTCTAGAAGAGTTTCATGGCACAAAAACCTGAAATGATAAGGTCAGATATTAAACTAGTAAAACCACAATTTGAATATTTGGTGTTATCAGGTTGTTTGCAGTAGTGTAGTTATCAAGTTCCCAATTTCATAAATACCGCATAAGTTTTTGTTTTAAAATAAAATTATCATGTTTATTTCAAAAAAGCAAAATCATTAAGCTTAAAGCTAAAATACAATTTTATGCAAAAATATTTATAGATAACAATTTTTGGAGGAAGCGATCATCTATGTGATGATTAAAATCTGAACGTCTTTACATTTGGTCTATACATTAAATAATGATAAAGCTTCGATAAGCCAGAATTGGTTTTAAAAATAATTTGATAATTTGCTTCTTCATAGATGGCGAAAAACAATATCTCCTAACTTTTTTGAGACAGTTTTAACCAACCCGTTGCATATAAAACTGGTGCAATAAACATATTTCGAAATGTTTAGCATGTAAGACTTTAAGCAATTGTATTCAGTTCTTGGACTTGCAGAGTGAGCAAAATTCTAGATCATATTGCTCTGGCAAGCAGCTTTCATGGAAAAAGTGTCGACAATTAAAAACAACAATATCTGTATTGGTCAGCTCCTTAAAAATGATATCACGCTGACAGAGGCTACAAGCAGTATTCGTTTCGACTACAAGAGCTCTTTCTTGCTGTTTCACTAACTTTTTGTGCAAATCGAAGTAATCCGTAACAAGGATTTGATTGCAATGATTATGAATGGCCATTTGTAAGCTAAAACCGCTTAGCATTTTTATTAGAGCTTGTCTGAGACCAGGAATCTGTTGGCCAACTTTTATTTTGTTGATAAGAAGCTCAGGATTTATGAACCCGGCGATGCCGTCCAAGAGTTTAGTCATTGTTTCTGGATTGTCTACACTTTCATTGATTAGTTTATTCCAAAGGTCCAGATCATCGTGTTCTCGACAAAATTCTATCGCCATTTGTGTGTCTTTAAGCTAAAAAAGGATGTTTATGAGAACTTTCATTTTTGAAAAGTTTCCTTCAAAATATACCTTATTAGTTATTATAGAAAGTGCTTCTGAAGTGTTTCCCATTCGATCTAATAAATAAACCATTTCTGGATAAAAAAGAGATTTCCTGCATACTTCATAAGCATCTTGAATAGGATAGTTCTTGGACCTCTTAAGGAATTGCAGGAATTTTTCTCGTTCATAAATAGGATAGAGACTTATCAGCTGAGCGTGAAATCTTCCTGAGCTATCGACTTTATCAAACGCATCAAGGTACTAAAAAGAAAAATGCTGATAAAAACATATTGAAAATAAATGATTTTCAATTAAATTACCCAATAAAGATACTCCTGATGATTCTTTAGTTCCTCAACAACAATATCTGGGCTAATTTTATTCCTCTCCAGCAGCATTGTAATGGCTTTCTCTCGATCTAGTTGAATCAATGGCACGATCATGTTTTTAATTGCATTATATAGATCGTGTTTCTTGATCAAAGAGAAGACGTCCTTGTGTTGTAGTTTAATATACATTGCGAGGGCTTTGTCGTATTCCTTCTCATGAGAATAAAGAATGGCTAACGCTTCAAGTAATATATTTTTCTCCTTTTTGTCAAATCTTTCATGCACGGCGTTTATCACTGCTGTGGTGTCGTATAGAGATGGTTGCCATTCCTTAACGAGGTTGAGAAAACCCTAGAATTTTATAGATAGCATGTCACAACTGTTTATATATCAAAAATATTCTGAAATAGTGTTGCTTTTTAAGTTTCAACTCACCAACTTATCCATTGTCAGATACTCGTACATGACCATCTCGTAGACATGAGGATTCAATTTGCATTCACTTGTCCTTGGTAAATACGCACTAACTGATCTCAACTGCTTAACCTTCACAAATTTATAAACTTCCTCTTCCCAAAGATCCTTGTTATTTCCAAAAGCTCTCAAACACAACTTGGCTGCATCCTCAAATTTATTAAAAGATAGAAGATGATCCACATAAAGTCGCGCCACTTGAATTATCGTGTATTTGCCACCATGACGCTCCACAACATCCATTGCTGATTCATATTTACTAAAATATAGAAAAAAAAATATTGAGAAACAGTTAAGAGTCAGAGTTGAAGATAAAAACTACCTACTCATAAAATCTCTTAAAAATATTAAAATTATTGGACGTATCGGGGTGATTCTTTTAATTTTAGACTTTGTTATCACAGCACAAGAGCGGACTTTTGGTCCAATCGTAAAAATACTCTACAGGCATGCGGCTTTTATCATGTTTCTCCTCGCTAAAGCACTGGTGACCCTTTGAGATTTCCTCCATATCTTTGGCAGTGCGTTTGTGCAAAACTATATGGTATGGTTTACAGGCTCGAGGTAAGTAAGCGGTGTCGAAACGAACGTCGTGTCTTCGATGAATATTACCCAAAGGCGCTAACCAAGTTCCCATCGAGACATCTTCACTTATATATTTGTTCAAAACATCACCATTATCTGCAACAAACTGCACCAGTTTCTGAGAAAGAACGTATCCACCTCCCAAGGCGTAAGGTAGATATCGGTCGCAGAGATTGTAGTTGACTTCTTGCCAATGTCCACCTGTTTTTATTCTCGCTCTACCATGAAAATATCCCCAATAAAGCTCTTTTTTATTATTGTGTTCTTTACTTTTTTGTTCATACTTTAAAAGGTCTAGAGCAATTAAATCCAACTTATTGTACGTGTCATCGTCGGATTTTAGAAGATATTTGTAATTTAGAGTATTTTTGGCAATTTTCTGGAAGGATTTTACCACTTTTGTGGTGAGATTACGATATGAATCTTGCAAATCAGGCAATAATAATAAGTCCGAATAAACTTCTTGTTCTTGTTGCACCATCTTCAGTTGATTTTCATCCAACTCTTCCGTTCCGATGGCGAAAAAGTGCTTTAGTTTAAAATTTGAGACCTTTACATTAGCTACTTTTACATGGAGCCACTCTTGAAAACTTTTAAGTTGCTGTTTTTGCAATTCCACACTCTCTAGCTCCAAGAACCCATCACTTTTGATTTTTGGTATGTAAATAATCTCGTTCTGGTAAAATGAGTTGTTCACTTGCTTCGGGCGGAGATTTAACCATGTATCTCTTATCACAGCTCGTCTCTCTACATTTTTGGGTGCGGAGACAATTAGCACTACCAGTAAGTAGCTGTGATCATCTACTAGTTCTTCGGGAGGTTCACAAGATCCACTTATCAGTGAATGTATGAATAATCCCATCACAAAAGCTGCCAGCAGGCACACCACGTGAATGAGATTGCGACTGAAGCGATACTTGTACATCATTTAATTAAGTTTTAGGTTGATTTTTTAACTACAAACACATTATTGGGCGGATTTCTTACAAATAAATTAAGTGCTTGTGACAGTTCACAAAAGTGAAAATAAAGCGACGTTGCCAGATTTTTACAAGATATGGTTAAAAATCAAATAATCGCTTTTTTTCTGATTTAAAAAACATAAAAGCTAATTTAAACTTAAATTTTAAATTTAACACAATTATCACTTTTTATGCATTCAATTAGGTAATTAACTTAAATTAATTATTTTGTGCACATACTTGTGTTCGATGAGCCATTGAACTCTATCATCTGTGTCGTAAAGGCTGGCTGATACTATATCTTTGGGTGAAACGATGAAGAATTTGTTTTCCTCAACAAGGCATTCTAGGTGATAATCATTACACTGATATTCTTCGTATCTGTAAAAAATAGTTCTTCATTAGTGAACTTTTAATAAAAAAAAAATATAAATCGTACCCTTTCAACGTTAAGCTATCAGTACATATTTCAGCATAGTCATTGCACTTGTACTGGATGACACAGAGAACAGGTCTCAAAGATTTGCTTTGTTCATCCTTTTCCTTTGGAAATCCCAAAACTACTAATTGGTTCGTTTCAAGAGGCGCCAGTCCACTTATATAAAAATCCGTTTGGAATGTTGAAACTTAAATTAAAATTTTATGTTATTTATGTACTCAACTTGCTTCTATTCAAAACAAATATTACTTGGGTCGACAATAAATCCAGGCAAATTGCGAGTGGAAACTTCTACAGAGTTTCTTTTTCTTATCACACATATTCTGATAGTTTCAACCCAACCAATGAGCAAAGTATTGTGGTTGTACCATCTCAAATTGCACCGGAAATCGCACAATTTCCCACTAAAATTAAAATAATATATAATATAAATTCAAATATTATTTGCAGCCAACAAACCTCCTCGGTTCTTCCCATTTGATTAATCCTAAGGAGCATTTTTCAATCAGGTCATAAACTCTTACTCCAATTCCGCTCGCCCAAGCTACAAATTGACCATTCCATTTGATAGCATTTACTAATCCTTCAGATTCGCTAAGTACGGTAGACTTTAAACTCTTTAAAAAAGTTTTCTCGTACAAAGTGAGTTGGTAGTCACCAATTATGAACTTTCTGCCTCCACCAGGTTTGTAATGCAAAGGATCCAGCTCAATGCATGTCACTTTACGTTCTAAACTAAGCTTCACATTGTTATCGTCTGAATAAAGGCAACTTATGTGGACCTAAAATAATAGATTTTTTCCAATTAGACTCTTTCGTGTCCCAAGTGAAATTGTCATACAGACAGTTCAGTGTAAAATCTACTAAAACCTATCAAAACCTATGAGTTACACAAATATCATATGTAAAACGGCATTATACTTATGAACACGGTGTCACTCATAAGTTTTGATAGGTAATATAATCCTTGAAAACTTATCAAAAACATTTACTTATGAAGTTCAAGTTATTCATAAGTTTTCATAGGTAAAAAAATATTTCGAGACCAAATTTACATATCAAAACTTATGAAAAACATAAAATTCATAAGTAACAGAACTTTTGAGTGTCTTTCATAAGTTTTGATAGGTAAAATAATTTATGAAAACTTATTAAAAACATTTACTCAAGAAACTCGATTTATTCATAAGTTTTGATAGGTAAAATAAAATTTCGAGATCGAATTTACATATCAAAACTTATAAAAAACACGAAATTCATAAGTAGGTCGACCATTTGAATGTCTTTCTTTTGATGGGTGAAAGAATTCTCAAAATTTTTGAAAATCATCTACATTTTGAGCTAAATTTAACCCTAAGTTTCTTTAAACTCATAATTTCATATTTATTGTAAACAACAACACAATACATTTTTTTAGAAGAACAACAAAATTGAAGCTTCAAGATAAAATCTAATACCTTTTCACAAGCAAATGTGCTAGCAAGTAAAGTTTCTATAAAATTCGAGTATTAATTGTCTCAAACATTAAAATTGCAAAAAAAAAATTTTTCTCCACTAAAATAATTTATTATTTTTAGTTATTAAATTTTCATATTGTTTGTTTTCATAAATTTTCATAAATTCCTCGTAAATTTCTGAATATCTAGTCAATCAAATAAAAATGTCATTATAAATTTTTTATTCTAATATTCATTTGCCTCTTAAATTATTCATAATATTCAATAACATATATTTGCTTCGTACTGTTCAAGTTTAGTCATGATAAACACATTACCTCTACGGCAAGCAGCGAGCGACGCAGATTTACACACCAAAATACCCCGTTTCGAATCCCAAGTTTTTAGGCAAAAATTAAATTTTCAAATTTGTATCGAGTCAATAAATGTTTGCTAACAGAGTCCGTCTTTATAAAGCTATACTGTATTTCCATCCAAAATTCATCCAGCACCAAGTAAGGTTTGATTTCTGCCTTGGCTCTGGAACCGATTTATTTTTTGCATTTTTTGAAATTTTACTTATGAAAACTTATGAAAAACACAAATGTCATACATTAATATACTCATGAAATCTTATGAAAAACACAAATGTCATAAGTAAAATTACTTATGAAAACTTATGAATAACACAATTTCATACGTCAGATTACACTGTTTTGATAGAGGTATTCGGGGAATAATGATAAGTAAATTTCATAAGTTTTTGATAAGTTTTCGAGTGTTTTTTTCAGTTGGGGTATCCACATGACAAACTCACCTTTCCATCATCTGAACAAGTTCCAATATACTCCCCTTTTGCATCAACAGAAATTTGGTTCACAGAAACGATATGTTTGGGTAAAACTTGTCTAGAGTTGGTGTTTCCTTCATGATCTAGTATGTGTATGTCTCCCCATAGAGTGCCTAAGCATAGAAACTACAAGCAAGCGATAATTCAATCACAGATGAGTCATAAACTAAAAAAGGGTTGATAAAAATATTTCACCTTGGAATGAGCGGCGATGCAGCTAACAGAGTCACTTTGAAGAATGTTCTTGAGATCACAGCCTATCCTTAGGTACTTTAACTTGGGTTCGATCTCTTCAGCCTCGTTTTTATTAGTATTTTCTTCTAAGTTTGATGAACTTGCAGAATTTGTTTCCTTAAAGTGAAAACAAAGGATTTTCGAATAAACTTTCAATGTACAGATTACCCAGATAGATCTTACATCATTTATGTCACTCATCTCTAAACACTCATTGAATTAATTAAGAGGATTAAAAAAAAAAATAGTTCACAAACAAAAACAAATGATGTCAGACTTGGGAAAACTATGGCTTGGGAGTATTATTGTAAAATTACTTTATGTTAAACTAAGTAATCTTGTTGGAAGGATCTATAATTGCAAGCATTTTTTTTTGTTTGTTAATATTATTATTTATGTGCTCATTACGAGACATTGATATTAAATTAGTTTGTCCAAGTCTATAATCGAATTCAGAAATTCAGAAACCATAATCAACTTTAATCATAAGTTCAGAATAATCGAGTTATATTAAAGATTATTCATTTAAATAAAATATTTGATGTTTAATTTGACTAGGTAGCTTGAATTTGCCAGCTTGTTGCTGAAGACTCTTTATTTAAGCGTATTCTGAGATTAAACATGAATTCTATTAAACTTTAATAATTTCAACAAATCTGTCTTTTTTAAATATATCCATGTACGATGAAGAAAATTTGAGTCCTAAATGCGTGTTCTTCTCTAGATAATCTTCAATCTTTTGTGGATGTGACTGATGAATCTCTAACCATAAATGCCCATCTGGTTTCAGATGCTTTGAAGCAACTTCTAATAAAACCTCAATGAATTTGAGTCCATCTTTTCCTCCGTCCAGAGCTCGCAAATCCTCGTAAACTTTGATCTCAGGTTCCAGCGCTCTCATCTCTCTAGTTGGTACATAAGGAGGGTTGGAAACAATTAAATCAAAATCACTGCCAATCTCCTCTGGCAAATCTTTACTGTTTATCTTGTGCTTAAATACTTTCAATCTGTTATCTAGCTTCAAAGACTGAGCATTAACCATTGTTAACTCACAAGCTAATTTACTTTGATCAATTGCTACACAATCCAATTTAGGAAGTGACTTCAAAAGTGATAAAGAAATAGCTCCAGACCCACACCCAATTTCTAAGATTCTAGTTTTCTTGGTGAGGTCAGCTTGCTGCAGAATCAACTCTATTAGCTCTTCAGTTTCAGGACGTGGGATGAATACAGGGGGAGTCATCTTCAGTCGCAAATCACGGAAATCCCATTCGCCAATTATATATTGCACTGGCATTCTTATTAAACGTAACTGAAAGTATTCTGAAAAGGATAATTTATTATCAACCTAAAATGTTTATGAACTTATTTAAATTGTCTCACCTTGAACAGTTTGGTTTTGTTCTTCTGTTAAACTTGTTGTTGCCGCACATTCTCTTAATTCCTTCAGATTTTTCTTATTCAATACGTGAGCTAATATTATTTCAATTGATGGAAGTGCTTCAGAAACTTTTTCTTCTTCAAACTTCAATTTCCAAGCATCCATCAAATTTTGTACAGTTATCGAGGAAGAGTGCCGAAAGCTAGACTGCTTTCCTTGAAGCAGTACATTTGAAGAGATCTTTACAAATCCTTTGAGAAACATTTTAATAGGTCATTTTTTCACTTTTCCGGGATAATAGTTCCAATTTCTAACGATTGCGCAAATAAAATCTACTTTTTTGACTTTTTTGACTTTTCTGAAGTGTCAAGTTTGTTTTTGTTTACTTTTTGGATGTCCGGAGAAATTCTAAACTTTAATAATAAAATTAGAATAAAATGGTGTTCCTTCAATCAATTCTGTGGAAAGAAGTTAGACAACCAAGAAAGATCAAACGGGCGTTCCTTGATGCTTTAAGAATCACAGTAAAGGGTGGACATGGGGGTAAATAATTTATTTAGGTTATGAATTCGGTCTTTTTTTATTCTTATTAATTTTAGGTAATGGAATGCCAAAGTATGGTGGAGTTGGGGGTCAAGGAGGCGCAGTTTATTTTGAAGCAAAAAATGATGTCACTTTAAAGAATGTTTGGCAAAGATATCCGTATAAAAAAGTCTCTGGAGGAAATGGAGAAGATAGCTGTAAAACGAGAATTCTTGGAAGACGAGGCTTGGACGAAAAAATTATGGTTCCAACTGGGATTGCCATTGTTGATGAAACAAACAAAGTCATTGCAGAACTGAACAATAATGGTGAAACATGTCTAGCAGCAGGTGGAGGTGGTGGAGGATGTACAGGAAATAATTTTATTGGACACAAAGGTCAAACAAGAACACTCAAATTAGACCTAAAGTTAATTGCTGATATTGGATTGGTCGGATTTCCAAATGCAGGCAAAAGTACTCTACTCAAACAAATATCGAATGCTTCACCGAAAATTGCTTCTTATCCATGTATGATCATAGTTCTCAATATCTTCAGATATATCAATTAATATATTTAATTTTTAGTCACTACAATTCAACCTCAGATCGGAACTATTGAGTATAAAGATTATCGACAGATTCAAGTTGCTGATTTACCTGGTTTAATTGAAGGAGCCCACGCAAACATTGGGATGGGTCATGCATTCTTAAAGCACGTTGAACGAACTAGTCTTCTTCTCATGATAATCGACATTTTTGGCTTCCAGCTCAGTCCTCGACACATGAAGCGAAATTGTCTGGAAAATGTTTATGCCTTGAATAAGGAACTCGAGTTATATGACAAAACACTCTTAGATAAGCCTTGTGTCTTGCTAGTTAATAAAATGGACATGAATGGTAGTAACGAAGAGTATTTAAGATACCATAAATACTTTGAAAATTTGGCTGATGGATTGGATCAGTGCCCAGAGGAATTGAAGCCAACTAATCTGCTGAAGTTTGAACAGATTATTCCAGTTTCTGCCAAAAATAACCAAGAGATAGATAAAGTAAAAGCCGAACTTAGACGAATTCTGGATCTAGAAATTAAACAAAAGCAGTTTGAGGAGAATATCAATGAAAATCCAAACGAAAAATTAATGCAACAGCTCCGTGAACGTGGTCCAAAAGTATATTGAAATAATAAATTAGATTTTTAGTAAAATTCACATTTGTTTTATTGTTTTTAGAATTTTAAAGGCTTTTTGATCTTTACCGAACATTTTTACCAGTTCTTTATTTTAAAGAATTCATTGACAAAATAGAACTTTATCGTCTATAAAGTAAAATCAAATAGATCGCAACACATGAACTCAATTGTCATCTATTAGAAATAATTTAATAACTCAGAATAATTAAAGTAAGGACTCCAAGTAATTTTTAACTAAATGGATTCCTGAATTTTTTTATCTTCCTTGAAAGCTGAGCAAAGCTTGTGCGTCCTGTAGTGAGCTTTCAAATTAGAATAACAACTAAACTTGTTCGTACAACTTATGTTGGCACATGAGTATTTTTTAATTCCAGTATGGGTGCTGAAAATAAAAATTTATTAAATGAGTATTCAATTATCAAGTAAAGTTATAGTTTACCTCATATGGGTACTTAAACTTGCTCGGTGACTGAAGGCTGAAGGACAAACAGTGCAACTGAATGGTTTATCATGAGTGTGAGATCTTTCATGAACTTTAACTTGTGAGCTCGTTCGAAAAGTCTTAACGCAAAAGCTGCAACAATAAGCAAGTTTCCCAGAATGCACTGATTCATGAGTTTTTAGCGAACCCAACGATCTAAAGCCTTTTTTGCAGTCTGGACACTTGTAAAGCGGAGAATCGCCACATTTGGAACGTTCGTGATCAGAAAGAATAACTCGGCTACTGAATGTTTTCCCGCAGGTTGTGCAAATAAAGCAATACTTTTTTGG
This sequence comes from Parochlus steinenii, assembly GCA_038502155.1. Lineage (NCBI taxonomy): Eukaryota > Metazoa > Arthropoda > Insecta > Diptera > Chironomidae > Parochlus > Parochlus steinenii. Next base: position 3,579,930 of record JAXCIN010000048.1, on the reverse strand, counting down.
TACGATTGGTTTAAGATCTTCGTGAGCATATCTGAAGTGGTTGTGAAGCTTTTCAGGATGAGAGTACAGTTTATTGCAAATTTTGCATTCTAATCTTTCTTTATGATGTTTGTATTGATGATCTTGAACTTTCTTCATTGTTTCATAATAACTGGCACAACAGCTGCATTTAAAAATTAATGATCCAGTTGGTCCATGAAAAGGAGTATGCTTTGCTAAAGTATTCTTGCTAATAAATTTTTTGTTGCAAATTTTGCATTTAAATTTTGCTCTCGATGAAGGCTTTCGGTAACGATTCACAGTCTCATAATTATATTTCTGCAAAATCACATTATGTTCAGCTCTTAAATGCTTGATAGACACATGCTTTTTTCTATATATTTTAGGGCACAATGAACACTCGTAGCAATTAGATTTTTTTCTTATGTAGTCCAAATAGCTGAAAGAAAATAAATTGAATTTAAATGGATTTAAAATAAATGAATATTTTACTTTGATTCATCCTCTGATTCTTCAACAGCACTTATTTCATCGTCTGAGAATCCACCAGAGAGTGATCCATCTTGAGGATCTATTGTTGAAACTGTTTTTTCCCATAACACCTCACTATTTTTTTCCATTTCTATTTCTTTAAGTTTAGTTGTATCTTTTTTTGAGTTTATTCCGATAAAATCAAAATTGTCGATTTCGGGCTCCGTTAAAACTTCATTTTTAAATATTATCTCATAAGATTGTCCATCACCAAGCTCTTGCATCGATGAGTTGTAAACTTCAACAGAAGTAACACTTATGATTTCAATTTGTTTCCTTTCAGTGGGAGCTTCAGGTTCTACTACGGTTTCGTGAGGTATTTCTACTAATATTGGTAAAATTGCTTGCACTTCTGGAATGATTAAAGTATTAAGAGCTACTCGAACATGATTAACGATTTCTTCTGTCTTCAAATTTAAAGATTCAGCTACAATTTCTGAAGCCTCTTGTTCGACCATCGCTTGCATGAATTCAGGAATCTCTTGTAAGACAAGTTTAGCTCTTTTAGAATCTTTTCCTTCGATTTTTCTGACACTTGGTCTAGGAGCAATTTTTTTGTTCGTAAAAATTTTTAGTCCGCAAGTATCAGGTCGAGCACGGCGATGTTTTATTAAATTTCCGATGCAACTAAAGCGTGAGTTGCAGTTCTGGCAAAAATATGGCTAAAATGGTAAAATAATAATCAACTATGCTAGTATAAAGCATCTGGAATAGCAAAGTACCTTTATTCCAGTATGGATAGAAGCGTGTGTAACCAGCGACTCTCGGTAGGCAAACTTTTTATCACAGAGATCACACGAAAATGGCTTTTCACCTATCGAAATGAGATAACGTTAAAATCTTGACCTAGATTCCAATAATGATTTTTCTGAATAATTTATTAACTAGCCTGTATGAGAGCGTTCGTGAACTTTTAATTGCCCTTTCGAGATGAAATCAGCGCCACAAAATCCGCAAAGATTTTTCTTGATGCCTGCATGGATTAGCTTGTGCGTTTTGAGGGCATGTATAGTTTGAAAAGTACCATCACATTGCTCACATCGAAAGTTTCGTTCCTTTCCGCAATTCGTGTCACAGTGCATTCTTAAAAACAAACAGTTATGGTTATGTAAATCTTTTTTTGTTATGGAAACTGCTTACTTCAACATATTTTTATTCTTTAACTTCATTCCGCAACTTAGACAGACTTCAGGAACCACTTTAGGAATCATCTTTGTCGGGATCTTCTGTTCATGATGATTTTGAATGTGTTTTTCTAAGAACTTTTTCAGTTTGTATGTTTTTCCACAGGTCAGGCAAGCTAGATTTTTCGTAGTCAAGCACCTACATAAGCTTATCTCATCTGTGAAAGAAAGAACAGAATATTCGGTGTCTAATATTTTAAATAAACTTTTATCTGTTTCGTCTTTGCATCGAGGCAATTGAGCAACAATATAAACAAATTGAAGATAATTGAAGCATCTATTTAGAGCAGGCAATTGAGATTAAATTAGGCTTAGTATAATCGGGGATTTCAGTGAGTGAACAACTTAAAGAAATGTAAAATAATAAGCGATGTGCAAAGATTGGGCTAAAAAATGGGATTATTCTATGTTTATAAAGGTAGGAGAGACTTACGTGAGCATGTTGAGCAATTGCTACTAACCATTGCGTTTTTAAATGAATTTTTATGATTTCTAAACAAATTATAATTGACTTCCTGTTGTACTTTACAACAAGGGGTTAATCATGGAAATTTTTCGATGACAATTGAGTAACAAGTGAGTAGGTTAGGAGCCGAATAAATTGACCGTTATATTTTCAAACCATATAAATTTACAAAATAATCGAAAATAATTAAGAATATATGCTAATTACTATTATACAATTGTTATACCACAATATACAGTGATAATATTTTCGGATTACCACAGTATTAGTTTTAATAAGATTCCTGAGCGTCTTGGACAGAATGCCATGGGGTTATTAAATTTGAAGTACTAAATGGAAGAATTTATATTTGTTAATCGCTGTTTCTTGAATGAACGAGCTTATAACATCTTGAAGAACCCGTTTGTACACACGTCATATTACACTTGAAAATTACCGACTCTAATTGGCTAGAATCGCAGACATTAAAAGTTTATGTCGTAGAGAGCGATATTTTTTATTTATTATTACATCAATAAAATGAAACATTTTATACTGGAGAATGATGATAGTATGGTATTTATTTTCATGTTTATGACTGCTTTATATTGCATACAAATCTCAGAAGAAAAGAATTCCGAAAACACACTTGTATATCCGTTTTCATAGTACTTTGCTCGATCAAGGAGTGAATTATTTAACTAAAGATTATTATTAAAGGATGACAAAGCATAATGCTAAATATTTGTATATGTTGTTTTAAAATTAATCTAGATAGAAAAAAATTCAGATTTATCATTTTAAATATCATAAAGCAATTTTTTAAAATAGAAAGAGTCTAAATATAGCGTCACAAATAAATTAAAAATGTATTTTACTCCTTTCATCTAATATGATCGCCTTGACTATTATGTGCTCTTATTTATTACACATTTATTTTTCACATACAAAAGACACATTTTACAACTCACTCTTGTCAAGTAAAGCTACAATGTACACCAAGTCCTTGCAGCTAGAACTCTGTTTTGTATAACAAGTTTAATTGCTAGTTGGCGAGTGTTTTTTATTTAGCTGATAAGCATCTTAAGATTTATATTAATCGACAATAATGTTCGTGTGTATGTTATTAATAGTATTATATTATAAAAGCAGTCGCACAAGGATCTTGGGTTCAATAGCTTTTTCTAGCCTGTAAACAATTTCTACACACCATGCTCTGTATTTGCAATACAATCCAATTAACGTGAAAAACTCCATTCTCTTCAGTTTTCAAGACTAGAGACAGCTTTATCTAACACAATCATGGCTTGGCATATTTTAGCTTTAATATATTTCATGTATCATCAAAGGCAAAAAAGTCACTATGAACTCTACAAGAAGGACTATCATAAAATACGAGAGGATACACTTTTATTACAGGAAAAATAAAATATAAAAGCTAAAATGCGTGAGAGGGTTTTCCCTTGCGAAGCTTTCAGCCGCAAGTTTTCCCCACAAATGAGTGGAAAAAAATCTAAACAATTTTTTCAAGCTTTGTGTGCTTTCCAACACAACAGCACAACGCGGTTCGCTCTTTGTTCTAATGCCGTAGAGCCTTTTAATAGGTTTTAAAGTTTTCATTGATTTTTTGCCTCCGACATAATTGATAATTTCTTCCGATATAGATCTTGTGCTGGTTTTCTTTTTTGGTGCTTTGGTGCTTTAGTGTAGAACACAATAGCGCATGCTTCAGCATTAGATGGTGTGTATAACATTTCTATGCAAATATCAGGAATTAGAAGCATTCTGAGAAAGGTGTATCTAAATATTTATATTAGAATTTGGAGCATAGTTTGTTGGGAAATATTTGCATATTAAAGGAAATGGCACATTCCACCGCTAACCCGCATCTCTTGATATTCTTAATATTGTTTTCACTCGTGCTATACTCATTAAAACGCAGCTCAACCGCTAGCCTACCATTCTAGTATGTTATTTGCTCGTCATCATCCAATAAACTGGTGCTTTTCATATCCAGACGAAAGCTCAAATCGCATCAATTCTCAATCCCAAACACATCGCGCTTTAGTATCACCCTGGAAAACCAGTTTTAGCAGCGCTGCTGTTTTTGCGCACTTCCCCAGTCTTAGCAGTTTACTACTATGACGTTCAAGGGACGTTGAATGAAAGGTTGTGATACACTAACATTATTCAGTAGAAAGGATTCACTGATGAATTTTAATCGAAGCAATTCGAAATTTTCAAAATGTCAATTCAAAATTTGTTTAATTTAAAATTACAAAAAAAGGTCAGATAAATATCAAACATTTATCCTTAGAAAAATCCCTACCTCTAACTGGAATTTTCCCAATATCGAATGGAAAACGTTTGGAAACAAGGCAAACACACAACAAGAAAGCTTCAAAAGCTCGCAGTGCTCGACCGAGAAAAGTTGTTAGGCCACTTGGGGGGTTCTAGACACTAGTCATGCGGGATGTGAAACTTTAAGCCATCCAATTTATTTCAAGTCACCCAGAAATCAAAGTGTTTAGTTGTTTAGCGTGTAATTGTGTAAAAACTACGATAAATTACGATAAGTTTCAGCCAAAAAGTTGAATTTTCGGTTGAAGAATCTGGTGGAAGAAAAGTTTTCTCGTATCCTTCGTGAAGGAAAGAGAAAGCTCGAAAGCTTTCGCGCGAGTGGAATATCGATATATATATATAGAGCTATATGGCGGAAAATACAAACCTCAGAACAGTTTTTCGGTCGAGAGCTTTAGTTCGTGCGCGTCGATTGAAATAATAACATCTCGATAAGTTGTTGTATATATTATATAATTTTTAGAGTTGTGCACTGGCAAAACACTATAGGTATATGTATGTGGGTACGGAAAAGGGACGTTAAGTCCTTTGTGGAAGGCAAACGGAGAGTTTAACGCTACAAAAACGCGTACGCTTAGCCATCAAAACCCCCAAAATCCGAGTAAAAAAAACAGTTATTATTAAAAAAGGATTAGATAAAAAAAATGTCGTAGGAAAAATGTCGTTCAACCGCTCCTTTTTTCCACTCAACTAACTGCGAGACCGCAGCCAGCAGGCCAGAGTCATGAAAACAAGCTGGCACAATGAGGCAGTGGGCCCACCACGCTTGAAGCTCCGATTGCAGGCCCTCCCCCTCTTGAAAATGCTGAAAATGGGATTTATCAGCCTCTCGCTATTCCTGCTCACCATAAACATAGTGCAGGCGGACATGCAGCAGCATCAGTACTATGACCTGAATGTCTCCAACTTTTCCACGCTAACCAGCATGAATATCACGGGTAAGGCTTCGAACCAGACTTTACCAAAGGATTAGTTTTTTTTTTCTTCACTGGAATCAACGGAATTTAAGCTCCTAGTGCACAAATTTAGAGGTTATATTGAACCAAAATTGCCGAAAACTACGCAAAACTTGAAAAAATTATTGAAATGAGCAAAATAGTATTTGAGCAGTGCAAAAAGAACTCTATGGAAGCTCGTGTAGAAATAGATCGATAGCGTATTGATTTTTAAACTCTCTACTAAAAGCTCCACTTTTTAAATACGAATGGTTAATTTGACCTAGTTGGTGAAATATGCACAATCGTTCGTGCACTAAGTATATGCACTCTCCATAGACTTTGTCTGCTTTAAGTGTGTTAAAATGGTAACTTAACAGTTTTTGCCTACTTGTTTTGAGGAAATGGAATGAATGAGCTTTTTAAGCAAAACTTCTGAAGTTGTGCAATTTATTTTGAAATTTTGTGCTTTCCAAAAGAAAGGATACTGAAAACGAACGAAATGCTATATTAGCTCAGGGAAGTGTAAAACTGGTTTCAGCTTATTTTATAATTGTCAAGGAATGGCTGTGCTTAATGCAAAGTTTTGTAATATCCATTGGGAATAAAAAATGTTATAATGTTTTTGTGCGATTACTATAATTCTAATTATCAATTAAGCTGATTGGAAATTCAGAAAGTGCTTTTTAAACAGTGATTGGAAAAGTATGGTGCGGATTTTTTGTTCAAAAATGAATTGAATAAGGGAATTGGATTTTAATAACATGTCCCAGATATCATGTGACTGTGTGTGTGATCTCGAGTGATTTAGACTTCCAGATTATGACCTAAAGATGGTTTATTTCCGGATTTTCTTGACATTAGCCAATTTTTCATACAATTTTATATAAAACTACAATTTTGGATACTGAAAAAATTTTTTTCAATTAATTTGAACTTTTAGAAGGTCCTTCAAATTTTATTGAAAAAATAATTAAAGTTGGATTTTTTGAAAAGCGCATTAAATTTGAAGATAAGCTTAAAATTTTCCAAATACTGAACCAATTCAAGCATAGAAATAAATCGAGATAATCAATTTATTCAATCACTTAAATGAACCGTTCAAATGGTTTTCGCACATCTTAAGCTGAGTTTTCATCTAAGAAATTTTTTCGAAGCAAATTGTGTCGAAACATTGTTTTAAATGAGTATACGGTATTAAGTGTTTATTAAGCCCTACTAATGGCTATTTGCATTAAAATATTCAGTATATTATATTATCTTGCTTTTGGTGAAGATTTGAAGAATTAAGTTAGGTGCTTGTAAAAATCTTTTTCCACTTCATCCAGTTACGTTTCTTGTGAAAACTGGTTTTAGAAGATTGTTAGTAGTGGTTTTGTATAGCTGGTCCTGAGCAAGAAAGTCCAAAACAAATCATAGGAACATTTTGCTAGAATATTGTTTCAGAACAATTTTCCTTGGTGTAAATGTAGATTTCAATCAAGTCATAATTTTTCAACAGAACTCAAATTTAATTAAAAAGTGTCCTAAACTTGCAATTTCGAAATCAATTTGTATAAAATCAATTAAAAGATAAAATTAACTCGTTCTATTGAAATGAAAATTTAAGTTTATAAGTATGGCAAGCATAATGACATCAGTATATAGAAGCTTTTTCATTATAAAAACTCAATACAAAAAAAAATGGATTCTGAAAACAATGCTGTATATTTATACGATTTATTAAATTACGGCATTTGAAAATGTAATTTGTTATTATTGTCTGTTATTTTTAAAATAAAATAATATAGCATTGTTTTTCCATAAAACCTATTATAATACCAGATAAAAATACTACCGAGAATTTAATTTTAATACAATTTGTATTTTTAGACATTATTGAATTCTTTTAAAACTGTATTGATAAAAATATCACAAAAGCTGTTAAAATTTTAATTGAATTTAAATGCATCTCAACATCATTATTTCACTAAAACATGTCACAAAAATCTCCCAAAATCTTGAAAAGCTTCTCTCAAAAAAGCTTAAACAAATTTTTTTATGAGCTTTATGGCTTTACTGATGACGCATAAAATGATTTCATACAATACAAATGAGTCGATTTAGGTTCCCATCTATTCTTTTTCTTTGCTGAAGTTTTTTTCTGGATCAGTTTCATCTGGCCGATAAATTACTGAGGAGATGTATGGATAGATTATGGTATAAATATGATTGTTGGGCCCTGAATACAATAAATACGATAAATGCGCTAAGCTAAATACGGTAAGCATCAGCTAGAGAATGCCAGGCAAATGAATAATGCGTGCCATACCACACAGATTATGCTGAAGGATCCAAGTTGAATAAAAAGTACATTAATTCTGAGGCGAACAAAAAGGCACGAGCGACAGCAAGGAATTCTTGGCGCTTGCAAATGGTGAGGCGATGAAAAACAGGATCGTTAGGGGAGGATTTTAGTGGGATACCTCAAGAAAGTGATGAAAAGAGTGATTGTGAAAGTAAATTATATTCTTTTGATGCATTTGTTAAGAGAGATAAAGACGTTGCGGAGCTTTTGTGCTTTCGAGAGATATATTACTTCTTTTGTTCACAAGTCCTGAATTTTGTATTTTGTTTCCTTGAACCCTTTAATACCTCTTATACTAATTTTTGTGAGAACATGTTATTCTTTAAAATTGACTTATTGTTACTCATGTTTGTGATGATAAAGTTTCGTTGGAAACTTCTTAAAACAAATCGAGATATTAAAATTCAAAAGGATATATTCCTTTATAGCATTAGCAAAACAATTTCATTAGAGAAAACTATGCTGTAGAAATATGTGCAAGGCTGAAAGACGTAGCTAGACATTTTCTGTCCCATTCGAGCAAATATAAAATTTGCAAAAAGACTTTCCGCAAATAATAAATGGTAAAGCTGTGTGCAATTTTTAATTATCATACATTGTGCCTACTCCTTTGTTCTCTTAAAGTTCTCGATGCTTGACAATCTCTACATTTTCTAGCTCGCGCGTTCTTCACTAATAATGATTTGAACACTGCACATGAACATCGTGAAAGGCAGAAGTTGCCTCAGTTTCCGCCTCAAGTGCTCATAAATTAAAGTATGTTTATTATGTTTATGTGCTTAAATTATGCATTAGCACATGAGCAATAATTTGCTGTGCTTCTTCAACTTTTTGTACCTAGCGCGCCCGCTTTACGATTGGGAAAAACTTGGCTGAGAGAACTGCTCATAATTTTCCCATCTATGGGTATTAAAATATATCAGACAGAATTATTCTCATGTGCACACTTATGAATGCTTGCAGCGATCATTTTTGTAAGGCGATGATAATAGAAACAATTCACTTTGACTATTAAACTAGTAATGGCTTCTGAATGTGCTGAATTTGTACGCCAGCTTTTCGCTTTTTGCAGCTTGTAGATGGCAAAACTTAAACTAAGTGGATATACTATATTGTTTAATTGATAATTAATTATGTTGGACGTTTTTAGGGTCCACAAGCTCAATAAATCAACCGCATAACATTGCTCACATTTACAAATTTACACGAAGCACTTTCACAATTTTTTACAATTTTGAAACTCTATAGAGCTTTAAAAGTGCCCAACTTTTATCTTTTGTTGATAATGAAGTGCTTGAAACACTGTGGATGATATCTAGGGTAGCATATAGTATTTTAAAATGGTACAAAGCTATGCTATACTTTTGTTGATACTTTGTATTTTGATAACGACTTTTTTTTTAAGTTTTGAAAAAGTTGTTCTCATGCATCTTTTAACTTCTTAATCAGATTCAATTTGGTATTCTACAGAGTCGACCACATTTTACATATGTTGTAAATTTTGACTCTCTTCTAGATCTTTAATGTATCTTAATGCGAAGATACAGAATAGATTTTTGTTTTTAAAAAGCACACATTTTATTTTCTCTTACTCCAAAATGAACATGATTTCAAACTCATATATTCAATGTTTGAGATATTTATTTAAGTAAATATTTTGTATAAAAATTATTCGAAATTTCCTTGTTTTAGTGAACACATGTTCGGTTCAATAAAATATATTTCTTGAATCAAAGAATGTGAACTGAAACAAATGTGATAGTTTGAAAATATTACAATGATATTTATTCAAATGACCGTTTAAATTGAGCTCTGGATCAACTTCCTATATTCATGAATAAAACATTTTATACAGCATGGTACTCATAATATGAAAAATTTAACGCATCCAGTTTACTAATAAACGTGAAATCCTGGCAATAAAATAATTTAATTGCTGCACTTTGAAAATATTGTTGTTACCATCAATCAATTTGAATGATCCTCTGCATTTATTTAAATTTTTTAAAATATGATTGGTTCACAAAATTGCATAGTGTGATTACATTGAAGGATACGTTAATATTTGAAATCCAATATTTCGTACTGAATTTCAAATAATAGAGAATTAAAATAAAATATTCCATAGTTATTATATGGTAACCATCGTTAAGCATTTACTGATATTAAATATTCATACCTTCATACATTGTCTAGAGGTCAAAATTCTCCTGCTTTCATCAAAGCTTGCTCGGCTGAAATTCATGAAACTCTACATAGTTTATAATAATTATGACAAGTGTTAATTTTCCCTTGAGCCTTGACAAACAATTAACATGATATTCACGCAAGAGACTATAAGAGACTAAAGGACAAATTAAACGATTAAAAGTAATGATTGATATAAAATAGAAAATTAAGGGCGATTGATTTTTGGGACTAGGAAGTTGTGTGAATGAAAATGTTTTGTTTGCATTTAATGACTTATTTGTTACAGTAATTTATTACTTTTATGGCTTTTTTGTTACACTATAGCGATGAGTGTTTTTGTTTCTGATTATGTTGGCTTATCTAAGATTTATGTAGTAAGTGGGAGTGGGTAGATGACCTCATTTATTCGTTTAACAAACAACCATGAGAGCACGTGAAATTTTAATCTCAAAACAGTTTTGCTTTACAATTGTCAAGCCACGGATTATTCACTGTAACCACTAATACAAATACTTATATGTTAATTTTTTATATCTAATAATTCTCTTTTTGTCTTCTATTTTAGGCTCCACTAGCCTCGGAAATGTCACGCACAAAGATCCACTGTTTCCGGAAGACTTGTTCACACTGGAGCAGCGTCGCAATGGTGCCGTGATCTTTCACATCTTAGGCGTGCTATACATGTTTGTCGCGCTGGCGATCGTTTGCGACGAATTTTTTGTGCCTTCTTTGGACGTGATCATCGAGAAGCTGGGTATTACAGACGATGTAGCCGGAGCGACATTTATGGCGGCCGGTGGAAGTGCTCCAGAGCTGTTCACTAGTGTTATTGGTGTGTTTGTTTCATTCGATGATGTTGGTATCGGTACAATTGTGGGCTCAGCTGTGTTTAACATCTTGTTCGTGATTGGAATGTGCGCGCTTTTCTCCAAGACACTGCTTACGTTGACGTGGTGGCCGCTGTTCCGAGACTGCACCTTCTACTCCGTGAGCTTGCTCACTTTGATTCTGTTCTTCAAAGATAACCTCATCTATTGGTACGAGGCCGCCACGTTATTTTCAATTTACATCACTTATGCCATCTTCATGAAGTGGAATCAGGAAGTGGAGCGATGCGTGAAGAAAGTCATTTACAAAAATAAGGTGACCAGAGTTCGAAGCACAGATCAACTAATGCCTGCAGTAAGTAGTTGAGACATGCATGTTGTTAGATGATAGATCTGCCTCCATCCGAACCAAAAAAAGACCATAAATCAGTTAAATAATATTTTGAATTTATAATGAAGAATTTTATCAGTTCACTTTCTACTATTCCGTGTATAATTTCAACGGTATTTGCCGACAGAGATGTGGTAACTTTATAAGTTTTCTTATGATTTCCTTTTTTGTGAACTTTTAACTGCTGGGTAAGTTGAAAAAAAATCATTTTTTCATCTATAGGGATACTGATTGAGATTTTGAGAAATCAGAACTGAAGATGTAACAAATCTCATTATTTTGTTGCTCAGCTAATTACTTTAACTGAGAAGTATGCATCTAATTAAGCTTTGATTAATCAATTTCAACAATCAGTGTCTCTACAATCATCGCATTTTTCTGTTAAAGCTACTTGGAGCTTAAAAACTGAATGTTGTTACACCCGAAAAATAATTATGCGATAAATTTGTTTAAATTATTCAAATTTGGACGAGCGTGGTGCAGGAATTAGAGGAATTTTCAGTTTTTCTCCACTGTTTTTCATATCTCATTTAACTTGCAAAGGCGAATATTTTACCATCACCGCTAAGGCGGGTAAAAATGACATTAAAACAGATGACTGCTCATTAAATTCAGGAATTATAGTTTATAATTTATCTTTCTCATAAAATTTGTGTTTGCCTTTCTGATTTAAAGTTATGGTTTAATTGCGGCTACCGTTGAGGGAATTCTGATTTAAGTTTTCACAAATTTCAAAGTTTACAGTTGTCCTAGTATTCCCAGATTTCCCAGTTGTATGTTAACTTTATATTCGCTTTATTATGAACAATTTCGTATAGCCTAAAATTACATGGTCAACAATGTTAGGTCTGTTTAATGCTGAGGTAAAATTTGCGGTGTAAATTGGGCAATGATTCAAAAGGGATTTTTTCTCGTTCAAAAACACACAAGTTTCTCGTAATATTTTGTGTTTTCTAGTTTGTTGTTTTAAAAGTTTGGCGTGGTTTGGCGTTTTAATTAAAGTTTATAGTTGACCAGCAGCAGATTAAATTTTTAAACTATTTTAATTTACAAAATTTTAATCTGAATTGAAGTATTCTGTGAAAGAAAAGTTTTATAATGGTCGTAGTTATTGGTTTTGATGTGGTTTTTTAAGTTCAGAAGTTGATGAATTTGTATTTTTTTTTTCAAGCTCTAATTAAACTACGCTATAAAAAATTTACATTTGAAAATTAATGAGTCTCAAAAATATAAAGCTTTTAAAATTTATTTTATCACTTTTTGCCAAATAAACTGATAGAATCGCACTGAACTAATCTTATTACATATCTAGAGATATATCAGTCTCTAACTTGTTACTTAGAAACACATATAAAGATAATGGTTGCCCTAAGGACCTTTCAAAACCCATGCTTTTTATATGTATACAGTATTAAATTTAATAGTTATGCATAAATGCCTATACTTAAAATATAAACAAGTAGCAAAACTTTTAGAAGCCTTAAAAAAGCTTTCAAAATAAATCTTAAACCTATACCTCATATCTATATAAATCCAATTCACTCTTTTAAAATATCTCCATAAACTTTTATTCCCAAAGTGAATTAATAATTTCGCAGCCGATTCAAATTTAATTGATTTTTTAACTGACCAAACGTACATAACAGCCTTAATTTTCATAGAAAACTGTTAAATTAAACGCAACTTCAATTCTGTGACAAATCCTCACAAAATTTTAACAGAATTCCACAAAATTGAACACATGAAGTCGACAAAGTCACGCAGGCAAGGACTAGCCTTTTGTCACACAGCACAAAATATTAATTATTCTCTTGCCTGGCATTATGTATAATTATATTTTCAATTTAATTAAAGCGCACAGATTAAGTTGTTGGGTGTCGTTATGTGATTTAAACGAGCTCATAATTCTTGTCCAATTCCATATATTACCCAGGGAATCATACAATTGTATTTATAGTCGGGTTGAATGTAATAACACATAAATGTAACATACATGATTTCTGGTATTGTGGCCAGGTAGCAGGACTTTTATTGAGTTTGTACGAATTATTATAAAAGAGAATAATCATCTGAAGTTAACCTTTTTTCCATTAATTGACTTAATGGTAAAAAGGTCATGCAAAAAGTTCTATATTGGAAGGGATTATTGTATTATGAAGATAATTGACGATTAATCGATTTGAGATTGGTGCGCTGAAGTCTTGACAAGTCACTTGTTACGTTTACAATTTTTAAATACTTTATATCCGTATTAGCTTTGATTTATTTATTGAAGCTTTTTTATAGTGATATTTATAATAATTCTTCACCCAAGTTTTATGAAAACTGTGTTGCAATAAACTTCAGCAACACTCAAAACCCTGACCGTCAAAAATCAATTGACATATATATCACTCTAATTCAAGATTTTCTATTCTGCTGGCTAAGAGTACTTAAAAGCTAATAAAGTACGAGCTGCTGCCTGCAATTAACAGACCAACAAAATAATAATAATTCCATGCAAACACCCATAATTTATTTAATACGACCCTCCAGGTCATGTAACAACAATTACAGTGCTGCCACTACTACACAGAGCAACCAAATATACACATAAATAAAAACTTGAATAAAAATATACAACTATGCTATACATAAGTTTTATGTGTGCTCTGAAGGTCCTCGAGCAATTTATTATTAAAGCATTTGAACCCCGAACTTTAACGGAAAAGGTCCTCGCTCATCGGATTGTTGAGTGTGCCAGCAAATTACATATTAATTAAATTATTGCTAGCAAGCGCTTGGGCCGAATTATTCAATCACAGAAAGCACTAAAATGTAACTATAGAACTCGTTTCTTGCTCGATTGAATTCGAGCCAAACGGTGATTTTTGTGTGCCATTTCAACTTTCGAACGCTCGCTGAACTTCTTCCGTTTATGTAAATTATGTAAAATAAAAAAACTATGCTGCTATAAAAGTATGTAGAGCATATTGTAATTGGGTAGATAAAAATCGATATTACAACGTATAATGTAAATATTTTGTGCCGAATTGATTTCTATGTTGGCTCACTAAAAAAACCCAGCGACTCTGGGCAAAAATTGTATCAAGAAGCAACTCAAATGCTTTAAAAGGAAAGCTTATATAAATAGTTCAGTTTTATATGAAGAATAACTTTGCATACTCTTTTTAGTATTATCATTCTATTAAGTTTACCCATGAATTTACTGCTCGTAAATGTAGTTTGGATATGTATATACACGTCAAGTATACGTATAATATTACTGTGTGTTTTGGCGGGATTTTTCAATAAGATTTTTGTGTCGTTTTTGTGTGTTTATTTTATTTGAGAAATTTCTGAAATTAAATGTTAGTTTAATGTTGTATTGCCATTTAATATCAATCAATTAAAATCACTGAAGTTTAGATCTTTTTCACAAATGCGACATTCATTCATGATGGAAATTCAGTCAAGAATTAAATATAAAATTAGAAAATAATGATTTTGATTAAAATCAACAGTATATGCAAGGTTTAAGTACAAAATAATAGCCTTCCATAGCTCAGCACGTTTTACACATTTTTTTGTTGAAATTTCCACGCTTTGGCGTTGCGTTTTTATCTTGGCGGGTTCTTACAAATAAAACATAATCTCCATCATTTGATATGTTTATTTATTTAACCATTAAATGAGATTACTTTCAAGATTTTCTGCCAATAAATGAAGAGCTTTCTATCTGATCAACGTAACCATTAAAATATCCCTTCTAGGCGCTGATATCGCTATATCACAGAACTAGCTTGAAACAAAGCAAACATTAAATGAGAAATCAATACGCCAAGTACGCCATTTTTGCAGCATGGGTAAGACAACATAGAACATTCCCTTACATTCTGCCCGACAGTAGCACAAAAAAATCTGTAAAAGCTAAATCAGCTCGTCTTCATCCAACTCCATTATGTGAAACGCTTTAAAATAAAATTAAGTGGATGACGAGAGACAAAAACATACAATGGCGAAGCCCATATGAGACTTTTATACATACTTTCATACTTTTTTCGTACTTGATCACTAGACAATATGCAAATAACATTATGATTATTTTATGGCATTTTTCAATGAAGCACCACCATCATGCTCGGAAACACAAAATTGCCTCGGCATGCCATGTGAGCCCCACCATCTCCACTCGCTTTTTGAAAATATGACAAATGGAATATCATTTTTTTGCTTAAAGAGATTGGGTTACATTTACATTTTCATGTTTTTCTCTCAATATTTAATGTTTTTATGTTGAATTAAATGCTTGCTCGTATTTTATTACTATTCCTACATACACACATAAACTAAGCGGAATGAGCCATAAAATATAAATCAAGATTATGTGGCACTCGGACGAGCGTTGGCAAACAATATGGTATCTGCGTTGAAGAATTGCAGCGGCTGATCCATGCATAACAATTATTTGGGGAAGCTTTGAATGGGGCTTTGTAAGCTTTGGAGGGAGCTTCGGCTATGAACAGTTGCCAAATGTTTATGAGGAATAGAAGCAAAAATTTTGGACACTGTTAGTAATTGTTATGATTTAAAGTAAATTTGTGAATTTTCCCTGCAACGTGTTGTACTTGAAGGGTGTTATAACGTATTTACATATTTTTGAGTGCTGATCTTTTCAAATAAGAAATTATTGTTGTAGTCAAATCTTTTAACAGGACGCTTCCCAAAAATCATAAAACTCTAGTTTGTCATAACTCAGGCCATGCCTATCAATTAAGTATGAATGCATACAACCTACATAATCAGAACATTGCATCAGAATTTTTTTTAAGTCAGAGCATGAAGCATCATTGGGACGAGTTGTGCATAAAAACAATAAATAATGGATGAAGTGTTGGCCAAAATAAAAAGAATCTGGATCGTGATTGCTCATAGTTTAATACACAATATTCATGCATATCAAATTAAATTGTGTTTGCAATGATTAATTTAATAAATTATTATTCAAATTTTATGCATGTTGAATTTGCACATGAAATTTTGTTTGTGTTTTGTTGCTTTTATTCGCTTTTTTCATGTGGTTGTCAATTTAACATGGATATTGTACGTTTTTGTGGAAAGCTTTTAAATTTTTATGTGTTTTGGCGTTTCACGACACACTTTTACATGGAATGCTGATTTTATGGCTCACAGTTAAATTGGCGTATCGGGGAAATGCACTGAGCACCTGAGCAATCCTGTGGTGGTTTAAAAGCTCGAGAATGGCAACAAAACATTGACATATTAAAAAATTAGGTTATTATTCATAGAAATAATATTTTAAAAAATTAGATTTAATTGTGTTAAATATTTTTGCTACCGCTTAAAAAAATTATGAATTATTTAAAACACTGTTTTTATTTGAGTTGATGCCAGTAACAAAACTCTAAATCCACTTTTCTGAAAAATGCTTTTTATTCACTAAATCAACAGATAACAACATAAAATTACTAAAAAACTAAAAAAAACCAAAAATTTACTTCGGCATCTTATAAATATTCACTCAGTTCCCACGCGTTTTTAGTCAATTTTGTTCAAAAATTTGGGTGATAAATGTATGATCAGCGGTAAAATCAGTTTCTCACTGAGTTTTCAAGATTGCCTTTCCAAATAAGTTTTAAATGATCAATAAATGATGAAATTTTGTAAAAAATGTATTTTTTTTGAAAATTTATTTTTTGGGGTCTATAGAATTAGGCGCGCAAGTCAAAAAAACGTATTTGAATTTGCATGCGCTGTTACTCAAACCACTGCAGCTACAAAAATTTGACACTTATCATAAAACATCAATAATATAGTCGAGAACAATAAAATATCTTTGGTTTGAATAATTTCCATCAAATAAGACTACTGCAAGCATTTGAAGCCACGCGCGCATGGACAAATTCTTACTCAAACTTTTTTTTCGTTTTCGTGAGAGTAACAAAACTCTAACCACCAAAAAATTTAAAAACTTTGTATCTCCTCGAGTTTTATGAATTTCTTTACAAACTAAATTTTATTTTATGGTTTTTAGTGATAAGAATCGAAAAAAAAAATATTTTCAAAAAAATGTCTTTTAGGGGGGGTGTAATAAATCTTCAAAGGGAAAAAAAGAGCATTCTTGTCGGACGGATTGTTCATGAACCAATAATCAGAAAATGTTGAAATACATCTTAAAAAATGCGTAAATTAATATGAAATGAGGATAAAAAAATATTTTTATCATTTTCATCGAGCCAAGACTTTTATTTTAGAATAAAACTTGTATGCACGAGCCGTAGAATGCGCGCTTGGATTGAAATGACCCGTAAAGTCTTGCCTCGATGAAAATGATAAAAATGCTTTTTAATACTCATTTCATATTAATTTACGCATTTTTTAAGATGTATTTCAACATTTTCTGATTATTGGTTCATGAACAATCCGTCCGACAAGAATGCTCTTTTTTTCCCTTTGAAGATTTATTACACCCCCCCTAAAAGACATTTTTTTGAAAATATTTTTTTTTTCGATTCTTATCACTAAAAACCATAAAATTAAATTTAGTTTGTAAAGAAATTCATAAAACTCGAGGAGATACAAAGTTTTTAAATTTTTTGGTGGTTAGAGTTTTGTTACTCTCTCGAAAACGAAAAAAAAGTTTGAGTAAGAATTTGTCCATGCGCGCGTGGCTTCAAATGCTTGCAGTAGTCTTATTTGATGGAAATTATTCAAACCAAAGATATTTTATTGTTCTCTACTATATTATTGATGTTTTATGATAAGTGTCAAATTTTTGTAGCTGCAGTGATTTGAGAAACAGCGCATGCAAAGTCAAATGCGTTTTTTTGACTTGCACACCCAATTCTAAAGACCCCAAAAAACAAATTTTCAAAAAAAATACATTTTTTACAAAATTTCATCATTTATTGATCAATTAAAACTTATTTGAAAAAGCTATCTTGAAAACTCAGTGAGAAACGTGAACTTTTGCAAAAGTTCATTTATCTAAAAATTTTGTTTGAGGGAGTTAGAGTTTTGTTACTGGCATCAACTCATTTAACCCTGCAGATTTTAAGAATCAATTTGAATGGAAAACATCAGGGAGATGTTTTATTACCCACTCAATATCAAGTCAAATCCTCTAAAGCTCCACATTCGTGCCCTCAAACTGGATAAAGCTGATATTTCTCCATTATTATTAAAAATATGTCATTCATGCATTAATACTATTTAAGTATTTGAACATTTGAGTATTTGCATAGCCAAATTTCAAAATTTGCAAAATATACAAAAATTCCCAAAATACGATAATGACTGTAGCGATAGCACTGAATAATGCTTCCATTCCCCCGATTTTAAACGTGCCAGAGTTGTTTGCCATCACGACATAACAATTTTGTAGCAACAAAATCAGGAAAATCATCGAGAATATTGGGCGATACACCAAATAATACATTTAATTTTGCTATGCATGCTGCTCTGGGATCGGTTGTTGTATGCTAAAAATATTATCATTCTAAATAATTTAAAAAGCTTCAAAAAAGCCTGGTTCTCAAAAAACAAGATGACCACAAATCATTTCGTGATCTCACCTTTATTACAAAAATTCGAAGCTTTTTAGAGCTTTAAAAAAAGTTTATATTCTTCAAGAATATCAAATTTTTAAAATACCATGAATAATTGTTCTCCTGTAAGCAACCCTGAATCAGTTTGTGTATTTTTATATAATCTCGATATAATCATAATTATCATAATTATGACCTATCAGACCATCACTAATAGTTGAGCTTTAACATTATTGTGATTAGAAAAACCAAAGATTAGTAAGAAGTATACCACAACACATTCAAGTGTAAATACATTTAATAATAACAACAAGTTCTATTTTCAAGCTTTTAGAAATGTAAATAAGCTTTAAAATCAAAGTTACCCTAAAATAGCTCCTATCCAACGATTTTTTTATATTAAAAAAGTATATCGAAATGAAAAATGATTTGCGTTTATGTTGAAGAAATTTTCGTTGGTATTGTTCACGATTTAATACGTAAATTCAATAATTTTCCCATTTTTCATGCTTGCCATAACTTGAATTCAAAGCGTAGCTTTTTTTTTCACATGCCCATTCGTATTCTGCACCTAATTTCCTTGGCTCGATAGCAAAATAACATTAAAAATGTATAAGTCTACATCTATGCGGGAATTATCCTGATTCGAGTGTTTTTGGGGAATTTTTGCGTTTTTTGTGTGTTTTTTGGTTTTCAACAGCGCAGAACTCGTTTTTGCTTTGTGTTTTTATCCAAAAATAGGTCAATTATTCTTTACACTAGAAAACTAGCACATTATGTGCTTCGAGGAAGGAAAATGTGCATGTGACGCTTTACATAGAGAAAACACTGGTACAATGTGGAAATACTATGGCAAATAAAAATGTACACAGCAAGAGATAAAATTCAAGGATAAAGTGCAGTACTTTGAACAGTTTTTATGTGCGGTTTTGAAGAATTTTCTGAATTTAAAAATCATGACAAGGCTAGACACTGTGAGGAAGATAGATGGATATAAAGCAGTGGTGTCAATTGTTGCGGTTTGTAAGGAGTGGAGGAGTTATTAAAGTCAATCAAATATGGTAATCCATTGAAGGGCGTAATTTACTTGACATAGAATTCCAAGCTTTTTTGAGGCGTTTGTGCGGTTTTACCGGTCATTTCTAACTTCACAAAATAATTATGTTAATTATGCTGTGAATGTGAGTTTAAAAAGAGAACATATTGGGTTTATTCCATCCTATTCTGATTCCAACTTCTTTCACACCTCTACTGTTTTTGACACTGATTAAATAGACCATAAATTAGGTTGAATTTAACTGGCTTCAAATGATACTAAACTTTTAATTTTAAGCCACAAAAAACTTGATATTCCGAAAGTCTGCTTTTAATATGTAAAACTTATAATTAAGATATTAATATCCATCTTTTTGGAGATGGCAATTTACAAAATATTGCAACCTAATTTTCTTATTTTAAAAATGAGTTAACGATAGTGAAACAAAATGAGTGTTTTAATTTATTTTTTACTCATTTTTGTAATGAATTATGTTTCACATATAAAAATTACTTATAATTTCTTAAAAATTTCATGAATCACTAAATTGTCAATAACAAATTCCAATAACAACCCCAGCCAAAAGCTGTACAATGTATATTGTACAATACATCTTAAATAATATATAGCACTTCATAATTCCGCTCGCCATTGACCTTACCGTTCGTTCATATTTTTAATGAAAAATCACTTAATTATTTATAAGCTAACGTATATAGTTCCTGCTGTCAAGCATTTGTTGAAGCCTTTTTTTTTACATAATAACAGCCACGCCGAGGCTTTGAAATAATAAATTGACGTCACTTTTTCCGATATATATTAGTATTATGGGTTTTAACAACATACCTCAAGAATTCATGGATTCCGTGAATTAAGAGGTTCGCAACTAAGGCACAAATGCTAATAACTTTGCGCCAAACGAAAAGTGAACGCAGAATACCATTTCATTGTTTGCAAAGTATAATTATACATATTTATAAATTAATATATACGTATTATACATATTATATATTCCTTGATATAATTTATTGCAAGGCTGCGATGTATCTTGATCTAAAGATAAAGATCAGATCATTTGATCTTGATCTAAAAAATAAAAAAAAAGATCCAGATCAATTGATCTTGATCTTTCAAAAAAAAAAAAAGATAAAGATCAATTGATCTTTATCTAAAAAAAAAAAAAAAATCTCGATAAAGATCAATTGATCTTGATAAAAAAAAGATCAATTGATCTTGATCTTTTCGAAAAAAAAAGATCAAGATAATTTGATCTTGATTTTTATTCAATAAAAAATCAATAAAATTTTTTCAGGTTATGTCTTCAGTTGTCTATTTTTCCTCTTGTAACTAATTTACCATATGTTTCGCTATTGATAAATTTTATGTGCTACCATATTCTATGATATATGGGATAAAAAGCTTTTTTTTTTGTCCCACATATATCATAGAATTTGCAATAACATAAATTTAACAATAGCGAAAATATATGGTTACAAGAACGACAACCTAAGACATAATCTGAAAAAAAATTAATTGATCTTTTATCTGAATAAAATTAGATCAAGATCAAATTATCTTTTCTTAAGATCAAATAAATTGATCTTGATCTTTTTTGATAAAATTTCAATTGATCTTTATCTTTTTTTTTTTTTGAAAGATCAAGATCAATTGATCTTGATCTTTTTTATTTTTTTTAGATACAGATCAAATGATCTGATCTTTATCTGATCTTTATCTAAAGATCAAGATCCATCGCACCCTTGAATTTATTGCATTAGTTTTATATATTATTATTTGAAGGGATTACTCACATGTACAATATAAAAGTGATTTTTATAAAAGTTATCGTTACTCGAAACATATACTCAATGATTATACCATTAACACTTGAAAAGCTACACTTGAACGACCCTTGATCTTTTTAAAATGAAAGTTTTGATAAAATTTTGTAAATTTACTCGAACTAACATAAAATATTTTAAATTCATTGAATTAAAGTGCTTTGAGGAGACCTACTAAATTCCCTTGAAAAATTACGATAAGTGGGTGCTACAAATTATTCATACGAAAATTGTTTACTTTTAACTTTAATTATTGCGCGTTTATCCCTCAATTTACCTCAATTTTGTGTTTTGTGGTGAAAGGATGTTTTATGAATGGGATCTTCATTTTGAGAAAATACTTTAAGTTGTAAAGCTTAAAAGAAAGTTATGTTTAGCAAACGTGCTAAAAACTTTGGCCACTACATACTTATTTATGTGTCGTAATATCGTGATTTCGGATAATAAAAAATCAAATAAATAAATCAAAAATCATTAAAAGTTTTTATGGATCTAAGAACTTTTAAAACTTAAATGGTCAATTATTATTTTTTTCAAAACTTTATCAATTGGTCATAAATATTTTATGTAAAAGTTTTTGATGACATATTGGTGTAAGACGGGTAAATGAACAAACTTGAACTTTCATTCAGTTGTTAACAAAAAATAATTATACATATTATATATATCCGTGCAACCTCAAACATAGGCAACACTTACAAAACTTGTCCATATTATCGATCTAAAACGTGAAAAACCCACAAAAAATCAGTTTAATTTTTAATGATTGTATCGATTATACGCTGATTAAAAAATTATGCACGCGCTCTATGGAAAATATGATTATTATTATTTTATCCAAAAAAACATCAAAAATTCCAAGCGCGTAAAAAGAATTCCATTGAGAATAAGCTGAAATATTCTGCCTGACTCATCATACCAGAATCAATCAAGTTCCACCAGTTTAAATTGCCCACAGTAAGGACGTTGATGAAGCATTAGTGGTTCTGGGTGTTTGTTGGCACTTCCATAATCTTAAATCCATTAGAAAAATATCCCTTCCCCACAAAATTTAGGGTATAGTTGCTATAGAACTTACTATATGTATAACTAATTTTATGGCATGGAATAGTATACGGTTTCCAATGGAATAAATCATATTAATGCAAACTCCATTTTCGCTTATCGGCAAAATCATAATTCTCGCCCAAGTTGCTGAAAAAAAGGGAAATCAATACCGGGACTAGCAAGAATATTTGTTTGAATCAGGGTTCGGAATTATGTACAAAAGTATAAAGTTATTTTTTGTTGCAGTTTTCAATCAGATGAAAGCTTGCCAAAGCTGAATGAATGATTGAATGAATAAATTTTTTTTTCCTTCGAAATATTCAAAAGCTTTTGTTTATGACAAAAACAATTTAATTCCAGTTTACGCATTCAACCCTGCCCTAAGTATAAGCCATTCATTTTAATTTTTCGATCGTTTGTTTCGTTGAGCAACAACCTTATGGTGTGTGCAGTAATTGTAACACATTTTACTACTATTTGAGCAAACCCTTGTTCAATGTTTGCCCGAAGGCTCCGCAAATAAAAAAGCAGCAACAACAGCACAAAAAAAATCCCAGCTGAATAGTCATGACAAAAGCAGTAATATCTAGCACCAACTATCAAGTATGAATAAGCTGTATTGAATACATTTTTTCTTCGGAAATATAAAAAAGCATGAAAACCGTAATTTATATAATGAAGATTTGTGTAAGTGGAAGAGCGTTTTTCCGCCTTATAGTTTGCTTGTGCCTGATGTGCTATGTTTACGATGTAGACGCTGTATACGCGATTGTTTGTGAGAGGTGTCGAAACGCTACACAATACACACTTGTGCGCCGATATCAAATATTCATAAAATCGCAGTTGCTGGTATTATATTTTGTTATTCTGTTATTCGGATATATTTTCTTTGTTGTTATTTTTTCTGTGTTGCTGGTGCTGGGTGGCAATTGACTTGATCATAATAATTAAGTACATTGTGTACATGCGTTTATGATTTAATAAGTACTCGGCTGTAAGTTCTGCAACATATTATCGGCATAACAATTATTCTTACATGTCATTTTTAATGCATAATGCACTGTTTATTTTCAAAGCTTTCTGCTTGAAATAATGTAAGAAAATTATATTATAAGTTAAATTTGTTTTTACTGGAAACCCTTCCATATTCAACTCTTTTACATAAACCCATCAAGTCAGTCAGTTTAAATTTTTAAGCTTCAATGAGCTTTATGTTTGATTGTGGAGAGACACAAAATTTATCTTGATCTAACGGTTAGTTTTCTCATATGTTTAAAGGGCTCAGATAAATAAACAAGCGATACATTTTGGTTGTGTTTTGTATGAGGCTACGGAATTTAGATATATAGATAAAAATGTCTAAAGTATTTCTTTTTTCAAAATGTTGTTATTACTCACTATTGTCAACCATCATGATACTAATTGATAAAAGCTTTCAAAACATAAAATTAACCAAAAGAATTTCAATCAGCGGCTTAAAACAATATATAATGAATGAAATAAGAAATTCTAAAATCTGAAAAACTGTCATTTCCCGACAAAAACAATATCCACAAAAAATATGCTTCATGCTCAAATATGATTTATCTTAAACTCCAATTTCGTATATGCTTGTGCTCCATTTATCTTTTCGAGTCGCGCTAAGCTCGTCAAGCTTTCACATACAGTAAAGAACAGAGCAAAGAACACAACGCGAGGATATAAGTATAGAGATGTTTCAGATTGTGTAGATTGCGCTATAGATTGTGTTCAACATAAATAGTCAAACTACTATGTATCTCGATTTGTATCGTACGCAACGCTATATCCATACATTTAATATTTCTAGGGCTGTGCAAGACAGTTATTGATTTTTGTCAGAGAGAATCGTTTTCGTTTTTACGGCTTTGCGAATAGCAGCTAAAAAAATGTGTAAATATCCTCTTTTTCAACATTTGCCAGCATTGAAACATTTGTGAGGCAGAAATTATGGCAGAGTATACACTATTCAGTACATTGAGAATACGCAGGACACAGAGCAAAATTGAGCTTTCAATGATGTTGTGCGAAATGCAGGCGGGAGAGTATAAACTAGAGATAGTTTTTCCAACAAAAGAAATGTGAGACTAAACGCAAAATGTATAAGGCTTTTTTGTTGGTTGCCACTCGCCTTTCGTGAATATGCCAAGCACATAAAAGTGGTATACATTAAATATGGATGTAGGTCTACTCAATGTAGTAATACAAGGTTAGTAACGATGATAAAAAAATAACAAGTGTTTTGTACACATAAAAGCACTTGGTCCGGAGCTTGTGTATTTTTAGAGATGAAGAGACGAGTTGAGGATCAGGTCAGGAATTTGGAGTTGGGGGGTATTTCGTGACGGAAGTCTGGGTGGGTGTTTTAGGTAAATAAGCTACATGAAGTCATGCAAATGTTCAGCTATAAGTTTTATTTATTGGAGGGTTACTCGTGAACAAGGTCAGGGTTTTGTTTTGAATCATTTTTGAGAACTTGTTAATACTCATCGAAAAAATGTGAAATTAAATGTTAAGAAATTTCAAAAACTTTAACTAAAAACAAAATCACAACTTAAATATTTTTGCTATTTTGAGACACAAAAATCTATCGTGAAAAGCTTAATTTTCCAAAAAATCCGCTTTCCTAATGATCATAAAGTCAAAACTAAATGAAACGTGACATAAAAACGCCTTAAAAAGGATCGCATGGCCTAATTCTTTGTCCAGCCCCACAAGGCACAATAAAATACAGAAATACAGAAATTCTTTCGTGGAAAACTTTTTCTCCACACATTTTTTGTGCAAAATCATTGGAAACGAGAATTTCTTTTCTGGTGACTCTTGACTGTGTACAATTGAACAACTAAACAACTTTTCCGAGCAATGAAACAATCGATTTTACGTCCCTATTAATTGCCATTAACATATTTCATGTTTTCTGTTCGCTTTTTTAAAAGCTCCCCACTTTACCGAACAAATTTATTCGCGCGACTTTTTGGCCAGGGCTGCAATCTACAACTTAAGAACTTATATCAGCGCTAATTGCAGATTAGATTTATGGACTGGGGTGGCCACAGTAAACAGTTGAAGGTCGTTTAAAGGTTTGCCGCCAAAAATTAGGGAACTAGTCATCATTTAGAATCTATTTAGTGGTTTAACGTCGCCCACAATGCTAAAAGTTACCCAGGCAAAAGCCAGGATGGAAAAAAAACAGATTATTTTATTTTTTATGCGAATGGTATTATAATTGTTATTATTATTTTAGGTGTTTTATGGCATTTTCATTTGAGAATTCGTATAGCCCATAAAAATATATCGATTTGGAACCAGAATGTCAAAATTCAAGGCAAATAGAGTCTCATTATTCGCTGTTATTGTTGGATCATACTCTGTTTAGATGTTGGTCAGGGATTGGAATGAAACAGTCTAGTGAAACAATAACGTAAAATAAAAAACTACCAAAACTATTCCTTAAAATAATAAATTGGAATTGGATTCAATAGAACCTGGAAAGAATTATTAACATAACAAAGTATTTATAAGTAAATTCACCTAAAATTAGATTAATTAATACAAAATCAACGAAATCAACTCTAAGTCTCCACTATTTCGGTCAAGTTAATCATATAAATTACCTCTAAGCTCCCACCCCTGACCACCAGTTTGTTTAATAACCATCGCAACCTCTATATTAAAAATTGAATATTCAATCTCAATCATTCAAGCAAACATTTGCATTGTTTGAGAATGTTACATTGAAATTAAACTATTCTATGTATTGTTTCATTATGAGTTTAGCTGTTATCCAAAAAACTTAGTTTAGAGGACAATTTGTTAATTTGGACGTTTCTTATTTCATATCTAGGAGTTTTAGATTTATTCAACTTTAGTTTGTTACTTTGTTACTTTTTCTTAAAATTATATTTTTGTTGGAAACCTTCATTTTTTCCTTTTTCGTTTGGACCATTCTGTTCCTTAATTGTTTGTCACGTTTCTATATATATATATACTTAGTAGCTTTATTGCTTTATGCAATTTTTTTTGGATACCAGATGTTTGATCAAGACGCAGATGCTGCGATTAAACCAAATAAACCCAAACTAAAACTTTCCTACATTATATTTCGTCTCTTTAGGGTAACGCTGCAAACTCATCTGAAACATCTATGGCGACACAGCCGGGTGGGTCGGTAACATCGCGAGCCGCCTCCGAAAGTCGCTCAGGACCACCTGGATCGAGCGGAAGCGCACCAGGTAACACAGCAACCGGAGCGAAGTTCCGTCATGGTTTACTGCAACTTATGATACATACTATTGACCCATTGCACGATGGTAAGGTTCACTTAAGTCTGATTTCATTAAAATTCATTTTTATATTCTGTCCGTTTTTTTTAAACTATAACAAATATATTATATTGACAATTTTACTATTGGATTGATTATTGATTATTAATTATATAATATTCTAATTAAATGTGGAAACTTAATGACAATGATAGCATATTTCTAAGATTTGCATTTGGTAATGAGTATGTCTTAAATGTTTTATGAGTTTTGTTAATGAGATTTATAATTATTGTTTGAGGAGGGGGCTGGAGAAGAAGTTATTTGACAAGTACATGGTGGCTTATCTAATTATAATCTTTATTACTATTCGTGTCTTCACATTTGCCACACATATCGATTTGAGAGAGTTTTTGAATGCTTCATATACTTTGTCATAGATTTTGCTAAAGCTTTTTATGGTGAAAATATATAATTAAACATAATCTGAAACTTATTTTAATAGCTTGGGACAATTTTTGAAAATGTATCCATAAGATTTTGTTTAATTTTGATCAAAATTATAAAGTATTTTTTTAATATTCAAGGATTCAAAGACAATTTACAACAAAATTGCAAAAGAAATGTATGAGTATTTCCACCCGAAAGCATCCAAAAGAAATTTAAAGAAAAAGAACTTGTTAAATGAAAATTATGTAGACGAGTTTAATTCACATTTAACCACAAAAGCATCCTCTCTCAGCTTCTTCAGCTCCTGATTTTAATGATTTTTGCTGGTTTGGCCCATTTTTGCATTTTTGAGATTGGCTGCCTGAAATTTTATGCCCAGAAACGAATAATTTATATTTTATAATTTCTTGTTTTCCTGTTTTTAAAGTGATTGCATATTATTATGGTTGAAATGATTAATTTACAAATTTATCTTAGTTGCGTGTTAAAAGCAAGTATAATCGATTTAATTGGTCAAAAGTATTATAAAACAAAATTCTTTCAAGCAAATTCTATCTTGCTTCTAAACTTTCTTGAAACATTCAAAGTTTTCGTTCATTCTATAAATGAAATATCAATCTTGTGCGGAACACCAAATCATTCCTTTAACCTTATGAGTTGTTCATTTCTTTCTGGTACATACTCATGCTTCGTTTTTTTGGTTTGCATGCCCTTCCCATGTTGTTGCAAAAGCTCGCTTTCGAAGTTAGGAGCAACGCCAGAAGCCAATTTCATATTAAAATTTTGTGCAGCAAAATGTTTAAACTGATCACCAGTTGTTGAAATTTTTTGAGCAGAAAGTTGAAAATCTTTAGATTGGCCAATGAATTATGGCATACATTTTAGAAAAAAAAAACATTTTCACTCTGACCAAACTTTAATATGAAATGTAACTTTTTGTAATTTAGAAAAATATTTCTGCTTCTTTTTTCATTCTAAATCGTTTTCGTTTAATTTATGGCTTTAATATCATATTTTTGAGCAGCAGATATATTTTTTGTGTATTTTATATTTATGTATTTTTCAATCTTGTTGTTGCTGTTGGAATTGATACTTTGCAATTTGTATTTTATTTTCTATAATAACTGTCGAAATATTTTTTGTACATAAATTTCCCCAATTTATCCAATTTATAACTATTTTTTTCTCCTCTGTGTCAGTCCATAGATATTCCAAAGCATACAGCATTATTAGTTTGTACATAAATATGTCTTTCTCAGAGTGTCTAGCAGTGTATTAGATTGTATTAGTGCTATTCTGCAATTTTATATCAGCAGGGGCTTATAAAAAATTTAAGCAATGATTTATTGAACTTGTGAGGTTTAAGAAATTTTTGGTCAGCTCCTCTCATTAATGATTGTTCAAACCATATCACTTTATACTGATCTTATAAAATTGAAAAAAAAAACTTCACAATTTTCATTAAAATCAATAACCCCTGCAAATCATTCCAAAAGTCCCCAACCAACCCCAAAAATCAATGCACTTGGCAAAAAGTTTTCTACTTTTGAGTTGTAGCTCCTTGTGTTTCTTCCGTTCTCGTTACTTTTATCCTTTCAAAAATTATATTCAAAATTAATATTTACATAACTTTTGTAGGTAAACTGCTGTTCCTTTAAGAAACTGCTTTTTCTGTACTTTCAAATATTTGTTGTTTTTTTTTTGAAAACTTAATGTTACATTTCTGAATTGGAAAATAAAAGCAAATATGTTTACTATTGTTGAGTTCAGGTCGGTGTTTAGCGCTATTCAATGGTAAATGTGTTAAGATGTTACTATTCTGTTGAGACGCAATCTCTGCTTAGGCCGACTGTTTCAATGTGATGTTACAAGTAAAATTCTATAAATTGAATATATTTTTATTTTCCAAACCCAAATGTGATTCAAAACCGGTGTATTAATATGAAAACATAATGAAAGAACCCGTTCCAGGTAAAGTTGATGAGAAAGCCACGCAATTGCACGCGATCGCCTCACTTAAAGTGTTGTTGGATGCCACGAAGCCGCAACGTGGAGCCGCCACCTCGTCGGCTGCAAATCACGTCAAAATTAATCTTAAAGAAACCACTTTAGCCAGCGATCGTCCAAACGGGAACATCGACACGACACTTGACTCGGTGAGTATCACCAATCTTATACATTGTAGAATTAAAGTAGAATTAAAACTAAAAGACAAAACAAATTGATCTTCATTTTCCACCTTCTACTTATGACGTCAGCAAGCAACCTTAATCTATTTCCATTTAAAAATTATTCAAACTTTCTACAAAAACATGAAAACGTATAGTCAACACGCTAATCTTGAATCTCGCTGTAGGGTGTGGATGCCGAAGATGAGCCCGAGGCATTAAGCATGGCGTGGCCTTCAAGCAACAGAAAACGAATCACGTATCTACTAGTAGCTCCAATTGTTTTCCCACTGTGGCTCACCCTTCCAGACACTAGAACGCCCCGAGGGAAAAGATTTTTCCCTATGACCTTCATTGGTTCCATTGCTTGGATAGCTATTTATTCATATCTTATGGTGTGGTGGGCAAATGTCGCTGGTGACACCGCCAGTATCCCACCTGAGGTATTTATTATGATCATGATTTCGTTGCATTTTAGTTTCTTTATAACCATAAACAAAATAACCATCTAATTAATCTGATTTTAAAACGATTCTAGGTGATGGGCTTGACATTCTTAGCTGCAGGAACTTCCATTCCTGATTTAATTACATCGGTTATTGTAGCACGTAAAGGATTTGGTGATATGGCTGTCTCTAGTTCTGTTGGTAGCAATATATTTGATGTTACAGTAGGGTAAGTTCTCTAACTTTTTATGCTCTTCTATGGTTTACAGGTCAGGTTTATCGTCAAACTAATAGTGTTATGGCTGGTTATGACATTATAGAGTGATAAAGCTCTTTTAATGACCTTATCAAAAGTTTAATATTTCTGTGCGCTCTGCTGCTTCACCAAATTAGAAGATATAATGGCGTGAACGAAAGTTTAGACTGGAATTTGTATTATGTTTATACGGTGTTGTTGTGGCTAGTTGTTTGATATTTTTGATAGAAAGTCGTATAAATTTTATAAGATTCATGAAATTTTGATTTAAGACTTTAAAAAAAAATGGAATGATTTGTTTTTAAGGACTCAATCCAACCTCAATCACAAAATTATTTTTTTTATGAGCTCTTGAAATCGTCAAAACCAACATGAAGCCTTGAAAAACTTAAGGCGTTTCAGACTGAAATACATTAGCTACCATATAAATGTATTGGGTATGATAAAATATATGGTTATGTTTTTCCATTTTTCAAGTCAATGATAAAGATCAAAAAAAAAAATTTTTACACACTGTATTAATTTTGACATTAAAATTAAAAAAATAGAAATTTCAGTATTTCAGTAAATTTTTTGACATTTATATGGTATTGCGAAATGTTAATCTGGCCAAAAGAATCCGCTAACATTTGTTTATATCGGTTTTTCTTGTGGCAAATCTAAAAATAACTCAAAGTTCATTCCACTATTAGTTCGAGCTTTCGACACGTTATAGCATTCAATTCTTATTAAATCAAAAAAAATGGTTGAGATATTTCAATTTGTTTAATTTGGTGCGCGTTTAACATTTTATTTCACCAATAATAAAAATAAATTCTGAAAATATCAAAGATTTTCTAATTTTCCATTTTGATGGTAAAAATATGGAAAAATTGAAATATAAAAATATTTATTTATTTATGGTGTCATGCACTACAAAACCCAAAAGCATATTATTAAAAAACATAATTCCAACAACTATGCAAAGGCAAATAACAGTGGAAATTATTGAAAAATATGAAATTGAAATTTTTGTTGTTGCCATTTATGCTATTGATATTTAGCTAGAGGAGCTGACAAAAACTTTACGCTACATAAAGTGGCATTGTTAATGTCATGTACTGATTGTACACTGTAGCCTCGTGTAGCTAAGCGATGCAAACAATTGCAACACCCATAGATCATACATGTTGTTCATGTTTTTATGCCATCTAATTTTTTTATAGCATAGTTTTTCTTTTATTCCATTGTTTTTCATGTTTTCTCTGGTACATTGAATCAGCCATCAAAACTTACTCTTAGAATCTTTACAGAAACGAAAAAGAATTTCAAGCAAAAGTTTACATAATATATAATTTTTGAGATTGAAACTTTGAAAGGAACCCTCGATTTTTCACATTACAGGTTACCAGTGCCGTGGTTGATTTACGGTTTCATCTATGGCCAGCCGGTTGAGGTGAACTCACAGGGCATGGTGTGCTCCATCACGATATTGTTCATGATGCTGTTATTCGTTATCATGTCAATCGCCTGCTTCCGGTGGAAGATGAACAAGGGTTTAGGATTTTCTATGTTCATCTTATACTTTGTCTTTGTTGCCGTCTCCCTTATGTTCGAGTATGACGTGATCGTGTGCCCATTCTAAATGCGTCCGCATTTACATCCCCCGCAACCATTAACGTGGAAATATCCACAAACAACAAACATAATAAAAAGAAACAAGACACATAAGACACCGACTTAGCTGAACAAAAAATTTAAGCGCCAATTGAAGTGGAATTATTAACTCGGCGGGCATCCAATTGAATGAATTTTATTAAAAACATTAAATTTAAACAAATTAAAGTCTAAAAATTATATAAAAAGTATAGAAATTCACAAATAACCGTCTTAAGAAAATTTTAAACAAAAAGTATTTAGTTAATAAATGATACTAAATTTTAATACTAAAAAACTGTAGGAACTTTAACATGAGGAAAAATGCATTCGTTATAACCACAGAAGGCAAACAAAATATAGGATAATAAAAAATTGATTTTCTCCTTTTTCTCTCTAGCATACATTAAAAACTGTATTTAAAAATAAATATATTCCCATTCTCTTTCATCCAGTAGCATTATCACGTTATGTGTTGGGTTGTAAGGGTTTGAGAAGCTTTAAATTTAAGTTAATTAACTCTCTAACAACAAAAGATCAAATTTACTCACTTGAAGTTAAACCGTAGTTCAAAATTGATTAGTTCATAGAAAAATGATTAATTGATGAGCCGAAGATCAAGAACGATCGATCAATTACTGTTACAACAGACAATTAATGTAAACTGTCAAGAAAGATCAATTTTTAGAATTTCTCAAACCCTGCTATATATAGCGCCATTCAAACCAGTTTGTGTAGTTGCAGCAAACACTACCATTTTCCACACCATTATGGCACATTTTTGCACAAAGAAGCGTGAAAATGTTTTTAATTTGATGGTTTTTTCTCTTGCATTCAATTTTGTATGATGAGAACGCACTTTAGACTGTTATACGCCATGTTATATACTTTGTTATACTTGGGCCCAGCTACAATTGTCGGAACCATTTTTTTGTTTATTTAATGTGTTGTTTTAATCAACTTTTATTCGAAACGAATGCAAAGCTCAGCGGTTTAAATGGGAAACTACTTATTTCCTTCTGAGTTGAAGCTTCGGTACATAATGTTCACAGTAATTTTAAGCCATCAACATAATTGTAGACTTGCATTGTGGTTGCTTGATGGATGTCATAATTTGTAAATATTTAATAATTTGTAATTTATAATATGAGTACAAATTATAGTTTATTCGAATTTATGCTTTCAACAAAACAAAAAACATTCAAATTTACATCGTAGATTGGTAGT
Organism: Parochlus steinenii; assembly: GCA_038502155.1. NCBI lineage: Eukaryota > Metazoa > Arthropoda > Insecta > Diptera > Chironomidae > Parochlus > Parochlus steinenii. Next base: position 3,546,783 of record JAXCIN010000048.1, on the reverse strand, counting down.
TGTGAGTTATTTTTACCAAGAGAAAAATATAATACCAAAAATCCATTTTAAAAGTTTCTAAAAATAAACATCGACATATAACCAAACTTACCAAAGCCCATAGTTATTGCAAAATATAGTCATAATTATATGATTATTTGGATATTTTCTCTACAAATAACGGCTGAAAATACCAAAAGATAAATAAATAAAAATTTCACAGAACTTCCACAAACATAAAAAATAATAGAAATTTACAAATTTTTATAAATTATCATCTTGAAACAAAAATAGCAGAAATATCGAAAATTATTATGTGAATCAAAACATGACATTCTGCTTCACTTTTAATGTAATAGTTCTTATTTTTCATTTGTAAATTTCAAAAATTCAAGGTCAAATTGAGAAAGAAGAAAAAAAATTTTTCAAGAGGGGCAAATCATATTTTAAGATTATTTTTGATGAAAATTTGAAATAATATTTTTTTAAAAGTGGTAACAAGTGGGAGCGTCCTTTTTTCAGATTAAAAAAAATCAAAAATTAGAAAGAAGAAAAAAAATTTTTCAGAGGGGCCGAATAATATTCTATTTGGTTCTAAAAAATTATACCGACAATATTCTATTTGGTTCTATGATGCAAGGTTGAACCAACGATATAGAAAGTGGAGTCGTGCAATGAAGTTGCGTCACTCAATTTTGAGATTTTAAGAGGGAATTTAAAAAGTTTTCTCTCTGATTTGCAAGATATAACTCGGCAGATTAATTGTTTTATTTCAGACTTAACTGTCCAACTATCTTGCACAACTCTCTGTATAGCTCCACTAAATCTAGGCAAACTACCAAAAACTTATAATAAACTAAAAACTCTCAATCTGATATTTTCACAGAGCAAAGTTTATGAATAAGTTTATGTTATCGCATTCATTAGACTCATACATTTTATGGTTTCTTATGATGTATAAAAACTTTTAAATAAATATACATATGTAAAATGTGACTATAAAATCATTGAGAAAAAATATAATTTATTGCATTTATGTTCCAGTCTAACCACTTGAACTTTTTTAGACGATTTACCAAACAATAACTCACAATTTTAAAGTTCTACTGAATCTATTGAATTGAATCTCTCTCTTGAATCCTAAACAATACTTCGAACAATTTCTACGGTAATAAGTATAGACTGTAAAGACAGCATAAAAATTAGGGGTTATTTATTTGCAATAAGACTATTAGATACATGAACAAAAAATCGGAAAGCCTAACCTAAAAAAATGTCAATTCCAGCGTTCGATTTGTGAGAAATTATATTTTTGCTCAAAAGTTTTTAGTAAAAAAGAAGCAATAAAGATTATTAAAGATGAAAATTAGGTATAACTTTTTAAATGAACAGTTTTTTAGACTTAATGACATTAGATGACATTATACATAAATAATAGCTACTAAGGAATTAGTGGGAGTTTGTATAGCCGAGTTTTTTTTTCTTGTATAGGTCGCACACAAAAATGGCTAACAATAACACTAAATAATAATTTATACACCATTCAGCCAGACAAACATTATTTTGTACAAATAGCAAGGGGTAGCATAAATATTGTATAAAAATGATGAAATAGACGCATAAATTTCGTGATTGTAAATTATCATTTTACAACATACATCGCAGAACTGACAACCAAATACTCGACACATTATTGCAAGTCTTTGTTCGATTCTTTTGGATCTGTTTTATTAAGATTTTATCATCATACAGCTTTTACTTGAATAAAAACATAAAATGTACTGAAAAAGGGTCGATAAAAGCATTGTCATTGTTATTGTTTCGTAGAAAACTGTCATATAAACGAATAACCTTAAAAAAATATTAAAACGGAGCACGTGGTCGACTTATGGAAGTTTATAAGAAACTTGATTAATTGTTGTGAATAAAGTGGAAGAAAAATGGCTTTTGATTTATGTTAATTGAGAAACAGAAGATTCTCCAGTATCTTATAGCTATATTTCGAATTTTATTTTATAAGGACTAAAATTCGTCATGTATGGTTTTAAATGATAAGGAAACAATGAAAAGTATTGCTTGCTTGGAAAGGTTTTTCATATATTCGACAATGCTACATAAAAGGTTATTCTGAGAGTTATTTACAAAACATTGCTAACCAATCTTCTTCATCACCCCATGCATATTTGATGTTTTGGAGCAACTTTCTAGTGAAAAATGTATCTACAACAAACAAAAGCTCTTGAATCATTAGATTCGCCTAATAACGTAATTTGACTCGTGGTTGCACTTTTGGCATTATTTGAGCTTTAAATAAATAATAACTGAAGCTGATTTTGTTGAAAATAGATCCAATAGTACATTTTTATAGCTGTATGTTCAAAAAAAAATTGCAAAAATTTTAATCCCGTCGTCATTTTAAACTTGGTGAACCAAATTGGGTAGATTGAAAATGTTTCTGTAGTGAAAAACTGTTTTAAAATAGTTCCTGGTGGCAAGCAGAGAGTCAGGCATCTGTCTATTCGTATGACCAACAGAATGTTCAAAGCTTGCCTGCGATCATAGAATATGTTTATAGGCGATGCGACACTTTTAATTTCATCTGGAACCTGCGACTAATATGCTACAGAACATTTTCAATTTGAGTCTTAACTGAAGAGCCGTTACAAAATATGTTAAATCAAATGTGTTCATTTACAAAGCAGACGATTCACTAGACGATTTTTAAATTGAATTCCATGAGTTTATAATGTGATGAGCATGTTTAAGGGCAGGGTTTTTCACAGATCCAAAAATTTCGTAAAATCTTTCAAGCCCTGCCAATTTTAAATTATTATCTTAATAAAATCCTTGTTTCCCATTATGAAGAATCATTAGAAAATCAAAGATTATGTATATCAGGAAGCGACACACTAACACTATTAAAGTGTTGGCTCACCTTTATTCTTAACTTTGACAGAATCAGACAGTTGATACAATAATGTGATGTAAATTTTACAAATAAATAGTTAACAAAAAAATAATAATTTATTAAAAAGTAAAAATAAATTATAGAGAGAAAGTTGAATCAAATAATAAGATCAAGTTTTACAAGTTTTTTCGTTAAGTATGATTTTTCGGTCCACAATGGTTGCAATCGCTCTGCAATCGCAACAAATAGATTACATTTTAACTGAGGAATGCGTGTAGATTTAAAATTTTAATTTTTATAAATGAGAAATTCTGCATTATTATTTTGGGCTATCGTCCAAGCGCTAAAGGCACACTCACATTTTACACAGAAATCCACACGGATAGTTGTTGTTATACGCTTTTTAGTAATTTTAATGGATTTGAGGACACCTTAAAGAGATTCAAATTTTTAGGATAAAAACGTTTTGAGGACTTTCTGTTGTATGTGTGCCATAAAAGCGCGTGTATGCGGAAATGTAAATAATAAGTGAAGATAATATATGATAGGTGTTGATTATAATCAGACTTTTTAGTACATAAACGATTGTACTGAGAGTCAGTGAAATATATCAGCACCCATCATATATTATCTTGACACTGAGCATATAAATACTATTACTATATACATAAAAATCCATTAAACATATATTTATGATCCAAAACCATGTAAAGGGAATATTTAAAGAGACAAAAATATATTGGCACGAATTAATGCTTCCTAAAACCAAATATGAGTTTAATTATTGTTAAATAATTTTATCGTTATCATACAAAGATATGAATATATATTTAAAGAAAAAACACGTTAATGAGATCAAAACAAAATTGTATAAAGAAACTGATGATTAGCACATAAAATGATGAATGACGGAGGATGTATAAGAGATAGAAAATGATTAATTTCATTTACTTTACTGAAATTGTGAAAACTGACAGTTTGAAGGACGCGCAGTGCCCTAGTATGCAATTTTGAATGAAGCTTATGTAAAGGATTACAAATCTCTTCCTTTGTTGATTTTATCTGGAAGTTTGTTTTCTCTTAGCTTCGGTTTTTGTTGCCCGTGAACCAAAAGAGCGAAATATCATTGGAGGAAAAATCATCTTGCTTGTTCCTTGGGTTTCCTTGAGTTTTATTGCAATTTCTTCTCAAGGATAATGGATGGTAGAGGATAGACTGAATATAATGAACATCAAATATGAAAGTTGTAGGGGTTTTTTTTTTTAATGAGCGAGTATCAAGAAAAACTGTTGTTATTATAGATGTATTTATACGAATCCTTGATTTAAATTGATCATTTTAATTACTTCAGTTTTGTTAAATTTTTTTCGTTTTTAGGCGTGTTAAGAGTAAACCTAAATGTAAGATTATATTCGTTTCTTCTCTACTCTCTACAATCTTTGAGATGATGTATTTTCTACCGAGGATAAGTCCCTTCTTGCTATATCCAACAAAAACACACACAAGCAATTTGACGATAAAAAATTACCAAAAAAAAGGATATTATTTTAGCCGACAAGGAACTAGCGACAAAAATGTGGATAATGATTAAGTAGTATAAGAAACAACGATAAACTTTTTAAAAAGAAATGAAAAAATATAAGAGTTAATGAATAATATTGTAATAATGTTAACTAGTTATGGTAGCAAACAAAGAAAAAATAATAAATCATAGATTGAAGCAAACAAAACATTATTTATCGAAATACCGAGAAAGAGCGAAGAAATTGGAAAATTATAAGATTGCAGCACCAAACATCGCAGATATAGTGTACGATTCGAAGTAAAATCGATCATTTTGGCAGGCCAAAGCGAAAAGGTGGTCGAGCATTTAATTGGTCTCTCTGGAGCTGGAAAGCTGTACAAATAAGAAGGGACGAGACGCCCACACGGACATATCGACGATAAATCTACCAACAAGCATAACAATTACAAACTATAAATTTTCATTGTAAAATGTTTGTAATTCCATTAAACTACTTGTGATGCTTGTACGCTGAAAGATTAAACAGCAACAGATCAAATTATGATTAAATTTGATGTTATAGATAGTTCCTACCAATTCAGAACAAACCAACACCAGCGATACTCTGCTGGGCTTAATCTTATTGTCATCTCCGTAACGGAACTTAAAAATGTAGGCGGAGAGCTTTTTTTCAAGTTTTAAAAAATATGACTGAATCAAAAAATTTTCACTAATATTGTAAGTAAAAATCTTTTGATTTTTGTTGTGTAAAAAATCTTTTCACGAATCTGCAAAATATCTAAATGATAAATGATAAAAGCATTTGTGCAAGGACGCAAACAACTCTTTAAAGTTAATTTGACAGCAAAGCTCTCCGTCGCCCTCCAATCTTTTGACACTCTTAATTGAACTCTTGAAACTTCTAGCTAATCTGTGGTATCTAAAAAACTCTTTGAGCATGTTCTAAAAAGTTAATTCTGTTAATTATTTCTAAAAAGTTGGTGAATCTCTTGTGTTTTGTCGTTGTGCGAATTTTCTGGAAATTTATTCGTATAAACAGAAAATTGTGATTGATGAGGATTCTTCGCATGCAAAGGCAAACAGTGCAAAATACATAGCGTAGAATGTTATTTCCGAGAAAACTTACTGTAAACTTTAGGAAAGGAATTGTTTTTGTTTCTTACGAACCAACTAGAAAAGTCTAAAAATATATAATTGCGCGCATATGTGATAAAATAAAAGCAGAGCAAATTTGAATACTTTAATGTTGTAGCACTTTCCTCCATTAAAAGCGTACATGATTTTATAATTTTTGCCGTCTCATTTCTTATGAATTATGAAAGTTCTTGCAAACTCATTTTTTTGTCGAATTTTGCATTTAATTATAAGGAGCAAGTTGAAATGATTAAATCAATCAACTCGCTCCATATTTATTCCATTTATTCCATGTATTCCATTTTGGGTGCCTGCTTTTCGCTCCTCATCACTCCCAACGTGATTGATGGGCATTCCCTTTTCTTGATCCTTTGAATCCTCGAATCCTTCTTTCATTCCTTGCAAATGTTTGTAAATATGTTTCGAATGTTCACAAATGGTTGCAAAAATGCTCAAATGGAGCCTAAATATGGTACACATTGGAGATACATTTAGCCTGCGACAACTCGTATATCTGAATCTAGGTTACGTACAAATGAGTGTGTTCTTGTAAATTATGTATTAAAAAAAGTGGTTACTGATTTATTGAGTTTCCTGAAACACCCAAAATATTACACAAAATACACATATCGCGATATTTTCAAGTTTCTCAAGATTCTGCCTATTTTCCAACTTTTGGTAGATAGAGATTGCTTTTCACAAGGACAAAATGTAGATTTTTTGTTTATGTTGATGATGCGTTGACGTCATTAAGCTTTTATGGCGACCCAAATCTGCATCATAGCCTAAATGTAAATCTTTTTGTGTTAAAGACGTACAATTGCTAAAAAAACAAAACATAACGTACCAATTCACCAAATCCATACATAACCTATATAAATGTGTAAATGAGGATGTAAAGCATGTAAATGTTCTCCAAATGTGGAAATAATTGACTCCATTCAGTCATTTTCAATAATCTACATTCAGCTTGATTATTAAACAAGTGAATTAATTGTTCATCGAGTATCCATAAATTTTCCATCCAAAAATAATCTTTAACGGCATTCACGTGTTTTTATGTATTGTTTAATTTTTTCTTTGTATTCCTTTGTGTTCACCTCGTTTGACGATTCAATCAGTCACATTAGTTTGGGAATGCTTGAGTGAATGTTTGGAGTGATTTACTGTTTATTGGTTTTGCGATGGCAGAACATGATTTGTTAGTAAATCTATTGGTTAGTTGGGGTATTTTCTTGTATATTGGGCAGGATTATATGGCTTTTGGTGATTCAAGTTTGAAATTTTCGAGGTTTCATGGAGAAATGTGACCTTAATCAAATTAAATTGTTAGATTTTTGTTCAACTTAGTAGTTAAAAATCCATATAATTTGCCTATACCAGAACCTTTAAATTCTAACCCAAAAATAGAAATTAACATCAAGAGATTTCATTAAATGCTTCTAAAAACACTTCCAAATTGGTTTTATATTTAAATTGTAGAATTGTATAGAAAGGTCAATTAAATCCAAATAATTCACATTTAACAATAGACGAAATAACAGACACATCTATTGCTATGTATATAGAGAAAATTAAAAAAGTCACATATAAAGTTATTTGCTCTTGAAAATTATATCCCATGACAAACAAACCTAGAAAAATGGTCTTTAAAAGTATGAAAACTTAAAAAAAATTTAAACAATTATATCTAAAAACATTATAACACATTCTTCTTCTCAAACAAACCTTTTAATAGAATATTTGGAGAAAAATACTCAAAAGTAAATTAAAGATTTTTCTTAAATTTAACTAAACAAACCTTAACGAAATGAAACAATTTAAAAAATGCAAAACTCTATTATTGACATCAAATTTACATTTAATTTGTATATAAACAGAATGTAGATTTTATCAACCTAAAATTAAAACAAACAAAACACAAAATTGAGCGAAATTAAAAGATTAAATTGTTGAATTTAACAGGAAAAAAAACGCAAAACCAGCGGGTCGATTTGTTAGTTATTATGTAGTTGAATTACCTAATCAATTAAAACAACTGCAAACAACATGCAATGATCGAAAATGGAATGAAAAGAATAAAAACGGACCAGATTTGATTATATTGGTGAAGGCTGTCTTTATATGATTTAAGTTTTTAAGACTTTTCTTGTTTCTTTTTTAGAATTTAACAGTTTTTGATTAATTTTAATGGTTATCTGTTAAAATTGCTTAAATTAATAAAATTTCTTGTGAATAACCATAAATCTAGTTATATGGCTGCAAATATATAGAGACAACTCCGAACCGATTAAAAATAAGTCCGTTGAAAATTTCACCATCTTAAGACGTAACACACTCACAATTAAGCTCTTAAGGAAAAATTGTACAATTAAGTTGATTCAGAGGAATTCATCATTTTAACTGAGTTTTGGTGTTAAAATAGTGGAAATTGTTTTATTAAAATTAAATAAAAAAGTATAATGAAGTTGTTTACGTTGAAAAAGATGAAAAATTAAAAAAAGGAAGTAACTATAAAGAAATATATACCTAAGACAATATATGAGATGAAATAAAAATGATAACAAAAAAATAATAAATATGTGGTCAGTTTTACTCTTCCTGCTGCTTCTCTTCTATTTTGTATCATTCATTTGTAGAGTTTCTTGAAACGCGGTTAATTAGTCGTCTGCTGGTAATTGCGGTGAGTTTTTATATTGCAGGATTTTTTTACTTTTTTGATCGTTTTAGGATGTTTTGATGGCTGTGAGATCGAATAGGAAATTTAGGTATTGAATCTATTTCTATCAATTCAGATAGAAATGTTTTTTTTTTTAATAAGATATACTTGGAAAATACTTTGATTTCAATTGTGCAATGTAACTTTTCATTGAGTGCCTAAAGATTTTCTAAAGTAAAAACCAAATATTTTGTAACACATTAATTTGCATTTTTATTTTAAACTTTTTTTTGTTGAATTTAAAAACTATAAATTGTTTAACTTTATTGAACACATATCACTTCCAATATTCATAATATTTTTGTTTGGCCACGATTCTGAGCTTCACGGAGTCCTTTTTATTTTAAATAGTTTACTCATAGTAAACAAACATGAACAAAGCAAAATAGTTGAGGACCAGAAGATCTGCTCAGAAGCGCTGGTAATTCCTTAATTTATAAATATCTGTTCGTACACTCCTGTGGAGGTTTTCGTTGTGATGCAAAAAAAATATTTAAAAATCAACCATTAGGAGTGTTTGGGAGTGTTTTCTTGCAAGCCGGCCATTTTTTACATTTAATAGTTTTGCAGGCATTTTTCTATGTGCGAAGAACAGGTAGGCCACGATACACTAAAGAAGCTTTTACCATGATAGAGAGGTCTGGGTCGTTCCGTGTTCTACAGATTGCTTCCAGGAGGTTTTCCGAGGCGAATGGTGTTTCAGTTTTTTGTTTGAATGCTATAAAAATAGTAATTAATAAACAAATATTACAAATAATCTAGAATAGATATGCTTACATATTTTGTGAGACTTTTTCCAAGCCTGGCAATCTAAATCATGCCAGTGATTTTTAACCGATAACGGTCCAGGAAACCATGTACTCAGCAGTTTTGAAGTTAGCTCATCCGTTTGCAAGTCCAACACAGTCCATAGCATTCCTACAACCACCGGACTAAAAATAAATTCAATTTTATAAAATTCACTTTATTTCAATTATTTCAAAACTAACCAAGACCCTGAATGATAATAAAGATGCGATCCTCTAAGCTCACGGTTAAATCCAGTGCCATTTAAAGACACAGAGCCACATCCGAACAGGAAGACAACACTTTTGATGTTCATATTTTGAATTTCGTCGCCCTGAACATATTGCAATCCTGTTCCATGGCCACAATATACGAATATATCTGATTTTGTGACCATCTCCTTGAATTGCTCGGCACTGCAGGAACCTACTTGGGTTTTCCAAGTAGGAAGCCAATATTGAAAAAATCCAGATATTCTTAATTCCATATTTTTGAGGCTTCCATCTAAAAATTTATTGATTAAGAAACTTGGACTGATTGGTAGAAATGTCAATTTATTTGCTTACCAGGATTGATAATAGCACTAGTCTGCTGCGAGTTACACCTCAAATAACCATTCTTGATGCGCGAGCTATTTTTATTGCACAAGGTCTTCAAAATCTGGAAGGAACTAACGCGAGCAATCTCTTGATTGGGATTAATCATCTCAAATGGAAGCTGGTCTAACAACTCGTCCACAATAAGAATCACTGGATATGTACTGACATCCTCATACGAGTATTCTTGCTTGATGTATGTGAGTAGATCGTAGAGACCGTTCAATGTGGTGTCACTGTAGCTTACTTTTGGTTTATCCTTTAGAATCCTCGTGATGGCATAGAAAATTGCCTCTGGTGATTGAAGGTCTACTCGACGAGCCAGCATATGGATCAAGTTTTGCTGAATGGCACTGAACTTGAATGATTCATTGTCAAAAAAATTGTTCACCACCTGCTCTATTTTCAGCTGAATAGCAATGGATTTTTCCGACTTGAATTTTCCAGTGAAGATGGGTAGGAAGGGACTGAATAGTTTCTTTAAGGAGCTGATGATATCCTAAAATTTAAAAATTATGTTCATGTAACAAACTTAAAGGAATGTAACAAATTGTAACAATGTGATAAAAACAACCAAAAAAATACAAATTCATGAAAATTTTAAGAAATTACCAGCAAATCAGCTTCGCATTCCCGCATCTTCTTCCAATAACTCTCTCTATCAAATGGAACCTTCTTATCGCACTCCATTATTTTATGACTGAGGTTGAACGTGTTGCTGTATAGGTTTTCTGTAAGATAAAAATCTTAAGGTTAAAAGACCAAAAACTAATAGCAAATGAGATAAATACAAACCGGATTGTGGTGGCCGTGGTATCTCAATCAAGAAGGGTTCACTAGAACAAGCAGAATGTTTCATAACAGTCACCAGGATGCTGTTATTGAACGAAACAATATCCTGATATTTGCTGCTTACGGCCATTGGATTAAAATTTTTGACCAGCTGAATTACAGTCCATTCTTCCGGCCATTCTTTAATCACACCTACTATCTCATCTTCAAAGAGTCGGTTGATTGATGCTTCAAATGTTTTGTTCTCCAGGATGTCTTTGAAGTTGGCTTTTTGTTTATGACCGCTGGAGTTTGTGACGGCTTCTTGTAAATAGTTTTCGAACAGTAACGCTTGGTGCTGCTTATGAATGGTCTCCTGACTCTCAGGATTGTTGGCGATGCTATAGATATTGTTGGCACTTTGCTGCTGGTTGTTTTGTTCAGTGTTTTGTGAAATCCTGTACCCTAGGCATAAACAATTCGTTTGATAATAAATTGAAATTAGATCGTTCTTGGCCGCTGTATTGAAATTCTCCCAGCTCTTCTGCATAAAATAATGCCTGATTGCCGAATGGTCTATCGTTTTACTATACATTTCACTTGAATCCATGGTGAATTCTTGTTAATTTAAATTTATTGGAAATAATGCGACTCCAAAAACAAGTTATTACCTTGAAAATTTAGCACAAAATTGTGCTAAAAAGCGATTTTCGAAAAATTTATCAATTAATCTGAAGTTTTGATTATTCAAGTGTATAATATCAAATTAAAAATAATATTAATCTTTGAAACCAAATCAACATATTAAATTCACTTTCTTTTTTACACTCGATTTCATAAGCAATTTTAGAATGAGAGAAATTTACATCAGTTTTGTTGATTATTTTACTTAAAATCAACAACTCTCATTTCCCGCGTTTTTATTTGACGTCTACAAAATTATAAATAAACCAAAATATTGTGAAAAATTTAATTGAAGAATCCACGTATTCTCAGCATTCAAAGCACATAAATCTAACAATACACAACATCATGTCTACAATCAAATTCCAAGTTCATGTGGAGAACAATGAGGAGCAGTTGGTTAGTGATTTGCATTATTTCACTTTGGCTTCCATGTTAATTTTGAGCTTCTTTTACAGGAAAATGTGAAAAATTCTCGTAAATCTTTTGCTATACTGCAAAAAGGTGCAAATGATGAGAATCTGATTGGTCGCATTCCTGCATACATTTCGAAGGAGCGTTTAGCCAAAAAATCAGTGACCAAGTAATTAAAAACAATAGAAATTCAAACAAAAGATGGTAATTAACCTTTTATTCTAGTGAATTCACTACACCAGATACAAAGCGCAAAAGGGCAACAACAGCTTCACAATCGAGCCAAACTACACCATCTTTGGAAGCTAACACATCTAGCAAAGTCGTTACCGAAGAAGATCTAACCAGTGATGTGCCTAGTGAGCAATACTGGGAAGTTTTGGCTGAAAAAAGACGCGTTGCCTTGGATGAGTCGTTGACTGAGAACCATCAGCTCTATGATCGCATTCAATTACTGGAAGAGGAACTAATCGAGTCGCGAAAAATTGTTCAAGAAACTCAGAGTTTGGTAGAAGTTATGACTGAAATGTTGAACGAAAATGAAATACCTGCTGTTGAAGAAGGATCTGACGACGCCCAAATTCAACCTGAAGCTGAAAAATCTGATGATGTGTAACAGCTATCTAAACATAATTTAATTTAAGAAAATCAATTATCTCGGTTTTGCGAGGTCTAATGTTGAATTTTTCCATTTCTCTTATATAAAACTGAATTCATGTTTAATATAAAACCACCAAAATAGTTAATAAAGACTTTGAAATTTAAAATTTGATTAACATATTTACTAACTCGATGATAAATCATAATTGTCTGCAAAGAAGTTGTCAAGAAGAAGTAAACACCAAATTTATCAATACTAAATGTAATATTTTAATGGACTATATTCTAAAATATATCTACCTTATGGTTTTACAAATTATCTTTAACTAAATAATGAAAAACTAAAAATTGTTCCTGATTTAAAAAAAATCTTGAATGGTGATGCTCGTGGCGGGGTATCACGATTACAATACTTCATGCTTTTGCATGTGGTACCTTAATGAGGCCTCATTTCCAAAAGAAACGTCTTCACAAATCTCGCAATCGTAAGGTCGAACACCTAATGACATTCAATGATAATTACAAAAATGATAGAAGACTTTGTGAAAGTAGTAACTTACCAGAATGTTGTCTGTGGTGCAATATAAGTGCGTGTTTATCAGCGAACCAATTGTTGCAAATATAACATTCAATTTGAGGATTGTGAAGCTTCATGTGCTGGAAAAGATCAAATGGAAATTTGCAAATGACGTTACATTGTTTGCACTTGATGTTCCTGTTGAATCTATGATCTTGCAAATGGTTCATCATTAAACTCTTCAATAGTGCTTCTCCACAAACATCACAGTAGCAAATCGGATCAATTGGTTTTTTGAGATTCTGTAAATGAAATGATTTAGGATTTGAACGAATTAAATGGTTACCTAATAAAAACTCACCATAAATGTTTGTTTCTCCTCTTTGATGACAATCTGCTTTTTATCTGAATGAGAGAACTTCATGTGAGCTTCGAACATTGCAACATTGTTGAATTTTTTAGGACACAGCTGACAAGGTAGCAGCTCCAACTCCTTGAAATGAACAATAATGATGCCTTTCTTTAGAACACCGTGAGCTTTAAAGCAATTTGGAGTCTGAGCCATGTGATGTTGAAGAACTCTTCTCACGTTGAACATTTTCAAACAGTATGGACACTTGTATTTGATTTTTTGAGGGTGAACAATTTTGGTATGTTCTATGAGGTCAGGAAAGTTTTTTGAACAAACGTTGCACCACTGTGCACGTTTATTAATGATTGGTAGTGAAATTGGTGCTGGACTTGGTGATGAGATATTAGAGTTAGATCCTGGTTTGTTTAAAATTTTAAATGTTTTAGAAGTTTTCTCCAACTCCATTTCAAAGTCTTCCAGAACAACGCCATTTACATAGTCTTGTGAAGTTATTGCTGGCTCCTCCTTTACAATTATAGAAAACAACTCATCTGGATCAAAGTTATCTAGCTTCATTTCTTCGTTATCTTGCAAATGCTCACTTTCGTCTACAATTAGCGACATAAAGTCATCAGGATCATAATCGTCTTCAATCTTGGTATCCTGGAATTGATAGTCTTCCTGCTTGAATTCAACATAATCATCGAGTACTTCATTTTTAATTTCAACCTCTTGAAAATTGTCATCCTCTTCAAGCTTGATTCTCTTAGTTGGCGGCATATCTTCTTGATAATCATCGTTAGACTCAACCTTAATTCCTTGATAAGTGTACATTGTTTCGTTTTTTACAACCATAGGTTTTACAGAATCTCTGTGCATATAAGCTTCATGTAAAAGTAAAGCTCTTTTCATTGGATAAGTAAATGGACACTTAGGACAATCGTGGTTACATACTATCTTATGAGTGTATAATGAATGAGCTTTCACTTCAGGCCTCGAATTGAACTTTTTTGCACAGATACTGCAAAACGCTGGCTTAGCACGATCATGCTTTATAGCACAATGTTCTTCAAAATGCCTCTTGTTTAATACGCTTTCCCTGCAAGTGCCACAAAACTCTTTCTTATGCTGTACTCGACACTCTAGTTTTGTGTAATTTATTCCGTGATCTTCGAACTCCATAAACGTTAGGAACAGTTTTGAGCAGCCAGGGCATCGATGTCCAGCTTCTGAACCGTGGTGACGCTGAACATGTCTAGTGAGCTGGTAGAAAGACTCGAAATATATGTTGCACTCATCACAGCTTACTGTGTGGTTCTTGAGCTTGATGTGACTAAACTGCGGCTGGGCTGGTTTAGGAGGAACACTGAGTGAAGAATAACAATGTTCATATGCTAGATTCTTCCTTATATTCGAATGAACGTTGAGTTTGTGCTGCACTAGCAGATTATTTGATGGGAAATTCTGCTGGCAATAGGAGCACGAGAATGGATTGGTTTTTTCCATTACTTCACGGTATGTTTTCTGATTCACTTCCACAACTTCGTACTCCATTTCATTGATTGAATCGATGGTCAGGTCTTGTGTTACCGAGTAAGCGTCAGAATTCTGGTTTTTAGATTTGCAATTTCCATTTGAGAAAGCAATTGACCCATGCTTCCTCGTCGCACTTCGTTGATGCTGCATGGTATTACCTACAATGGTAATTATGATTTGGGCGGATTTGAATTGAGGTTCAAAAACAATGTACCTTATAAAACACTAATAACTCTTTTAAGAACCACTTTAATTTATTTCACAATTTTTTTTTGTTATTTCCAAAACCAGCGTTTTTTAACAAAACGCTAGACTAGAATTTTATTCCGAGTTTTAAACAAAATTTTCAGCGGGAAAATATAAAGAATAGAAAATTTTTTATTGCATCAAAATCGTCTTTAATTATAAATACAATTTAAAATTAATTAGGATGTACAATATTTGCTGGACACTTTGTATCTTTATGGCGGTTTAGCTGCTTCAAAAATTTAAATTCTTGGTGACATAAGTTACATTTAAATTCTTTAGAACTTGAATGTTGCTGAAGGAGATGTGAAGTTAAAAAGAACTTGGAATCAAATGTTTTTTCGCAGATGGTACAGGGATGTTGCTGCAGAGTTCCATTATGCTTCCTCATGTGATAATTATAATTTCCGGGAGCCGCAAATCTAATTTTAGAATGGAATTTAATGAATATTTAGGAAATTATGACGTTGAAGTTACTCACCGTGCTCCACAAAGCTGACAAAAATAAGGCTTTTCACCCGTGTGGATTCTTTCATGTAAATCAAGGCTTGTCTTTGTGGCAAATAATTTACTACAAAAATTGCATTTTCTCTTTTTATCGTGTATTTTTTTGTGCAAGCCAAGTGCTGAAGGAAATCTGAATGTCTTGCCACATTTTTCACAAAAATAGTTTTTGGCATCGCTGTGCATGTGCATGTGGATCAAAAGATGGCTCCTTATCCCAAAACGAAGGCCGCAAATATCGCAAATTATTTTTTTATACTTCTCATCAACTTTTCTGTGAACCTTTTGATGTTTCTCTAAACTTCTTTTATCTGTCTGGTTTTCTCCGCACAGTTTGCAGATGAAACAATCCTCATGACTTGCTATATGGTCAAAAAACTCTTGAGCAAGCCGAAAGTCTGATTTGCATACACCACAAGTTCTAGTAAGCTTCAATCCTCCTTCATGAACTTTTTTGACATGTTTGGTGACATGATAAGGCGTTAAAAATCCTTCTTCACAGATGAGACACTTGTGCTTGTTATTTTTCTCATGAATAGCTTCAATATGAAGTTTCAAAGTGCTGTTATATTTATACTTGACTCCACATTGATGGCAAGGAAATTTACCGCCAACTCTTTTCGGAACTTTACCATTTTTTTCGTTGTGTGTATTAATTTTGTGATGATGTAAAGCTTGGCTTGACATGAAACAAAGTTCACATTGGTCGCAATCGAATTTTGATTCTTTGTTATGCACGTTTAAGGTATGCTCTTTCAATTCAATCTTAGTTGGGAATTGCTCAAAACAAATGAAACAGTAAATTTGATCTGGTGTCAAGTGACCCATATGCATTCTTCTTACATGTCTTTGAAGGTATTCTTCAGTGGCGAAAGAATTAACGCATATTTTACAGTTGAATTCTTGATCTCTTGGTTCGTGGCTGGATTTAGAATGGATATCAAGCTGAGATTTATAAAGAAATACTCGATCACAAAATGTACACTTATGACGATTGCCACCATGAATCTCGATCATATGTGCTTTAAGCAATTTTTTAAGAGGAAATGAATTATCACAGATACTACAACATTTGTCCATAGTTGTTTTAGAAAGTTTATCTTTCTTTGTCGATATAACTGACGGTTCATTGTTGGACTTTGTCTAAAAAATAAAAAAATAATTTATTTGAATTTGAATATTATTATTATTGCATACTTTATTAATTCTTGTCTCAAACCTTGATTCTCTAATATCAAGTTCTTCCAAAGTTGGTGAGATTTCAAATTTGAGATCTAATTCCGATGGAAATTTTTCTGCTATTTCTGTTTTCATTTCATCAAGGAGAACTTGAGGTTCTATAGGTGGATCATATGTATCAAAATATTCTTCCTTTATGGATGAATTTTCAATTTGGTGATCATCATCAATTACTTCTTCTTTAATGTCAAGCTCATATGGAAGCATTAAAGGATTAGCTTCAACTTTTACCTCATTCACATCATCAAAAACAAACGATAAAGTTTCTATTCTAGTATTTTCTTCCAATTCCAGTTCCTTCTTGATTGACTCGTTTTTTTGATAATTTATAACTCCAGTATTAATTAGACTTTTCGGTCCAAAATTTTTTTTACGATGTAAAAAACTTTGAGTTACTTTCTTATGCTGCACTATGTGTTTTATAAGACCAATCTTCTTCTGGAAGTGTTTACCACAATAATCACAAATTAAACCAATAATAGCTCCTCCCTGATGAGCCTTTAAGGTGTGTTTGTTTAAGTTTGCTGTGCTTTTAAAATGTCTTGGACATTCGGCACACTTCATGGCATCTGCAGGTCCTTTATGTAGTTGTATAATTGCATGACTTTCGACGTGCTTCTCTAAAGTTGATGTTGTGTAGTATTTCTTTCCACAGAGTGGACAAGGCAATTCAGGATTTTTCTTGTGCATATTCCAAACATGGTTTTTTAAACGAGTAGGATTAAGGAACTCTTTGTTGCAAACTTTACAAGTAGTCTCGACATTTTTTGTATGTTTTTTAACATGATTTTCTAGCTGGCCTCTCTTTTTAAATACTTCAGTACACTCCTGGCATTTGAATGTTTTTCCTTTATCATGAACCTAGTAATTAAGTAAATAGTGAACAATCTCTAATGAAGCATACTTTTTTATAATATACCTCATAATGCTGATATAGGTCACTCCTGGTTTTGAAGCTTTTGTTACACTCTTCGCAATTAAAATCTCTACAAGAATAATCATTAAGTACAGGAAAACATTCAATGAAATTTGTAGGATTTAGTTTACCTCACGTCTGTATGCTTATACATATGATATTGCAGCTTTGCTCGATTAACACAAGTTTCACCACATTGCTCGCATTTAAAATTTCTAAAAGGATAAATTTGTCTTGTTACTATTTCTGTGTAAAATTTCTTAAATGTCTAAAATGTATTTACCGAATTTTCAAATGAACACTATCTATGTGAAATTTCAGTTTGTGAGGCTTTCCGAAAGATTTGCCACATTGCTCACACATTACCACCATTTTATTGCTTAATTAAATAAGGGATGTACTTTATTAATTGGTTTTAAACGAAACTAAGCTATATCTTAATTATTTTTGTTTACATTCTCTGCCGCTTGTATTTTGAGCGGAAAATATTCAAATAAAATGCGCCAAATTCTGATAAAAATCGATATAAACTTAATATATTTATTCCGTTTTTAAAAACTATAGTTTATCAGATAATTTTACAGATTATGCTTCTCATTACTTAAAATATTGGTTCAACCATTTTATTTCCAGGACACTTAGTCTCCTTGTGTCTTTCCAGTTGCTTCAAGAATTTGAATTCTTCAAAGCATATTTCACATCTAAATTCATTGTGCTTGGAATGTTGTTGTATTACGTGAGATTTCATGAAAAATTTGCTATCAAAATTTTTCCCACATATCGTACAAGGAAATTGAGGTAAACTCCCATCATGTTTTTGCATATGATATTTGAAGCTGGCTTGAACACTAAAAGTTGCATTGCAAATATTGCAAGAATATGGCCGATAGTTATTGTGGCATCTTGAATGTAATTCTAGGCTTTGTTTTGTAGCGAACAATTTCTTACAAACTTCGCATTCAATTTCTGTAAAAGTATATTAATTAGCCTCAATTTTGATTTAAAAATTATTATTATTTACCTTTATTGTGAATTTTTTTGTGTTTTAAGAGGTTTGAGAAAGCTTTGCATGTTTTTCCACATGTATCACAAGTGTATCCATCGTATGCATCGATATGCTGCGTCATATGTACCATAAGATGACTTCGAATTGTGAATCTGTAAAGAGCTTATTATTAAACTTTTCTTCACTGATTGAAATATTTCATGCCTTAATCCGCATGTATCGCAGACAAATTTTTTGTATTTATCAGCAATTTTTCGGTGTATCTTAAGATGTTCTTCCAAAGCTTTATTATCTTTGCAGTTTTCTCCGCACATCCTACAAATACTAGCATCAAGATGTACTGCAATATGCTCATAAAACTCATTAGCTAGTCGAAACTCTAATTTACACACTCCACAAGTTCTTGTCAGTTTTAACCCATCTTTGTGTACCCTTTTGGTGTGCTTGGATAGATGATCTACAATAAAGAACAAGTTAATAAAATGTCAATTTAATATGTACCATAAACAACTTACAGGCAGTTAGAAATCCTTCCTGACAAATGGTACAAGTATGGCGAGCCAGTTTTTCATGCACTGACTGAAAGTGCCTCTTCAAATTAGTTCGATTTTTGAAAGATCGGGAACATTGAAGACATGGGAATTTTGGAGTAGGTGGTTCTTTAAAACCATGCATTTCCAAACGGTGTCGATTCATGGGTTGATGGGCAGTGAATGAACATAAGCAAGCTTAAATAAAATAGTCATGAAAATAAGAAGAAAACTAAATCAAAACTCTAAATTACCTTCACAATCATATTTACAATCAAGGTTATGCTCTTCGTGAGAATGTTGTTTAAGCTCAATTCTACTTCCTCGAAATTCACAGAGGCTACAAAAGGCTTGTTTCAGCACAGAGTGCTCATTGACTTGATGAATTTCCAGCTTTTTTGAGTCAGTAAAAGTTTTCTGACAAGTCTCGCAATATTCTAAACGTTTATCAGAAGAACAATCTTCACTTTTCAAAGAATGTTTTTCCAATTCCATTCTTGTATGAAACCCTTTGAAGCAGAAACTACATTTATGGTCCAACATTTTTTTATGAATTCTACGGACATGTCGGTTCATCAAATCTGAATTAGGGAAAGCTTTGTCACATTGGTCACACTTATGCTCTTTAATTTTTGGCTGATGAACTGCTCTGATATGTCTTTGTAATCTTGAAAAAAATTCAAAAGATTTTTCACAAAATTCACATAAAAATTGCTGCATATGTTCTTTCTTTTGATGATGTCGTAAATTTTCATTTGTGTTGAAAGATTCTTCGCAAGACTCACAAGGAAAGTATTTCATTTCTGTTTTTGCTGCAGATTCAAATGTTTCTAAAGTTTTCAAAATAATTTCAGGCTCGATTTTGAAAAATGGCTCCAAAATAGAAGATGCTTCTAAGCTTTCTGGAACACCATATTCCAAAGTACTTTTAGAATAATCATGAACAATCTCTCTTTTAATATCCTTTATGTCGGGGGATGTTAGTGGAATTCTGTAATCATCATCCTCTAGCTCTTGCTTAATATCTATTTCATCTTCGGAAATCATTAGTGGATTTGGTTCTTGCTTAATATCAGCTAGCAAGTAACTTTCAGTCTCTTTTGGATTATTAACGAAAACAGTAAGCAAGGTATTTTCAATGACTTTCATCTCTGGAGTTTCTTCTTTTTGTACACTTTCATAAACTTTTATATTATCTTCCACTAGCATCAATTTTATATTATCTCTCACTGCCGTCTCATTAATATTTACTCTTTCAGAAAAATGTACTCTGATATGTCTTAGTAATCCTAACTTCCTTTGAAAAGATTTTGAGCAGTAATCACAAGTATAATCATAACATAAGATACTTTCATGAGACTTTTGAAAATGCAAACTCAAAGTTTTTTCACTCTTGAAGTATCGAGGACATTGAGCACATTTTATCAATAAATCCAATCCTTTAGATTTCAAAGTTTTTTTCATTTCTTTCCGTTGATGGCTTTCAAGATGCTTGGATAAGTGTAGTTTTCTATTGAAGAACTTGTGACAAATTGTACATTCCAGCTCAGGGTCTCTCTTGTGGTTATTCCAAAGATGTACTTTAAGTCGATTGTAATCATCAAATTCTTTAAAGCACTCTTTACAGGTAGTTTCTCCAGTGACATGTTTTTTGATATGAACTTCAAAAGTGCTTCTTTTCTGACAAATTTCACCGCACTCCTGGCATTTGAATTCTTTTCCTTTATCGTGAATCTTTAATGAAAAAATATTTATTTTCAATACAAATTTAAATAATATTTTAATTTCATACCTCGTAATGTTGATAAAGGTCGCTCCTGGTTTTGAAGCTTTTGGTACACGTTTCGCAATTAAAATCTCTGACATCATTATGAGTATGCTGGTGATATTGCATTTTTCCGATTGTGCCAAAGGCTCGATTGCAAAGTGGACAGCAAAAATTTTTAATATTTAAGTGTACACTATCAATATGATATTTTAGTTTGCATGGCTTTGGAAAAGACTTCCCGCATTGTTCACAGATTACAACCATTTTGAACACCAAGATGATTCAATCTAGAAGTGTTTAATATTGGTCCGATGATCAAAAACTGGGTTAATTAAAAAAAATACAATTTAATAAATCTGTTGTTTTTATTTACTTTTTAAGAACCGCTGGATTAAAATCTTAAAACGACGGTATAAGTTTAAAATAAAAAGGTAAACAAAAATTGCTCCTGAAAAGCGAGGGGGTAATAAAGGGTCGAAAATTTTGAAAAGAGTAAGAGTAAGTGTGAATAAGTGAATAAAATGAGTAAAAATGAGTAACAATGAATAAATTGAATAAAATGAGTAAAAATGAATAAAATGAGTAAATATGAGTAAAAATGAGTAAATTTTCAAAATATTTAATTAAATTAAAATATCATAGAAATTACTTAAAACATACTTTTAAAACGTTTCCCCAAAAAAAATATCAAAAAAGTGCAAAAAAGCAGTTTATGACAGGATTTGAACCCGTTTCCTTTGGAGTCCAAAACCAAATTTTTCTTGGTTGTGGTCGTTCGAATCTTGGTGCCCTGTATTTTTGCCAGTTTTGGAAATTTTGCAATATTACATGTTGAATGTTGAAAAAGTAATTTAACGCAAAATCTGTTACAAAATATAATGGAACATAAATAAATAAATTTTTGTAAAAATGAAAAAATATATTAAAAATTTCCAAAATTGGCAAAAAAATGTAAAGATTCGAACCACCACAATGAAGAAAAACTGTTTTATGCGAAGTTTTGGCCTCCAAGGGAAACGGGTTCAAATCCAGTCAAAATTTGCTTTTTTGCACTTTTTTGATATTTTTATTGGGGAAACGTTTTAAAAGTATGTTTTAAGTAACATCTATTAAATTGTTTTTTAACAGTTGAAATGATTGAAATGAATAAAAATGAGTAAAATGAGTAAAAATGAGTAAAATGAATAAAAATGAATAATTTTGAGTAAAAATTGAGTAAATTTTGGGTTTTGGAAAGAGTAAGTACCCTTTATTACCCCCTCGCTGAAAAGTGTATTTAAAAATATTATGTAAGGATGTTAAATTAAATTTGTTAGATATTTTGAAACGATGAAGTTTGAACATATTTGAAAATCGTCTTGCAAATCATGGAATTATCGAAAAGTCCTCAAATGTGTAAAATGTAAATATGAATTCAAAAATTTTCAAATTTAGTGGTGAAACCGTTTTATTTTATTTATGGGAAATTGATTCATGTTTAAAGTTATTCAAAGTTCAACGTGAATAATAATGGAATAATATTGATTCATTAGAATCTTTAACACAATATAGATGGATAATATGAAAATAAATGGAAGATAAATTGAAACTATCACTATTTATTGACTTTAAGCACTGCATTTATTCTCCTGATGATTTTGCAGCTGTTCCATAGATTTTAACTCCGCTCCATTAGCTGTACAACTAAAACCTTTCGATTTATTATATTGTTGTACCATATGTGATTTTAAAAAGAATTTACTTGCACAAGCCTTGCACAAGTCTCGCATGAAATTTCTGACAACGTACCGTTATGTTTATTCGTGTGGTAGCTTTTTGCGTGGCTTAAAAAAAATTGCTTCTATTAGTAAATTATTGAAATTAAACACAGAAATCTTACCAGGGTTTAACAGAATCACAATCATACTTAGATTCTTTTCGACTTTTATCGCATGAACTTTTATATCATCTCGAGTTCTTAATATCTCCGTACATTGTAAAGTTGACCAACTTATTCGGTTCGAAATGATTGATGTGAGCGGTTTGAACGTAGTAAGTAGTTGCAAAACGTTCGGAAAGGAAGATTCACGAATTTTGTATTCAAATACGTTTTCGAAAATATCTGGAATCTGGATGCATTTCTTTTAAATTTCAATCGTCAATTATTTCCTTTTTAATTTTTAAAAATTGGAAATCTAATGACTCAACTGGTTCATCTTTTATTTCAACTAAGTCTAAAGGAATTGTTAGAGGATTTTGTTCTTCTTTAATTTCCATCGAAAGAAAATTTTGGATTTCATTAGGATCTAAGAGCTGAGTATAGTCTTCGTAACATTCTTCATCAGATTCCATCGACTCATGAAAATTTGCATTGAATTTTATCTTATTTTTCCGCTTTTTCACATTCGAACTCTTACTTTTCCTTATTTTAATGTTTGCAGAAAAGCACTTGGATTTCTTCAAATCTCTTAAATGCTGTTGAATGTGCTTAGTCATATCAGATCGTCTTAGAAACCGTTGATTACACAAATCGCAAGAAAATACATTATGATTTGCCAAGTGCTTCTCAAGAGTAGTTTGCATATAGTATTTCTTATTACAAAATGGACAAGGCATTTGAGGATTTTTTCGGTGCATATTATACTCATGTTCCTTTTTCTTAAGATAGTCCGGAAATTGTTTGTTGCAGAATTTGCAGTTGGTATCAAGATCTTTCTCATGTTTCTTCAAGTGATATTGATAACTGGTCCTTTTCTTAAGTTCTAATCCACATTCTAAGCAAGTGAATATTTTTCCTTTATCATGAGTGGTATAATGTTGGTCCAGGCCACTTTGTGTTTTGAATGTTCGATCGCAATCTTCACAAGCATAATCACGACTTTCTGAATGCTTCCTTATTTTATGATACTTTAAAGCAGTCACATTGGCACAACTTTCATCGCACATCTTAAAGTAAAGAGCCCAAGTTATTAACAGACCATTTTAAATGATGAGTACTTACTTCACAATGAAAGTTTTTCAGCTTCAAATGGACAACATCTATATGATATTTTAGCTTGCAAGGCTTAGGGAATTTCCTTCCACACAGTTCACAGATGACCACCATGTTTAAATCTTCCTGAAAGAAAAATTTTCTAATGTTAATAACAGTTTTGATCCAATTCGAGACACTTTGGTTCAATCTTTAATACAACTATTTATAGACATCTTTTGTCAACTTTCCGCACATCAGTCATCGTGAAATAGTCTTGATATCAAGATTCTTACATAAAATCATAGTAGCCAGAGCATTTTACTTGAGATATTAAACTTTAATCACTTGTGCTTAAAAATCCACGAAATCATAGACACTATATTAGCCGACAAGCGCATCTTTGCAATGAAGTTACTCGGTTTTTAGTTATCCGATATTTTACTTCGACCCCGCGAAAAAAGGAAAGGTACTGAAATACATGTTTTAGTAGAAAAATCCGTGTCGCATGTATTCAAATTTTTTCGGTCTTTTCAAATTAGAAATGTCAAACCAAACGGGTTTTTAAACTTCACCGGGGTAAATATCAAAATAATAAATTTTCCTAAAACAAGATTGTATAATAAAATCTTATTTTGTTCAAAAAAGTTATTTTTTCTTTTTATGGTGAAATATCAAAGATGAAGAGTCCTAAAACGCTAAAGCTTAATTTAAGTGTCTATTTTTAAATCGAAACACTCCGTCTAAAGATACATATTTCCTGTTAAACTGTTTTTGTTATTTATTTTTGTTATGATCCTAAAACGCTGCTTTCCGTCATTTGTCTCTAGGCGGTTCAGGTAAAACGCTGATTTAAAAAGATAAACAAAAGAAAAAATTATGCTGGTACTGTTTTAAAAGTTAAATAATCCATAAAGTATTTATTCAAGCTAAACACAGACTTAAATTCACAAACAACCTTATATTTGTTGTTACAAAAATGGTGGTAATCTGTGAACAGTGCGGTAAAAACTTCCCAAAGCCGTGTAAACTAAAATATCATATAGAGACGGTGCACCTAAAAATTAAAAATTTCCAATGTGAGCTTTGTAATGAACTGTTTGCCAGCTCTACTGCTTTAAAGTTCCACCATGCCAGAAAACATTCAGACGCTTGTGATTTTGCATGTGAAGACTGCGGTCGAAGCTTTAAAACTCAAAGTGGCCTAGATCAACATTATACCATTCATGATAAAGGAAAAATATTCACTTGCTCAGAATGTGGGCTAGATATGAAACACAGAAGTCACCACAAGAATCACTTGAAAAAACATGAAAAAGATCTTGATACCAGCTGTAAGATCTGTAACAAACAATTTCCAGATTACAAGAAAAAGAAAGAACATGAGTACAACACCCATCGAAAAAATCCTCAAATACCTTGTCCTTTCTGCTCTAAAGTAATATATACACAAGGCACTCTTGAGAAGCACTTGGCAAATCATCCAGTGTTCAAATGCGATATTTGCGATCACACAGAGTTGAAAAGATCCGAGTTCAACAAGCATATGCATAATCACTTACGGGAACTTGGAGAGAGATTTAACTTTAGACCCAAAATCAGGAAGACCAAAAAAACAAAAAAGATTAAAAGTATTACACGTAAGGAAAGGTTTGTATCTAACGAAGAGCTAGAGCGACTTGATAGTTTCTTAGAAGCGCACATAAAAGAGGAACCTTTCTCGATGAATATAAAAGTTGAACCGAATCCTTTAGAAGATGAATTGATGGAAATTAAAGAAGAAATTATGGACGATGAGTTTGATGATAACGGACTCCTGAATCAAGCTACGATAAAACTTGAACATTTAAATGACTATACAGTATTAACAGCTTTTGAGAGCGTTCTTATCGAGCCTGCACAATCTGAAGAGACAAACTTACTAATGGAAGTTGATGATGATTCAGATAGTTCCAATACAACTATTGATAAGAAAGTAAGGAAACCTTTTGATGGAATGTGCAGTAAGTGTGATGAGGTCTTCTCCAACAGAATTTTATTTAAGAATCATTGGGTCAAAATGCACGGTGGAATGGTTCATAAAATTGTAAGCCAGAAAAACTACGACAAAGAGAGAAAACTGGTGACTCCAGATGAAATGATTTGCTTCAAATGTCCAGCCCACTTCTCGGATAGAAGAGATATGAAAGCTCATACTTGGAAAAAGCATGGAAGAAAATCTAAATACGATTGCTTGAGTTGCCACTTTACTTTCGTTTCTCCTCAAGCTTTGCATCAACATAAAGTGAAGTTTCACGATGATGGTACTTTGAAGCCTGGAAGGAAAACATGTAAGGTTTGCAGGCAAAAGTTTGAAACAATTCTTGCTATGAAGGAGCATTATGTGCGGGTACATGAGAGAGGCGAGAATTTAGAAGATGAAATTATCAAAATGGAACATATTCCAGATTTCAAGCAAGAAAATTACGACGAGATGGAATTTGACCAGGAAACTGATGAAACGAACGACTCAAATATCGTTAGTATTTATTTATGTTTTACCGAATTTTTAACAAAATTTTTTAACTATTTTAGCAATTAAGGTGCAAAAGCTGCGTAGAGCCAAAGTTCTTTAATCGGCTGTACCTCCTGCAACATCATGTCCGTTCTCATCACTTGGATTACTCTCGACCAGATCGTCACTTTTGCATTGACTGTGCTCAAATGTGTATAAATAAAGAAGAACTTAAAGCTCATGGCCTGCAAGAACATCATCGAACATATGATTTTGATTGCGACTTGTGCGAATTTACTTTTACGGGAGGACAAGCAAGATCTTGTCACAAACTATCTGTTCATGGAATCGGATTTGAGCGAAAAAAAGTTGATAGAGCTCCAAGCAAAAGATCCACTAAGTTTCCGTGTAACCTTTGTAATCAAAAGTTTCGACTTTCTGGATTGCTGCGCGATCACAAACTTGAAGAGCATAGCGAAGTTAGTATTGAGTCGAAATTTCACTGTGAGCAATGTGATGAGAAATTTGCTCGTGCTCATCTGCTGCTAGATCATTTAACTGAGGTTCACAATGTAGAAGGTCGATTTAAGTGCCCAAAATGTGAACAAATGTTTAAAGTTGCTGCATCAATGGAAAAACACTTCAAGGATGTTCATGAGCTCAAAAAGATTGTAACTGGCAACTTTGACTGCAAGAATTGCTCAGAATCATACACAACTATTCCAAAGCTTCAACAGCACGTAAGAAAGAAGCATGTCGATCATCTAGTGCCTGAAAAAATGTACTGTGGTATTTGTTCTGAATTTTGTTCTTCTCGAGAGACGATGAAGAAACACACTTTGCAAGCGCATCAGCAAGAGTCCAAATTTGATTGCCCTACTTGTGCTTTCACGTTTTTAGGACCGTTAGCGCTATATCATCATAAAGGAATTGCACATGAACCAGGTCTTTGGCAAATGAAATATCCTAAAAACAATGAAGGAAAGTATACTTGCAACCATTGTCCAGCAGAGTTTGCAACTAATTCAACTCGGCAGCGACATATTCTTCAAGCTCATGAACAGGTTCGTTTCTATATTTCAAAAGTAATTAATAACTCTTTATTTTATTTACCATTTTCAAGATTAAACGATATCCATGTAAAATTTGCGAAGAACTTTTCTCTGTTCCCGATCACATAGTAAAACACATGAGAAAAGTCCACGATGGTGGCACAAAATTAACCAGAACTTGTGGAGTGTGTGGGTTGGAAATTAGATTAGCTCAAGAATTTTTCAACCATATAACAACTCACGTTGGAGCACATATCTGCAAAATATGTGGCGATAACAGTCAAGATGAAGAAGCTCTAGGAAAACATCTCATTACTCACCGTAAAGTTGATGATAAGTACAAAAAAGTTATCTGTGAACAATGTGGCAAAAAATTCTTAAGCGATGCTCTCTTGAAAAGTCACATGGTGAGCCATAGTACGGAAAAAACCTTCAAATGTCTTGAATGCGGCAAAGCTTTCAAGCATCAATCAGGATTATGCATTCACATGAACTCGCATAATAAACAGGTTCGTCTTATTTCTTAATAAAAACTATAACCGGGCTAAATAATTATTTTTCAGGTCGAATGTGAAATTTGTCAGAAAAGGTTTGCAACAAAACAAGGTCTTTTTCTGCATTCTGTGTCGCATACTGGTAAGATTTTTAGTCAATATTTTGAAAGGATAGTTATACTTATTTACCAATATATAGGCATCAAATCATATTCCTGTAAACTTTGTGATCGAAAATTCGCTGGCCCATCTCAACTTGGTTACCACATGAAGAAACATAATGGTACTCTTCCAGAACTACCCTGTGAAATTTGCGGCAAAATTTATACAAGCAAATTTTTCTTAAAATCTCATTTTTTGCTTCAACACGAAAAGACAAAAAATTATAGTTGTGATGGATGTGGAGAAGCTTTTGCATTCATGAAGCAACTAGAAAATCATATGGAGTCAAAGTGTGCTGCAAACTAATAATTTATGTTACTTTTTTATGTTAATTTTAATCATTCCGTTTTGAGCTAATAAATCTATAATTACAAAATTTAGATAAAACATAATTTCAAAAACAAAAACCCATTGTACTGCCATATTTTTTGCCATATTTTTCTAATTTTAAGATGAATGTGCGTTTAGCACTGCATCATGGACACTAGTGAATATTTGAAACGTGGCTTCACCTAAAGCTGCTGAGTGTAAAAGTGCATCGTAAACACAATCATTCGGTGCTGCAAGGAAAAAATGTACGTTTGAAATATTCATCTCTTGTTTTATTTCACTGAAAGTTTGGCATCCAGAATTATCCAAATGTGCTACTCCTGAGAGATCCAAGATGAGTGAGCGCATTCCTTGTAGCTTCTCATTCTCATGATTGTCTTCTTTCTTTGAACCTGTACGTATTACTCGGTTATTAACAGCTATACTCTCAAATAGACTTTTTTTGAATCCACTCCGAGATGCAAAGTTTATTGATCCACAATAGCGGAAGATGGTTACGTGAGGTACAAGAACAGCTCGCTTATGATTTTTCAAATCAACGTAAAGATCAGTGTCTGGTACAACACCCAATAAAGCATAAGTACTTTTGTAGCCTTTTATGTAAAGTGCTAGCAGTGATACCGAAACACCGGTTAAAAGTCCAATATCAATATCAATGATAACCACTACCAAGAAAGTTGATAACCACACAATCATCTCCAGGACACCTACAAATAACTGTTTAATATAAATGATTATAATACTTGCAAGACTAACCTTGTTTAGCAAATCTTTTAAGATCCATAACTTGCATAATCATTCCCTTCAGAGCTGCTATAATAATGGCAGCCAATACTGCTCTCGGTAAAGTTTCAAAGTATGGTCCTAGCCACAGCAAAACTATTAATATTAAACCAGAAGATATTATAGCAGACAATTGAGTCTTTCCTCCAGTTTGATGCTGGATCATAGAACGAGATAAAGCACAAGCTACAGGAATGCAGGAAAACATTGATCCAGTTATGTTGCCTAGTCCCATTGCTAAAAGTTCTTGATTGGGTCGAATTTCATATTTCATTTTGCGCGCAAATAAAAGTCCCATCGAGACAACAACGGTATAGCTAACGATAGTTATTGCAATTGAGTCAACAGCTACCAGTTTCAGAAGTTGAAGTGTTGGCAATTCTGGCACAGGAAGACCAACTGGAATAGTGCCAACAAGCTCAACGCCATATTTAGGTCCAAAGCTGAGTAAATATGAAATTAATGTCGCTCCTACAACAGCCATTAGTTCAGAAGGAACAGGAACGAAGCATTTATCAGCTGCCCAAGGTTTTATCAACTCGTTCATTCCGAAAATAAAAATCAAGCTTACAATAGATATGTAAAGAGTAGTCATATTCGTATCTGGAAATCCCATGAAAAAGTCCTTAACCGTGAAAATTATTTTGAACGCGCCTTGGTGTGTTGGTATATTAATTCCAATCAAAGATTTCAAAAGACTAGAAATAACATGAACTGCTGCTGCAGTTGTAAATCCGTTAACTAACGGTTCAGAAAGCAGAGAAGCCAACGTTCCTAGACGAAGAACATACATGATCAACTGATAAATTCCAACCATCATTGCTGCAGCCATCCCAACTTGAATTGGTGTGTATTGAGGATTCTGAGATTCTATTGCCAGTCCATTTATTGTTTCATTCATAGTTTCGTTCAATGAATTCGCATTTGCTTCGGGTACGGTGGATAATGTTGTAACCATTTTAGCTATCATTAAGCTCACAATTGGAAAAGTCCCCATGCTAACATGCCTTGAAGTTCCAAAAATTGCGTATACTAACAATGGAAAGAACGCCATATATAGACCAGTGATTGGATCTACATTAGCGAGCAATCCGAAGCCTAAACCTATGAAGTTTGAAAATTGATGGCACAGTTTAGTTATATTTAAATAAAAGTATTGAATATTTTCTCACCTTGAGGAATATGCATAACAGCAATAGTGATACCACTAATTATATCTCCCACTAAATTGTCTTTCACTGGATATTTTGGTAGCCATTTAAAAATTGGAATAAAGTCATACAAAAGGCTTCTGAACGAAAGATTTTTAACCGTTTCTTGCACGTTTTCAATTGCTTAAAAGATAAGGGATATAAAATTTAAAATTAGCTGTGAGAGTTTATTGATGGTGAAAAATCAATAAAAGTGAAATATCTTACGAGTTGGCTTTAGTCGATTGTAGCGGGAAAGTTCAGCAAGATGTCCTTGTTTAAGGACTTGTCTCGTGACGCTATAGTTAACGATTTTATATTTCGACTCTTTATCATCTTCCATTCTTCTTTAGTTGAAATCAACGTTCTAAAATAAATACACATTACACATCCTTATTTGTGATAATGTTACAAACAAATTAAATCCTTTCTTCAGAACAGATGGAAATATTAAATTTCCAATAGACACTTTTTGAACAAAAAAATTCCAAAATCTACACAAAAACTCACTGATATCCTGTAGCCGCCAGTCTCTTTGACTTATAACTGATTGAATGCAATTTCTTAACTGTTTCCAGTGGTTTTCTATCGATTCTCTAATCGTTGGAGATCTTTTACTGAATACAATTGAATTGCTGAATAAGCGAATAAGATTAGATAAAGTTTACAAGCGATTGAACCGAAAATTTTCGGAATCGCTTTATTAATATTATCTAACGTGGAGCATCCATAAATCAAATGACATATTATCTCATATTGACATGATTAAAAACGATTTAAAAAATAAAAAATATACCAACTTTTTTTGGAGCTTGTGAAGAAAGAGGAACTTAAAAAACTTAGCATTTTTTTAAAGTTGAAATAGTTTTTCTAATAAACATGGTACATATACTCTAGAATGCTACATTAAACAACAATCATTTGCTCTGACATTTATCTCTTTGGATATGGTTAGCATACAAAAATATTCGACCACATCAAAAAAATTTCATCACGAGAAGCGATTTTTTATTAGATCAAATACAAATAGTTAAAATATATTGTTCGATTTATTGAGACGTTTACCAAATATTTTAACAATAAATTAACATTTATCAAAAGTACTTTGTATATTATGTTCCAAATATCATTATATAATATACATTTTTTGTTCACATCATATTACAATCTAACACATTAAGATTTTTGCTGGCAAACTCTCAATTTAATTGAAGGTAAAGTACATTTTTGATACTGAGCTAGTTATATATAAACATTCCAAACAATTTCTTGCAGTGAGAAACAAAAATTAATAAATAATCACTCCTCTAAAGATACTTCAGATTGTAGCACCGCATCATGCAGTGTAGAAAATATTTGGAACGTGGCTTCACCTAAGTTAGCTGATTTTAAGAGTGCATCATAAACACAATCAATTGGTGATGAAAGTAATAACTGAACGTCTAATATCTTCATCTCTTTTTTTATTTCACTAAGTGTTTTGCATCCAGCATGATCCAAGTGACCGACTCCAGAAAGATCCAAAATTAACGTTCGCATATCGTGGAGTTGACGATTTTCATGAGTCGTTTCGCACATTGAAGCTCGTCTAAGTACACGGTGGTCCACACCAATATTGTCAAACAAATCCTTCTTGAATCCACTTCGAGATGCAAAGTTGATTGATCCACTGTAACGGAATATTTTTACGTGAGGAACTGGAACAGCGGTTTTATGAGTTTTTAAGTCAACATAAATGTCAGTGTCCGGTACTACTCCAAGTAAAGCAAATTGGCTCTTAAATCCTTTAATATAAAGTGCAAAGAGTGATACCAAAACACCAATTAATAGTCCAATATCGATGTCAATAATAACTACACTGAGAAAAGTTGTTAGCCATACAATCATCTCTAAGGCACCTAAAATAATAAATAAATAAATAAATGCATTAATGGAAATAATTGAAAAAAATTTTGGGCAAATCATGTAATTTAGAAAATAATTTCATAATTAATTTTACCTTCTCTAGCAAATCGTTTTAGGTCCAAAATTTGCAAAAACATCCCTTTTAAAGCCACTACTATAATAGCAGCTAAAATAGCTCTAGGAAGTGATTCAAAACATGGTCCAATCCACAGCAAAACTATTAAGATCAAACCAGAAGATACCATAGAAGCCAATTGTGTTTTACCTCCAGTTTGATATTGGATTAAAGAACGAGATAGAGCGCAAGCTACAGGAATGCATGAGAAGAAAGAGCCAGTTATATTAGCTAATCCCATTGCTAGTAGTTCTTGATTAGCTCGAATTTCGTACTGCATTTTCTGCGCAAAAATAAGTCCCATCGAGACAACAACGGTATAGCTAACGATTGTTATTCCTATAGAGTCAACAGCTACCAGTTTCAGAAGATTAAGTGGTGGCAATTCTGGAGCAGGTAGGCCAACTGGAATAGTACCAACAAGTTTAACCGCGTAGTTTGGTCCAAAAAGAAGAAAATGAGAGAGCACTGTTCCTCCTAATACCGCCATTAGCTCTGAAGGAATAGGAACAAGGCACTTTTTGGAAGCCCAAGGCTTTAAAAACTCGTTCATAATGATCATGAATGCAATGCAAACAATCGATATGTAGAGAGCAGCAAAATTTGTTGATGGAAGTAACATAAAAACATCTTTGATCGTCAAAAGAATCTTGAATGCACCTTGATGTCGTGGAACTATAATTCCAAGCAAATCTTTCAGTTGGTTGACCAAAACGTGAACTGCTGCAGCTGTTGTGAATCCGTTCACAAGTGGCTCAGATAGCAATGAGGCTAATGTTCCCAGTCGCAAAAAGCACATGATGAGTTGAAAAATTCCAACGACCATTGCGCTTGCTGTAGCAACTTGTATTGGAGAATAATGAACTCCTTCTAGTCCATCCATTGTTCCATTTAAAGTATGTTCTATCGATTCAACTGGAGAAGAATGTGTTGCAACAACTTTTGATGTCATTAAACTAACCACAGCGAAAGTTCCAATGCTAACATGTCGCGAAGTTCCAAAAATTGCGTACACCAAAACCGGAAAAAATGCCATGTAAAGACCATTTATTGGAGAAACACCAGCCAGCAAGCCATAAGCTAATCCTGGAAATAGATTAAATGCTTCATCAAAATGTGACATATAATTGTTCAATATATAATTAACAAGAATAAATACAATATTGTCTTTAAATTATTTAATTTAATATTTAACTTACCTTGTGGAATATGCAAAACAGCCACTGTGCTACCACTTATAAGATCACCTACAAAACTTTTTTTCTCATAATTTGGAAGCCATTTCAGTATAGGTAAAAAATCGTAGATAAGGTTCTTTACTGAAATATTTTTGATATTTTCCCGAACACTCTCAATAGCTGAAATAAATAAATCAATACAAATTTTACTTTTAATTATTATGAAAGACATGTTTACTCACGTGTCTCTTTATGCCGATCATAACTTGATAATTTAGCGACTTCTTCTTGCTGCAGCACCTGTCTTGTTACACTGTATGGAATGATTTTATATTTTGTTTGCTGTTCATCTTTCAATCCATTGCCCGTCATGGCTCGTTTTAATCAACTGAAATTAAATATAATGATAGTACTAATAATATTACAACATATCTATTGTGGAAGTAATAATATCGAAGATTTACACAGAGATTTTCGATAATAAACCATTTCGATGAGTGCTTTTTCAAGTAACATTTCAAGATCAAATCGCAAAGTGTCTATACTTCAAAGTATTTGTTTTCGAACTAAAAAACTTTCAGCTATTGTTTAGAACACTCTCACATAACATTTACACGAGCATGAAAATTTTAGACTATAGAGTTAAATCAGAATATTCTATAGCAAAAAAACAATAAAATAACACAGCTGATATAAAAAATTACAAAAAATCATTGTGAAAACCGGTTTCTTGTTATGGGTAACAAACCTAATAGATATTATTTGATTTATTAAAAACTACAAAACACCTAGCTATTTTAGTGAACTATTACAAAGCTAAGACTTTTCTTATTGAAGTCAACGTACTACATTCATCAACTTTACTTCCCATACATCAACTTACACTTTCGTATCAAATTATTAATTCAAATTCAATGAAAATGCATCCAACCAGAATAACTAAGAGAATTGAATTGGTTTATATTGAATGCCACAAGCGAATGAATTAATATTGTTCTGGAATCGTTTTATTATAGACAAATTGTGGAGCAATTATATAGCTGATGTCCACTAAAAATGTTGATCATTATTTCACAATGTGTTGACTGAGTTTCATTAGGTATACTAAATCTACGATTGAGGTTCGATTTCAAATAAAATATTTTATTATAGATAAGCAACAATGTTATCGAGTGAATATTTGATAACATTAAAATCACAACTTTTCATAAGTTTACTGTAATATTTTATTACGTTATGAAACTAAAATAGACATAATTTTTGGACATATTATAGAAACTGGCCACAAGTAGATAATCCAATATTTGGAGATTGTTTTAGCTATTTTAAGCACGCATAACAAACACTTTATTCTTGATACATATTGACTCTCAAAATAATTTGAACTAATTAAATTGAAAAATTTAGTTGGTATGACGCCGAGTAAATAAAAATGCAGTGAAATGACGATGATTTTAATGAATTTTTTGTTCCCACTATCTAATTGTATCAAATTTGCATAAAAAGGTTTAACAGAAAATAAACAAATTAAATAAATTAACCCAAAAAACATTTTAAAAAGGTATACAAATTATAGATGAATTATTTTTGGTTCACTAAACACATTTTTTGTAGTACATAACCCAGAATTATCTTTTATTCAGTATTATATTCTATGGCATTACATTAGAATTCAGAATTAAATGTCGTTTAAAATTTGTTCAATAATTCCGGCTTGTATTTTGGCTGCGCACTTGGTTTCCCTATGCTTTTGTAACTGCTTCATAAACTTAAACTCTTCATAACACATATCACAGGTGAAAATTGGTCCTGCTGAATGCTGCTGAATGATGTGTGACTTAAGGAAAAATTTTCCATCGAAGGTTTTATCACAAATCGTACAAGAATAATTTTTCTGAGTCCCATTATGCTTGTTCATGTGATAAGTGTAAGCAGCTGGCATGGAGAAAGCCATTCCGCATCCTGTCCAAGTACAAATATGTGGTTTGTGTCCTAGAACATTGATAAGTGGAGGTTTTATTAATTAGAATACAATATTAGAATACAATATTGAATTAAAAAACACAAACCTGAATGACATCGGAAGTGTACTTTCATGCTTTGATTTGTAGCAAATTTTTTTCTACATACTGTGCATTCTATTTTTTTGTCATGAATCTTTTTATGAACAATTAATCCGGAATCAGTTTTGAAATTTTTTCCGCATAGATCGCACGTATAATTTTTTCCAGAAATATGTTGAAGCATGTGTATCCTTAGGTGTCCTTTGATTGTGAAGCGTAACGGGCAATGATCACAACAGATTTTTTTTGACTTATCATCAACTTTTCTATGTAGCACTTGATGATCTTCAAGTTTAAATTGATCAGGAAGACTTTTACCACACAATTTGCAGATGTGAGCTTCTGTATGAATCGCTATATGATCAAAAAACTCCCTCGCTATTTTAAATTCAACATTGCAAAATCCGCAAGTCCTAGATTGTTTAAGGCCATCATCGTGTACCCTTTTCAAATGTTTTTTGGAGATTTCTCTGCTCACAAATTTCTCTTCACATAATTTACACTGGTAGCTCTCGATTTTATTATGTACCACGTTCATGTGTCTCTTCAAAGAATCATTATTTGAAAATTTTCTTTTGCATTCTTGGCATTCGACTTCCAGAGGATCTAGAGTCAAATGCACTGGCTTAACAATATTGAACCATTTTTCGAGTCTGTTGTCTATTCTACAATCTCTTACTTTATTAGAATGCTTTTTAAGCTCTGATTGGCTGAGAAAAGCTTTGCCACACAAAGCACAAATATGATCACGTGCCGTACTATGTATTCGTCGTTTGTGCATTGAAAGGTTACTAAATTTCCTGGAGCAGATCGAACACCAGTCTGATTTTCTTTCTTTGAGTTCCTTATTAAAGCTGTTGGTAACTTTCAATACTTTAGGTATTTTTAACGGAAATAAGTCACTCGGGGAATCGGATTCTACAGTTTTTTGAATTAGCTTGTTCAGATGGACTTTAGATTCGTTATAATCATACTCTTGGGTTTTTGTTTGATTCTGATCATCTTTCTGCCTTACAATAGGTTTATAAATGTGTTCTAATTCATTATCAAGTAATAATGCACCCGAATGATGGTACGTTTTGGTATTTGTAGTTATATTGTCAAAATCTTCTTCCTCCAGCTCTTCCTTAATCTCTAAATCAATTTCTCCAATCATCAATGGATTTTTTTCTTCTTTTATGTCAGTAATTAGAAAATTTTCAGTCTCTTCAGGATTTCTTTTTACAAAGACAATTTCGGGGAGTTTTGGAGTCTTCAAATTGTGATCTTTGATTTTCACCGTTTCAGTTTTAATGATATTATTTTCTTGAACTAGCTGTTGATCTTTCAGTCTCAGGTGCAGTTGCAAATGTCTTTTAATATCGTAATGTCGACGAAACACTTTATTACAGTAATCACAAGTAAATTCAACATTTGCTTGTGGATGATCCTTAAATTTGTGAAGTTCAAAGCTACACGTATCAATAAATTCAAGAAAGCACACAGTACACGTGATAGTTGAGCCATAACTATTATCATTTGATATCTTCGATTTTCTAACATGGCTTTCCAAATGTTTCAACAAATGGAACTTCCTGGTGAATGATTTTTGGCATTGCTGGCAAGTCAGATCAGGATCTTTTTTGTGCTTTACCAAGTCATGTCTTTCAAAGGTTGCAGCATTTTTAAACTCTAAGTTACACTGGAAGCAAGTTTTACTTGCATCAGGTAATTCACCATGTTCTAAATCTTCTAATCTACGCTCTTGTTTTTTCTCATGACTTTTTAAGTGTTGCAATAAGTGGAATTTGCCGGAAAATGTCTTGCTGCATAATTCACAAGATATTGTTGGCGATCTTTTAGGTTTAGATGACCGGGATAGCTTTAAATGTACATTTCTTAAGTGCATACGATAGTTCTCGGGTTTTTTGAATTCTCGGTTACATTCTTTGCAAGTCTTGTCTTTTTCTGGTTGATGTTTTTTAAGATGCCACTCATATGTACTTCTCTTTAGTATCACCTCACTGCACTCTTCACATTTGAACTCTTTGTTTTTGTCGTGAATTTCGTAGTGTTGATAGAGATCACTTCTGGTTTTAAAACTTTTGTTACACGCTACCTCATTACAATTAAAGTTCCTCACATCCGAGTGCTTGTTTAGGTGGTACTTAAGTTTAGTTGTGCTTGCAAAACTTGCTTTACAAATTTCACAGGAAAAGTTCTTTATTTTAAGATGCACCGCATTTATATGACACTTCAGCTTGTAGTTTTTTGGAAAATACTTTCCGCAAAGTTCACAAATTACTACCATGTTCACAATAATTAAATCTTATTACATTTAAATTAAGAGTTTATTAGAAATTACCTTAAATGCACTTTTATTTTGTTGATGTTTATATATTTTACTTCCGCCGCTTACTATTTTGAGCGGTATTTGATAAAAATATTTGGCGCCAATATCCGAGTATAAAAATAATTTTATTTTATTATCTATCATTATTAATACATAACATTTTATAAGTCTTTATTTGATGTTAAAAAGAAAGCACATTAATCAGTCAAATACGCATACTTCATTATAAAAAGCAAGGCCAAAATAGTTGATCACGGGTTTACTTCAAATTAACATGATTTAGTAAGACTAATTGATTCTTGAATGTTTGGTTACACATTTTACAGGTCAAATTTACGAAGTTTTTTTTTTCTAGGATGTTCTTTTTGCAGATGTGTAGTTAGTTTTGATTTTAAATCAAACATTTTTGAACACAGAGTACACTTGAGACTTCCTCCATGAATATTACGCATATGCTCTTTGACTTGTCCAGAATACATAAATCCTTTATTACAAAAGAGACATGGATACCTCCAGACTTTTTGTGGCTCTATTATCGTAGATTTGTGCTTAACGTTATGATAAAAAAGACCCATTCTAGTACCGGAGATAAATTCGCATTTGTCACAGTCAAATGTCATTTTCACATTATGTTTGAATAAGATGTGAGTTTTTAAATCTTTTGGAAGGTTGCAATTTTGAAAACAGATATTGCAAACTAACTGCTTATGTGTAACTTTTATTATAAGTTCCTCTGGGCAATCCTTAAAAGTATCTTCAGCTTTGATCACAAATGTGTTCTTAAAATTCTGATAGTCTTGTGAATCATCGACCGAAACCTCTTCTTTTAAACAGACAGGAAATGTTGACTCTTGTAATTGGTACTCTTCTTCAACAAATTCATCTTTGATTTTGATCATATCTGTTGGTATCATTAGAGATTCCTCTTTAATTTCAGTGATCAAAAATGTTTCAGTTTCGGTTAAACTTTTGATGACTATATGAGTTTCAGACGCATTCAAAAATACTACAGGTGCATCAGTCAACATTTTAGTTTCAGTATTTTTAGTTTTTATACGGCCCAGATCAGCTTTTTCAAGGAGCAAAGCAATTTCTGCTTGTACACTTATTTTACGGAGTAATTCCTTCGTTTTATTCAAAATGCGAGACGATAGATGCTTGGCCAGTTGAATTTTTCGATGAAATATTGCACCACAGAGATCACACTAAAAATTATGGTTGTTTATTATTTGCTTCACTGAAAGCTCAAATATGTTAAATGAGATAACATAATTGGTTTAAAAATCTCAATTTACCTGATACTCTATCAATTGATTGATTCCATGTGCGTACATGATATAATATTAAGTTATAGTTGTGGATCTTACAATTGGAAGGATACAAAAATCGAATGAAAATTTATTTATTTTGAAATGATTATTGAGCTTACACGGTTTTACAAATGATTTCCTAGTCTGCTAACTTATTATTGTGAATTTACCATCAATGTAAGGACTATTTTATCTAATATTGTATCTTTTGTATCTTTAACATAATTTTGATAAAATATCTTTTGTTGATATTTTTGTTTACATTCGATATGAAACGCTCGCTACAGGAATAACGCGGCGGTTTTATCAAGAGCTGTCTATAAATGATGTACCGTAAAAAATTAAAAAAATATATATTAAGACGATTTTAAGCTGATTTGTAACATAATAAATTTATGACTCGAGGCTTTTTATATGCTGTTTGCTTCAGTACATAATATAATTTTTTTTAAATTCAACTATACGAATCTTTTAGAACATCCCTCTTAACTTACGTAAACAAAGAAACGCACAATTATTTTGCAAGAAGGAAAATGTGTTTATCGTGATAAAATAATGTTAACAACTGACTTCTAATCGTTAAATTTTTAAGATTAGTTTTCAATTTACATCGTTATCAGTTCGTTTTAATTTTTTGTGTTTTCAGTAAGTTTTTGATGGTTTTTTGTTTATAATTAATAAAAATGTGTGTCGTTGTGTTATTTATTTTTGTTTTTGATACTCTATCAATTCACACTGTTTTATCTATGGAGTTAGTTCCATAAAGTTGTTCACTGGTGCTTCTGGTGTGTTCGCTGTACTCGCTGTGTTTATTGTTCAATCACAAGTTTTTGCTGTTTAATTATTAAAAATGTTTGAAATTTTTAGTAATCTACAGAAGACCATGTTACTTCATCTGGAGCCTCTCTCATCTCCTGTAGACTGGTGTGAAGGAAACTACTTGATAAGTCCAAATATAGCAGAGTTCGTTAATACAGTGAGTTATATATAGAAAAAGATTTATAGTTTTATAATTGGTGCATTGCGTATTGATTTTAAATTTAAATTGGGGTAAAACTGCATTGTACCGGATATTCATAAATATTCTTATAAAAACATATGCAATGTTTAGTGTGAAACTTAAGAGTCCCAATTTTTGATATATTTTGCCCTAATATATTGTTTGAATAAATTCATGAGTTTTCTAACGATTTTTTCTATCCACTTTAGTTTTCCAACATACTGTTCCTGTCAGGTCCACCTTTACTAATTTATTTATTTAAGGTAATTTTCATCAAAAATAAGTTAAGCGATTCCTATTTTATACGTTTTTTTATACAATTCTTATACAAATTTTCATATATATATCGTAACTAACATTTCTAACATAAATTTTTATCATTTATTCCCAACACAAAGGAATATGGAAAATTTGTCAACCCTGCGATACATTTAGTATGGGCTTTGTTGATTATTGTTGGACTTTCATCAGCATATTTTCATGCTACACTCAGCCTAGCAGGTCAACTATTAGATGAACTAGCTATACTCTGGGTCTTTATGGCGACGTTTGCAATGTTTGTTCCAAAAAGATATCTTCCAAAAGTCTTTAGAAATCGGTTAGTTTATTTAATATATGTAGTTATTTACTCAGGTGAATTTATCAAATTTTCAACGATTCTATATTTCTTTCAGGCGACGATTCTGTACTTTCATGCTATTTTTCACTTTGACTGCTACATTCACTTCAGTTTTCTATCCAGCAGCTAACGCCTTTGCACTAATGAGCTTAACAGTACCCACAGTCTACCTTCTATACCACGAACTCAATAGAGTTAAGAGCAAAGACATAAGAGTGTTCAGATTAGGAGTTAGAACAACGATAATTCTTATCATAGCCGTTATATGTTGGTTTAACGACAGGTTCTTTTGCGGATTTTACACTGCGATTAAGTTCCCTTATCTGCATGGTTTTTGGCATATTTTGATATTTGTGTCATCGTATGCGATTTGCGTTCTTTTTGCATATTTCTTTGTTTTTGATGAGAGACCTGAAGTTGGTCCAGTCCTCAAATATTGGCCAAATAATGATTTTGAACTGGGTGTTCCATATATTAGGATTAAGAGTCAGATGGGATTTAAAGACATTAAAATGTGAGATTCCTTATAATAAGTTTTAGGCTTCCAACCAACTTTTATCAAAGTTTCTGCATTTATGCTCAATTTTCATATATTTTACATCGAAGAGATCGTATATTATATTATTGAAAAAGTTTTTCGTTTATTTTAAGATTTCTGAAACTAAATAACACAAAAGGCTCTCTCATAGTATAGAAATATCTTAATGTTTCAAGAAATAGTTAAATTACTCCAATTTGCACTTTCACTCGAAATTACCTAGCCTACATATTTTAATAGGAATCTGCGCTAATTAGTACTATGTTATATTTCAACTGATTCAATCAAGATTTTTGTTTTCCTTGTTAGAAGTTTGAGCAACTACATAACTTTACTTTTATTTAGATTATTGCGAGATTATCGTAAATTCTTATGGAAATGAGTGAAATTATTTGAAATATCGTGGAAACGAAATTGTTGTTAATTTAAAGAATATTTTAATTAGATTTAAGAAATTACAAATATTTGGAAAGTATTTTTTAAAATGTTTAGTAAGTTAAGGCTTATTCGGAAACAATTGTGATAAAAGTTATTTTCATAATAAATTCAGAGAATTTTCAATGAAAATTTTACGTCTAGTGCTTTACAAGGAACAAATTTGATGAAAATTTCCCCAAAAGACAAAACAGCTTATTTAATTAGTTCGGAGAAAGTTACTTTAAAAACAGATAGAACTGTAGAAGTAGTCATATCAAATGTTATAAATAAAAATCTTTTATCCACAACAAAATACTAATAAATAATTTATTATTCAACTTAACTCTGACCAATTTCTGAGAAATTTTAAAATAGATACTCATTTTTTTTGCTCGAACCATTTATCAACAATGGGTTTCTCTAAGAAGTTTTAAGTTTGAATAATTAAGAAAGAAAGATATAAAATTACAGGAAGTATGTAGTATTGTAGTAATGCTCAGAGTGAAGTTTGTAGAAGTGTAAAAGCTGGACAGCTACAACATGAAACGAAAAACTATTACTTATTGATAAGAATTGTTATCCGTATTTGAATAATTTATAAGTACATAACGAACACCGAATAACTATGTATTATATTATGAAATTACTGATAATTTATCCAATTATAAACCAATTCCGAAATAAAAATTGATGAAGCATGTAGAGATAAAAATTCAATTTGTTTCATTAGTTTAGATTAGAATTGTAGATATTTCTATAATTATCGATAACATACATTTTAAAGCTTGATCAGCAACTTTGTATACAATCAGGAACTGGAATGTTAACGTT
Organism: Parochlus steinenii; assembly: GCA_038502155.1. Lineage (NCBI taxonomy): Eukaryota > Metazoa > Arthropoda > Insecta > Diptera > Chironomidae > Parochlus > Parochlus steinenii. Next base: position 3,504,290 of record JAXCIN010000048.1, on the reverse strand, counting down.
AGCGTCTGATTAAATGATTTGACGATTAGGAAAGCCCGTCACTTTCTAGGTTCATTTCAGAAGTTCATTGATAAATCAGATTTACTTCCAAAACAATCTTGAAATAGAAAATGAATGTAAATAGTAACATAGTAAAACCATATAACACTGATAAGATATCTTTTATCTTTAGATATTTGATAAAATAGAAAGTGTGACTAATTTAATTCTTCATGCATTTTTGGGGGGAAAATGGTTGCTTTGTTGAAACATTAATCAGCTTTTTCCTCAATCTACCAAAAAGACAATTACATTTATTTCGATCGATTTATTTTTAATTCAGATATCAAAGTATATTTTATTTATATACATAAAGGTATTACCACAAATAACAAACAAAAAGTTCTAAAAACTTAATAATATATTTTTAATATAAAATTTTTTTTAAATATTTCTAAACATCTGGTATAAATTCTTTTCTGTTTTATGGAATGATTAAATGAGCAAAACATTAAATTATTTAACATTGAGATTCTACGCAACAATTTATAGATGTGTCAATTCTCAATCAGAATCAGATTCAATGTGCCCGCAAATATTCTCAGATAACCTTCTTTCATACATTCTGCCACCTCCATTTCTCATTTTTCCGCGATAAGTTACAAAGTTCTTGTCAGTCTCGTAGAGTTTTACTTCATAAAGAAGTTCTGGCTTTTTCAGGGTGGTTTTCATGCAATCCCATATGTAAACAGCTAAATTTTCAGCTGTGCTGGGCTAGAAAAAATATAAATATAATGTCAATTTTTAATTAAAAGCTGATTGCATTTATGAACTCACCAAAGTATTGAAATATGGAACATCTTTATCAATATTCTTATGATCCAGCTTTTTCATTATTGAATTGTCCATCACACTTTTGAGCTCTGTGAGATTCATCACCATTCCAGTTATAATATCGATTGGTCCTTTAACAGTAACCTCTACCGAATAGTTGTGGCCATGTCCATTGGGATTGTTGCACTTTCCAAAGATTTCTTGATTTACGGTGTCACTCAAATGTACGCTAATCAATAAAAATTACATCATTAACATACTATGTTATTATTGATAAGTCAGTTTATTGATTTGCAACGTATTATGATTTCTTGATAATGAACTTTGTGAAACTACGTTGAAATATTGCTAGCTTGAAATTGCGTGAACTTGAAAAATAGCTTTTTTAGATATTATGTTATTGAAATTTTATTGCATCAATCCAAACTTTTTGACCTTGAGTTTAAATCGCAAACTGAATATTAATATTTTATATATTTACCTATGCAAACGATGGCATGCCGAAAAGGTCTCTTTTCTGGTAATGCTAACAATTGAAACAGAAGCCATAGTGAATTGTTGATTGATTTAAATTTAAGAAATCTTTAAGAGAACAATTATTCAGAGAAATCTTTATATTGGGAAGGTCACTTTTTGGCACTTATGTAAAATTCTGGCACTTGAGCTGGTCAGCTTTAACAAGAGTCTGAGACACTTATGATTCAGTTGTAGGATTTTCTTGATTGAGAGTGATTTTTAATGTTTATTTTTCAGAATATTTATTTAGGTACAATTTTCTTTTCAAAACATCGGAAACGCTAGTTTAAGTTTAATTTCTAGCTTGATCTGAGTTATAAAAAAGTAAACAAAAATTTAACAATGCCAATGGTGCAATATTGAACTGAAAGAGATCTGTTGCTTAATTGCTTGTGGTGATGATTTTTCATCTTTGAAGCAACAAGAAAATCATACAGAAAATAAGTGTCGTTCTATAACTTATAAACAAGAGCATAAATAGAATTTAGGCAATAAAAGTTTAAATTAAATTTTCGCGCTTTTTGGTAAACCATGTTTTACTTTCTAAAACGCTGTTGTAAAAAATGTATCAATTGGCGGAAAACTTAAAACCTGGATTTGCAAAGATAAACAAAAGAAAAATTATTATGGTTCTGTATTAAAATTTAAAACTTCCTTAAAGTATTCTTCCAAGCTAAATACAGTCTTTAGCTAACTAAAAATCTTCTACTATTAAGCATAAAAATGGTGGTAATCTGTGAACAGTGCGGAAGAAACTTTCCGAAGCCCTGCAAGCTTAAATATCATATAGAAGTGGTTCATTTAAAAATAAAAAATTTTCAATGTGAATATTGTAATGAACTGTTTGCTAGTTCCACTGCTTTGAAAATGCATCATGTGAGAAAACATTCAGATGCTTGTAACTTTGCTTGTGAAGATTGCGATCGAAGCTTTAAAACACAAAGTGGCCTAGATCAACACTATACCATTCATGATAAAGGAAAAATATTCACTTGCTTGGAATGTGGACTAGTTATTAAACATAGAACTCAATACAAAAACCATTTGAAAAAACACGAAAAAGATCTTGATACCAGTTGTAAAATCTGCAACAAACAATTCGCAGATTACAAGAAAAAGAAAGAGCATGAGTACAATACACATCGAAAAAACCCTTTGATTCCTTGTCCATTCTGCTCTAAAGTAATCTATACACAAGGAACTCTTGAGAAGCACTTGGCAAATCATCCAGTGTTCAAATGTGATATTTGCGATCACACAGAGTTGAAGAAATCAGAGTTCAACAAGCATATGCACGATCACCTTAGAAAATTAAAGAAAATCTGTATCAAAAAGTTTAAGATCAGGAAATCTAAAAAATCTGTTCCAATGAAAAATAAAGTTACTGTCATGCTTGAAACTCAAAATTTCATGCAAGAAAATAGCAACGAAGAGCCAGACCCATTGACATTTCTACAACTTGAAGAGGATTTGAGGCCACAAGATTCGGAAACAATTAAAATTAAGGAAGAACTGATGGATGATGATGAGTTTGATTACAGTTACATGTCTAGTCAGTTAAATGACATCAAAACAGAGCCTGAATTGGAAGGATTAAATTTATTAATGGATGTTTCTGAAGATATTGATGATGCACCTTCAGTTACCTCTACAATCGAAAACTTAAAAACTGAAGTTGAAGAAGAAAGTTTTTCCAAAAGTGACGTAGATTTTCCAAACGAATATCAACATAGTGCTCACAAGATAAAAAAGCATAGTGAAACTATTAAAAAAGAATCACAAAAAGAACGAAAAAATTTAGCATCAGATGAAATGATTTGCTTTAGCTGTCCAGCGCACTTTCAAGATAGAGCTGATATGAAAGCTCATACTTTGAAAAGACATGGCAGAAAATCTAAATACGATTGCTTGAGTTGCCACTTTACTTTCGTTTCTCCTCAAGCTAGGCATCAACACAAAGTTAAGTTCCACGATGATGGTACTTTGAAGCCTGGAAGAAAAACATGTAAGGTATGCAGGCAAAAGTTTGAAACAATTCTTGCGATGAAAGAACATTACGTAAAGGCACATGAAAATGAAAATTCTGAAGCTAATGATGAAATTATTAAGATAGAGATCACTCCAGATGTCAAGCAAGAAAATTATGATGAAGATGAAATACCTTTAAAAGTGGGCAAAGTAAGTTCAACCAACATGAGTTTTAAATTACTGTTTACTTATACGCTTACCTTTTATTTTATCTTATTTTAGAAATTTTCATGCAAAAACTGTCCTAGTTATGCCAGCACATTAGCCGCTTTAATGACTCATGTTCGATTAAAACACTTGGACTTTTCAAGACCTGATCGTCAATACTGTATAGATTGCTCTCAGATGTGCTCTAGTAAAGAAGAACTTAAAGCTCATGGCTTGCAAGAACATCAAAGAACATATGATTTTGACTGTGATTTGTGCGAATTCACTTTTACTGGTGGTCAGCCGAGATCTTGCCATAAACTTTCGGCTCATGGTGTAGAATTTGAGCCAAGTTCTAGAACTAGTAAATTTTACAAAAACCACCAGATTCAGTATTCGGAGGAAGATGATTCTATGGATGAAGAGGTAGGATCTATTTTCTTACATCCGTTACAAACCACTAACTTTCCACTATTTTAGAATTTTCCGTGCAAAAACTGTCCCAATGCCTACGAAACTTTGAAGCATCTTCAATCTCATATTCGGATCACTCATTTAGATTTTTCAAAGCCTGATCGTCAATTTTGTGTTTATTGTTCTCAAATGTGTTCAAGTAAAGAAGAATTAAAGGCTCACGGTCGAGAAATTCATCGTCGAACATATGATTTTGATTGTAATTTGTGTGACTTCACGTTTGTTGATGACAATACAAGAGCTAGACATAAAATATCAGTACATGGTGATAAAAACACTGAATTGGAAGAAATACCCGAAAAACCTCAAAAATCTATTATAAACAAAGCAGTAAGTTCAAGTAGATCAGATAGTCAAAATTCCTTTAAAGTTTAAATTTATTACAATTTCTATCACTAAAAAATAAATTCTTTTTGTAGAAATTAATTATTTTCAAGTTTTTTTAAAAATTTTTCTATTTTTTAGGAGTTCCATTGCAAAAACTGCGATAAATCTTTCGACAAAGCAGTTCTTTTACGCCTTCATATTCGAACAAGACACGTAGACTATTCTCGTCCAGATCGTCAGTATTGTATCGTTTGTACTCAAATGTGTGCCGGCAAAGAAGCACTAAAATCTCACGCTTTTCAAGAACATCAACGTGCTTACGATTTTGATTGTGATCTCTGCGAGTTTACTTTTGTTTGTCGTGTTGCAAGGACTAAGCATAAAGTAGTTCAACATGCCTACGGACTTGAATTAACGGAAGAGAAAGAGTTGATTAATCCAATTTACGAGCCTAAACGTAAAAAGCTGTTGGAAGACGAGACTGATTTCAAAATGGAAGAAAATGCGAAAAAAAGGATTCGAAAAAGACCCAGCAAGTATCCTTGTAAAGTTTGCGATGAAAGTTTTCGGTCAGTAGCTGATATGCATCGACATACAGCTCAGCTTCATAATCTCAGATTTTATGGAAATTATTCCTGCCCCAAATGCGATGAGAAGTTTAAGTGGCAAAATTTGTTCACAGCCCATTTTGAAAAAGAGCACAAAGAGCACCTCCATTTAATTAAAACGAAGGATATGGAAAAGCCCATCGAAATTCTTGAAGATCCAAAAAAAATTCAAGATCACTTAGCAAGGATGTTTTGTGGATTGTGCTCTGAGATGTGCTCTTCCAGAGAACAAATGAAGCAACACACTTTAAAAAAGCATAATCAGAAATCACTTGTTGATTGTGAACTTTGTTGGTTTACCTTTTTAACTCAAGACGCTTTAAGAGATCATTTATTTATGGTACATCAACAGAAATTTAAGGCTTTGGAACGTAAAAAGAATCGGAGCAGAGAGCCTAAAATTGCATGCGAGTTTTGCGGAAAAATATTAAAGAACAAAGTTGTACTCAGTCATCATATTGCAGTAAAACACGAAAAAGTATGTTTTAAATTTAATAACTGAATTGAAAAAAATGTATTTTACAATAAATTCCAATTTTTTCAGGTGAAACGGTTCCCTTGTGATATTTGTGAAGAAAAGTTCCTTACTCCATCTTTTGTTCGAAGACATGTTCAAAAAGTTCACGACGATGGCTTAAAACTAACAAGATCTTGTGGAGTGTGTGGATTAGAATTCAGATTAGCTCAAGAGTTTTATGATCACATTGATACTCATCAAGAAGAAAAAATATGCAGAATTTGTGGTGAAAATAGTCAAGATGATCAAAGTTTTAAAACACACATGAAAAATCACAGAAAAGTTGATGACAAGTACAAAAAAGTTGTTTGTGAATTATGCGGCAAGAAGTTTTTGAATGATGCATTATTGAAAGGTCATATGTTAAGCCACAGTACCGAAAAAACCTTCAAATGTATCCAATGTGAGAAAACATTTAGATTTCAGTCTTCATTATGCATTCATATGAACAGTCACAACAAGAAAATTGAGTGCAAAATTTGCCATCATAAATTTACTAGCAAGCAGGGTCTTGAAATTCACGCTGTTGTTCATAATGGTAAGCTATAGCTTTTGATTATATGCTTTTTAATGAAAATTTTATAAATTCGTTACAATCTTCAGATTCACGTCCATATTCTTGTAAACTGTGCGGAAAAACCTTTAGGTACCAAGGAAATCATAGCTACCATATGAAAAAGCATTATGGAACTCTTCCAGAGATACCCTGTGAAATTTGTGGCAAGACTTTTAACAGTAAATTCTTTCTGAAATCTCACATGGTGCTGCAACACGAAAAGACAAAAGACTATAGTTGCGATGGATGTGGAGAAGCTTTTGCATTTTTGAAGCAACTACAGAATCATATGGAGTCGAAGTGTGCTGCTCTTAGATTTTAAGTGATATTTGGAATTCCTCATAATGTCTACCATATTCTACTTAAATAGCTTACAGTATTAAATTTGAAATTATATTTCAGTCAAAATGCAATTATTAAATTAGAACAAAAGTTAATTAATTCACGTTTTCAATTTATTTCGAGAAGTCTATTTTGTATACATTTAATGCTATTTTCAGCTTAGGAGTTTAATTTAACTGTATAGCTCTAATTTCTGCAAAATACACTTGCACAAGTAAATTATAATTTTCTATAACAATATATTTACAAAAAGTTTTGTTTAAAATTAATCAGGATCTAGCGAAAGCCACATCTGGAGTATAATTTTGACACTTTGGAAAACCTTCAGGTGCTGGAACCATATCATCAAGTTCTCCCACTTGAACCACAAGACCCATACCTACAGCCATGTGCCATTCGAAGTGACAGTGCATTAGCCAGAATCCTGGATTATCAGCCTTGAAACGCAATCTAGTGCGACCTCTGCTGGGAATTGAGACTGTATCTTTTATGGGTGGTAATGGATTACGTTTTGAAACGCCTCTCATGATATCTAATTTTTTGGCCATCATAACTGTCATCGGTGTAAGTTTTGGGTTTTCATGCATTTCTAATACGTAGAATGGGTAACCATGAAGCTAGATTTGAAATAAAAGTTTGGGATCATAATTAGGGTATGTTACTATTTTAAGACTTTTCTTGGAGAAAAAAATTAACTCACATGAAAAGGATGATTCAACGGGTTAACCTCCCTGGTTTCGTCTACGATCACTAAATCAACTATTGCGTTCAATGGAATTTTGATTCTATGTATGCATGGACATAATTTATCAGGCAAGCAAGATGCTGGCAGATTATCGGCATCACAAAACATTGCTTCAGTAACTTGATCTTTTTGGCTTACTAGCGATATTGAGGGGAATACAAAAGAAATTTGATTCACAGCACCGACCATTACGACATCATTCCGAGTATCTATAGAAATGACACGTGTTTGCAACTTCCGGATTGATATAAATTTTTATATAAACTTACTCATGAAGTGTCCGTAATGATCCTTCGCAAACACATCTTCAACTTTCTGAAGGTAGTTATTGAAGCCAAGATAATACTCATAATCTGCTTCCGCGTTTAAAATTTCTGTGTTTGGATTGTAGCTGTGAGCATCAATAATGCATTGACTGTTTGAGGTTGGATCATTACATGTGGCATTTGGATGATTGAGGAACTATTTGTGAGATAATAAATATTTTTTCTAAACGAAATAGTAATCATAACTTACCCTAACCCTTCCGAAATTATCATTAAAAGCTGGCAATTCTAACTCTCTCGAAAGAATCGCTCGATTTTCAACATTTTCATAGGAAAGTATAGCAAATTGTTCAATGCTCCGACTGCTACACGGACCAATAGCCCTTAATCTCATCCAGTAATTACTCTTTTTATTCGGCTGATTAGCATTAATAACAAAGTCATAACGCTCTCCACTGGTTGATATCAAGGTGTCGATTTCCAAAGGTTGTAGGTGATAGGAGTCACTCGCAATAATTGTTAAAGAGTGACCTTCTACCTAAAATATTGAATTATTTGATGAAAAAAACTTAAGCATATTTTGCAAGCTAAATTACCTCAAGCATCAAAGGGCAAACATGAGATGCAGAGTTAACGAATCTAAACCGATACCGAAAGCCTTTTGTGACTTTGAAGATTTCAAACGGAGTTTTAGTCTCACATGATCTTTTCTGTGCATTACAAAAACGACCTCTACCATTAATCAAAAGTGTCGTTGGTTGTATACCAACAGATAAAGTGGGAAGTCCTGGCATAAACATCTCGGCATATTCTCTCATCCAATCTGAAGCTACGATCAAGTGTTCATCCTTATCGTAAGTGTGGGAGTTTTTCTCATTTAAAATGTAGTCTCTAACAACGATCCCTCCATAAAGGCCGTTTACCTTGTGGTGTCCAGAATGAGAGTGATAAAATTGTGTTCCTGGCTCAGATGCTTTGAAAGAGTATCGAAATGTAGTAGAAGAATGAATTGGACACTGAGTAATGAATGGTACTCCTAGAATTAAAATCAAACTCTTGGAAAAATTATGTTAAATGAGAAGATAATCTACTTTACCATCCATCCAAGGAGTTTCTCTTTGATGAAAACCATGCCAATGTAGTGTAGTTGATGTTCCAGCCATCATGTTGATGACCTAAATATGATTGTAATTCAGATTTGATCATCGCTTTAAAAAAAATTAAAGACTCACATCAACTACTATCAGATCATTCTTGCAAACGTGAATTTCTGGACCAGGCATTTTTCTATTTATGCTCATCAATCCACGTTCAAAACCATCTGCAGTTATACACTGATCATTGTAACAATCTTTAATGTTGCCTTTGGTGCAATTTCCACAAGCCCTGATTTAAATATTTTCAATTAAATTGTTGATGATAATTTTTGACAAAATCTTTGACTTACGGTCCTACCGTATGGTAATGCTCTAAGTGCCACTTAAAGTAACATACTTTTGCATCACCTAAAACACATTCTCTATTGCAAGCTACTCCAGGATATTCTTCCAGGTTTGTTGAGTCATCTTTGGGATCCAATTTCTTTGATAAAGTTAGTATGAGATCTGCAAGCATCGGTAACAAATTATTTTTATTTCACCATGGTTCATTATTTTGTTTAAAACTTTCACATCTCTCAAATTAATTTTTTTTGAATTATAAGTAAACGGTCTTCTCAAATAATTTACCATCATCAGCTCCTTTAACTGAGCTCCTAAATAAACCAGTAAAAAATATCAAAACTACAATTTTCACAACCATTTTTCACAAATAATCATCCACAATTTATAAATTAATGTATCCAAGAAATTTATCCTATTACCGCAAAGATTACAATTAAACTGACAAATTTCTAGTGTGAACTTAATAACGACTTGAAAAACATTAAAGTGATAATGATTGAGCAAGTTTGTTATAAAGCTAGTTTTCAGAAACCCCAACTTTTTCACGTTGTTGTTATTTGCGATAACGTTATGGAGATTATATTGCATTGAATTACTGTTAATTGGCACTATCACAAACAATTGAATAAATTAAAAACTGAGTTGTTCTAGGGATTACTGGCCACGTTCTTCATCTTTTATAACATAGAACAAATATATATTACACGAATATCATCAATAAATATTTTTGTAGGCCGGCTCAAATTTTTTTTCTATAATATATATTTTCCCGGGAAACATTTGATTGCACACAAAATTAAAAATATTAAATATAGCTATATAAATTTAAAGTTGAAAATTTCTAAAATAAACTTAAAACGTCTACGTAGAATATTTTCAAATAATATTTGTTGGGGGATTATCAGAATAACACGTGAAAAAGATATGAGATTTTCGATAACAAAAATATTTTGCTCTTTTGCATGCGACAACTATTTTAATCTTGAAACTCAAATAATATAAAAATAACTGGAATTTTATTGCTTTAAAAAAAATATGTGAAAAGAGATAATGTTTTGCGTAATTTTAATATTAGCATATTTTGAATATTTTATTAAAGAAATTAATGTAAATAAAACTATAAAAGCTTTCAGCAAATATTTTTATAAAATACAATTTCTACGCTATATTCATTCGATGATATCATCGTCGCAAAATTGGTTTAAAATGAAAATGAAGTGGTTTTCAAGAATTTTGTGCAGTCTATTCAGAAAACCCATGTGATAATTAATTGGGGATTTTAGAAATGAAATATTATCAAATCAATTCAATTGATAAATTGATAAACGTTGATGACAAACTTGAGTCAATTAAAATCAATGAAATCATTATATTTTATCAAATTCAGCTTATCTTTTGAAGATCCATTATTAAATTTTGTAATTATTCACGTAAAATTTTATAATCACATAGATTTATACGCCCAAAATTGCCCATTTGACATTTAAAATTCTTTATTCACGACCAGTTCATTGAACGATTACAATTATTTTAATCTTGAAAAAGAATATGCAATTATGCATACATTAATTATGTCATGTAAATTATTATCACTAACAAAACCATTAGCAATTCTCAATAAAACTAACGAGCTTCGAAAATCTGCAGCAGAATATTCAAATCGCAATCTCTTCATAGTTCAAACATTTCCCAAACAACCAATGACCTTTTACTCGACAGTGTTGAAACTTCAGAGAATAATCCAATAAAACCTTACCAGCCACTTAGGAGCATGGAACAGCAGAGTATCAAATATAAACTTAATTTTACTTCGTACGCTAGATTATATTTAGATCACCAACATATATCCTGCATTGATTTGGCTTAGAAATTTGTTGGAGATTGAGATAAGGCGTTATCAGTTTGAATTTATTTTTATCTAATAAACATGTGAGCTGTTGTTAACATAACAAAAACATCAAAGTTGGGGAAATTTTGACCTTAACATTATAGGTTATCAACGATGTAATTTTATCAGCTCTGCCTTAAAGTGCTTTTGATTATTTTATTTGGTACAACAGATGGATAGCAGATATAAATTTTTAATCTTTGTTGATTTTGCTTTGTCATTCCAGACAGAATATACACAAACTTGATTGAAGCGTTAAATCAAAAAGCTTCTGGCTATGATACATCAGCAATATTACTTTTTTTGGATGAAATTTTGTGAAAAAAAATGTGTTTTTGGTGATTTTTGATGAATACATTATTTTCGGAAGACTGTGGGAGCATTTTAAGATTATTAGGTGGTTCTGGAAAAGAATTGAAGGTATTGAAATTTCTATACTCTAATGAACTTCCTAAAAAAAACAAAATTTAAATTATTATATCGTATGTTGATCTAGATAAAAATAATTCAATTAATTAATGATTTATTTCATAAATATAAGTTCTTTTGAACTCAATAAAGTACAGATAATATTGAATCTTTCATACTCAGGAAACATATTTAAACTGAAGTCTAATTTCCTCTTGATAATAATATGCACTCTATTTTAAATTAAATATATGTCCATACCATAATAGTGTTCTCAATTAGAAATAATAAAATTCAGTTGTATATATATTTATATGTTGTGCGCGAAATTCTGTCGTGTCGGTGTACTGAAGCTTAATAACTTTTGAACGGATTAAGTTTTTCAAGAATTTTTTTCACCAAAACTTCTTACAACTATGTAAAGGATGAAAACTTTTGGTTTCAGACCTGGTCTACTCATCTGGTGGTCACCAGAGCTGATCCCGTGATCCTCGGGAAAATCAGAATTTTCCAAAAAAACGTTCACGATGTGGTGGCACTTTTTATAAACAATAAAAATGAATTTTTTTTAATGAGGTCTTATAAACATTGCCAAGACACACATTTTGAGTCATTTTTGAGATGGTCATCCCACCGCGTCTCTTCCCCAGCTTCCAAAATCTATGCGATTTTGGCACTTTTTGCATATAACATGCACAAAATTTGTTCATTGCTTGGTTTTTCTCAATTTTTCTTCTTTCATTTATTATTTGGCATCACAAGAGATTTTATTTTTACCAGAAACCCAAGATTCCCACGCGTTGTTGATCTGAAGATGAATTTATTGGTTTCTTTTATAAGCTTTTCAAACATTTTACTATTTTCAAAGAACGGAACCACTTAGAGACTTGAAATTTTTAACAAATGATCAGTTAGTCCAGACAATGTTGGTGCAATAAGTGAAACTGACATCACGGGTCCACCACGAATCTAAAAAATTTCATCCTTATCCAAAAACTATTTTCGGGATTATTTCTGTAATGTTCGCAGTAAAGTAAATAAAAAGATTGTTTGGATTTGTTGCAAATTATGCATAAAAATATTGTAAACTAAAATGTCATTGTCAAGTCAGAAACCGATATCATAGATAAGAGATGATCAGCAAACTCGCCTGCTCGACCAATATTCCAACCACTGACTGACTTGTGGTGAGCAAATGACATGCAGCAACTCCAAACCACCTTAAGAGCAAAATAAGGTTGAACTGACGAAAACGCATACCAACACCATCAGATGGCAATGATGTAAATCGGATAGAAAGAAGAATCGAGACTTTCTAGTTCGAACTGTTGAGGTGATAAGACGTGTGAGATTAATTTAGAGCAAAAATTAATTCTAGTGTCAGGAAGTGGAGTGTCGTAGCCCTAGAAGGAAAGTGGAAGGATAGGAAGAGTGGGGATTCGCGAAAGATTTATGACTGAAGTGACACTGAGAAAATATAGAAAATAGATTGATTCTCAGAAATTATAAAGTGTTTTATTTGGGGTTAAGTTTCGGGAAGCTTTCAAGGGTTGGTCGTTTATTGTTTCTTTTGAGGGTTAAGGGTTTGATATGGGTAAGTGAGTTTTGCGGGTGAGTTTGAGTAATCTTGAAATTATTGTTAGCCAGGTAATACATTGAAAAGATTTTCCCAGTTTCCAATTGGGTGGCGCATAAATTATCTTTTTTTAATAAGTTTGCTTAACATTCTCTAAAGCTTTGAGTCTCTTAAAAATATCAGTGCTCTTATAAAATATCTGAGAAATTCCCATTGGGTCCCCAGTAACATAAAACATAAAAATAATAATTATAACCAACATCAATAAATAAAAACGTTACATTTCTTTTAATGAGTTCAAAATAATAGATTTTTATGTGTAAAAATCTTAAATTAGCTGAAAATCTGCTAAACTCCACATCCAGAAGCTATTTTTCAAGATCCAGGAGCTATTTTGAAACTTTCAATAGAGCTTCGTTTCTTCAGCGAATTACTAACTTTATTAGAATGCTCATGAAAAATTTATAGGATCTTTCTATTCTGATCCTGGTGACCAGCTGGTGGCTCCAAATTAAAATTTAATTAATCGAAATTAAAAATATTTTTTCAAATCTAGGTTATTTGATCTAGATTTAGCTAAATTTTTCTTCTTTTATTAATTATTTGGCATCACAAGAGATTTGATTTCCACCAGAAACCTAAGATTTTCACGCGATGTTGATCTCAAGATGAATTTATTGTTTTTTTTTCAAGCTTTTCCAACATTTTACTATTTATAGAGAACAGATACTTGAAATTTTCACCAAATGATCAGTGAGCCCAAACAAAGTTGGTGCAATAAGTGGAACTAACATCGCGGAATGTGTTTAAAAAAGTATATCTTATTTGTAAAAATCTTAAATTAACTGAAAATCTGCTCAACTCCACATCCAGAAGCTATTATTCAAGATCCAGAAGCTTTTTTGAATTTTTCAAAAGAGCTTTTGTTTCTTCAGCGAATATATTCGGTGGATTCAATTCAGTGGATTGTTCGTGATAAATTTATGGGATCTTTTTATGCTGATCCTGTTGACCACCTGGTCGCTCCAAATAAAAATTTCGAATCGGAATCGAGAAACCATTGGAATTGATAATTTTTTGAGAATCGCGATCGGAATTTGTACGTTGGAAAATTGAGAATCGATTTTGGAATCGATATTGAAATTTGCTTCGGAATCGAAAATTGATTCTATATTCCTTGAAAAGATCCATGAATTTTAGTAATTTAAATTGAAAAACACTTTTATTATAAGAAATCTGAAATTATAATAATTTTGAACTACAAATCTAGGTTATTTGATCTAGATTGTTGGCTCAAATTCATTAAAACCAAAATATTTAACTCGGCATTTTTGCCGAGACGGGATAACTAGTTTTCTGAATAAAGTGTAGATAATTTGAATATTTTTCTCTAACTTTTTGAATCAACATAGAAAATCCGAGAAATTTTTTTCAAAAGACCAATGGAATTTTTTTAAATTTTTTATATCAAGAATCATGTGCAAAATTTAGATCTTTTTACGGAGCATAAATTATTAGCATAGAATATTAGCTTTGATGGCTCATTTAAATGTAAATTTGTTTTTGAAAACATGACTACCATAGCAAAGTAACTACGAAGAACGGCCAAGTACGTCATTCAATACCCTTCGCTATAGCTTACTTTTGGATACTTGGGCTATGCATTTTTATCGACAGGGGAATAATTATGTGAATAACAATTTGTGTGCTGTACGTCTACAGTGTACAGCAACGATGTTATATTGTAATCAAAAAGTTGAACAGATTGAACCCTAATTTTATCATGAACCTTTTAAAATTATAGAAAATACAAAAAATTATGATTCTATCGAGTTTTTATGATAAAGAGGTTGAAACCCGATACGCTGAAACCGTTAAAAGGATCTCACTTATTATTATATTTTGTTACATATTAAGAATATAAGTAATTTTATTTAATTGCGCCTTGCAGTCAAGAAATTTCTCTGAAGCGGCAAATATTGTCATTTTGATTGCATAAAGATTTTTGGTAAATGGTCTTAAACGTCCAATAAATAAAACATATAAATCTGTGTAAATAGCGAGGAGAAGACAAAACAACCGGTTTATATAAATTACAACAAACACCGACTCCCCAGAAAACTGCGGTTGCTGGCAGATTTTTGATTGAGAGGGTTATTAAGATGAGATAATGGAGGACAATTCGCTTACATATGTTGGGTGTGTTGGGAGTAAAGCACCCTTAGTGTCTTATTGTTTCGTATTAAACATGACTAGCAATGCTCAATTGAGTGGTTTTTGGTTTGCTTAAAGGTTTGTCAAGCGTTGTCAGTGGTTTGACTTCATTAAAGCATAAGTCGGCATAAGCTTCTTAACAAATTGGTTATTCTGGATATTTGAGGATGTTTCAAGAAATTCTATGTAATTATGATTTATATTTGTGCTTATTTCCTATTTATTTGTGATGCATTGTAATGAGAAGATTGTAGAATTAAATCGTAATAATTTAATTAAGGATTAAATTTCACAATGGACAAGATCATCCTTAAAGATTATTGGACTACTTATCTCATTAAGTAATATCTCAAGCTTATGCAACTAAAACCAATATTACATATCCATCTAATATAATAATGAGCACAACCTGAACAATGAATTTGAATGTACGTGATTTTCTAATGATTACAAGGTGGTTATATCATGTCTTTAAATTAATTAAGATGGTTACTGCATGATCAAATCACATTTATATATTTTTACGACAATTTCTAAATTTATTTAAATACCTTTTAATTATTTTTTTATAAAATATATGAAAAGTAAATACTATTTTATAATTTTGGTAAATAAGATATTTTTGAAATAAAATTACTTGTTTTTACAATTTTTACTCAAATTTTAAAATACTGTTATTTCAAAAAATTTTCCACAATTATAAAATTCGGACAGATTAAAAAAGATTTCTATAGAAATTGTAAAAAAAATTATTTCTACAATTTCTACATCACAATAAAAAAAAATTGCGGTAGAAATTGTTAAAATAATAGCATCAATTAAGTTCCAAAAACTTTCTCAGCACAAATCAGTTGAAAATTGATTCCTGCAGAATATTAAATCCCCATCATTATCGATATAATAGAAACGAGCACAACCAAGCAAAACTAAGTAAAACCAAGAAACCCCCAAAGACGTGTTTCAAACTACGTGACTCATTTCCACAAAGCTGCGCCAAATGAAGTAATTTATAATTAATTTACTTTTCTAGATGAGTGACACTGTATAAAAACAAGGAAAGAACAAAAGTGGAGATTCGGTAATGTAAAAGCGGTAATGATTTCAGGTTTTGCTGATAACACTGCTATAGTATACCTCCCTGAAAAGCATCTAAACATTGTCAATCTCCGCTTTCTTTGTGGATCAATCTGAAAGCTTTGTGTTGTTGCTGCAGATACATTGTATGTGAAATTTTGTACAGCTTGAATATAAAGATTTATGCTCGTCACACTGCTCAGATTTGGTAGTTTTTAGGTAGTTTTCGATCACATAAATACGGAATAACGAATACACTTGTTGTTTTTGGTGAAGCTGGTGGGATGTGCAAATCTATTTCCTTCCTTTGAAAATATTGCAGGAGGGTTGTTATTCAAGAATTTCCACTCAAAGGTGAACTAATTGATAATTTAGAATTTTAAATTGTTTTGTTCAGGCATAGCCTGATATAACTTTTTTAAAAGGATTTAAATTATTTAATTTTATTTTTAATTTATTATTTTGACATTGTGACTTTGAAGCGACATTGTGATAGATACCCCTCCGGAAAAACATCCACAATTCCAATCACGCTCGAATATAATTTTTTCTATGAGATTTGCTGATCCATGCAGCACAGATTTAGATATTCAATGTATTCAGTTACCACTTTTCCCTGCAGAATCATCGCAGTCGTGCACCTTTTCTCATAAATACATAGTTTTGAATCCAAGCATATAGATTTTAAGCACATTTCAAGTGTTTTTGCAACAAATACTGAGTATTGCTTTCATTCTCTCTCTCTGTGGAGCAAACACGTCTTAAATTGGAAAATTGTGTTATATCCAAGGATTTTTGTTTTATTTTTATTTAAATTTCATGCAAATCCTCACTTTAAATTTGAATTTGCTTCATCTCGGCTATACATTGCTGCTGTTTCGTAATGTTAAACACTTTTATTTGCAGATTTGCAGTCGAAAATAACAATTGCGAGCTTCAAATGAATAATTCATAAAACATGATAATTGGAGCATCAATCTTGTTTATTGAAATCATTGAATTGCGAATTGTGATTTGATTAATGCAGGAAATTTATGGGCAAACGCCTCCATAAATAATGTTTATTGTTTATTGCTGCGTATTGTGCGAATTAATTGGTTTGCTATGCGATGGATGATCATGCTTATTGGTGTATCAATGATATTTAAATCATGATTATGTTCAGATCAACAATTAAACATTTTATTTGGAAACGGATCAGAATTGAAAACATTTTTGGAAATATGTTAATTTGTTCATATATTTATTATCATTATTATTATATTTCGAGTTTCAAAATGAAAAAAAACAATAAGGTTATCAACATTTACAAATAATTAAATTATACAATGAGTGAAAAAGAATGCAACGTATATGTGACTATATTTAGTTTCTGGAATAGTGGTGCTACCACATTTATATTTTATAAATTAAAATTGCTTTCTCTAAACAACTGAATAAACTTTAAATTCGTTTGGAATAATTAATATGTTTCCAATTCATATGTTTGCAAAATTTGTTTATGATTTCAAAACAGACATGAGGCTTCATTTGCATCAATTATTAAAAATTTAGAAAAATTTCAAAAGAAATAAACTTTTCACTAGAAAAAAATTAATTTCTTATAAAATTCAACCTATAATTTAACTAAATCAATATACCTGACTTTTTTAAACACGTTTGATAAAAAATGCGACTTGAAATTTAATAAATACCCCAAAGTATTAAATTTCTACGCCTATATTACTCTTTAAAGATTGATCTCATATGAAAACATGCTTACAAAGCACAAAATTTTGGCCAGTTGCCAGTTTTCCCATACAAAATATTAATTTAATCTCTATCAGCATATTCCCAGCCATAATTTAAAAATTTATTCTGTAATTCTGTAATTTACTTTTTACTTACCAAAACTCAAAAAAAAAACTCAAAAAATGTTCGGAAAAGTTCGGAAAAGCGAAAAAGCACATTTACCAAATGAAATTCAATCTCGCAAGTTTAAACTCGCTCATGTAAATTGAAAAAAAAAACTCTTTCGAGTACATTTTTATATTTTATCAAACAAATGTGCTGTCTAGTGAGTTTACTAGAGCAAATAAAACTTTCAAATATATATTCCTACCAAAAAGCAGATATAATAATAAAGTTAATGGGTGAATTTGCTAAATTTGCTGGTTTAATTTTGGGATAGCATTATCCGATGATAGCCCAAAAAATACGGAAATAAAAAATAAATGTAATTTATGCAGAGCGAGCGTATCTTGTCTCATAAAAGCTCATAAAGCTCATAAAGTTCTTTTCCCATCTCGTTGGGCAAAAATATTCACGTTTACCTTTTCTCGCAATTTTGTAGAATTTAGAATAGCTAGAATATATGGCATAGTTACAGCGAATTACTGCAGGTTACGTCAAGCGATAACACTTTTTATTCATGTTGAATCGGGGTTCCCTAGAAATATATTCAAAAAATTTTTCCCATTTTAAAACTGCATTTTTTTAAGGTTTCAATAAAGAATTACTTTACTATAATCAAAGCATAAAAACAAAAATCTTCATGAGATAAAGGCCCATTTAATTTTAGGATACTTCTGCTTAAATTAAATTCATTTTTGCTGTTTTGCTCTCACAATTCACAATCACAATTTTACAAGAAGATAAGCTTTCGACAAGTTTCGTTGCTGTTGGGGATGTTCTATTGAAATTTGAAATTGGGTTCATTTGAGTCATTATGAACCTTTTTGAAGGTTTTTAATGATAATACGTATTGTGAGGATCTTGGAAATGTTTCTTTTGATCTAAAATGTTCGCAAGGAGATGCCTGAAGCATTTATTAAATATTATGGTAATTTATTTAAATGAACAAGTTTTTAAAACTCCAAAATTAAAATATTTTTTTATTAATATGCAAATCTTTTGTATATAATATAATAATATAATATATATGAATGAAATTGATTTTATTGTAACTAGTAAATATTCAGTATATTTAAGGTTAATTGTTTCCAAAAATTTAATTTGTTTAGAGCAGAGCAGCTATCTCGCAATATTTAATTAATAAGTTAAAATATATTGTCCAATAATTTTTGATCAGATTTTGAATTTATGATTAATTTTTCACAAAATAATAACACAAAATATGCTGGTTGATTTCCCACAGGCCAAAAATAATGTTTTTTTCTGTAATGTTCCGAAAAATTCTGAAAATATTATGGAAACAGGAAGCTTTTCCTTGTAAATTGCTGTAATTATGGCATTCTGATGAATTGATCCGATTAATTATAATTTAAGGAGCAGAAAGTAATAAAAGTTATGGAGGGTGCAATTTCTATGAACCAAAATGATTTTCTAATTATAATTCTAAATTGGAAGGATTTAATTTTAATAAATTTTATTTTTAACGGCACCTGATTTAATGATTCAACCAGTTAATTTTTACATAGGTTTTTCAAGACTATCACGACTATCACCTATAAATAATACAAATTAGAGCAGGTAAATAAGTAAATATGGTAAATATGTATTGTGTAGATTAATTCATAGGGATATTTATTAAAATTTCAGCAAGCCTAACAATTGCTGAATTGTGCTGTTAGGTAACACCAGATGATACAATAAAGATGTAGCTAGAAATTTTGAAAAATGTTAATGAAAACATATTAAAAAAATCTCAATGACAGATGAAAAGCCATTGCATATAACTCAACTAATAAGATTAGTTTACAAGTTATTTCAATACAAAAGTAAAAGTTAACCTTAACCTCTCCACATTTATTTATCCTATCCATCTCAACCAATGTAACATACTAACATATGATTAATGTTGCAAATTCATTTTCACCCAGGCTCAACAACAGAATATAGTAGAACAATATAAAATGTGTTGTAATTCCATTGAGATTTTCTGTTTCCAGTTTTTCACACTAAATGAGTTATATCATGATTATAGCGTATGATTTGGTGAGAATCGTAGGTGCTGAGCGAAGCTGGGAGCGATTTATGGATTTACTGTAAATTTATTTCACGTGCATAAAAAATATTCCAATCTTTTGGGTAAACATTAAACATACATAATGCTCATGTCAGCAAACGGGATTTTATTTAATGAGTTTTTCACCTGCAGCTGAAGACGATGATGACTGATTTGTTTTTAATAAATCATGAGGTAACTTTATTCATACAAAATTAATATATTTTTGAGAATATTGTCTCTGTTTTTAAATAATCACAACCGTTTAAGCTTAATAGCAACTTTTCAGCAATTTAGTTAAATATATTGTAAAAGTCATTTTTTTTTGTTGGCTCAAATACAAACAAAAATATTTGGTCTAAATATTTTATTTGGAAAATATGTTGAAGCGGATTAAACTAAACACAATTCGAATGATCACCATCCAATAATATATATAAGGATTACTTAATGTCGAAAATTATTGATTCAGAAAGTTTGCTCATTAAAATAAATACGAGCACGATGAAGCGTATTTTTATGCCAATTTAATGAGAACTCGAGATGAAAGTGTACGAAACATAAGGCGCCCAAATGGAAAAACAATTTCTCTGGCGCTGCAGAAGCACTGAAGAAAAGCTGAAGCAGTCGACATGTAATTAATTATTCAAATAATGATTATGCGAACTTGTCGTGCCAAAAATTAATGCCGGGAAGACGCGGTCTTTAGCGCTAATTGAGGTGAAATTGAATTGAATTTCAAAGGTATTCATTTGTGTAATTTGAGGATAAATGGCATTGTAAGTGTGATTTAGTCCTGACATCGTCTCGTGACGATTGCTGATTAAGAATGCGATGAGTTTGGGCGATTGGGGGAGGATTATTGTATTTAATGAGAGGTTTTTAATAGCTTTTTGATTGTTGTTTAGAGATTAAGTCACTCGGAATTTATTTAGTAAGTAGAAACAGGGATCATTTATTATTTAACTCGATAAGGTTGATCTGGATTACAATTGTTTTGTTTCCAATTCCAACGAGTAATCAAAATAGTTCAGTTAAAATAAAATTATTTTTTTACAGCTATTAAGAATTGTAAAAAAGAGCTGTTAAAAATTAAGTTTAAATCTTAAGTTTCCTTAAATCATCTGTGGACATTTACTAGAACAATAAATTAAAGGACTGGTAAAGTTTGACAATTTATCTCTTAATAAAGACCGTGAACAAGTATTCTTAAGTTTCCCATGCTGCCCATGACTGCTTGTAGTTGTTTTAATATTATCTTTTGGAATTGCTTGGAATTTTCTGTAACTGAAGCCAACTGAAGTTACTGAAGCTTGAGAGTAATTAAACATTGTTTTAATAGTTTAAATCAGCTAGCAGGAAGCAGCAAACTGTAAGCAAGACAAGAACAAACAACTTGAGTAAACCTAACACAAACTTTAATTTGTGATGTTGGAACAATTTTGAGAAAAAGCTTTAATGGTAAACTAGCTTCCTATTTCTCCGAGAAGTTTATACCTAGTTAAAGTGTATGAAGGTTTCTTGCACACTTCTCTTCCATTTATATTACAATTTCAAATTTCAAAGGTAAAGAGAGGAATTTGATAGAATATAGATG
This sequence comes from Parochlus steinenii, assembly GCA_038502155.1. Classification (NCBI taxonomy): domain Eukaryota; kingdom Metazoa; phylum Arthropoda; class Insecta; order Diptera; family Chironomidae; genus Parochlus; species Parochlus steinenii. Next base: position 3,482,806 of record JAXCIN010000048.1, on the reverse strand, counting down.
ATGAGATACATTCTTTCTCTGGCGAAACTAAAATTTTTTTTAAAAACAATATCGTCTTTCCATGACTTTTGCTATTGCGTTTCACTAAACTATATGTAAGTCAATAAATCCACTACTTATGATCTAGCTTAAGCTACTAAATTTTTTATTCAATGTTGTTTAATTTTTCACTCCAAAATAGCAAACCTTTTTGCTATATCAAGATTATATATATTATTTCCATTTCTTGACTTCAAATCTATCGAAACTTTTGAATATATGGAGTTTGTCGCATTTCTACAAATGTGTTCATGCATTAAACGCTTCACATTCAAAATTTGCTGGTAGCTTGTGCTACTCGTTTTTCTGGTACGTTCAACTATGATTTTCATTGGTAGGGCGAGTGAAAAATATAATGCGTAATAATGTGATATAGTGAAATGGGTCAAAAAGGTCCAATCTACAGCTAATGTGGCGTTAAAGGAATCCAATAAGCATTCTCAACGTAATTGATTAAATACTGTTCGAGCAAAAATATGTACCATACTTTTTTTGAATTGTACAAAATGTGTCGGGAGGTTACCCAAATCAATTTAAAGTGTTTTAATATACATTTTTATTATTGTTGGCTTTGCCGAATATTTTAAATTCTGCTGGGAAAATTGTTGAAATGGTGATGACGTGAATTTGGACATGATGTCCTTTTTGGAGAACTGTTTTTTTTATATTCTTTTGGTCAATGGTGTGCGTTGTATTTATTGTTTCGGTATTTATAAGTTCGTTAGTTGACTGCTTTAATTTGTTTATCTTAAAATTATCCAAAATATTTCAAAATATTTTAAAGGGTTTTAGTACAGAAAAAATATATTATAAATTGTTTATATATTTTGACGAGAACTCAAAGTTCTTGATACAACACAAATTAATGTGCTCCATACGTTGCCTGCTTTGGAAATTGATTATATGATTTATGATCAAACTAGAAAGAAAATTTTATGAAAAATTGAGAAGTACGACAATTTCTAAAAAATCAAACATACCTAACCTAACTTGAAGTATGGAACCAGCTTGAGAACCCCAACGTCTAAGTAATTTATTGACTTTGGTCAAATTCGAATATTTTACAATTTTTCAGGATCGTATGATAAAAAGTTTCCTCCACTAATATGACCAGTTTTGTGAGGTTAAGTGTTTCAGCTGACGTCAATTGATTTTATTTAACTTCTGGAATGTTGGCGGTTGTCGTAAGAATATATTTTTTATTTTTTTGTATATTGATATTTTTATGGTTTTTGTACTTTTCGTGTCTACTCCCCCAGGAAACCAGTCAGAATGAGTTAGCATGCCACTCAGAATAAAATTTCGGAACGTCAGAATTCTAAAAAGTATTCCACTTTGCATTCCATTTGGAGGCCTAGTGCACAACAATCATACTGACAATCATTCTAAGTAGAATGAAATTCAGAATGAGTTTTTATTCTGACTTTCATTCTGAATTCATTCTAACATTCATTCTGAGTTGCATTCTGAACTCATTCTGAGATTCAAGGATGCAAAAAACAAAAAAAAATAAAAATCGGGAAAAACCTGAATATTTCCCCGATTTCCCAACATTTTCACTTTTTTTTGCCACCAATCTTTACCAAGCCTTGTTTTGTTCCTTTTATTACCTAAAAACTTCCGTTTAACTCTGCGAGACCCCGGGTCTCGAACCCACTACCTCTCGTTCGCGAGACGAGCGCCTTATGCCCTACACTACCTAACCTTTGAAAACGCGATGGCTTAAACCTTACTTATAATGAAAAAATAGCTCTGTTTACCCCGTAGGCGGAAATAAAAATTTAACTCGGAAAAATTTAAGTCTGGCCGTATACGCCGTGCAGACTTAAATTTGAGATTTAAATACAGATTTAAATTTTATGCCTGGAAATGTCAAACTCATCGGTCCCGATTTTTTGATGGAAAATCATTTGTTCTGATTTCTCATTATATTGCCCTAAATTAAGCGAAACAACCTTTTAAAGAATATAAACTTGTAAAAACTAAGATTTGAATGCGTTTTGGATCATAAAATATGCCAAAACATGGGAATTGGAGTTATAAAAATTCTTGTTGATTAATCAACGCCATCGATTATCATAGTTGAAATCAATAATACAAAATTTTATGTACTAAAATGTGAAAAATTCCTCATAATGTTGGCGAAATAAGTGAGATTATAGCTTAATTAAAGCCAAAAGAGTCAAATCACCCAACAGGGCCAATAGCGGAGCTCCAAATTTCATTTTGTCAGGACATTTTTTTTGGCAACTGTCAATTTAAATCTGAGATATAAATCTGCACGGGCAGATGTAAATTCAGAGTTAAATTTACGCCGGACTTACGTACAACTCATTTACGCCGACGGTGTAAACAGAGCTAATATCCAACAAGATTTTTCTACTGAAATGTTTCTACAAATTTGTGATTTTTAAATTGCATTTTGAAATAATGAATTAAAGTGGTCACAATAAACGAATTAAAAGATTTTTTTTGAAAATACAATTTATTTTGGGAATCAATATTTTATTATTAGCAAATCAGAAAATCATATCGGTGTTTTAGAATTTCTATTAAAATCTTGGTTCTGAAAATTGATACAATAACGACTTTAAAAAAACCAACTAAAAAATTTGAAATTCATTACACACAAACTTAAAAATAAAAATAACAGAATAAAATAAATACATTTTCATAATAAAAGTTTGAAATATCATTGCCGATCAATTTCCGAAATAGTCACTCTTTTTTGCCATTTTTTTAACAGTATTTCTGATTTTTATCACCAAAATTATTAGCATCCCAAAACTTCAAAATTTGATAAGATTCGTAAAACATAACTCCTTCAAACCAAAGTCCTTTGTCTTAAATCATCAACATATATGCTACCAAGTAATTTTATAAGTTAGTTTTTGTTGAGTTCTGACTTTCATTCTGAGTTGCGCTCCGTGTTCATTCTAATATTCATTCTAACTTGTATTCTAAATTCATTCTAACTTACATTCTGGTTTGCGCACCGTGTTCATACTGTCATTCATTCTGAGTTGCATTCTGAGTTCATTCCGACTTAAATCCACCACCTATCAAATATTTTAATTGATTTTTCAGTTGTTTATCACATTTTTAAACAGCTTATTGACGATTTTACACCTAGTAATACAGTTATTCATGAGAAAATCATTCATTTTATTTTATTTAAATTTCATTCTAATAATCATTCTAAGTTGTATTCAGAGTGGCATGCAGAGTGAAACGCAGTTGGAACGCTACTCTGAATGAATACTAGAATTCTAACTTTCCTTCTAAATTCATTCTAACATTCATTCTGAGTTGCACTTCGCGTTCATTCTAACATTCTATCTGAGTTGTATTCTGAGTTCATTCCGAATCATATCGGCCACCTATCAAATATTTTTATTGATTTTTCAGTTGTTTATCACATTTTCATAGTTCAGTTTATAAAAATATGTCGATTTTACACTTAATAATACAGTAATTCGTTAGAAAATCATTAAAAATATTATTTTTCATAATCGTTCTAATAATCATTCCAAGTTGCATGCATTCAGCATTCAGAGTGGAACGCAGTTGGAACGCTACTCAGAATGAATACTAGAATTCTAACACTCAGAATGTGGCGGAATTCTGAGTGGAATGATTTGTTGGAATGGCGTTCCGACCTGGTTTCCTGGGTCCTGCTTAGTGATTATATTGCTTTTAGTGCCTCGTAGTTGAGTTTTGTTATTCGCATTATCACAGAGAAAATATAACGGTAAAGAATTGAAGTAAAAGTTGCTGAATATATTTAAGAATTCATTTATTTTTATGTCTTGCAACAAGGCAAAGGTTACGGAATATGTTTATTGTGAGGAAATTTTTAGAATAAAAATTGATGTTAACCATATTTTACAGAGTTAGGGAGAAACTTAGACATCTTGAAAACAAGTTTTAATAATTAACAATGGAGAGGCTTCCAAATTTCATATTACATCGTAGGTAAAATATGCTGCAGTATTTTCCAGCTTGATAAGATTTCTATGATGATTATGGTTGCTGTGCTTGGATCGCGTGTCGTATTTCTCCACCAAAAAGCTTTAATCTACCATTATTTCAACCATATCTTTAATATTGCAGGGCACGTCATGTCAAAACTTTTCCTAGTGGCAAACTGTGCTGAAAATTTAATTTTCTGTGCAATTAAACTCTGAAGTGCTTATTAACGTAAAAACTGTTTAGTTTGCTTTATTCATTTATGTGAGAGGCTCATTTTGAGAGAGAGATTTAACATCAAACACTTTCGTGAAACAAAAGCTGGTTAATGTAAGACATTTGCGACTGAAGTTTTTTCACCTTTTGTATGTAAGAATTGTCAGAAAATGAAAAAAATTAAATTTTTTGTTGCTTTTGGTGCCTTTTTGTTTGTTTCAAAAGCTTTTTGTTTGTTGGAAACATATTTTTCTGTGTTTTGCATTATGGAAAAGAGTAATTTTTGTTAAATTAAAGCTTTACGATATAATTCAGTTGCATTTATGTCTTTGAAGTTGTAAGGTGGTTGTTCTTTCCAAAACTGAATGCATAATTACTTTTTTCTGGGAGATGTTAATTGAAAAATAATTTAATGGACAAGTTTAATAAGATTTTCAAAAAATTGTTTAGTAAAAAATTTATCTCAAATGCATCCAAAAAGCTTTGGAAAACAACGTAAAAGCACTAAACAATACATATAATGACAACTAAGAACAACCTCTTTTCTGTGATTATTTTGATTTGAAGTTAAACTTGAAATTTTATCAGATACAAATGAAAATGTTATCTCAAATAGGATGTTATTCTTATAATTGCATTATAAAAAGTGTTTTAAAACAAGATTTCATAAGTTGTTTCAACAAAATTAATTGCTGTGCTTAAAAAAATCTAAAAACTTGTAGAACTACAAAATAGTAATCTTGAAATATTGGAATTAGTATAGTTGCCTCATTAAACTTAAAGGCCATAATATACCTAGGTTCAACCGCAAAGTTTCTTCCGGAAGATGTTTTGGAAAATTTGGTTTTTTCCAGATTAGCGATATTTTAAATACTATTTCTGAATTATAATATGTTTATGCCATCTAATTGAACCTTTTTGAGTAGTTTCCCAACCAATAAGTCACTTTCTGGATGAATTATGAACTAATTCCGGTTCGAAGTGAAAAATCTTCCGGAAGATATTCAACTCGAGCAGGAATAAGCTATTAATTCTTCCAGAAAGTGACTCAGTGGTTTTGACAAAAAGTACTAAAAAGATTCAATTGATGGCATAAACATATTATAATTCAGTACTTTTTTCGTAAAATATCGCTAATCTTTCAAAAAAACACCTAATTTTCCAAAAAATTAAATCTTCCGAAGAAAAAACTTTTTGAAATATTGGTATTATTATGGCCTTAATTGATATAATTAACAAGTTCTCTCAAGATAAAAATCTAGCTTCTTCCTAATTCTAATTTTTTCCTGTCGTCAACGAATATCATTTTATCATTTTCGTTGCAAACAATAATTAAAGAAATAAATAAAATAATTCATTTATTCATGTTCTTCGAGTGCTTTTTGTTCTCAATTCCTCAACACAGCCTTAGTTCTGCCTTAATTCCTTTTCGGAACTGCAAAAAGAAACCTTTTAATATTTTATTCTGCAAGTTTTTCGTAAAAATTTCTGGTAATTGTATAAAAAAGCACTCAAATCTGAATACAAGCAACATAGAACATTTTCTTTCTTATTCCGCATTTTCCTTCTTTATGCTGGAAACTTATTTTAAGAACACAATGGCAAGTTTTTCTTTTGGCGCGCTGCAAAAACTTGTGAACAGCAAAATTCGTTATTAATGAAAGTCGGTTTCATTTCCGGGACATTTTTTGCTTGAGTAAAATGAGCTGGGCACAATTTGCGTCATTATTCAAAGCAAAAAGTGGAAGGAATTTAAAATAGAAGGAAAATCCACAAATTGTCAAGACTCATAAATAATGAAAATTTGTCAAAATGAAGGTGATTTTTATTTTGAAAATTAGAAGAAAAGTGAAGATTAATCAATATGGTCATCAAAAATTTTGTATACGTTGTGTGGTGTTGTGAAGATATTTTGATTAAATATCAATCAGATTTTGCTAAAAAGTTTTAGATATTGATCTTAAAATAACTACATGGTCATAAAAATCAAATGGGAATCAATTTGACATCTCATGCACCACCCTACACTATTCAAACCTTCTCGAATAAATACCTCGTGATCTCTTTGTGAGAAATTGCTGACAATGTGCATTGAAATATTCATCAGGAGAAAATCGATTAGGACATTTTTTGTCGCAATATTTAAATGGGAAAAAGCTCATGCTTTTGCTATTAGTTTTTTTTCACACGCTGTTTGCAATGCAGATTGAAATTTTGAAACCGACACTTGTGCACTTTGAGCAGCGCGCAAACCAAAAGAGATTGGAACATTGAAATGTCGCAAACCCGCAACTAGTTCTTGATAGCAGTAAAAAAGAGTTTTATGTTTGGTATGGTAAAGTAGAATGACGAGTTTTATAAATATTGAAAACTTTTACAAATTGCAATGAGATTTTGTAGTTTGTGATTGTTTTTTTTCAGTTGGAAAATGAATGAGGATGTTTCCTGTGACCTCGAAAGTTAAATTTAGATTAAATTATAGATTTTGTATAAGTTTCAATTTGTGTTGGACAATGGTTTGTTTTCAATTCATATTTATGCAAAAATTTAAAATTAAAAACAAGTTAATGAAACACAATTCAACATTGGAATTAATTCCAGGAATTTGATGACATAGTTGACCAATGAATGTTTTCTGATAGTATTTAATTTATTTTAAAATTTCATGGAAAATTTTCACCAAATAAATTTAAATACACATTTTTATTGAAATGCACAGTAATAATCACTGAATTCCGCAAAAATTATCATGAAAAGATTAAACTTTATTGATACACAATAAAAAATAATTAAAAGTCAATTTTTATTTTGTGTTAATATGATTATAACAATGCAAATAAAAAGTCAACATATATGGAATTATAACGGAAATTTTGTTTACTTAGAGTTAATATCGGATTAATATTGGATTCATATGAAAAGCAAGAAATATGTGAGATTTTTAAAAAAGTTTAAAGATATTAAAAAGTTAAAATAGTTTTAAGGTGCTTAACATTTTATGAAAAAAACTCGGATTTTTAATAAAACAACTTCAAAAAACTATTTCCATGTCTTAAAATAAAAAAAATACAAATTTATATTGATTTTGGAACCAGAAGTTTTTGGAAAACGCCAAAAAAGTAAGACTTTTTGAGTTTCCACAAAGTAAAATAGTATTTTTGTCAAATTTTTCAATCTGAACTTTTTACATAATAATATTCCTCTATTGAATCCTGCTCACGGCTCTTTCAATAGACGTTCTCCGCATTAAATACTGAAATTAAATGTATGCCTACACCAAACATCAAACCTTATTTGATATTTTTGCTAAACATAAAAAATCAACTAAAAAGAGATGTATCAAAAGTTCGACATGACAACATATTATGTCAATTTAAATTGTTATGACGTCAATATGCCATACTCAATACGTTCAATTTGATCAAGGCAGTCTAAATGCCATGATATTGACTGCTGAGCTTTTAAAGCTTTATTGTCATTTTGTTGAATAAAATAATAAATTCATACTACTTTTTTGTTGTATTGATATATTTGATGCTTTTCCTGCTTTTGCAGCTTTTGGGCTGATTTGTTGATTTTGAATCAACAAATCAAAAATTTTCAGCAAATCAACAAATCAAGAATATCAACAAATAAACAGCAATACATATTTTGTGAGGTATTTTGGAAATAAAGTCATTCAAAATGAAAATACGAGCAGATGGAAAATTGACGATTGAAGGATGTACTTTTTCAAGATAGAAAAGTTTGAAAAATGATAAATAAAAACAATTTATCAAATAACAATTTTCTGTGTTATTTTTGTTAAATTAAAAAAACTTCTCAAGTATATGCAAGTTTTGAAATATAATTTTAAACTTCGGGACAAATTATATTCAAATTTCAAATATTGATTCTCAGTCAATATAGCCATACGATCTGAATTCCACACAAAAAATGTAATCCAATAAATATTTTTTTGATTGTCCTACAACAATTTATGCTTTCCAATAAAATGTGCTTCGAATATCCAGAATATTTTCAAAAATTTTGCAGCAACATCATAAATTATGTGAAATGTCTCATTAATTTCCCATAAATATCGTAAATGCTTATGGAAAGCATAAAACCAAATAAATAGCAATTTTAAAAACATTTTTCTACAAAATACTCTCAATGCATTTTGCATGGGAGTGTAGGGATGAGAAACATAAACAAATGAATTATTTTATATAGTGATTTAAAAATAAAAATTATGCTAATTATTTTTAACAGATCGTTTATACTTTTTGAGAAAACACAAATTTATAAAGAATTTCAAATGTAAGTTTTCAATAGATATCTTGAAGTTCTTCAAAAGTTCATAATGTCGAAGAAAAAGAGAGACAAAAAAATAATTATAATAAATGATTGTAAGGAAGTGAAAATCTTAGTTAAAGTTTCGTTGCATGTTTCTTTTCCCCATTTTTTTGTTGTGTATTCAACACATGTTTCTCTCAACCCGTAAAACTAGCCGAAACCCGTGTAATCCAAACCACTTATTGCAATTAGAGACCTGTGCAGAACCCAACCTGCCATTTTGTACGCGACGCCTGCTATATATATATGCTAATGTTCTTTTTATTTTAGGGTGTAATGTCACTTTGGGGAAAGCAAATAAAACCTTTTGTAGGAGACTATGTGGAAAGGTTGTATTAATCCAATGACAAATTATTCAGTAGAGAAACATTTTTGGAATTAAAAATAAGTTTTATATATGAAATCGATAATAAACATAACTACATATTTTTAGTTAAATAAATGATCACAATAATTCAAAATATACTTTGTTTAACATTTTAAAATTCTTACTTCTTGAAAGCATCCTCTTTCACAAACCTTTCTACCTTTCTTTTTTCCACAAAAAATACAAATAGATTTTAATTTTCATTTACACTTTAGCCTCTTTTTTGTTTGTTGTTGCAGCAAAAGCACAAATATCCGGCAAACAAATTAATGTTGACGAAATTGCTTTAATTAAAGCTTATCGGCTTATGTATGCCATACTTTTATACTTACATGGCGGTTTAGAACACTGTCCTCCGGCAAACAGCAAATTATATAATAATATTTCCTTTCTTGTATTTTCAACCCCATTTCTCATGTTCTTTGGTATTTTCAAGACTTTCGTTGTACTTATTTAGACAATCAACTTTTTGAAAAGTTGAAACTAGACACATGTTTACCCGAAGAAACTACAAAAAAATTTCATTAAAAAGAATCTAAAAATTGGGGTCGTTTCCTGGAAAATCAATCTCTAAGGTACTTTTTTTAGAAACATTTCTTTTATTTATTTTTCAACAAGGATATGATAAGTGATGACAACTCAATGATTATTCACATTCTTTTTAAAAACTAAACCTTCAAAGAAGAACTCTCAAAATAAACAAAAATGTTTTTATAAAATCTCTTCCGATCCGATTCCATTTAAAAAAACATACAAACCGAACCTGCCAACTCACAAACAAAGACTTCCTTTCGAGTAAACAAATTATCAAGAGACATTAATCTCAAATGGAACGGAAAATTGCTTTATGCTGTATGTTTTGTGATATTTTGTGGCTTCTACAAGCAAATTTTATAGTACAGTTTTGCGACAGCTATATAACTGACTGAAAATTCAAAATGCCATCACAATTTTATGTGTGAATTCAGCAATAAACATGAAAAGCTCCATGAATAGACGATTTTATGTTGGAAGTAGAAATTCATTGGAATGATAACCAACTTCATCGACGTTTGGTAAAATCGGGCATTTTATACATACAATGTTTCAAAAATAGAATGTTTATGAAATTGTGAGAGCTTTTTTATTTTTTGTTTAGTTTTTTATTTTTTGTTTAGTGTTACAACATATGTAAGTAATATGATAGCAGCCTCAAATCTGCAAAGATGATTTACAAACAATCAAAAAAAAATGTTGAGCTTAAAATAAACTTTGTAACTATTCAATCGAAACCAACATTGTGTTTGGTCATAAAGTTTGAATTATTTTTTCGTGTTTAAGCACTTGCTAAATTTTTCAACTATAATATATTACTTTTTATGCACTTTGAAAAATCATGCAAAGTATAATAAATAAATATTTATAAAAGGAAATGCAGCAACTTTGCAATCATTGGCAATTTTGCATTGTTTTTTTTTTTCAATTTGCTTTATTCATTCCTCAAAATATAGGTTGCGAGGAATTTTCGAAACTTACAATTGTTATCTGGCTTACAGTTTAATATATACATGAAAAATAAAGAAAAAGGTTTTAACTAAAAAAATAACTAAGAACTTCAAAGAACATATTGATCGTTCGAAAGAGACTTTTAAATTGTAATGTCAGAATAAAATTAAGCATTGAATTATGTTAAACCGAACTAATCCTCTAAAATCTACTTCCAAATATTTTCTAGTAATTCCCGTAAAAAAAACCATAATATTCATTATTTTACAGCTAATACCGCAAATAAAAGGCAGAAACTGTTCCACTCAATTAAATAACAAATTGCTCATTAACGCCCAAACTTTCCGGCTTTGAATTGGGGAATTAAAAAAATTATTACAATTAGCAAATTTCCACAATATTACACAGAATTATATTTTAATTTGCAAAATGTTCTGCAAAGTGTTATAAAAAACAATTAAAAACTTCCTGGAACGGTTTTCCAATTTGTATAGGAATTCTATACGCAATTACGTAATTAGGTAATTGTTTTACTGCAAATAAAATTTTGTTGATCATTTAATTTTAAATTTAAATTTATCAGCTTTGTAGAGGAACCAAGTGTTGAAATTGAAGGATATATTGCTTTGAATCATCAAAATTCGAAAAAAATTATACTATTAGATTTATATATGATCATTTAAATGTTATTTTATTTTGAGAACGTACCGTCGTTACCTAACTGAGTAAAATTTCTTTTAAATGCGTGTTTAACCAAAAACTTCTTCAATACCATTGCTTTTACTTATGGCTTTATACTTTTCACTAAAAGCTGAGCATCCTTAAAAATGTAAAGCTATAGCACCGCTTTTATACAAACATAGACTATTTCACCTATCGTTACACAACCTTCTACATGTTAGCTTTATAAAGTTGGTTTTTTGGCTCGAATAAACATGAAAAATAAATAAGGGTTGGTCAGCATTGGAAAATTTATGTCTTGTATTACCAGTTTTACATAATTCACGAGTTGCTTAACGATTTTTGTTCGCTTTTTCAAAAATGAAGCAAATCTATCAACGTGTTTTCTTTCTTCCCTTTGTTGTTTTAGGTTTCGATTACATCAAAAAGAATCAAGGAGCAATCAAAGCAAAAGAACTATGATAAACTTTTGCTGTTTCTACGATTTAACTGCTGCCATAACGATTTCAGAATGCGTATTGCATAAAACTGAAATATTATGATCCAAACGTGGAATGCTAAATTTATATGAATGGATAAAGAAAATTATATGACTGGAAAACTCCGGAAAACTCCATAAAAATTTGCTTATAATGTTAGGAAATTTTTGTGGCTCAACGAAGATTATTCTTTTTAAATGACTGTTTTATAAAACTGCTACATAAATCTTCAAAATCTATGAAAGATGAAGTTTAAAAGAATCTCTTCCGATGCATCTGCAACAGTTCTAAATGAAAACAATTATCAGATCTTGGAGTAGCATGTTCACTGTTCATTCATTTGCGCCAGTTTGCCATTCGAAACAGCTCAAAGTTCATCATATTGCTTTATTATTTTTGTTTTTTTGTGGAAAAAACTTTTGAGCCTTGTCATGATGCATTTCCACAATTTTTCAGCTATATACTAGAGGATTGCTGTAGATTTCTGCAGTTTTGTCGAGTTTAGCCGAGTATTGAGGAATAATTTGGTATTTTGTTGGGATTTTTGAAGAAAAAATTAAAAGTTTGTGTAGAATAATTTTAAATTTTGAACTTATGGCTCCATTAGTTTTTAATTTTAGTTTGAAGCTTATGTTTGAGCAGTGTTCGGAAAAGGGCATGCCCGAAATAGTTTCAAACAAACACTGCATTTAAAACGTTTAAAACGTCTAAAACTGTCTGAAATGTCTAAAACCTAAATTTAATTGAAAAATACACCAATTACACAGAAAATGCTTTTTTTATGTTTCAAATATTTTTGGAAAATTTTATAAATTTTTTTGATCACTTTCAAAAATTCATTATTACTTTAAACAACTTATTAGAAAAAAAAATTTGATCTTTTAATTCGTTTCAAACTTATTTTTTGAACTGATTACCTTTATGAGCAATGTTTGAGAATTTTTCATAAATTTATTGGTTTTACACGCTTAAATAAATCCAAAAATATAACTTTTTAACCCACCAAAAATCGAGGTTTTAAACATTTTGTCTAAAACGGTTTCAAACAGACAGTTTAAAACATGTTTAAAACGTAACGTTTAAAACGTAGGTTTCAAACATTCCGAACACTGTGTTTGAGTGAAACGAAAATTCAATTATGAAATTATTTAGTTGAGAACTTTCAGATTATATATAGTTTTTGCAATTTATCAAAACTGTGTTTTTGATATTTTTTATTAAATCTGAATTAATGCATGGGAAAATTTAAGTATGAAAACATGATAAGCAGACGTTTGTATAACATATTAGTTAAACTTTAATTTCTTTAACATAACTTTAATAGGCAATAAAATTCAAGTCTCCGTCTTACTCACGTAAGTTTTAAGTTTTAATTTTGAATTGTAATGTTCAAAGAACAGTCGTAAATCAAATTGTTTTATGAAAAGTTAACTTAGTTGTCGCTTAGTTGCAAATTAGTTGATTCTCATAAACTCAAAATTTATATTAAAAGCTTGTTATGTTCCACAAAAGCCCAACAAGTCTAATCAAACAGTAATTTGACGTAATAAACTACGAATTTAAAACCATAAACAAATTTGATATCAAAAGCAAATTTTCAATTTACGCCAAAACATAATCCAAATAATTCACAGTTTTACATTTAAATGTCACAATTTTGCTTCTACAAAATAAAATGAAACTGAAACCAATGTCATAAATCACAATTTCTAGCAAAAAATCTATAAAAGCTTCGCATAATATGGAACTATTTTTTGGGCTATTTCTATTGTACGCCTATTTTTTTGTGAGAAGTTTCTAGTTTTTTTTTGTGAAAAGGAATATAAATTATGGCTTAAAGTGATAATTTATTTTTTATAATTACACAATTTATTTGAAGTTATTAATTTTTTTAAGATCATTAATGAAAATTTCATATAATTCAATTAAGTTTCATATAGTTTCATATACAGATACACTCAAAACTCTTGTCACTTTTTTTTTGGGTCAATCTCAAATTCATTATTAAATAACACATAAATGCATGTTAAGAAAAAATAAAAGTATTGATTTGCTTTTATATAAAGTAAGAATAAACGATGCTAATTACGGACTATTTGGGTTCATATTTTGAATATTGGCGTATTAGCACTCTTCTGCTGCTGCAAATATACTTCTAGACACTTATAATTTGTGCCAAACTAAATGACCTTTAAGATGATGTCTTTGGATTTTCAATATTCTTGATGGTTAAGGAGGTATTCTTCATACCGTACCACAGTTTTTGCATCTTAATTCCGGACTAGTCAACCCTAAATGCGGACTATTTTTTCGTCAATTCCGGACTAATATATCAGAGTAATCTCATCGGAAAAAATGCTTTTGACAAGCAAAAATATGTATGAATTTATGTTCCAATTTATTCATAAAATGCTTTGATAGAACTACAATTGATTTTTTGAGCAGCACAAAAATACCTTCAGCACCTTCAGCTGGTCGAAAAATCATATTTAATCACTAAAACTAAACTTTATGACCAGAAGTGGTTTGTTAAGAGCATAATAATTGTTCTAAAGCAAGTTACCAACTACCTTAAGGACTTGCTCATGGTGACTTTGAGGTGCTACTCATGCTCAAAAATCAAAAATATCAAATTCAAAGGGTAATTCATAGATAATATTGGTTCTATAACAAGGTGGGTGAGGTACCCTCACCACCTGCTAGTGGTGAAAATTAATTTTTGTATACCTTGTTTTCCATGGAGTTATTGTCACTTTCAAGTGGAGCATTAGTAGGTGGTCGAGGTATCATGAGCATCTGCTTATGGTAAAATGTTTAATTTTTTTAAAGCCTTTTAAATAGTTTTTGAAGAAAAAATCACCAAGAGAAGCTACTCATGGTACCTCGAGCACCTTCTCATACTCCACTCAAGAGTGACAATCAATCCTTGTAAAAAATTTAGACAAAATAGATTTTTTCACCACAAGCAGTTGGTGATGGAACCTCATCCACATTCTGATGGAACCAACATTTTCAATGAATTAAAATTTGAATTTGACAATTTTGATTTTTTGACCATGAGTAGCATCTCAAGGTCACGTTGAACAAGTCCTTATGGTCGTTATTTCACGTTAGAACAATTATTGAGCTCTCGGATAACACAAATTTGAACAATTCTGGTTATAAAGATAGTTTTAGTGAATAAGGAGGATTTTTCGACCACCTGAAGGTGCTGTTGGTGTAATTGAGCTCAAAAAATTATTTGATCCTTGACTTCACTAATGTGCGTCATTGTTTCCTTTAATTTATACACAACCTAAGCCTACATTTTGAATAAAAATTTTTGCTTGTGCAAAACGTCCGGAATTAACTTAAGAAATAGTCCGCAATTAGCGTGCAAAACCTTATGGTACATTATCGGGCACTGAAGCTAAACAATTCCAATTTCATAAAAATTTTCCTAACACGATTAAAAATTGGACAGATTTGCAAGAACTCTGCATACTCAGAACCAAAAATTTTGCAACAGCATGTCTTCAGCATGTCTTTGAGATTTTAGGTCGGTTTGCATTTCAGTAAGGTACCAACATAAAAGTTCTTCTAGAAATTATTGTTCTTTATGATGCGAAGCCACTGCAAAAATATTTTTGAAGAAAAGTCGTCCGAGCATGAAGCTGTGAAAAATCAAACTTTTTTTAGAAAAATAGTCCGCAGTTGAAGTAGTCCGCAATTAACTGCTTCTATTCTTATTTTGCATATTTCCACTCGATAAAAGTTTTTAAAGTGAATTTTCTGCCACGCTAACAATATCTAAAATTTCTGCTATTTCAGTAATTTTGCAATCTAAACTAAAAGCTAGTGAAATTGGAGAAATTGTTAAAGTTAGTAAAGTTTTAATTAGAAAGGAAATTTTAGGTAAGCGTTATCAATTATTTTGTAAAATTTAAAACAATGTAGAACAAGTAACAGTTTGGTTCAATATTTGTAAACTCAAATGTACATTTATCTATATAACACCGGTGATCATTTAAGAATCGGGCAAAAAATTAGTAAGTTGATTCAAAATTCAATATGGACCAAACGGTCAAACCCAGAGCAAAATGGACATGAAATTATGAATCTTAGATAGTTGCACTACACTTTAGTCACTTTGAGCGGGTTGAAAGATGGTCGAAAACATTTTAATTTCTTTCCTGAAATTGACTCACTAATCTCGCACTAATAAAAGTGATTCATAATTATTTGAACAGCTGATCTTGTGTAAATACATGAAAGAGCGGAGGGGCGAATCAATCAATTTTTTAAGATTTTACGTCTGACTTCACCTACAGCTGTCAAAAAATATTCGCCAAAAAACTTCACAATTTTTGTCCAAATAATAAATATGTTTTTGTTATTGTGAAAAAATAAATCAAAACAATTGGCAAATTACTCTTTAATTAATGTTTGAATGCTCTTAATGTACCAATTAGTGATTAAATGAATTGATCCTATATTGCTGAAAAGCCCAATTGATCATTATAGTGCATTTATTTTGCTCTAGGTTTTTGTTTGTTTTGCATGTAGTTAACTAAATGAAAGTCAATTGGCAGCTCGTTGGTGCATCTTAAATGTGTCATGGACTCTGCGATATCAACATCTTCATCAAACATTACAGATCTTCCTCATCTAAATTCAAGTCTATATCCAAAAAATTAATTTTACTCTCCTGATGCAAAATTTACAAAAATTCGAACCAAATGTATCTGATCCTAGACATTATTGTGGTATTTAAAGATCTTTTGGCTAACCACAAATGAATGCATGCGACGTTGAATTAAATTTTGAACTTCTTCTAATATTTATCCAATATTGAAGCTGCCCTATCCTAGTATTTTACTTCCAAGTGCAAAGAAGGGACTAAATGAATCATTTTGGAGGAGCTGAGCAGTATGGTTTCTAAATCTAAACTCAAGTAGATATTCTAGAAAAGCAGAGGGAAAGGTTTCTAGCTGAATAATCATCTCAAGAGGCTTTCAGTCCTAAATATCATCATTGACTGTGCTCCAGTTTCAATCGTTTTTAGCATCAATGAATGCAACATTTAAATGTATTTGCTGCAAATTCGTGCATGTCGCTCATTGATTTGAAATATGCTAGTTAATGATATATTATGCTCGATTAATGTTATTTCCAATTCCTTGAATAAGAAAGGCTACAATGTGATTAATGCCTACAATTTGCTCTGAATATAATGTCTGGTTTTCCTGAAACTATTTCCCAAAATATATTTCATGATGTTCGTCAGGATTATGTTGAATGCTTGCTTGATGTTGATGTTGCTTGATGTTGGATGAAATGCTTCAGTATAAAAGTGAACCATCATCAACTGCTCATGGTTATGGATGCATCTTTAAAAATGTTCAATGTCATTATACACCATTAAATAATCCTTTCTTGTTTCTGAACAATCTGAAAATCACTAAACACTCGTAAAAATGAGGCATCTCTCTGAAAATTATGTATGGTGTCATCAAAGATCCAGGATTATCTTCCAGATTTCTGTTTTTCTGTGAAATTTCAAAATTGTTCTTCTTGCTGGTATTTTACTAAATATTTTTTGATGGCACTTAGACTTAAAATGATCAAATTATATGAGGAACTATTTTTATGATGACATCCACTCCATGATACTTTCATCTTGGTACCAGAAATGAATTTTTTTTGGAAAAACCAAGAATAATTGGTCTTCCACATGTTGGAAAATTCTAAATTTTTGTGAGAATTCACAAAACCTATCAATGTTTATGAAAAATATAAGTGCTGACCAAAGATCTTAGTTTTACTTCCTGCTTTTTGATCTTTTGAAAAAACCTATGGATCTTTTACTTCCACTTTATGAAAAAATTTGAAAAATACTAAAAACCTCTCAAAATAAACCCAATTGAATATAAAATGAGTCACTTCATCCCTGGATGGTCAGAGATGAGATTTTTTCTTGCTTTTGGAGCCACTAAAATTTTTGACATGTAAAATATTTCTAGTGATCAGAAAAATCTGAAACTTGGTATTCTAGTCTAAAAGTGGACCAATATTAAGGAAATGACGTCATCGAAAGTTTATGTCCACTCACTTCCGGTTTAGTAGTAGGTCGATGTAAACTGGTATCTAAAATCAACCCGTATTCAGATCTTTCTGAAAATTCATATGATTATTGTTCATTAAATTCACTTTTTGAAAAAAAATTTAAAATTCAAAAATTCAAGATGGCTGACAAAATAACGGTCAAAATATTTTTTAACCTATAAAATTTCATATTTTGGAAATTTTTTTGAAATTTTTTAAAATGTATTCAAACAGCTTATGGTGTCAGCTTTCCAGAAAAAAAAAGTTTTTTGAAAAATATTGAGCACAAAAAAAGTTATCAACTTGGCGGCCAGGTAAGACTGAAATTGAACTTCTAAGATTGGAAAAAAATATTCGTCCAAATTTTTTTTATTTTTCTGAATTAAGAGTCTTTTGAGAAGTAGAATCCAAATTTTCATCATAATCGACTGATTCCTTCATCTTGGACGCAAATTCCATTCTTACCTAACTGCTCAGCTGATAACTTTTTTTGTACTGAATACTTTTCAAAAAACTTTTTTTCCCTGGAAAGCTGACACCTGAAGCTATTAAAAAATATTTTTTTTAATTTTTAAAAAAATTTTTAAATATGAAATTTTATAGGTTAAAAAATATTTTGGCCGTTATTTTGTCAGCCATCTTGAATTTTTGAATTTTAAATTTTTTTTCAAAAAGTGAATTTAATGAACAATAATCATATGAATTTTCAGAAAGATCTGAATACGGGTTGATTTTAGATAACAGTTTACATCGACCCCTTACTAAACCGGAAGTGAGTGGACATAAACTTTCGATGACGTCATTTCCTTATTATTGATCCACTTTTAGACTAGAATACCAAGTTTCAGATTTTTCTGATCACTAGAAATATTTTACATGTCAAAAATTTTAGTGGCTCCAAAAGCAAGAAAAAATCTCATCTCTGACCATCCAGGGATGAAGTGACTCATTTTGTATTCAATTGGGTTTATTTTGAGAGGTTTTTAGTATTTTTCAAATTTTTTCATAAAGTGGAAGTAAAAGATCCATAGGTTTTTTCAAAAGATCAAAAAGCAGGAAGTAAAACTAAGATCTTTGGTCAGCACTTATATTTTTCATAAACATTGATAGATTTTGTGAATTCTCACAAAAATTTAGAATTTTCCAACATCTCAAAGATTAATTATTCTTGGTTTTTTCTAAAAATATGACTTCTGGTACCAAGATCAAGGTATCATGGAGTGGATGTCATCATAATAATAGTTTCTCATATAGTTTGATCATTTTAAGACTAAGTTTCATTAAAAAATATTTAGTAAAATACCAGCAAGAAGAACAATTTTGGAATTTCACTGAAAAACGGAAATCTGGAAGATGATCCTGGATCTTTGATGACACCATACATATTTTTCAGAGAGATGCCTCATTTTAAAAGAGTGTTCGGTGATTTTCAGATTGTTCAGATTGGTGGAAAAACTAAATTGATGGTATTACTAATAAGCAGATGCAATTTGGAGCATTCAACCTCAACATAAATTGATATGGTACAATTTTATACTGAATATGCATTAATTAACATAATACACATCATGAGATAAGTTTCAGGCAAACCATATTTTGAATTCCGTGTAAATTTTAGGCATAACTATGATCTAGACCTACAAATGTAGAAAATTTTGAATAAATCGAGCAAATACGGGAAATTATCATAAATGAGCATATTTTAAATAAATTGAAATCATTAAAGAATTTTTAGGCATGAGCATTTAGGAGATGGTCATATGGAATAAAACGAAGATTTATATTAGAGCATAGATTAGATATTCTGATTGTTGGTACATAAAAGCAAAAGATTCAGCTTTGAAACTATCTCTATACCTACCTAATATCTACTTGAGTATCAATTTATGAACTCTACTCATCAGCTTCCATGAAATCATTTATTTAGGCCTTGAATTGCATCTTCAAGTGAAATATACGGTTACATCTGCTTAGTTATTGTAAAATCATAGGAAAAGTAACCAAAAATAAAATTCAACGCAAATTTATTAAACCAAAAGATCTTCTGAATTCACAATAATGACCAAGATCAGCTACATATGGTTCAAATTGTTGTAAATATTGCATCAGCAGAGTATAATGTATCTTTTTGATAAATATGATGAATTTACGTTGATAGATGGAAATATTTGTAATGTTGATCAAATATGTTGATATTGCAGGGTCCATGACACAATTAAGATCCACCAACGAGCTGCCAATTGATTTTCCTTTAATAAACTCCCAGCATAACAAACATAAAGGTAGAGCAAAACGAATTCAATCATAATATGCACCAAAACGATCAATAAAGATTTTCAGCAATACAGGATCAATTGATTTATTCACTAATTGGGACATCAAAGACATTGCAACATGAATTAAAGACTAATTTGTGAATTGTTTTGATTTATTTTTCAAAACAACAACAACATATTTTGTGAAAAATTGTAATCATTTGTGTACTCTATAAACTCGAAAATCCGCTCTTTGACAACTTTCATTTTTGAAAACTTTGGCCCCGCATCTTCACTTCACTAACACATAGACAAATAAAAATTATTAGTGAGCAAAAAAATGTCAAGTGATTCATAATTGAATCAGCGATTATCGGCTCGAAGACTCTACGTACAGGTCAATTTGACACATGAAAGCAACGCACAAATAATGAAGCTACAAATTGAAAAGATCTCTTGTGTAAAATTATTCAGTATTAGGTTTGATACATTGGTCCAAAGTCAAAATTTACTAATTTTGATTTTTATCTGATCGAATTTGTTATTGTAATTTTCATGCAAAATGTAAATTTGTTTAATATTAAGGTCAAAAATGTTTTTTTTGAAAAAATAGGATTGGTGCATGATTATGTTTTTTAATGATGCAACATTTCAACAATCTAGAAGAACTTGTAAATTGTACTCCAGAAAATCTTTAAAAAGTGTTTCAATGAAGTTTCTTAACCAAAACAAGTAATTTTCTTTTCATGTCCAACATCATTATTATTGTGACTTTGGTAAACAAATTGCGACATTTTGAATGAGCTGCGCCATTTTCTTCATAATGCTTTTTAATACATAAGAAGTTTCTTTTCCAAACATGTCAAGTACTTTAGTCTTCGAAATCACAAATTTCCACAAAATCATGAAATTGAAAATTCACTGATGTGAAGAATACAGAAACTACCATATTCTCAATTGTCACTTTTGTGTAAAATATTCACCATTCAAAGTTTTGTTCAAACTTTGGAAGCTACCCTTTGACTTTTAAAGTGCATGCAAATTGGGCAAGTAATTATTTTAACTGAACAAACTTATTGAAACTGGTTTATTCAATGTTGTGTCTGAAAATATATAAAGTTTGATGAGTTACGAACTGAAAATTGGCACTAGAAGTCTAAAAATATTTTCCAGCTTTTACTGAAAAGATCCGTTCATATGTTGTAGCAAAACTTTGTAACTACGGTACTTCCAACAATTTTCTATAGGTTATTTAAATTTTCAAAATTCAAAAAATGTGAGTTCATTATATTTTAAAAACTTTGAGTATGAAGCTCTGCACACACCCTGTTAGCATAAAAGTCACAGTTTCTTTAGAGTAAAGTCAAATTTTCTTCGCAGAAAAAGAATCACAAAAAAAACACACTAATATTTTCTGTTCAAGTTATATCTGCAACATTTTAATTAAATTTTTTATTTGATTCTCAAGTATTTCTGCACAAGTTTCCATATTTTAACGACAGCATAATGTTACGTCTTCTACCAAGTCATTTATCCTGAATGCACTCAACCATCTTTTGCGCTTCGTTCTGAATCACTCGATGGATAAGAAGGAGAGAATCCATGGTGGGCTTGCAGATGTTGTTTGAAAGACTGGCATCGAGGGTTTGTTGTTGCTGCTGAAGGATATTCTGCACTGAGGACTGGGGACTGTGATCTGATCTCTTGCCCCAACCTTCAAAAAAATAGAGATAGTTACAACATTTTTAGATTTTTTCACTGAAAATGACTATAAATATTTACTTCAACGGTAGTGTTTCTTTAGTTGGACAAAAAAATAAGTTGGAAATTTTTATTTGTATTTTATTATTTGGAAATTTTTAGTTGGACAAATATTTTTTTATGGATTTAATTTTTTGGATTTTTTTTAGTTGGATGTATTTTAGTTGGACTGATAAAAAATTTTGGATTTTATTATTTGGATTTTTTAAATTTGGATAGACTTTATATGGATAATATTTTAAATTGGAAAACATTTATTTAGTACGATTTTTGTGGACAATGAGCTATGAAGGGTTTTTAAATCCTTCCATTTACACATTAGTGCAATGGTTTAAATAAAGATGATTCTTTTTTTACAAGATAAATTCCAAACGGATAGAGTGATACTAATACTTGGATTAAACATAAGTGTGGTGTATCCTCCAGCTGGGGAGATATACAACTTCTCTGACACAAGGTCGGTTTTCTCAAACAAAATCAACTTTTGAATGGTTCTATGGTACAAGTTAGCGATTGAGTTCTGCGAAAATTATTTAATTATCAAAATATTTGAAATTTAAAAACCACTTTCATGTTGAAATACAAGTAACAATGTTGAGACGTATAGATTTTTCAGCTTGTAGTTAAATTCCAATAAATTTTTTTTCGTTTCATCTTACAAAATTTTTTTTGAAGAAACTCAATCGCTAGAGCTTCACCATTTAAAAGTTGATTTTGTATTAGAAATCCGACCTTGTGTCAGAGAAGTTGTATATCTCCCCAGCTGGTGGGGATACACCACTCTTATGTTTAATTTAATCTAAGTATTAGTATCACTCTATCCGTTTGGAATTTATCTTGTAAAATAAGACTAATCTTTATTAAGACACATTGCACTAATGTGTAAAATAAATGGAAGGATTTAAAACCCTTTATAGCTCATCGTCCACAAAAGTCTTTCCAAATAGCAGAAATGTTTTCCAATTAAAGATATTATCCATATAAAGTCAATCCAAATTTAAAAAATCCAAATAATAAAATCCAAAAATTTTTAACAGTCCAACTAAAATACATCCAACTAAAAAAAATCCAAAAAAATAAATCCATAAAAAAATATTTGTCCAACTAAAATACATCCAACTAAAAATTTCCAACTAAAATAATCCAAAATAAAATTTTTGTCCAAATAAAAAAATCCATATTTATATTTTCCAACTAATGATACGCTGTCACTTCAACGATAAATATTGAACAATAAACTGTGCTATAATAATAATAATTATTCTATAAAGATACGATTGTCAAGGGACTTGTTTACATTTGATGTTCTTATAATTTTTTTCTTAAATACTGAATAAAAGCACGATCTTCTGTAGTTATCAGTTGATTAAATTGCAATTAGGTATCGTTTTATCACTATTTTATTCGTTATAAATGTTTTCGAGAATAATTTAATTCGAAAATACTCACCAGAAGTATAGGTCAACTGTGAGTTACTCACAAGAATCATGCTAGCAACTAGCAATAATACTTTGAACACTTTTGAAATACTAGAATGCTTCATTTTGATGAATAACTTTTAGTTTTTGGATTTGTTCCACAGAAATGATTTTACAAACTCCACTGACTTGTTTATATCAACAAATTTCAAAATTGAATGATAAGAAACATTGCAGATCAATCTGATTTTATACTGTAAAAGCTAATTGCACTTTAGAGGTTTCATTTTGGTTACGCTTGATAAACATGTGAATTTTCCTCAAAATTAATTTGCATTTATATTGTGTTTTATTTTGATATTCTTGTCAAGGAAATCTTAGAAAAAGCTGCTGATTGAATGAGATTGTTATCATGGTAGATGAATTTAGCTGTAAATGATGAATGAGCTTACAATACGACATTAAATCTCTACATCAGTTGCGTATTGCTTTCTTGTGCTGTAGTACATATTCGTATATTATATTATAAAACAATTGCTTACTAATCCATTTCCAGCATTTGATGATAGCATAAAACAAACGAAAAACGGGTATGTTTTCTCAAAAATAAATATCGCATTCGCTTTAGCCTTTATTTCTCTTTATGACGTCAATATTTTTCCGTTCCCCAAATTTGCATACAAAAATTTACACTACCACATCTTTCTTCTATCTTCGAACCCTTTATGCCATTCAAATTTTCGCTTTTATGGCTTCAGAGTGATTTATTTATATATATTAATCACAATAGAAGAACATCTCAATGTTTAAAATGTAACCAATACGTATTCAATGTTGCTAGAAGGACTTGTTAATACACACCTACGTTTATTACTCGATTTAAACTTTATCTGAATCAACACCTTGTATTCGTAAGGTTTTTGATAATATAATGTAATACGTAGTTTTCATCAAACTATATAATGATAAAATCTCTATAAAATCAATTGAAGTTTACCACGTAATTATTCAGAAATTTATTCTAATTATCTCACATCTGATATTCAACTGATATTGATCCTTACAAGTATAAAGTAAAATATCTCATGTATTAAGAAAGGTTACCAAAATTTCGTATAAATATGACTATACACCATATCAGTTTATTTATTGATTCAATGATTCAATAAGTATGACATACAACATAACATACTTTCGTATAAATAGAAGTGTATTCAGAATGATTTGGGCTGGTGAAAGCATCATAAATTTTCTGAAAGTTGCTTGAATGGTGCTCAAACCTTTTCGAACATTTGATTGGAAATCGTTATTTAGATGAAATAAATCAAATATTTGTGGTTTGATTTGTGATCATGTGTATAATGTATAGTCGCTAGGATAAATCATGTTAACCAATTTCAAAAGCTTTGCAAGTCAATAAGCATGCATCAATAGCATCAAAGACTTTCGGTTGCTCAGCAAACATTTGGCAATTATGGGAAGCTTTGAGTATGCAATAAAATTTAATATTTTAGAGAGAAAATTGAATTAGTTTGTGAGACAAGATTAAATTTGAGGATCTAGATGGGAAAGATGTTGTCATGAAAAGATGTTGTTATTAATCAATTGGAGATTAAATCTATGGTTTGCTCTTCATAAATTCCCAAATTGAAAATTTCAAATGCTGAATTTTACATTATTTTAATAAATTCAAACTATATTAGTTCTAATGGTTTTAGAAGTACGATTTAATTCAATCATGCTGACGATTTGAATTCAAAAGCTTCTGCAAACACCAAAGTATGAATAGGAATATATTAAACGATATAGAGCTTAATCTCAAACGCCTAATAATTGATATCCCATTGAGTCCTGTTCTTTACATAAATATTAAGTGGTAACTGATTTCAATTATCAATATGATCACCTTTTCGATATGAATAAAGAATATATTATTTTTGTATATATTATTACATAATGCACCCACCTGTGCGTAACACTTAAGTCTTTTAGATAGAAAAGGTTATGATAATTTGATCCAACTATATGGAATATGTTATAAATATTATTGACCATTTTGTTTGTAGTATATGATTGCTACATTATTTTCATTATACTTACTGTATAATTTAATTCCATCAAGTCAATTGATGATGATCCTTGCAAATAAAACTTACATTTTAATCAACAAAAAAACTTATATAAGTCAACATTTCTAACGTTGTATTGGTCATATTCAAAACTGTTTGCTTATTCAAAAGCTAGATTTGAAAAACATAATCAATAAAAATCCATCAACCCTTAATTTTTCATAGAATTTTTCACTTTTGATATGGGATTTAATCAAAACTGTTTAATATAAAGGTAATTACTTATAAGAAATTAGCATTAAATGTACTTACTTATAACAAGAGTGCTCTTGACTTGTCTTCATCTGCAATTTTAACAATATTTCCAATTTTACTGGAGCATTGTTCAAAGCGAAATATAAGTTTTATATAGAACTTGTTATGCATTCTCAAATTGAACTCAAATTGGCGTTGAAGCGATTTGAAATAAATATATTTTCAGCTCACTTTTAGATTCCTTTTTTGAATTTCAATAATCAGAAACAGAGGAGTATATAATAAATAGCTGAGATCGCTCTACGTTGAAATGGAAAAATAATCTACAATTTTTCAATTCTCAACAATTTTTCAATGTGAAGCTATGAAATTCTATTGAAATCGAAATGAAATAAGATAAATCTGATTTTAATACTGATGATGAAGATTTTTTCTGAGAGAAAGAGAAATAATTGATTGTTCGTTGAAGGTTTTTTCGATTGAGATTTATTGGCTTAAAGATTGGAACTAAAATTTTCATTCCAATTTATTAATTTTTTTTAAGACTATTTCATGTTCAATTTTTTCTTAAAAGTTTAATTCAATATAACTTATATTCGAATCCAAAATTTTAAATCTAATATATTCTGTCATTTCAATTATATATTTAAGCTTCAAAATTTTTACCATATCTAAATTTATTGCCATTGAGTAAATTTCCGGGAAAACTCAATTATCATTAATTAACTGGGGAGCATGATGTTCAATTTATAAAATATCCTTTTCAGCTCAAGCAGTTTGAAGGATTTTTTGGATATTTTAGGATGTTTAAGAGTATTTTTGGCATTTTCAGGATACATCAAATATTTGGACGACAAACTGAAATCCTTGTAAAGTTTGAAAAGGGTTTGAAGCTCAAATTGACATTTTATGCTTGTCATGCAATTCAAATGGGGTTAGGAGCGAGTAGGATAATTTTGGAAGTTAATTAACCTTGTTTCTTAATTTGGAGCTGATTGCAGGTAATTGTCGTTGATTTCAACGCTGAAGATTTCAAAAAAATAATGAAATTTTTTCTCAGAAGGAATACAATAAAAAATAGATGTGATCTTGGACTACTTCCTATGGTTTCACGTATTGCTTCATGCAGAAATCGATGTGCAAGAAGTGTTCGTGATAATTTCCAGACAATTCTGTTGTTCAGTCTTGATGTGAAAAGACTGGGAGTTATTGAGAATTTCAGACAATACTGTACAGTCTATTGAGAAGCATACAGAAAGATAACTATAGGATACTCAAGCAAATCAGGACATGCAAGTTAAGCACTTTTGATATTTTCTCTATTTTATTGTGCTAGCCAATTTTATCACAAATGTAATAATGTACTGAATGTAGATATTGAATGTCATTTAATGTATCTAATGGAAAATTGATGATAAATTTATAATTTTTAGAATTTATATTATATTAAAACTTGACATTTTTAAAACCTACTGAAAATGTTAACAAATAACAATGGCAACAACGTGAACAATAGCGTTGAATCTGAAAATAGATTGAGAAGTGGTTCTGAGGAGTTCTCTGTCATATTCAAGGGCAGACAATACAGAAAACTGGTCGTGAATAATTAATCCATATTGGAGACGGATGCTATCAAGTAGTATAATTATTATATTTATGTCAAACACGTTTTGAAAGTATTTTACTCTATGATTTTACACTAATACTAATTACAAGCGGAAATAAGTTCTAGTAGGGACGATTTTGAAAATTTGTCTTGAAGTTTTTGGGTGGACAGACAGACTGAAAAATCAAAAACTGAAACGTTTTCCATCAAGAATAAAAAATGATAACAAAAGTAAAATGACTATTTCCTTAGTCCTCACAAAACAAGTCTTGTTTCATAGCTCAACTTTCACTCAAAAATTTCCCTAAAAAATGAAAAATCGTTTTGCTTCTTTGAGTTTCTTTCTCCAACCGCTTTGGCAATTAACGACAATATTTATTCTCAGATGATTTGGAATAATTGGAGGCCACCATCAAACACTGTCCGTGTTTGCTTCCATCATTGTCATTGCCAGCTATTATTCATGTTAATTTATTTTCGACGCATATTTTTAGTTGCTTTATACACCGAGAAAAATGTTGGTGTTAGTACGACACAAAGTTGTTCCGAGTCCCACTTTGTGTCGTGAATTTATTTTGGTTGCACGTAAAACAACTTTTTGGTGGTATGGTGGTTTTACCTACAATTTTTGGTGGTACATTTTCAGGAATATTTTGGTGGTACTTGGTGGTTTTACAACTTTTGTTGTTACTGGTACAAACTTTTCATACTTTTAAAAGATCAAAAGGAACGTTTTTTTTAAAAAAAATTTAGCAGAAGACATCAAAAATTACCACCAAATTAAAAATGAAAGAAATTTTAAAACATTTTATGGTTTATGGCAATTTCAACAAAGATCGTATACTATCCGAAAATAAAATAACTTGTAATTTTGAAAGTTGCGTCTGCAGTTTATTATGAAAATCAAATGACTACGCTTCAATAAGATTCAAAAAAATTAAAATCATAAAGATTAAATCATTTAATATTTTGATATTTTCCATACATTGTCCGTCCGTCTGTCCGTTTACAAAATAACTCCCGAACGGTACAAGTTATGATTCGGTTTCTTCAAAAAGTTGTTAAAAATTATGAGTTAGCAACAGATCATAATCAGAATTGGGTCCACCACCAGCTGGTGGGATGATCTGTTTTTCCAGATACTTTTTTTTTTGAAAAAAAAAGTCGTAATCATGTCATTCGTTGAGAAAAATTAAATTTCGTGTTCTGAGATCAAGTCACCATCTGACTTGCCAACTGACAATTTTTCCTCTGTTTTTTCATATAAGAAAAAAATTTTAACTAACCTTATATGAATTTAGCATTTGAATATGAATAATCACTTATTTATCTGAGAATATATAAAATATCGATTTATTTTCAGTCAAACGAGAAAACACTTTCATATTGATACGTAAAATAGAATAAAACTTTAGATTTGGATTGCGAAAATTTCATATATTTTATTTTAAAAATTTTATTTTTTTTTTAATCCTAAAAATTTTTACGAATCTTAGGAAAATCTTTTAAAAATCTTCAATTTTCCAAAAAAATTCAAAAAAATCTTAAAAATCCTAAAAATTTTTAAAAAATAATCTTAAATATTAAAAAAAAGTTCTTAAAATTTCTAAACAATTAAAAAAATTTATTATTTTTTTAATAAAACTTTTCTAAATAAATTAATGTACTTTTTGAATTAATTACAAACTTTTTTTTTTCCATAATGCGAGCATAATGTAATTATTTTGACATATATATTTCAAAAACTATTCTCACATGATTTTTCAGATATTTTTGGGAATTATTTCAATTGCCTTATCGTTAAGTAAGAATATAACGTTGAGACTCTAACAAGTCTCCATGGTCAAATCTTTTTAACAAGTCCCCAGAAAGTCGGCGGTTCAACTCAAAGCAGTCAAAATTTTTAAAAGATTCTAATGATAAATATGGCGAAAAAAGTGTGTGGATATGTTTTTTTTTTTGCTTTTTTTGGTTTTCCAATTCGACCACTTTCCGAATTTTCCGGACACAAATTTGCAATCATTAAGACCAAAATTGTAAACACTGTCCAACCAACAATTCCTGTTTTTTTCATTTTTGTGTTGCATTACGACAAAGTTGCCAGTTGCTATTATTCATGTTAATTTATTTTCGACGCATATTTTTAGTTGCTTTATATGAATAATTTATTGCCCAGTTTCAGCAAGTCGACGCAGTTTTCGGTTTCTGGAGAAGACAAATTAGTTTTGCTGGGAAGATTTTCCTTTTGCTTTATTGGATGATTTTGGGACGAATTCCCTGAAAGTCATTCAAGTCAGACCTTTTTTTGTCCCAAACGGTATACATTATTTATTTCTGGGAATTGCGGTTAAGTTGGAATAATTGATGAACTTTGGCGTTTTATTTATTAATTTTTTTTTGAGGGATTGGTAAAGTTTGCTTTAACTTCCTTGCCTTTTAATTGGCTAACTCAATAAAAGTCAGTTTATTTTTTATGCTTGATAGCGCTCTTTGAATATTCAGCACTTTTGAAATTTGCTCTTTTTATACTGTATTTTATTGTTGTTTTTTTTTGCTTTAATTTAGAAGAAATACCAATTCTTGGTTTAATAATTCTTTGAAAAATTTTAAATTATCATTTTGTCAACCTCCCAAAATTGCAACAATATGACATTTTATTTCCAAATAAATTAAAAATCAATTCTTTTTACCAACCGAAATACATTTTCAATCCGCATATGTTCATAATCTCGATTTAATTTAATTCACCAACGCTTTTTACTTTTTTTTTGTCATTCAATTGCTTGCAACATAATCCAGTTAATATCCAGTTTGTCCTTTTCAAAAAGTCATTTTAAAATATTTTCACATTTTTGTGCACAATTTTTGCCCGACAAAATAATCCAATTATGCAATCAACGACTTTTATGTGTTTTATGTATTTTATGATTTTAAATATTTTTTTTGTGTTTTATGCAGTGCTTTTAACAACGTTGTACAGTTTTGCATTTACCTCATTTTTTATTAAAATTTTATAAATTGCAATTTTCACTGCAAATATTGATTCGTTAATTTAAATTTATAATTATCAAGGTGTTTGTTTAAGCTGATGCACGAGTTTTTGTTACTAGAAAATGATTAAGTATATTACAGAGATTGCAAAAATTGTTTGATAAAGTTATTTTCAGATTTAGGATGTAAAATTTGTTCTTCAAATCAAGCACAACAATAAAACGTTGGCTTTAAAGAAAATTGGTGTGAGTCATTGTATTTATTGACAAGAAGTAATTATTATTAGCAATTTTGAATTCAAAAAAGCCTATACTTTTAAAACCGCATAGTTATTTGTTTTTTGTATTGTTTAAAAAAATTGAAGTTTGCATGTTGATTTTTATTTTGAAGCACTTACATAATTTTTTTTATTTGTTCCATTTATTCTGTATATTCTACTATAAATTCTGTAATTGAGTAATTACTGACTTGCACATGAACCGTCTGAAACGATTTGTTTCAAAAATGTACTCAAACAGCTCTAATAGTATGTCGTGATCGTCAAGGCTCAACTCAAAGTTTAGTTGAGTAAGTTAAATAAAAAAGTTTTCCCTCTACAGAAGGAATTTTTGATATTTTTAACAAAGCACCATACATTTCTGGACTTATAAATAATAAAATATGTCATTGTGGTTGTGTACACTCAAAGTATAGTGCAATCAGCAGTAGAGCAGGCAGACAGTGAGGGTGATTAATTACGTGAGGATGAAAAATTGAAGCTGGAGCGTTCACTTGAGATGGCAAACTGAACATTAATAATACATTTTGATTATTCTAGAAGAGAGGGGGTTTTGATTTGAAATTTTAAAAGTCTGAAAAATAACAATGCTATGATATTGAAAGTGAAATTTTAAAACAAATGAACAATTCTCTAATAATATTCAACTAAATTCCCTATAATTGGAATTTTTGGCACATGATATTATCAGATTTTTTAAAAGTACATAAAATATTATGTATATAAACTCAAATTTAACATAACTCTTTAACTCTTTAATTTGAATGTGAGTAGGATTGCCACAATTCGTCAAGTGAAGGGTTATGATGAGCAGACTTTCAAAACTGCATCATCACAGATAACAAATATTTCCACTGCAACAAAATATAATAGCAAATTCAAAGAGCCACACATGCATAACATTTGCCTACAAAACAGTCATAAATGAAGTGACGAATTGTGCTTTCTTTCGAACGCATAAAAATATTAAGACATTTTAGACACTAGAGAATTTTAATAATAAAATTTTGATTACTGTTCGTATATACTTATTAGCTAATGTTCATAAACTGAAATACACCAACAACACCAGAAAACATGAAAGATACCAGTAAAGTAGAATCCAGTTTTCAACACTTAATCAATGGCTCATAAACAAATTTGAAAATGTTCCATAAAGTTAAATTAATTTACTCCAAACAATTATTTGAATCACTGGCAACTTTAAAGGCATCTTTAAACATCTTCAAATTTATTACAAGAAGTGAGAAAATGTTTACATTAAACTTACCAATTTAAGAATTTTAATATTGTTTGTTTATTGAGTGTTTTTCAGTTTTCCTGTAGTTTCCCAATAATTTTTTACATTTTATTTTATTACTTTACTGTTTTTTTGTTCATGCGAGAATTTTGTAAATCATTTGGAATTTTACCTTTTATATGTACAAAATAAGATGCTGCATGGCAGAAGGAGATTATTTTTACTTCTCCGTAAAACGTGGGGTTATTGTTTTCGACAATTTTCAGGGCTTTTCAACTTTATTTGATTTTTCTGACTTCTCCATACACAAATCTCAAAAATATCTCATATTTTAGCCCGTATTGAGTTAAAATTTTTGAACCACAGAATGCTAAAATCAACTTGATATCTAGCTCAGATTTGTAAACAATATAAATTTTAGTCAAAAATTTCAATATGTTCATTTGATCTAAAATTTTTTTTTTAAATGAGAAGCAAAAACAAACTGCTCCCCAACTACATAACTAACTAACTATCTACTTTCTACGTACTCTAATACTATTTTTATTCACTTTTTCTTATTTTAGCATATATATTTATTTATTGATATTTCAGATTTCGAAAAAAATTCTTAACCCAAAATGAACAAAAAAAAAACTACTACCTAACTACTCCAACTTTATATCTTATTTTAAACTTAAAATTAATTTTTGTTTTTTTTTCACTTTTATCCAAGATTTGAAGCTCAAACCTCAAAATCACAAAAACAAAAAAAAACTGATAAGTGCTGCTTATACTGTTGTAATTTGCCTTCAGACTATGTTATGTTGTCTGCAGAAAACCTCAAATTTTCAGATGTTAAAAATCTTAAAATGAAAACAAAATTTTGCGTATGAAATCATTAAGATGGCACAATCTTGAAGATTTCAAAAAAAAACATTTCAGTTGATTTCAACTTTGCGGGAAAGCAACATTAGTTTGAAGTTTTTTATTTTTTTTCAATTCAAACTAAATTATTGGGGGGTAGTGGGATTCAAGAATTAGAAAATTTTTTGAACTTTACATGACTTTTGGCATCTTGAAGATTTCAAAAAAAAACATTTCAGTTGATTTCAACTTTGCGGGAAAGCAACATTAGTTTGAAGTTTTTTATTTTTTTTCAATTCAAACTAAATTATTGGGGGGTAGTGGGATTCAAGAATTAGAAAATTTTTTGAACTTTACATGACTTTTGGCATCTTGAAGATTTCAAAAAAAAACATTTCAGTTGATTTCAACTTTGCGGGAAAGCAACATTAGTTTGAAGTTTTTTATTTTTTTTCAATTCAAACTAAATTATTGGGGGGTAGTGGGATTCAAGAATTAGAAAATTTTTTGAACTTTACATGACTTTTGGCATCTTGAAGATTTCAAAAAAAAACATTTCAGTTGATTTCAACTTTGCGGGAAAGCAACATTAGTTTGAAGTTTTTTATTTTTTTTCAATTCAAACTAAATTATTGGGGGGTAGTGGGATTCAAGAATTAGAAAATTTTTTGAACTTTACATGACTTTTGGCATCTTGAAGATTTCAAAAAAAAACATTTCAGTTGATTTCAACTTTGCGGGAAAGCAACATTAGTTTGAAATTTTTTTGTATTAACAACATCATTCTGTGCTAGTGGAAAAGTCCTGCTCAGCTCAGAAGCTGCACAACTAGTTAAAGCTTCAGATAAAAACTTCAATAATGATTGAATCTTTTCGCTTTCAGTATGAGCAGGCCGAATCTGAAAAACAAGCGCGTGAAATACTGGCTAAAGGGAAAACTCCAGTCATCCAAACTGAAAGTAACACATTGAACCAGTCAATCGACGAAGCAGATAGCCATAATAGAGTATTTGGAGAAGACAGCCTCAACATAGTTTTTGATAACTGCAATAATCGATGTTTTGAAAATCTAAAAGCCGATTATTCAGATCTGCCTTCCAACATTAAAGTGGTGGTTTTCACTGAGGCCAAAAAATCTGTTTCAGAAGTTGAAGAAATCTTAGAAGGATTCGAAGCATTTACTCATGGCTACGAGCCACCCCAAGCTGGAAATGATGGCGAACCGCAGGTATCCATTGGGGATCCACCTAATGGACAAACCATTATCGCTGTGCGAAAAGGTTGTGGAAAGTTAGTAACAACAGCTAGATCACCAGGAGTTTCATCGTGAGTATATCGTGTTAACTATTAATTTCATATACAGAGCGAATACAATGAAATACAAGTTTTGGGATGAGAATTAAATTTTTAAGATTCGTGGTGGACCCGCGATTTCAGTTCCACTTATTGCACCAATACTGTCTAAACTCACTGATTATTTGGTAAAAATTTCAAGTCTCTAAGTGGTTCCGTTCTCTGAAAATTGTAAAATATTTGAAAAGCTGGAAAAAAGAAACCAATAAATTCATCTTCAATTCAACAGAGCGTGGGAACCTTGGGTTTCTGGTTAAAATCACATCTCTTGTGATGTCAAACAATTATTGAAAAAATTAGTCCGTTCAAAAGTTATTAAGCTCCAGTTCACATACACGACAGAATTACTTGTACAACATATAAATAAATATATAAATATATAATTATATAAACAACTGAAAACTATTATGATTAATTTTAGATCAGTCATTGTCCGGTACACGCACCGTGGTCATGTTGTTACTATCTTGGGAAACTACCTGAACCCACTTTCTCACTGCAGTTTGAAAACACCAGTAGAAGTCATGGAAAGGGAACTAAAATGTTTTGACAATGATGGCAAGAATATTGTTATAAGCCTTGGGTGCTTCTACACCCACAAGTTCGAATGTGATTCATCAGGTTTGTCCCCTGTATTGATAACACATCACAAAAGGCGAGCCGCGGCATTTGGAGAGACTTTAAAGTTAAGTAATCTATTTGATGTAATCACCATTAAAGACTACAACAAAAGATCACATTTTGCTGCTAGAATAAATGCAAAGGGGATCTTTGGAACAAGACTGATAACCGAAGAACGAAAAACAAGTGGACGAGATCACGCTAGAATAGTATTCACTCTAGGCAAAATTAATGGCGAGACCGTGCAACAAAGGAACGGACGTATTGATGACATTGTCATCCGACATCATCTGCCCAAACGACGAAATTCAAAGAACGTTTACGGTTTCTTGAACCTTGATGGTTTCCTAACATTTCAAGACATATACCAGGTAATTAAAAATTATTTAATTGTAGAGATGATGATGTTTCTCCAGGAATGAATGAAGAAACATGGTAAAAATTACAATTTCCATTTTTGTGTGTAGAAAGTGTCGAAAGTATCGAGGAAAAATCAAAGGAAGTAATTCTCGATAATTGACGATAATTTGCTAATTAAATTCATGGATTAAGTGAAGCGTGCAAAAAATGAATTACTATCTCAATAAATTGTTCAAGCGACAAATCGTTACAGCAGATAAATTTAATTAATAATTGTGCCGAAAAATGTTAAGATTTATTGATTTATCGACAAGAAAGGTTTTAGTCTTTTCCATTCGATTAAGCAGTTGAGTAAGATTAAAAGATGTACATTTATTGTTTTATAATTGAAGTTTGCATAATAACTGAGCGAAACATTTAATACAAATATTTAGCTGAGATTTATTCACTTTTAAGGAAATTCTCTGAAGAAATTAATTTTTTTTACATGTACAATTTATAAATGATTTTGATCTTCAGTTGGATTTTGAGAAATCATCTAAGAATCATAAAGTCTTATAGAAGTTTAAATGAAAATGTTTGAATTCTGTACTTGAATATCTAATAGTTTAATTATCGTGCGGAGCAGTTCAAACAAAAAACCTCAATATTTTTCTATGTAAACAATTTTACAGCAGTCATTAATAACTAATTGACCGGAAAGATACAAAACATTTCATTAAGCTGAACTTTGCATGTTTCAGAATCTCAAAAGGAATTATTATTTGTGAAGCAAAGCAGGCAGACCAAAATTTTCTGGTTAAAGGTTCTCAATGATTTGAATGATTTTGAATATCTTCCAAGAATTTCATTATCTACAGTGAAGTTTCTTGCTTC
This sequence comes from Parochlus steinenii, assembly GCA_038502155.1. Taxonomy (NCBI): domain Eukaryota; kingdom Metazoa; phylum Arthropoda; class Insecta; order Diptera; family Chironomidae; genus Parochlus; species Parochlus steinenii. Next base: position 3,447,220 of record JAXCIN010000048.1, on the reverse strand, counting down.
AAGTGCTTTTGAGCGTTTTCAAGCGTTTGACACGACAAAATTGATTTTCTTGTTTTTGCATGACAACAAACTTTTTGTTAGTCTCGATAAGTTCACGTCAAAACAGAAAACAGAAAGTAGCAAATCTCAGAACAAGATCCGCTAAGAATTCTCCGACAAGATTGACTTTTGACACACAAAAATAAGTAAGGTTAGGTTACAAGATTTACCATAAATAACTGTCTCCTTTTTCTCTAGTTTTTAAAGTAAAAAGAGGTGTTTTTGGCTTCAAATCTTTATGATGAGTTTACTATACTTTTACAATTTGAATGAATTTCTTTTCTTTCATTTAATGGCACTTATTCATTAGTAAATGAAGATGAAATTGACACGTTCAGGAAACGATTCACAATCTGCTCTTTTCTCTGCCATAATTTGATAAGATCCGAAACTCCTTCCCGCTTCTTTTCTTTGAATAAAATTGAGTTGGGAAATTTTTCGTATTTTTCCAAAAAATTATTGTTCATGTGTAACTTCAGCGCAAATCTTTCTTGATTGAAACCATATGGATCATTATCTTTTTGAAAATTTGTCATCTTGATGGAGTGTTTATTCAGATTAAGCATGGAATCGTAGTATCTTATTGGATGACCGAGAATTCCAACTTTAATTTTGTGAAGATGAAGGTCAGGCTCAGGAGTTATGTAATATAGTTCCAGCTCTAAAAGGTAAAGATTGCTGCCTTGATACTTCTCTTCGCCAAGTTTGAAGATCTGACGATCTTCAGGTTGCATCAGAAGCACTTCCGCAACTAATGGAGATGATTGATGAAGGCAGCTTTTCATTGTATTTTTATAGTCGCAGTATCCGAAAAGGATCTAAAGAGAATTTTTCAAAAATGAAAGAAATTCAAAAGTTTGAAAGATCAGTATACCTGTTCTTCCCGCTTTGTAAAGTTGTACAAACAACTATTTCGAGCCAAATTGAAGTATTTCGTGCGATGTATTCTGTTCATTTCGTATTCTAAGTATGTTAATTAAAAATAATGTTACTTAAATGAAATCTTAAAATTTTTCAGTGATTTACTAATAGCATGATAATTCCATCTATGCAGGCTAATCCAAGTGCAGTGAGTTAGGAAGTCGATGATTGATTCTTGGAAATTAGCTTCTGCATTTACGGTATTGTGCTTAAATTTCTTTAAAGATGGATCTAAGCCCAGAATAGTCTGTTAAATATAAAAGTATCAAAGTATATGTATAAATATGCGCAAAAATAAAATACCTTTTCATATTCCCTTCCCATAACTAATCTGCGATGACTTAACTGCTTTGATAGAATCCACTCAACGTTGATTGATTGCTGATCTCTGATTTTTGCATTAGCTCCTAAATTCTCGTCAGTTTTTTTCCTTCTAACCATAAGCACCTCAAAAACTTCTATGAAATGTTGAAAGTACACAATCGTCGAATAAAGTAATTTGTCAAAGACCGCTGTATGAAAAAATTCCACTAATTTGTTGTTCAAGCCTCCAACTGTATTGAAAAGAACAATATTCTTGATATCCTGTAATAGAATCGTATCTCCACCATCGTTGTTTGACCTTTGAAAATATCTTCTAAAAATTGCTTCTGACGGCTCATTCAACTCCTCTCTGAAGCTGAGGCCGTTAGTGTTCAAAAATTGCTGACGAATTAACTCTGCATTGCTAGCTGTTCCATATGGTTCAGCATTGGCCAGAAAACTTAACTTGTTTTTCTTATGGTTCCACGTCCAGACTCCATCTCTGAATCTATGTTGTTCTTCGCGATTCAGCCATATTGACATTTTCACCAGTGTTTAGAATTTAAGTGGAAAATAAAATTTCAATGCTTGCTCAAGTTGTGTCTGAAATTTTTACATTGTAACAAAGTTCGTAACAAAGTATGAAGCAAAAACGTTTACGACTGCAGACAAAACATTTTACAACATAAATCATTGTGATTATCTTAAAAATGTCAATAAAATGGTTTTTATAGTTTATTCTCGTCTTAATGAGTTACGACTCGAAATGATTTTAACTTGATTTTTGTTACATTTTACTGCATCATCTATAATAATTCAAGTCAACAAAGTTGTGTCACAAAATCTTTACATCCTATTTAAAATTTTAACAGGAGCACTTAAAAGCTCCCTTTTTTGAAAATCTTAATGCAAAGCACATCCTTAACCACCAGCAACAGCTGCTTCATTCACCTTGAAACACATTCGCATGCTGATTTTATTGGCCGCATTGTAAAATTTCAACTTTGATGTTCGTTTTTATTACGCTCAAATGGATTTTATGTTCTTTATAGCCAATGAATGAGGCGGTGTCTTAGAATGTCTCAATTTTATTGCTGAAACACGTGGCTATAAGGAGTGCTAGGGAATTCAGGGATTTTCGTAATCAATTAATTAATTAATGAACATAAATTAATTAAATTATAATTCTATAAAGATGGTCAGTAAACATTCCATCGAGGGATCTGACCTAAAGACCGTTCGAACAAATTGTTGACTCTACCAAATAGACTGATATTCTACATAAATCTTAATGTCTTGAAATGGTTTGTCCAGTATTTTCAGAAAAAACACTCGAAGCTTCAAATACTTATTTCATACAATGAAAATATTTGTCAGTTACGGCACAAACTCTTTTTCAACATTTTACCATAAATCTAAAAAACAGCTCACAGTTTCTATGGAAACATTTAAAAATCAAGTAAATTTCTTTCATAAATTCGCAAATATTTGGAATAATTTTGCGCAATTTCTCGTTGATTGACACATAATTTATTTACTGGAGTCTCAGCAAAATCAATTGAGAACGAAATCGAATTATGATTGATCCAATTTTTACACAAAATATAAGAACAAGTATGATGTAGATTGCATGAATTTTTCATGAAAATTTAATAAAATCAAGCAACTCTCAAATAAGTTTTAATATGAATGTTCCCAAAAATGAAAACTCCTGGAGCTGAGAGAAATTGTCGGCAGTGTTCAACAAAAATGGAAAGATATGAAATTTTTTATTTGACTAGAATATGACGAATGGCATTCCAAGATGGTAAATCACATTTTCAAATTTATTTGCAATCTCGGCTCATAAATCAAATGCTTTACGATCGCGATTTATGGAACTGGCAGATAATTTTCTTGATTTACGTTAATTGCATTTGGATTTCCTTTAAATTATTTCAGTTTTTAAGGTGTGTTAAGGATGTTTTATGGACAAATACATAATCAAATTTTGAAAAGGGTTACAATTGCTTAAAGTTTGACTTACGCTGCCCTACACAAATAATTTTATTACAAGCTCAAAAAATAAATATCAAATATGAAATACAAGGGTCAAAAATTTGTTGAACAAGCACCTGCTAATGAAAATTGTATATATTTTATTCTTCATAACTCGTCTGAAAGAAAACTGAAAAATTACATATTAATGGTTAAAATAAATCAATGCATACAGTCTTGCCTGATCTCGAAAATAGAATAGTTTAAATAGAGAATTTAAATTCTTTGAGATGTTCCAGAGCTAAAAAATCTAAAAATAAATAAAAACGTGAGTACTTAATAGATTCTGAAGATTTGTTAAGCAGGAGGATGTTCACTTCACGCATTTGTTGGTACAAAATTAATTTTTGTAATCATAAAATGTGCTGTGTTGCTACTTATTTATAACTCACAGCACTAGAAAAATTTAAATGATTAAAAAGAATTAAAATCATATTTTGGATAAAATTCGACGGATTTGATAGATATTATTATTATTATTAAAATAATATTTAATAAAAAATTAGCGTTAAAAAATTTTGAATTGTTTCAATAGCTGCGATTATTTTGCATAAATGTCTGTAGTTTAAATTAGCCAAACAAACTCATATCTAAAAACAAAATCCACTGAACTGAATCATAAATTTGAGTTTACTGAAAATTATGATAAGTTGGAGCAGATGCAACTCTAAATCATAATTAAAGTGCAGTTGATGAGCAAATGTGTGACAATTATGTTCGCTTGCGGCAGAGCCAACAAGTCACAATATCTTGAATTAAATAATATATTACGAAATATCTAGCATGAAATCAAATATTTTATGTTGTAGAAATGATGTACTTGACGTGGTTGCTTGAAGCCTGCATGAAAATTTAAAACATTTTTCACTTTTGCAGTTCTCGATATGAAATGGAAGAGAAAACATAACAAACGATGACAATATATTAATGATACACATATATTTGGGAGCATCTGCAAAATTAATTGTGCTAGCAAATTGTGATGATCATATTTTAATTAAACAAAATAAGTTTTAGCAAATGGCTTTAATTGCAAATTCAACTGACAATAACATGCAACCTGATTCAACTTTCAATGAAAAATGCAGAAAAACAAATAAATTAAAGATTTACCAACAATAAATGAATGTTTTTGAAAACTTTAGAATTAAATGGAAAAAAGAAAATACATTGAACAAAATAATAATTATTTATAATACAGGAAACCCTAAAAAAGAGAGAGAGGTTTCGATTATTTAAACCAATTCTAATTTATTTCTCGTTAAATATTTTATATTTTTTTTGTATGAATTTTTCTGAATTAAATAAGTCTCTGGAGTCGGAACGGTACTATTTAATGATTGCTTCATGTAAGCTCTACTAATCCTAAATCACGAAGTCCTAGTCGACCAGATGGAAACCCAGCTCTCTGTTTTAGATTCATTCTTCTCAGATAATTCTTTTCTTATCTTCAGCTGACTTACCTCACTTCTCCAAAAAAATATAAATTTCTTATTGTTTTTTTTTACCAAACTGGTTTTAATGAAAATTTTATGACATTTATATTACAGAAATTATTACAGAAAAATTTCTTTTGTTCGTGACTTTGTTACTCAGTGCTTCTTTTATTGTTAACTATCTTAAAAAAAAAAAGCTCGAATTCACAATAAAAATAGAAAAAAAATTATTTACAAAAACAATTGAAAATCTTATTCAAGATCGATTTTGGAAATTTTCTCAGCTAATCGTATTCCTGGAAATAATTTTTGTCTTGTTTGTTGTGGTCCAGTTTAGGTAGCAGCTGGCAAGCATTGGATTTTTTCTATATATCAGAAAACTAGAAACCAAGAAACTAGAAATATTCTCTTGACTTTTTATCGCTCATGATAACATACTTTTAATGTTCACAGAGATTAGATTGACATTGTTATCAATCAAACACCAAGCCCCCAACAAAATATTTTATGCATAATGTAACAAATGATTAAATTTGCCTGCTTTACATTTTTCATTTACAAAATTCTCGTCACGTAGGAAATTGATGTGGGTTTCAAATTATTATAATTAAAATCCCGCACATGATGAAATATCAGCCTTTTTTGTAAATTAATATTTTTTGTGAAGGCAAAAACTAATTGACACAAACTTGTTTTAAATGCTTCATTTTTTAATGTTTTTTAATATTTTAATTTCGTGCATCATTAATTTTGCATGGATTTTATCATTTTTAATTAATTTGTTATTTTGTTGTATAATTCATGTAATTTGCCATACAGTTTTGCTAAATGGCATGATATGGAAATTAATGTTTGACGTGTCATTGTTGGCGGATAATTACGGAAAATTGAAATTGATATTAAGCTTTTAAAATTGTTTTATTTGACCTGTTACGTGTTCATAATTATTATCGAATTTTTGGTGAAAATTGTTTTTCAGTTCATGAGAAAAGAAAATTTGTTAAATAGTTTTTCAAGGAGTAATAAAAAAAAGTAAATTTATTGCATCTCAATCCAAAGATTCGGGTCCTCTACTGGTGCTTCTACAATTCCTTTCGCTTTCTTAAATTCAACAAATTGTGAGCAAGAAATATCAGTACACTTATATTTGCATGGTTTTGAATCAGTGATTGCTACACACAATTGTTTGCACTTCCTGATGAATCTTCTACAGTCCACTTTAGGATTTAAATATTGCCAGAAAACCTGCACTGCAGACACAGCATCAGGATATGTTTGAACTGGCTCTACATTTATGTCACATTGGTAGTCAAAGCATTGCCAGATTCCAACTGTATTGGGGTTCACTTCAAGGGTACAGACTTGAGTGCAGTAACGAATGAAGTCTGGACAAGGACAAATTGGCTTGAAGATTGTGTCGTTGACTGCTATTGCATCCTTAACTATTGCTAAATCGGATCGGGTATCAGAGCTTGCAGAGCTTGAAGAGCTAGAAGAGCTTGAAGAACTTGAACTCGAAGATAGGCTAGAAGAAGGGTTATCGGCAGTGATTGGAGTTGCTGAAATAGAACATCGAATAAAATACAAAAACAAATTTGACTAAAACCAACAAAATCACACAAAATGCATTATATCAACCTTTTCCACCCACGCAACCTAATTTATTATTCTAATATATGTATTCTTACCCCAATAAACTCCAACCAAAACTATAATATATTTAAAGAGCACCATTTCTCGCGTTCATGGAAAGTTTATGACAATGAGTGTAATAAAATGACTGAACAAGTCTTATTTATAGAAAAGTCAAAATGCTTAGAAAAATAAAAATATTCATAAAAAACTTGTAAAAAGGTTCACGTAAAACTATAATAGCAAAAATAGCATTTAAGTGCTATGACGAAAAAATCGTGACCTTCTCTTTGTATAAGTAATTACAGTTATTATCCATAGTAAGTTTATTTTAAGGGTTATATTTGCATACATGGTATATTGTTAGAAATGTATTGAGAATTTAAATATCATCAGATATTGCCAGACATTACAGTGCTCAAGTATGCTTCCAAATTTATTTTATTAACCCACCGAAAATATGTTCATAAAATCAAATTGGCTGCCAAAAAGTGGTTGAACGGAAATTCGATAAAGCTCTTTCTAATGATGATGATGTCATGTATACTACTTTTATTTTCTGGTTTCTGCTTATAGACGAGCTTATTGAATCTTTTATTTGGTGTTTAAATATTCCTCAATATTTTTTGTGGGGTTTTGTGGAAATTGGAATTGAAAGTTTATTTGGTTTTATTGATTGAGATAGGGTTAGCAAACTTTAGAATAGATTTTATCTAAATTTTATGGTAGGTTTAATAGAAGTTCACGAACGGAATTCGTTCATCTAATTCAATTTAAGTGTGCGTTTCTTGTTTTTATATAAATTCAGTATAAAGATCTTCCTAAATAATGAATTTGCAATAAAAATACATGTTTAAAAAATCTCCAACATAAAAAAGAAAAAAAAATCAACTTTACAAAAAGTAACTGAACGTTTAATTTGACAAAACAAAAAGAAACGAAATGAAATTATGAGCACGACATGCATTTTTTATAAGCAATATTTAATAATACCTTTCATAAACTCAACAGCTTTAATAGCTGAGTTGACTTGACAAAGGCGAGCAAAAAAAATGCAGTATCTTCTATTTTGGATGCTTCTTGCAAGCTTAACCATGAGTGAGTAATTTAATCTTTCTTTTCGCTACTACAAAAATTAAATTTTTAACGAGACTCATCACCATAAAATTCTAGCTGATGCACAGAATGGCACTAAAGTCCTTTGTCCGGACGTCAAGAGGAACTGCTTGCAGGTATGTAGCTTTTTGGAATCATGGCAATGCTTCGACTATGAATGTAGTGTCTACGTGGAGCCATTCCAAAGCTATCTAGATGCAGTATCTGCTGTTGAAACACATTATAGTCTCTTGAATCCGAAGCCGACATGTAGTCGGTTCATCAGAAAATGCAATCAAATTTGTGTTGCTATAAATAATGAAAAACCTTGTAGATATACTTGCAAGGAGACCAAGTGTACAGGATTTATACCATTTAACGTAGTTGTTCCTGCTCCAGCTATTGTTGATGCTACCAGGGAATTTAATGAATGGTAAAATAAAAAAGCTGAGAGAATCTATTAAAAGACTATTTTTAACAAAATCTCATGCAATAAATCGATAAAATGTATGCGTTTTTAAAAGGCCATAGAGTTTTGTTGGTTGAATTTTTATTTAATGTTTGTTAATCAATTTTATGAATAAAAAAAATTAATTATTAATAACAAATGGTATTTTCTTTATTGTCAAAATTTATTTTTTATTCCATAAAATCTTCAAATTCTCTCGCTGCCTCATCGGCTGATTGAGCAGGCTCATTAGCCACCACTTTATTCATTGGCAAAAATCCTGAGCATTGAATATTTTTACAAATATATTTACAAGGCTTTTCGCTAGTAACAGCCACACAAGTTTGATTGCACTTCCTAATAAAACGAGCGCACATTGGTTTTGGATTTAAAATGCTGTAGTAGGTTTGAACGGCAGATACGGCATCTGGGTAGCTTTGAGTTGGTTCAACGTACACGCTGCACTGATAGTCGAAACATTGCCAGGCTCCTAGAAGTGAACCGAGAAATTCTCTGCTACATACTTGAACACAAGTTCTGGTTATGTCAGGGCAATTACAGGGTTTCTTAACATCTTCCTGAATTGATGGAGCTGGAAATTAATACAAGTTTATATTTGAATCAATCAAAATTGAATAAACATATGATCATAACATGAATCTAGGTTTATTATTAAAATATACCAATGAATGCAGCTGCAATTAAAACTGTTATCAATAAAAAGTTCATCGTCTTTATATATCCAACAAATCACTACCTAACTTAGGATATAACTAAAGTCAAGGCAACTGTTGTCAGTACTTTTTGTACAATGAAACTTTTTGAAAACTCGTGACTCATTTTCAAACTTCATGTTTTAGAGTTTTTTAGTGGAAATCGTGTTTTGGCGGTTCCTTTTCTTTTGACGTAGACAATTTAAATATATTTATTAAATCACATAACGACATTCTTTTACAAAGTTATTTATGGATTAATGGTTTCACGAGGTAGTTTTCCAAAAATAGGCATTCTACCGTTTCCTTTGAACTTAGGCATTATTGAATTCGTAATGAGTAATGTTGTAGATACAGACCTTTTATGAAATTAAGTAGAAAATCCAATTGATTCAGCAAATTTTCATGTTAAAAATTATTATGAATAAAATTCATTTATTTATAGCTGAGAATTACTTTATTCCGTTTTCTCCATTTTTTGAATTTTATCCTAAATATGTCAATCAGGAAACACAGCAGTAAAGCAAATTGTGACCATTAAAATCTTTTGAACCGTCTATTTTAGGATTTTGCAGTCTGCTCAATTCCTCATTTTTCTTATAAGCCTGCATTTAATATATAATTATTTTTAAATTAAAAATAAGTCTAATGTAGCCACAAAATTAAAACACTTCAATCCCATCAAAATCACATCAGCAGACTTTTCAATAACATTATAATTGTTCCAAAATTTAGTTCAAACACGATTTTTTTGCAATTAAAATAATTAATTGGAAAAGTTTTCGAAAATAAACCAAACGAGAGAGTTGCTGCTGAAATTAAACAAAAAGGCAGCAAATTCAATTAAACTCGTTGTTTGATTTATTTTCTCTTGTTCTTGAATGTTTTGAATTTCTAATAGAATTTTTGATGCACGAATATTCCGCATTTAATTGCTTTCTAATTTATTCGATATTCAGCATCAATACATTAGGTATGCAATTTTCTTGTTTATTCTGCTATTCATGGAAGAATTTTAAAAACATCAATACTCTACAATGCTATAATGCTGAATCAGCTTTTTTAAAAGCTTGTTTACTTTAAGTGGTCTTTTCAAGTTTTATAGCCAGAATATCTTCGAAAAGCTCAAAGCTATGAAAAAATATCCCATTGTAGCAGAAAATTAAATTCATTTCAAAAGTTTTGCTGAACTGTAATTTAGCTATTTGGAATTGAAACGAATGCAATTTAGCTAAATACCATGCTGAATATATAGAAAATACATGTTTCTCTACCAACATTCTCTAGATCATGTAATATTTAATTGCATTCAACTTGCCGAAAACAACTTAATTGGTTATACACGAACATCAGGTATTTATATGAAAATGCATTCAGTATTTGAACGTTCAGTTTGGGAAACTTTCCCCTAATTAAAAATTCGTCAAGAAGTGAGATAAAGGATGAATATAACATTTCAAGTTTTGTCAAATCAAGTTTAAATTTAGTTAAATCAACTAATGAGCATAATTTTAAACACTTAAACATTGAATAGTTATTTTTTTAGTTCTTTTTGTGAGCGATTTCAATAATATTTGCCCTTCAACTTAACCAAACCATTTAGTTACAAACTAAGGTTTTAATGGGACTCTTGTTATTAAAACTGCAGTTTTATCCATAATGCATTAAAAGTGCAAAATCTACAAAAAACTGTAAAACAAAAAGTTTAATGCGTCAAAGCTTAATTGCAGAGTAAACATAAAAAGTTTGAAAGCTTAAAAGCAGCAAAGCGACGCATGTTAATTACAGTTTGCTCTTTTATTGCACTTTCTTCCATTAAAATTGTAAAATCTCTTGCTCTATTCACTAGTTCAGTATTTTCATTAAAAATTCTCCACGAAGCAGTACTTTTCATAATTTTCCGATTTTGTTAACTTTTTGGGGTTTGCAATGCCATTCCGTAGTTTTTACCAGCACATTCTCCCTCCATCACTCACACGACACAATAAAAAGCTTTTCGCATTAAAATTATGATTTATGCTGAACAATGTACATGACTTTGTGTATGAATTTTGCGCTTGCAAAGCTTTTGTGGGCAAAACTTTTCACAAACTTTTGCCGAGTTTTTAGCAAAAATGTGACTTTTCATCTTTTCATCTTTTTGTTGGATGGCTCGGCAAAAAAAGGAATGTGTTGGGAATGTGCTAAAAACACCACAGGATTTTAATTTTGTTGGGATGCTTGGAATGTTTGGTTGATGAATTGCCAAAAATTGTAGTTGATGTGGATTTATGAAGAATTTGTTGAGGCAATTTATTTCTCACTGTCTAAAAATGGTTCAAAGTGTCAAAACTTTCCCGCAATCGTGAAATCTAATTGTTATGCAGGCTTTAAACCATTTGAAAATGTTTTAATACATATGTAATTTTAATGATTAGTTTTTACAATATACAGAGGCAGTTGTGTTTGATTTTTCCTTCATTTACCAGCCAAAGTTTTGAGAAAAAAAAAAAACTCAAAAAAACACAAACTGTTCCCTTCTTACAATTTAAATGTAGACACTTCAAATTTTAACGCAGTTCCTTGTTATAAACATATTCTGGTTAATTAAAATTCTAAAGCTTTGTGTTCACGTGCACGTTCAGTTAGTTGTTTGCAATTTCAAAACATGATGGCAATAAATCCAGCTTTAATTATTTTACTTTTAATTATGTTTATATGTTTAATTTTATACAGTCTACTATATGTTCGCGTAAATACATTAAATACAATAAATACTTTGCAATCTACTTTAAGGCTGAATATGCCGTGTAGACTGCTGAGGCTTAAACACTTTGTTGTAACACATTAAAGTTATTAACTTATTAAAAATTATCCATGAATTTATGAGAGGTAATTTGTTTGAAATATTGCAAGCTTAGTGTAGAGTCACTGGAGGACTCTATTTTATAGCACTTCCTGTTCTTAAAATTGTTATTACATTTGAAATTTAGATTGCTTTCGCTGAGCTTTTGTCAAGTTTCGCTCCTAATAATGTTTTTGCTAAATTGTTTTGTCATAAAACAGTCTCATGACAACGAGTTTGTTCTTAAGAGTAGAATTAAGCCTCAAATCTTTTACTACAAGGTATTTACTACTAGGTATTTAATTGTGTACTTTCAAAGTTTATTGACCGCTTCATTCTTTCAGGCAATATTATATTTTTTGGCAAAGAGAGAAAAAAAGTTTAAGTATGTAAATTAAAATGGCAGCGACTTTTAATATTGCTTCATAAATTTTAAATGCACACTATATTAAAGTCATTCTTTGTATTGACTTATTTTAACGATGTCAATGACATGATTGATTCAGCGTAAAATTGACCCTCTGCAATGTAATAAAATGATTTGTATGCTTCCTACGTATTACTGGCAGCAAAAATACATCTATATTTTATTAATGAATTGCGATTAAACAGTTTTACACATCTTCGATCTTCATTGTTGCTTGGTGTTCAGTTTAGTTTAAGACCAGGAACTAAAAAAAAATTGAAACTATTTTGAACTCAAAACTTTAAAAATTTTCAATAAATATTCAAGAAACTTTCACACAGCTGACAGATCTTTGAACAGCATGAAGTCCTATTAAAATTCATGATTCCCCATTTCATAACCACTCTCGAAAAATCCCATTTATCCCTCAAAATAAGCAAAAAACAAAAGTTGTTTATCTTAGCTTGTTAAGATAAAGGATAAGAATTAACTCTTTCACAATTTCAAGTGGCTCATTCAAAATTGGCGTGAAAAAAAAATGTGTTGACACAATTTGGATGGTTTTATGTTTGAGAAATGTTTTAACACCGAAAAATAACACTTTCCGGTGAGACTTTAGCAAGTGCTGAGTAAATGTTTGTACAAGATTTTTTGCCAGCTTCAAATATAGAAAGAAGTTTGCTGTATCAGATAACTTTTTGTACATGAAAGTCTTTGAAAGGGAAGAAATATTTTTGAAACGATGTCTTTAATGTTTCTGGAAAAGCCTGACATTTCATATTTATAGTTTAGCATTTTCTTCTTTAAGATGCAAAAACGATGTTAATGAACAATTTAATTATTTTTGTTTTTTATTTAAATAGTGAAAGTGTTCACCGATAAAAAACACCATAATTCAGTATTACGAATCATAATATTTGAAGAATTAATCTCTGAAGAATTTATTCCCATATGGCTTGTAAATCTAAAAGCTCATAATCTTTAATAAAATATTTTCTTCGTAAACTTTACACACCAACTTTTATCTTGAAAAGAAGCAAAAATAGGGAAAGTTAATGTTTGTTAGGCTTGAAAAGTCAACTCACTCAACCCAAATAATGTTAAACCTTGAACTTGATGAAACTTTTTCAAAATTTTGACTAAAGTTTCCCCTCAACTTCGATATGCTCAATCAAAGCAAAGGGGCTTTTATCTCGACAGTTTCTTATCTCAAAAGTCTCAAAACCGTTGAACAATTGAACAATTTTTCATTCTCAACTACAGCCAACTCTTTTCAAGCTTCAGACGCTTTAGGGATACATTATAATAAATTCCCCAGGATATCTAAGGAGCCAGCCAGCCGTGAAAATCTCATCATTCCCCAAAGATTCTGCATCATGTAAATGCCGGCAAAAGCCGTTTAAAATCCTTAGCGGAAAATAGGATCCTTTTTTCATACTTTACCTTTTTTTTGAGCTTTCTTAAATTTTAGCTTGGTTATTTTTCCAAAAATTTTCACTTTTCACTTGTGGGCATATTTTTAGTAAATCATTGAATGACAAATTGGTTTTGATCGCTCTAGTGACTTTGTAATAAATTATTCGTTTCGTTTAAATTTTGAAATGAAGAAGGACGGAATTTACTTAGGAGGACAATTAAATATTTAATGTGTTTGAACTGGTTTTGATGAATGTAAAGGAGGGTAATGAATGTGAACACATTAAATAATTAAAGGTTGGTATCATAATTCAAAAATGTTGATGCTTTTAAGGAGTTTTAGAGACTTTGTCGGAACATTAGACACACTCAATTTTGGGTAGTACAGCTTTAGGATATTTTGTTCAAGATTAATAAAATGAGGTAGAAAATATTCCATTTCGGTAAATGTCTGTATTTTGTATTAAATCCCACACTATAGCTTATCAGTGCTTACTAATAATATTTGAAAACATATTTATTTTACTACAATCTGCAACAAATTTCTATCAAATATTTTCGTGAAGCATCGTCAATCTCCTAAACTGTCTCCAAATTGCAGCTCATCCCAAAACATCCTTTCCAATTTCAAATTACATCATCTCAATCATTTCAATCAACTCAAATCCTTACATGTTTGCTCCACGCTTATGTACTTATCATTTTGATAAGAGCTGAGACAAGCTTGCTTGTTTGTTCAAAAAGTATGTTGAACATGTCAGTAGTAAATCTAGCTCTTTAATCGAAATACTCAAGATATGTTCGTAAGAACTCGGATGATCTTAAGAATAAACTCTAAAGACTTCATACTGTAGGATTTATTATTTTTAGCAAGGCGCTATTGACAAGGCTCAATAAATTTTCATCAGCTTCTGAGAATGCTTGAAATTGTGATGGTTCAAAGTCTTAAAAAGAATCTTAATCACGATAAAAATTACTGAGCAATTTACATTATTACAAGCGTTACTTCCAAAAAACCTCTATCTGGCTCTTGATACGATTTTTTTTGCGAGTGAAAATTATTTATTGCTGGCCGGCTATTCACGATTTACGAGATTTTTTAAGAATTTTTGCTGAATTTGCAATTTTTGCAGGATATCATTTAAATTATTAGGAATTAAACTTCAAGACAATCTTAATCAAAACTGTAAAGTACGGATCAACATTACATTTTACATTTATAAATAAAATATTTTCTTGAAAATAAAAAATCCCTACTAACAGTTTTTTAATTCCCTAATTGCTTCCCTTCAGCTAGAAAATCCAATACGAGATCTTGTTCCAATCAAAGCCGAAAACAATTGCTTAGTTGGCAGCTATTCAATTCCCAACTATTTATGCTAGTTGATTACATCGGTAATAAAAGCGGCAAAGAGAAAAACGAGCATCAGCACAGCTATATGAATAATAATGGCTGAGCATATTTTATGATTCTTGGCAAGCATTTTGTCGCCGTTATCAGTTTGTTCACTTGCTCAGTTAATTTTTCATGTTTTCCAGAAAACCAAGGCATGAGCCTCTCTACTTCTGTAACCCTATAGTGAAGGGACTTTTATGCTATGGAGACACATATGATACGCACGTTATAACATTTAATGATATGCAAATATTTGCAGAATGTGGTATGATAACAATTTATCTTTGCGAAAGCAAATACGAGCTGTCTCGTGATTATTTCGCACACGCTTGTGGTACAGGAAATTTGCTCAAGATGAAGCTCTTTTTGCCAGCCATAAATTGAGGCAGTTGTGAGTTAGATAAAAGCTGGTTCAACTATGCTTGAAAAATAAGGCCTGTGTTGTGTTTAATTCTATAAGAATTTGATAAGTTTTAATTGAAGTTTCAAATTTCCCAAATATGTTTAAATTTTTATTATACACATTAATTTGAAATTTTCTCAAAAAATTAAAATTTAAAGAACGCGATAAGAATTGATGGCTTATTTAAATTCAAATTAAATTCATTCACATGACTGCCAAGCAATTCGCCCCCAAGACATTTTTTTCCAGGATAACTTAATTATCCTCGTTTCTTTCAATCTTCAGAATTTTGTGAGATATTTTTCGACTTAATCTAAAGTCCTTACAACCTTCTTAAGAGCTTCTTAGGAAATTAAAATGGAATTACATTGTTCGTGCATCTTTGAATTTATAATTGAACATAGATTTTATGCAGTGAAGCTTTATTTCAGAGTTATTTTATTGTTCGTGTTTTTAAAATTAGTTATTGAAGCTATTTGTTAAGGATCAAAATAGTTAAATTTATATCCATCCACATTTATATCTATTTTTAATCAAGAATTCCATAAATGTTATGATTTTATTGGATTTATGAAATTGATATGTTGTTGAAGGAAAAAACAAAAGCTCATAAATATATAGACATTGTGTAATTCGATAAATCATAAACTGATCATAAAATACCAGCCATAAGCATTTTGTCCTTCGTTTCCTAGGATCGAATAAGAAGTATTAACGGAATTTTAGGAATTTACTCTGCTGAAAATATTTTAATTTAGCCCGGTCTCATTGTGATATATTGAAAATATGACTTATATATTTAAAACAAAATTAAATTTAGTCAAATATTTAATTTTGTAAGCAGACCAAAATAAAAAAAATTCTATTTCAATTTATTGAGCTAGGTGGTTGTCATAAATATTCATGAAAATTTAGAAAGTTTTCAATGAAGTGGGGAAGTAAGGAATAATTAAAAATAAGTAAAATCTGTCATAGACGGATTTTGAAAAAGTGAACAATAATGATTATTACAAGTGAAAAGGATGAATTCATATTTAGAAACCACTTTTGGATTAAAACATAGAATCTTTTAGGAATTTCATATAATTTCACTTTTCCATATTTTTATGATAAAAGTTTTGAAGTGTACAGGAACGCCAGGCGTCAATTGTGTCATTTCGGGTTGAGACATAGTTTTTAATTTTGAGACCATTATGAGTAATTATGAGAGGATAACGATAATTATGAGACATTGCACGGGAGAGGGTGGTGAGGGTGGTAAAAAACCTCCCCAGGATCCTAGAATTAGGGGAGTCATGACGCCAAAAATATTTTTTTATTATATGAAAATATCTATCTCATTTTGATACATTTTGACACTTAATTAGTTTAACCATATTTACTTGTATGCCTAGCAAGGGAATTGTTGTTCTTGTATGTTTTGAAACCAACAAAAAGCACGCATTGTCAATAACAAGGATCCATTAAAATTATAAGTAAGCATGATTTATTCTCTGAAGACAAGTAATTCTTTCATTGCGTAATCATATTTATGGAGTTTTTGGGTCTCATAGATTCAGATTTTTATGAAAATACTAATAAAATGTAATGTGTTTCGTTCCACCTGTGTTTTGTAGAAATTGTTATTCTCATGAATACGTTTTGAAAGAATTCAATAAGTTGATGGATTTTCAAATATGTACTTTAACATGTATATGTGTAGATTCTGAGCTGATAGTGCTGATTAATTCAAAATAGTGCAAAAAAATCATATATCTGCCATGAAAGCTGAAATCTAAGTATCATGCAATTGTGCATTGAAAAGGCTTCAAAGTATAGTTTTTTCCCAAATATTTAATTCATTTTGAAAATCGATTTGCATGAGTTTAATACGTAATTTCCAATCGATAGGAATATAGTGAAAATCCTCATATAAAATTTGAAATAAATAATGAAAATCGATGAAAATTTATTTAAATGTAGAAAATTGAGGGAATTAAATTTCGTTCTCCATGTTGCGAGTTTTATGAGCAAAAAGGAATCTAAATAATAGGCACGCGATTGGGAGCATGGATTAAACAGTTTCTTGTGATGCCTTTAAAAGGTTTCATTTTGTTCATTTTTTGATAGAAAACTTTAGCTGATTTTAGTATTGAAACATTATGATGAAATTAAGTTTGTTTCAAACTAATTCCGTAATAGTTTTTGACACTTGAAAAATTCAATATTAAAAAAATATAAAATACGATCACATTGCAAACTTTCTGGCGTGACAAAAGTATATTCAAGGTATTGACATAGAGTATTTCTTTTATATTATACACCGGATTAAATTACATAAGTATGATAGAAAAGTTTCATAAAATATTTTTTTAATACAAGTAAACAAATCTACACGTATAATCATCATTATGCATTAGTTTAAATGTAGTACTGAAAAAACAAATACAATCCGATTTCAAATAATCAATCACAATAACTCTCATATTGCAATATTCCTGTGAATACGGTCGGATCACGATGTGAGCTTAAAAACATTCAACTCATCCAGCTTATAAATATCTCAAAGATATATCTCGCAATTTTGTAAGCAATCCATAATTTCTCTCAATCTGTGGAAAAATTGATTAGGTTCTGTTTTCTGTCTGCTAGAGCAGATTAATCTTTTGAAGGAAAACTGAAGAAGCTTCATTGAGTTAGTGATGGAGTGATCTTTGAATTTCTGAATTATTAGATTCTTAGGAGGAACTCATACGAAGCATATTGTCAGGCTTGACCTACCTTTAGTAAAACATCTTAAATCCAGCAAAATTTTGTTCAATCATTACAGCTTGCTAGTTTGCAAATCCTTTCATCCTTAAATTTAGAGATTTTGTGCAGCTAATTGAACCCTTTCGAAATAGTTTCACTAATTAGAATTAATTTTGTATTTTCTGGTTATTTTTGATGATTCTGTAATCCTTTAATAGTTTTTAGAAAATTTGGGTTGAAAGCTTTTTAATTCAATTTTGTAATAGTGAAATTCCTTGAGCGAAGTTCCTAGTGTACAGGAACGCCAGGCGTCAATTGTGTCATTTCGGATTGAGACATAGTTTTTAATTTTGAGACCATTCTGAGTAATTATGAGAGGATAACGATAATTATGAGACATTGCCCGGGAGAGGGTGGTGAGGGTGGTAAAAAAACTCCCCAGGATCTTAGAATTGTGGGAGTCATGACGCCAAAAAAATTTTTTTATTATATTAAAATTTCTATCTTTTTCTGATACATTTTGACACTGAATTAGTTTTTTCGAAAAAAAATGCATTAAGAAAAAATATCTACGAAATTTAAATTTCCATACATTTTTTATTCCGAAAGATGTTGCAATCTACATTAATATCATATTGGGCTGCAATTTTGAAATTTTCTAAAATATTCATAATTTATTGCGGTATGTTCTACCAGAAAAAAATTATGATACCATTGAAAAAACTTTTTTTGCAACACTTATATGAACTTTACTCTAAAATTTTCTTTGAAAATCTAATATTCCGGGCATAATAAACTCAAATGTTGCTAGATTTTAAAATTTCAAAGCTTGTCAGAATCGTCATGAAAAATTGACACTGAAAATAAAAAGAAAATTTCAAATTTTCCGTTTTTTTTAAATTTTAGTTTAGCATCTCGACTACCTGATAAAAGGATTTGACCTTTTTTTAACATAGCAACCTTATTGCCACGCAGTCAAATTAAGTCAAGCTTTCGGGCTAACTTCTTATTATGCAGGTAGTAAGAACTTTAAAAGGATGATAATTTTGACTCTTTTTTTTTTAAATCTAAAATTTTTTTTAAATTCTATAAAGTTTTTTGTTAGTTCGCAAAAGTAAAAATTCAAACCAAAATATTTTTTTTGAACTTTAAAAAAAAAATTGTAATAGTTGAATTTTTAGAATTTCAAAATTCGAATTCGTAATATTAACAATAAAAAAAAAAATAAACGTGTTGAGTTTTCGTAGTGCAAACTTAAATTCAAAAACCATAAATTCAATTCTAAAATTTGATGCAGCATAAAACACAAATTTTTGGAAAAGCTCATTCAGTTTAAAATTTAATTTGTCGATGAATTCTAAAAAATTTAAACACATCAACTTTTTCAAACATCAAAAAAATTTTAATTTCTGTTTTGAATTTTTATTTTTGAGTCCTATAGTTTCAAAAAAATTTAGACTTCAAAAATGTTTTTTGTTATTTTGTTTGAAACTTTAAATTTTTTTTAAAGTTTCAAACAAACATAATGGTAACATTTGAAAATTGTCATCCTTTTAAAGTTCTAACTACCTAAGTACCTAATAATAAAAAGTTAACCCTATAGCTTGACTTAATTTGACTGCGTGGCAATAAAGTTGCTATGGTAAAAAAAGGTCAAATCCTTTTATCAGGTAGTCGAGATGCTAAACTAAAATTTTAAAAAAACGGAAAATTCGAAATTTTCTTTTTATATTCAGGATCAATTTTTCATGACGATTCCGACAAGCTTTTAAATTTTAAAATCTAGCAACATTTGAGTTTATTATTCCCGGAATATTAGATTTTCAAAGAAAATTTTAGAGTAAAGTTCATATAAGTGTTGCAAAAAAAGTTTTTTCAATGGTATCATAATTTTTTTCTGGTAGAACATACCGCAATAAATTATGAATATTTTAGAAAATTTCAAAATTGCAGCCCAATATGATATTAATGTAGATTGCAACATCTTTCGGAATAAAAAATGTATGGAAATTTAAATTTCGTAGATATTTTTTCTTAATGCATTTTTTTTCGAAAAAACTAATTCAGTGTCAAAATGTATCAGAAAAAGATAGAAATTTTAATATAATAAAAAAATTTTTTGGCGTCATGACTCCCACAATTCTAAGATCCTGGGGAGTTTTTTTACCACCCTCACCACCCTCTCCCGGGCAATGTCTCATAATTATCGTTATCCTCTCATAATTACTCAGAATGGTCTCAAAATTAAAAACTATGTCTCAATCCGAAATGACACAATTGACGCCTGGCGTTCCTGTACACAAGTTCCTAGCATTGCTTTAATTTTCTTCACATTAAATCTTGTGGAGTAGCAGGAAACTTTTAACATTATTTTTAATTTAATTCTAGGAGATTTGAGAGTTATCTTACATTGGTTTCCATGAAAAGTTTTGCATCTTAAGAGTTCCTTCCGACCGAACTTTGTTACTTTGAAACTCAGAAGTAATCCAATTAGGTTAACAGCAAAATCCACTAGTAGTCTACCTAACTATGCAACTGTTCAGCTACTCAACTACATTAAGGGTATATTTTATAAGATTGTAATAAAATAATGTAAGGAAGAGAACTTTTATCCGGTGATCTTCCTGAAATTTAAAATTCATTTAATAAATAATGAAGTTTAGCTGAAGAGACAAGACGAACAATTTTATTAAAATATTATTTATTTAATATATTTCTCAGCTTATTTACAATGGTTTACATATATTTACAGTTTCTCTTTTATATATCATTTAAATTGTGTTCGTACCGGAGTTTTTCATTATTTAATTTGGGAGCACAGTATATTTTTATTTAAAGTCGTGGGCTTTCTTTTCTTCCAATTAAAATATTTCTTTGTTGGTTATAAAAATTATGAAAATTATTGTACTATTCTTCTGGGTTCTTAATTATGCAAACTTTCAAGTTTATATCTAAGATAATAAAATTATATAAAGATAACAAAGTATATAAAAATTCTAAAAAAACATGATAACTTTCAATTTCAATCAAAGTCCGTCCTTTTTAATAAACTTTCTAATTTAAAATTTCTATGGCTAATATGCAAACTATCTTTAAAGCTATTAAAAGTTTTGGTTGTTTCCAATTATTTCAAGTATTCTAAGAACTTCTAGTTTTCCGAAAATTCTTGAAATATTACTAAAACCAAGGATTGTAGAAAGAAATATTATTGTTTCAGGAAAAATATAACAATGAAAATGGCAAGGCGATAAGATTTATCCATTCGGCAAGGGGACTTAAGGAGAATCCAAAAGAACTAATATAAATTTTCAGCGGAAAAATAAAAATCATTATTAATTATAATTTATTGCTGCAAGGATCTGAAATTCTAGAATTTTCTAGAATTCCTCGGAAACTCAGAAAATTAAAGAAGGAAACAAAGAAAATTGGAAGATTATGAGATTTATGATTAAGATCTCAATTTTTTCGCTCCATAATTTCATTATGCTTCATAATATCATAATTATGATGAACAAGTGGAAAAATATATCTTTGCTGTAAATAAATTTTTCATTTTTAAAACAATATTTTGAATTCTGCTCTGATTTCTTGTAGGTTTCTAGTAAAATTGTTATTTTAGAGATTCATGCAAGATGTCATTTGCTCCAAGATTGATGGGGTTTGGAAATTTTTTTTAAATTCTTTAAATAGAAAAAAGTCAAACGAATAATCAAAATGAGTCAAATATCTCCAATTACGATCCAAAATATTTGATCATTCATTCGATTTTTCAGCTTTTTTCTTTGAAAATCCTTACCATCTTTGTACTGGTCCAATACTTTAACTATTTAATATTGGCTAAGAACTTTTTTATTTAAACATTCAGACAAGAATATACAACTTTTATATCGCATTGCTTCAAATATTTTGCAAATACTGACTTATGAAATTGTTCTTATTTACTCAAGCTGAGTGATGACTTTCTTTTAAATATTAAATTACAATTTGATACTTCATTTTATCCGCCTAACTAACCCTAAATCCATATTAGTTCCTAAATAAGTACTTACAGCTATAAATATATATATATTCATGTTTCCATTTGATGAAAACTTCACTCTTCAACAATGAAGCTTCATACCTGTTCTCACTTTGTAACTTTAAACTATTTTGTTAGTAATTTAGATTTAATAGGTAATTTTTCATCTGACCAAAAATTGCAGCTTTTGTAGATGAAACAATAAATTGATGATTACTATAGCTATACTGACTGCATGGTGTTGTCGATAGAGGCTAGATGACAAATTACTGCCATTTGACTTGACTTCGACGATTGCACTCGAACGATTTGCATGCTGCATTGCTGCTGGTCCTGCTGAATTTGTAGAACGAAAATGGATTATTTATTGGCAAAATGCAAATTATTGGATGGGTTGTTTGATGGTGGGAATCGAAACATCAGGAAGCCACAAATCATGGGTCAGAAGTTGAAATTCATTTCAAATAACCATTATATATATACACATTTTCTGAGTCCTTCATTCTCTGGGATAACTTTAGAATAATTATACTTATGACGTTACATGACAAATTTGAGTGGTTTTTGAAGTTGCATTCTGTCATTGAGGATGCAATTTGTGGCTTCAGTGGAGTTTTCAGATTTACAAAATTTATGGTTATTATAATCAACTCACCTCTCAGCACATGCACTGTTATGCTTGTAGGTCGAGTGTTGGATGGTGCACATGTGTAATTGCCCGCGTGTTTAAAGTGTGCCTCATTTATGGAGAGAATGCTAATCACCGAGGGCAGTATTGTACTCATAGGCTGCAGTATCTCTTGCTGCATCTGAATTAAATTGCTAACTATTGCAGGTTCTTCGGTGACCAGACCCAAATCATTTCTGGTGGCCGCTGCGGACGGTGGTGAGCTGACCTGCTTGCGGTTATTTGATGGTGGTTGAAAGGTGGACACGATGTAACCTTCATGCGAATCGTAATTAACCATCTTGTCGTTGTGATACCTGCAATCATAAATCATTTATTATTATTAATATTTGCCAGATTCTAGATAATTCTCTGCAAATTGAGGTTAGGAAATTTGAATCATGTTCTCACAATTATTCAAATAAGATCCATCCCTACAATAATCAAAATCAACCTTCATTCATTTCCGTTGATTTCTTTGTTCTAGCCTGTTTTCTTAATATTTTTGGGTTGGATGGTTGAATTTGACTTTGAATAAATAAACGAACATGATTCTGGATTATTAGGAAAATATGCAAGAAATCGGAGATCCTTAGTGAAATTTGTGTGGGCTTTTAGGCTCCTAATATTTTCCAAGTTAACCTCAATTTGCTGCTCATAATTCACCTATTGGGAAAAGTATAATATTCCCATAAAAGTTGAATAAGAATCACATTTCTGCAGGGAGTTTTTACAAAAAATCCAAATGTAATAAAGAAATGGGCTCAATATTTATGTGGTTGGGGCTTCTACAAGAATATATACTTGGGATGTGTAATATGGAACGAAGGTCAAGACTCATATTTCATTACTCTTTGATATTAATACATTATATAAGTAAAAGCTCACAAATTAAGTATATTGCATAAGGCACGTATTGTATCAACGGAAAAAACTAATACATAATACCGTAGTGTTTAAACCATCAAGCAAACTCGTAATAGTATACAGAATTAAGTTGGATTAATGCAATCTAGTTCTAATTCAAATTGATTAACCTGTAAAAGACTTAATCATAAATTTATTCTCAATAACAATCTTCTTTGTATATTTTGCTCATCAACCCAAGAAAAACTTAAACCTTGAATACGTTTTCAAATACGTATATTCAAAAAAATATTCATTCCGCTCTCATAAATTTTTTTCCTTTTTTTTGCGCAAATAAATCAATTCTGATGCTTGATTTGGCCCATTTTTATACCATGCTAAAAGCCCAAAACCAACAAGCGAAACTCGTGATTAATTTCAAATTGAATGGTTTTCCTAGAATAAGCGCAAGAATACGGAAAATAAAATATTGAACAAACAAAAATTTAAAATTCAATTTTGTTTCTGAACTCTCAATAAGAAATTTGTTCGAAACAAAAATAAAAATAAAAACTTTAAGGGTTGCCATTTTTACTCACCAAAAAACAAACGATGGATTTTCAGTCGCACGCTTCAGTTTGCACTCTAGTTTTAATGTGGAACTCTCATCAATATGCACATCGGGTGCTCCATTTATTTCAGCAATCGCTTCTGCAAATTAGCAAAAACAACAATTCTGCGATTAAAATTTATTCAAGGAACAATCAGTAAAAGTTCGTCTTGTTTAAGTTAGAATCAACATTTCCATTTTTTTAAAGTTTATATTTGAGTGCTTTATTTTCATATTTTATCTGGGAGATACGAATCGATTTCTTGTGCTTCAGGTGCAGGTACAGATCTTTCAATTGATTATATAATTGCCAAAACGCAAGAAACTAAATTCAAAATATTGAGAAGTTTTTTTTATGAACAGCCAAATTCGAAGTTCTCAGTAATGAGAAAAGTTTTTTAATTTACAACAATTTCCCAAACTTGCATAATTTATCATTTTCACTTTTCTGAAACAGAAATTTTGCTAATTGAAAAAAAAAATGAAGGAGGGATTACTTACCAACTACTTTCAGTTCCGCAAATATTGATTCAGGAGGATGAGTTGTCAAAGTACACTCGTACAGTCCTAGAAAATCAAATTCAATGTTAAGTAAGATGTTCAGTTACATGTTATACCATAAACATAACAAACCTTTATCATCTTCTCGAACATTCTTGATCCTAAGAGCCCAAAGCCCCATATGTCTAGTATGTTCCACAATAAATCTCTCATCACTGCTATAAGTTGATAATCCAACTGTAAGCAGTTGGTAGTCTTTCTTTCGGATCCACGATACTGTGGCAGGTGAAGTGAGCCTGACAGTGCAAGGTAACACAGCCATTCCACCAATTTGAGCAATTATCTTTGAGTTGTTCTTAGTGTAAAAGTTGTTGAAAGACCCAAAGTAGTTGTTGGACGGATTTTGCACTGCTTTTCCAATATCTATGGAAAACAAGTGAATTTTTTTAGAATTTCAGAGATTAATTGAGGAAAAAGAGTGTTGTAACGAATTAATTGATAACACTAAACACATAATTTGCTACATGTTAAGTATTTTCAATGAGTTTAATGGCGCGATTGCATACAATGCATGTTTTCACTTAAAATAGGCTTGGCAAGATAAACATAGCAAAAAAGCAAAAAATTAAATGTAAAGGAAACAACAAATTAGTTCCTGACATGCTTCGTGTACGTATAGCTAAACCAACTAAACCTCCTACTTTCAACTTCTTCGATTTCTTTTTTAAGGTTAGTTGTAATTTTGCAGTGATTGTAGTTTTATAGTTTTGTTTCATTCTGCACATTGTTTTTAGGTTAGGTAAAGATCTTGTGTGTGTTTACTGAATTTATTTAAATTGTAGGGTTTTTGGTAACCTACTACTTTCTAAAAGCTTGAATAGCGATATCTAACGAAACATGTGTTTATATTTGAATGCCATAAACAAGAATTACATGTTATTATTTTTAATGATTTGAAATAAACTATCAAGGAATGAAAGAATGATGTGAGGTGAAGCTGAAATATATCATTTTATAAATCCTCGTTATGCCAGTTATGTATTGAATGTCTACGGCACATAAAAACATAAAACTGTGGATTATTACTAATTTAAAAAAAGCTACAAATTACATAGAGTTTTGACTGTTAGACTTATACTATAAAAAACGCGATGTATAATTATGTTTTATGCCGAATCTGATAGCAGCAACTCGTAAAGCTCGAATTGAATGAAAATATCGTTGTGGGAATTATTTTATGACCAAGTTCATAAAACTGCTAAATTGATAAATAAATCATAACTTTTTATGCTAAAACACAGCAACTAAAAAAACATTACAAAAATCGGAAAAATTCGCGAAAAGAAGAAAGCTCGGAAAATGGCAAACAAAAAATTCTTTGAAGCTTTTATAGTTTTTTTAGTTAGAAAACGTAATTTATTGCTTATTTTTCTTCTTTCCTATGAACAAAATTGTTGACATTTAAATGTGAAACCACTAATTAATTTTGATAATCTTTTGAAACAAATTTTAAGTAAATTGGAATTACATGTTTTTGCTATCAGACTGGATGTGGGTTTGAATTATAATATAGTTTACGACGTCAATTTACTGAAATTTGATAGAATTTACTGTTTTATCAAAATTAGTCTGAACTTTGATGAAAATAGAAATTTTCTAATTTAGTTTTGGTAAATTTTAATATTTATTAACCAAACATTTTTAAGCAAAATTGGGAGCTTTTATAATTATATTAGATTATGTTTCATCTTGGAAATTTTGCAAATTATAATCTGATATTTCTCTTTAAAATGAACAGATTTATTGCGCACAAAAAATTTCTTTAAAGTTATGAAATGTTATGTAATTCAAAACTCCAAATTATTTCATAAAAACACATTTTCTAAATTGTGCAAAATTTATCACAATGTTCTGACAAAACACTCGACAGGAGCTCGGAAAAACTACAAAAATTTACAGAAATCATATAAAGGTTCATAAATTGAACAACTCTGCACAACTCTACTCTATAATAATTTACCAACAAAAGCAACAAAGAACGTATGATGTACAATAAAGTGTTTAGAATGACTAGTTCTGACGCTTATAAAAAATGTAAATAGAAGCTCAAGTGACTTGAACATTTCTCTATAAAGATTTTATGTGTAGATGCATCGGATTGAAAGCTTTTGAATTAAGCAAAATCCTAATAGAAAAAAAATAAAAATACAGAACCATTGGCATATTATTCTTTGAGCTTACCTGGATGAGACTCCACGTACATGAACGTCACAATGAGTATCACAATCAAAAGGTCTTTCTGCTTTATTGCACAAGAACTAGAAGCCATTTTTTATGTGAAGATTTTTCCATTTATTTTACGACTCTTTGCAGCTTTTTCCACCAAACATTTCAAACATTTCAAAAATTTCAGCATTCCACGTTTGGATCATAATTTCTCTGCTTTACGAGTTCAAATGCCAAGTATTGCAATACGCAATCTGAAATCATTATGGCAGCAGTTAAGTCGTGGACATGGCGAGAGCTTCTAATGGTGCTTTTGTCTTGATTGCTGCTTGATTGTTTATGATGTAATCGAAGCCTGAAACAACAATGAAAACAAAAATGTTAGTAAACTTGTTCCGTATTCGAAAAAGCAAGGAAAAATCATTAAGCAACTCGTGAATTTTGCAAAACTGGTAATACAAGACATAAATTTTCGATGCTGACCAACCCTTATTTATTTTTCATGTTTATTCGAGCCAAAAAACCAACTTCACAAAGCCATCATATAGCTATGTTTGTTCCGTAACGATAGGTGAAATACTTTATGTTTTAATATTTTCGAAGGTATAGCTTGGATGCTCAGCTGGTTTTTAAAGTTGTGCGACGAAACTATATGAAATTTAAAATTCTTGCAGTGTTAATATTGGGGTCAGGATAAGAATAAAAATCTATAATTTTTCAATGTTTTCTATAAACAAAGATTCAAGCTGAAGCTTACTTTCTAAAAGAATGTGTAAAAAGACATTATTTACAAAAGACAATCTTCTCGAAATCTTCGCTTTACTTTTGTTTTACAATTGAATTTACTGCCAGGATTATAAAATGTTTTCAATGCCTGAAATTAAACCAATTTACGACTCTGGCAAAACGTTACACCTTTATAGAAGCTTACAGCTATTTTCACACCTCAGCTGAATAAAATAAGGTGTCAAATCAACCTTCAAATCAGTTTCTTAGAAGTTCTAAATCTATTGGCAAAGTTTTGTGTTGCGAAAAAAATGTGTTCAAGATGTTGCAATAAATTATTCAGGAAAAGCTCGGTATAGCTTTTTTGAAGCGATAAGTATAGCAGCTTTATGCCTTTTCCAGTTTTTCAAGAAAACTATGTTGAGCTATATTGCTCCAATGCCCAAATGCCTTCATTTGCAAGTTTACGTTCAGTTTATACAGAGTTTATGTTTTTATATGGAAAAACTTTCAATTCCTTATTTTTCTTATTTTATTTTTTGCTACGATTAAATCGATTGAAAAGTAAAGTGCAATAAAATACCATTCACCTTAAGGTTGTGAATACGAAGCTTCTTCAGTATTTCAGTATTCAAGGTGTTAAATCACTATGGACGCGATTAGAATAAAATGTGTTTTTCTAGGAGTGCCCTACTTTATGTTGAAAGGAAATTTTTTCACTATATAATTTGATATAGTTTAATATCTTCAGTTGTATTTAAGCTCAGCTACTATAGTTATGATATTAAATCTTTAAACTGAAAATGGAGAGATATTTTTCTGCTTCACAAAGCTCCGTTTTATTTCAATCTGCTCTCATGTTATTGAAAATTCAATGTATTAACATTTTTTCATCAAAAGAATCCAATTTTAAATTAGCATTAAATTCCCTCAATCCACAAAACATAAAATTTTATTGTTCCCTGAAGTTTCTTTGAACATTCTCTGTTTCTTCTTTAAAAAAACAATAATGCACATATTTAAAAAATTCAAGCATTTCTCATTCTTCATCACAACTTTCAAGTATTCAACATCTAGCTTTGTAGAGTAGCAATAATGAAAGAATTAAGCTTGAGCTCTTTCATTTCTTCACTTTTTTTTTAAACGGGAACTGCAAAGAAAATACCGAGCAATTGAGTTTTAAGTGAAGCGATTTCCGTTCTCAATTATGCTGCAATTTTCCAATTTAAATTAACCGAAGTGGAGCAGAAAACTATAGGGCATTAGAGAACATAAAGTTTTACGCTACCACAATGATTTTTAGCTCTTTTATATTATTCAGTATTTTATAAGTTTTATTTGAACAGTTTAAAATTAAATGGCAAAGACACTTTTTCTAGGTATGAGAGAAAATTGTATTTGCTTTGAACCCTTATTTTAATGTAATTGAAATATAAAGTTTTATGCTGGATTTTTAATGGTTTCTGTGTTAATAAAAAGTTGAAAAAATCGTGGTTTTAACAAAAAGGTAGATAATTGCGTAAATAATAGTAGCGAATTTCATGAAACATAAATTTCAAGTGATTGTAGAACAAGGTAAGTAATTTCGAACATATTTTAGTTTTTCAAAGTGAATTTGGGACTGGGACCACCAAAAATTTTGCATTCTCGTTCGAGTGATATCTTGATGACGGATGGTTTATATAAGAAAAATACAAGTAAATGGAGCAAAATAAATTAATAGCATGGTATCTTTAAATTTGCATATAAAACTTCAATGCCGTGAAAATATGAAACAGATAAATCTATCAAATGTTAAAATAGATTCAAACATTTCCGGCAAACTTCCGCTTATCTCAATTATTAATGAAACATTAAAACGATTAAGTTAATTGACAGTATACATGAAACATGAATGCAAAAAGCAACATGTTGTTCATTAAAAATAGCAAAATTTTATGAAACGCTTCATTAATGACGCAATATATTCATTAACATTGTTTAATTGAAATCGGACAGATTTTTTAACATAGAAACCGATTTTAGGAGACATTTCCATTGTTGAAAAACTACGTATGTTTGTAAATTTAAAGCTTAATTGAAACAGTGAAATCATCTAAAAAAAGTCTTCTTTTTACAATTAAGCGCAGGAAAACCGGGTCTTCTAACCAAAATAGCAAAATGAAATAACATTAAATTTTCAATATTTCTACATGACACTCAAAATTATAAAAAGTGTGGCATATTTTAGGTTTTTAGCTATGAGTATACCATTTCTCATGAATTTTCCTGTTTTTATTAAAATTTAGGTGTTTTTTGGTTTTTGCGTGTTGTATAAATACAAACCGCAAAAAGTTTCGTAAATTTCAGAAATATATAAATTAGTAAATTCCGTAAAATGGATGTGAACATGGATGTGAACATGCTTAAGCTCTTAAACCAGCAAAACTTACTAATGGAATCTTTTAGTAAATTTCGATTTTTAAAGTGTGATAAAGTGACCAACGAAATATTTATGAATAAAAATCGGACAGAAAGCACGTTTTGCTTTGATTTTTTCCTTCTCAATTGGACATGAAACGGAAATTTGAAAAGCTTCGAAAAATCCTCAAATTTGACAACCATCGGACGCATATGCCACCACCTGTCCATCTATCAGACGCATTGTTTCAAATAAAATAATTATCATTGAGTCAATCTATCATTCAAACAATTTTAAGGTCAATAGGTCAGCATATGCATCAATAATAGATGATTGAAAAGCCAATAAATTCAATTCAATTGACTTTTGTTCAAACACAGATGGCAACACCATTTCATCACAATTTCCATAAAATTCAAATCTTTCATTTATATTCAGAGCTCGAAAGCAAATCCGATTAAGAGATTTGATTTAATAACGGCAGGTGCTGTTCGAAAGTCATTTCATAAAATGAAAAGTTGTGTCAACAGAATTGTGAATTGATCTATTTTTAATTAAATCCTCAAGTGAATAAAGTTTCCCAAGCAAAAAAAAGAATTATTTAAAATAGCAATAAGAAGCAAATTGAATTTTTCTCCACTTTTGATTTGAACGGTTTGAATGATTTGATTGAACTTTTTGAAGTTTTGAAGGATTTTCCGGTTGCCAGCGTTATTGAAAAGTATCAGGGATACATTCTTCAGCTTTTGTGATTTGCCATTTATCCAATTTCTCTTGAAAAAGCCCGGATTGACAAGCCTTTGAAATTTTACTAAAAAGAAAACTGAAGTGAAATTGATTCAGCATTGAAGTTTGATCCAATTTTATGCTTGACAACTTATAGGCAGGCAAATTTAAAGCATTACCGGCTCAAGTTGTGAAAATGTAAATTAAATGTAAAATATTGTGTAAAAATTGTAAAAAAAGTGCTCAATCATCTTGCCAGTCTTGAGATTTTACTAAATTGCTTTCACATTTGACTGTTACGTAAAAGCATTTTGTACTCATGTAGGATCTTATGCTTTTTTATGGAGAATCGTTGAAATGTTGAATTGAAATTCTTAGAAGATTGTCAGGGTGATGTCAAGAATTTCAATCACATGATTAGATTTTTGCAGATGCTTTGAAGATCTTGTGATGTTCCAGAGTAGAGAGGAATGTTCTTGGAATTTCAATTAATGATTGTTAGTTGAAATTTTGAATGCTTTTTATTTCATTTTTTGTTTTAAATAGTTCATATTGCATTTTGAGGACCAAGTTTTTAGTTCCAGAATTTGTTACGGAATTTGTTACAAGAACTAGCCTTAAGCCTTTAACATATTTTAAATGAAAAATATTTTTGCTTTTACGCGAGTATTGAAAACAGTTTTCTCGAAATAAGTGGTTTTTAGTACCATTGCAGTATAAATACTCCTTCATTTTTTTATATCAATAGATTCTGGAAAACACATTTTAAAAAGAGACCTGAAGTGTGAATTTTCCGATTAAAAGCACTATAAAAAGGTGTATGAAGCAATTGTTCCAAAAACCATTCACAGCTTTCAGTTCATTTCCTGAACATTCAAAATTATCGATGTGACATTAAAAGTGAGTGTTTCTAACGGATTTCATGTTTTCAAAAACACAATGGAATCCATTACATTCATTATAACCTCTGGTTTCCAGTAAGCCATAAAAATCTTGATTTTCACGCAAAACCAATAACTGTTAGAGCTTATAATACGGTAGAATGTAAAATCATGGCGCTACATCAAGTAGGTTACTCGACAAACCACAAAACAGCTTCTAGAATAGCAATTTTCCATTCAATTGAAGATTAACGTCTCCTGATAATTTGTACTTCGAAAGGAAACTCTTTGTTTGCTGTTTGTGCATAAAATTTCTGTACGTAATGTACTGAAATGTCAAAAAGGTAGAGGAAACTGAGTGTTGAATCATGGAATGAGATTTTCTATGTTTTTCAGGTGATCAAGATTTTTAAAAGTTGAATGAGTATTGGGTACTGAGTAGTCTAAAATAAAATAATTGAAACAAGTCAAATTAACATCGGAAAAAGATAGGCCTGAAAATTCTGGTTTCCTGATATTTGTTTTTAAGAGCCTTCAACTCAATAAAATAGTTCTAAACAATGTGCGAATCCTAAACGAATCCAAGAAAATGATACCAAAAACTCATCCATACGAAAAAACTTCTAAGCTCACCAGGTTTCAGTTCCCACCACATCTCTATACTTTCCAGCACATTTGAAACAGTTAGCAGCTTGAAGCTTTTCGGAAGCACTTGACAACACTTGACAACATTTCATAGAATCCTAGTGAAAATGCCATAGCAATGTTCCCAACATTTAGAGACATTTAATTTGCTGGCTTTGTTGGCTTTACTGGCTTTGAGAGTCATGCGGTTACATTTACACAGGAAAATGAAACAGAAATGGTAGAACAAGTTTTTGGGATCCTGGCAAAAGTTTTTAATTTAGGTATTTTGTTGGTTTTTGAAAGGGGTTTCAAGTGTCATCTTTTTTTCACAGCAAAACGCTCTAGCTTCAATTTCAATTCGATATTAGGTGATAAATTTATGTTAACATTTAGTGGGTTTAATGTTCAACCTCACTATCTTAGAACAATATAAAAGTTTAAAGTCAATGTATCATAAAAACCAACTATCTACATTCTCAATTTTCACGCTTCCTATGTGTTTGGGGTATTCAACAAATGAATAAATGAAGAAACGATCCTTCCTTTGACAATTGCCACTATGAGTGTGGCAACGTAACCTATAAAAGCCCAACCATGAAATTATAAGCTGAAACTTCATGATTTTCTTCATGCAATTAGAAACCTGGCAACTTGAGTCTGAAATCTACATACATGATACGATGGAGTTGCTCTAGAAATATAATGTTGAAAATTATTTAAACTATTTAAATGTTTGCCTTTTCAGTTTTTCTAGTTTGTTGCTTTTTTGTTGCTTTTTAGCCTTTTCCGGGTATTTGAACATGAAGCTTTGAAGCAGCTTGAAGTGTCAGTTTTGGGACGCAGAGCAAATAAAAACCCTTTCATGGTGACAAAACTCAATATTAAATTAAACTTTGTTAATTTTGTTAAATTTTCTAGATAATTTGTTTATCTAGCAAAAACTTTGTTAAAATTTCTGAAAATTGAAGAACAATAGTTTTTAGCAAATTTATTATCTGCATCGAACCAAAATTGTACAGAAACTTTAAAGTCCACAAAACTTCAAATGACAAGAAATATTTTTTTTGTAAAACCTTTATTTAATTTCTAGTTTGGTTACAAATTTCATGCTCGGCCTGAGGTCAGTGAATTAATTTGTGTAGAATTTTGTTCGTTTTTGTCGCTTTGTGTAAATACATTAAATACTATAGTCTTTCGTTAGGAAGTGGCATGTTGGCATGTTTTGGCATGTTGTGGAATTAAACTTTGTAATCCTTTATGGCTCTCTGTGTAAAATGTAGTTTGTGTGTAACTTTTTGTGATTGAAAATTCAATTAGTAGATTTATTATTTTTTTTACAAACTTTAAACAGGGATTTCTGGACACATATTTCATAATTAATGTTGATGGTAAAGCTGTCCTCTTTAAAAAAGGTAACAAAATATTGAAATATTGAAATGAATTACAAACCGAGTACAATCTTTTGAAGAAAAATGATTGTTTATGAAAAAACAAATAATTAATTTTATTTATATAAAAAAGCTTAATGTGAATTATTTTGTGCATAAAAAGAATCCACTCAAAATATAATTTGAATTCTGAATTTATTTGTTGAACAAAATGCCAATAAAATTGGAAAAATGAAACGATAAAAATTCCCATAAATCTCATTACATGCAAATCCTGTACAGCAGTGAAAATTTATAAATAGTTCCATCATGACATAATTTATGACAATTTTATCCCAAAATTCTTGGAATTCCCAAAAGCACAATGAAAAGGCCGCAAAGTTGGGTCACAATTACCCCTCATTAATTATGCTAGAGTCCCATAAAGAAATCAAATATATGAAAGTCGTATTATAATTTCCATTTGTGGCGAAATTCTGGGTATTTTCGGGTATTTTCGTGTATATATATATTGGTAACCGTTTCGAAGGATTCTTTAGTATACCTAAGTATTGTCAAGTATTTCAATAAATTCAAATAATTCAGAAAATGTCGTACTTTGATGTAATTCGAGCATTCCGAAGCTTTCAAACCATTTTCAAAGCTATTTCCAGTAATTTAAAGACATTTCGACCTCGCAGAAAATAAATTCCCTTTCATAACTTACCGAAAAAGCACCCAAAAATCGTATAATTCTCCAATTCCAGGGATAAAGTGGGCCATTTCCCCTAAATGCCTGAATTATTAGCGTTCCCAATTTTAACAAAATGGCTTGAATGTTGTTTGGGAAATAACGAGTTTTAATGTAGAAACTGAAATCGCAGAGATTGATGGTTTCAGATAACACTTTTCTGCTATTTTACCATTCACCTGAGTTTATGAATTTTCGCTGAGCTTTTGAGATCAAGGGGAGAAATGAAAAACATTTTATCTTTAAAAAGGAGCTATGACTATAATTAATTTTCTACTGAAAATTTCTGATATAAAAATTGAAATTGAAATTCTCAAAGTTTTTTCTACATAAAATATCATAAGAATAAAATATAGCTTAAAACTTTCCCCTCTACCTCTACAAAATGCTGACAAGAATACCGAAAAATAAATAGAAGCAATATTTGAAGTAATATGTCGTGTAGTTTTTCAGTTTTACTGATTTTTGTTTATTTTTCTTCTGCAAGATAAAATCTCAGAGATTTGGTTTTGAAAGACTTTTCAGGTTTATCTCAGTTTATCTACAACACTTAAATTTTCCTAGCTTTTCTAGTCCCATTTATTGCCGTTATGCAAAAATTGGAATCGGTTTTGAAATCTTTCTCGTGTATTTCAATGTTTGAACGATTCAAATGTTTGTCAATGTGTGCCACTATGCGATGTTGTCATTCTATAGAATCTAGGATTCACAAAGGAAAGGGATTTTTGTACCCAATTTATAAGGTAAATAGGCACAATCAATATTTTGAGCTTTGGGATTCGAGAATTCGTTTATTTTTTAATGGCTTCGATGAGTTCTCGACCATTTTTTGTCAATGGCAGTTTCTTTTAATGTCTAGAGTATTTTTGGGACTGTAAGGGCTTAGGACATTGGAAGTTGTGAAAGTTTAATTGCATTCATTAAATTTTTAAAACTGACTTAAAAGCTTTAAATTGAGGTCTTTATATAAATGCTCTTAGTTAGAACATAAAATTTTTTAGATTTCGTTAATTGATCCAAACGTTCAAAACTCAAGCAATCTATTTTATCTTTCAACATGTAAGTAAATTTGCTGAAGAATCAAACCTCTCAACCCCATAAACATATAAAACCCGGATTTGTATGTTATTCCCACACACAAAATCAACAAAGCATCGAATCCCACTATCACATCACGAACATGGTGAACAATACGAGCATTCCGAAAGCATTAATATAATTCGATAACTCCATAAATTTGGAGAAAAAACCTCATAAATATCGCATTTCCACATTTGTGTGGCGAAAACAAAATCCATAAATTCAATTGAGAGGCGGCAAGCTCGCTTCCCATGTTTCTGCTGTGTTCTGTGGTTGCTGGCATTATTTCTACTGCTTTATTTAAAATATTTTGAAAAGCATTTATAATTCTTCCAATTCATTCTGTGTGTGGCCCCCAAATATATTTATCATCGAATTTATTTTAATTAGGTTGTTATAACCAAAATCGTTATGTATGAAAATTGCTTTATATGTTGAAATTTGCCGGGTTTTTGGGTGCAAATCGATCGACTTTTGAAAAAAATAAATTTTGAACTTTGAAAAGTTAAAACTTGAGTGCTAAGAAATGAATTGTAATGTAAACGAACTACAGAACATCTGGTTTTTCCATGGAAATTCTTGTAATATTTTTGACCTAGTAATCAGGCACTGAACAACAATATCCTTTAAAGACTAAAATAATTCAACTTTTACAACAAAATTCCCATAAGTGACCCATTTCCCTTTAAAAATCACCCACAAAACTGCAATATGATATTACCATTTGAAATAATATTTTCAGCATATTTAAAATCATTAAAATAGCTCCACCACAATTCGCCCTCAATAAAATTCACCATTTAAATTTCAATTTGAGCAATTCGACCGGCTTCATACATATAATATATTTTCCAAAGTTTGGTGCGCATAAATCAAAGCAATTAATAATTCATGTAAAACAACAAAAACAAAAGCTATTAAAGTGGTTTGCCAATTCAATTTGTTTTAATTAAATAACATTAATTGTTATTTTGAATTTAATTACAGTTTACGGCAAACTGAAGATAAATTGTTGGATTTAATTTGAATAGATGCATTATTATTAAATGTGCAGCTACTTATTTGTACAAGATGATTCATCTGATTGTTTGCCTTTTAGATGTATGCAATTTAAATATTGGATCTTTTTAATTAATATTAAAAAATTTAATAAAATTAAACATTTTCATTAAAGAAATTTCATTACTCACAATTTATGTGTTTGCATTTTATCATTTTATGACATGAAAATTAAAATGAATCTTTGAAAAAACTCTACAGAGTTGTTCAGATTATCAACAACAAAAATGGTCAATTTTGCCTTTTCTGTGAAATTATGTTAAAACTCCACAATTACTCAAAATTAATGGTCATTTTAAATTACTTTTCTAAATATGAAACAAAAACCAGATAATTAAAAAATATTTAATTACCTTGTTCCTCCATTAACCCACATAAACCCCAAAATGTCCACCATAAACATTGTTTTCCACTTACCAAAAAAAGTTTAATCAACAAATTTTCTACCAAAATTTACAAAAACCTTAAAGAACCAAGAATAAATAAAAATTTCTCAACTTACTTATAGCTTCTTTTGCTCCATTTGCTTTGGCCGCTAAAATTTCACAGCATTACTCTGAAAGAATAGGAAGAAAGGCTTAATTACAAGATGCTTTTTTGAATGTTCCAAATATTTTGCTCTAATCTAAAAAGGTGGCCTTGCTATAAACTCAAGGGTGAAATCAACAAGGAACAAATTGAGACCCTTTTTCCATTAGGCAGTTTGGCCAAGTTGCCAACTTTGCTGTTTCAATTTATAATCCCAACAAAAGGTGAAACGATGGAAAAGTTTTTTGTTAGGATGGAGCGTCTAGAATTTTTAAAGCTTAAGTTTTTTGAAGGTTTGTTATAAAAGTTTGTATTTTGTTCCAGAAACTTAGACGCTTTGTTTCTTTTACGATGTGTATTTTATTGTTGAAAATAGACTCAATGGATAATATTTTGTTATTCGATAACTTATAAGTTGAACGGAATTGAAAAGTTTTGTGAAATAATTATATTATTTTAAGATTTAATATACAATTAGATTCTATAAATATGAACCTTTGTGTATGAAACAATAGAAAATATAATTTCCACTCATTATAGTATTTTCGTTAATATCTTTCCCGGAAAACTCAGAATCATAAAAAAAAATTACTAGCATAAATCATATTTCATTCAAAACCTACTACTTTCCTTTGATTCCAGAATTTATTGTTCTAAAATAAGAATTTATCACAAGAGAATAAATCTAATACATAGAAATAGCTACGTAATTCCAAATAATTCAAAGATAATTCAAAGAAATGTGTATTTAAATGACAAATTGCCAAGAAAATTGCAGAAGACATTTTTGCCATAAATTATGAAATCATAAATTTCTCAAACGACTTTCAAACATATTTTAAATTTAATTCTTCTGTTTTTTCCAAGTTTTTTCTGAAGTCTACTAGTCTTTAGATTGTTCACTTCAAAGCAGAATTAAAAGAAAGTTAAATGAAACTTGCTTTAAAAAAATTTATTAAGCAATTCTGAAAAAAAAAACTCTAGACAGTTTCAACTCTGAAGAACTTTTGGGAAGAATTGGAATGAAGTTAATATTATTTATGTTATAAATAGTTCAGTCTCTCAATAATTCATTTTTTATCAAATTTCTCAAAAAACTTCAAAATATGCAAAGTCAACACTAGGATTTTAAAAATATCTTAAACTGCCTGAAAGTTCTAGCTCTCATAAATCGCAATCACGAGCGCAATTTATGCTTCGCCAAGACTCTGCTTCAGGATACAGGGCGAAATGAAAATTTGTTGTTTCGTGTTTTGTTGGTTTTTGCTTGCCTTTATTTATGTTTCAAGTTGTTCTTACTTCTTATACTGTTAAGTGAATAATTTATAACGCCGAAGCTTCTGTCGAGGCTTCTGCTATTTTATTTGCTTTTTTATTTCGGTTGCTCGTTACTTTGCAAGAAGCAACTTTGGGGCAATGGAGGCCCCAGCAGAAGCTTTGCAATGCTGGAATTGTTTTTCTTTTTGCTTAACAAAAATAAAGAAGATTGTTTTTTGAGCTTTTTTCTTCAGGTTTTGGGTTTTTCTTTTGATGGCTTGTGGAGTTTTCGTGAGTTTTTGGAATATTTTTGGTGGATTTGGTGGAACTTTTTGAAGATTCTTTAAGATAATAATAGGTGTTTTGAAGTATTAGGGCGTGCAGATGATTTTTATTCGATTTCATTCAATTTGTTCTTTTATTTTAAGGATTCGTGCTACGTTAACCCCTACAGGAATTAAATTTTTAAATATATAAATTAAGAATATAAATTTCTTTATAAAGAATTTTATTATTGGGCTCAAAAAACTATTGTGATAAAACTATTTTAACTATATAAATTCACGAATACATTAAAACCACCACTATCACTGCAAAGTGCAAACACATTAATTATGCCACCTACCAAAAATATAAACTTCAAATAGACCAAGAATCTAACTAAAAATAGATAATCTGATCAAATGAACCATAAAGTATCCCGTCATCATGATATAATAGAAACCCCATTAGCAAATGGATATACTTTACAAGTTAGTTTATTTCATTTCCGTTATTATCCAGTAGTCCCATCTTTCAAACACTTTACAATCTCAAATATTTATTCCAAGACTAGTAATTTTCAAATGTGTTCTATTTTACAAATTGCTCTTAATTTTACATTTCCAAATCAATTTTGCATAGCAGAAAAATACAAAAACTCAAATAGCTATCGCAAATGACTTGAAAACAATTTGCATGTCATGCAAACAAATTGACTCCGAAATTATGACAGTCTTCATGTATGAAAAGCATAAAAGTTTTATTAAAATTGTATAAAATTGTATACGTGATTACGTGAAAGGAAAAAGTTTTTAGTGCCATTATTCAAGAAGATTATTCAAAAACTTAGCACTTGTTGGACAATTTATTTATTTGAAGTTTTCTGGAAATTTTCATGCTGAATACTTTTGGAACACTAAGCGGATTTAAGAATTTTTTTATAAAGTTTACATTTGATTTCAGAATATTAATTTTCACGTCGAAAATAATTTTATATTGTTGTAATTGAACTTTGCGTAAAAAGCTTTTTATTATAATTTGTATTTAAAACAAATTTTACTGGCTTTCAATGTTTTATATATTAAAATATTATAATTATTTATTTTTCAAATATCTTATAAGTTGTAAAATGTGTAGTGTCAATTAAAGATGCTTTATGGTCAAGGCATTTCATACAAAATTTTCAAACTGACTGACATCAAACGAAGTTGATCAATTTTTACAAAACATTCTCCTCTTGATTTCAAATATTTAGTATAATATTTATAAAAATTATTGATCAAAGCTGATAAACTCTAACGTGCACAGTGTGCCATCATAAAATCAAATACGCTTGATTTAACTGAATTTACAATGAACACTTTGTTGACA
Organism: Parochlus steinenii; assembly: GCA_038502155.1. Classification (NCBI taxonomy): domain Eukaryota; kingdom Metazoa; phylum Arthropoda; class Insecta; order Diptera; family Chironomidae; genus Parochlus; species Parochlus steinenii. The sequence goes on along the minus strand of JAXCIN010000048.1, from coordinate 3,407,518 downwards.
CTGAAGGTTGCCAGCTTTGTCAGTAAATTGATCAATTCTTTTCACAATCGAGTTTGCTGAATATACTAAAGATATAATGAATTTTCCTTAAATTGAGCTTTATTGCAGAGTTCATGCAATCTGATGCAAATTACTGTTGAACGCTGAACATTTACTTACGGAGAAAATTTAATATGGGTAATTGAATAGAAACTGTCTTTACTTTGACATACAGTGTTTGCATTGGAAAATAGGGTTCTGGATGAAGAAAGTCTTATTCGTTTCCGTGATACCAATTCATATCCACTTAAGTCTTAAGTCTTTGATTTCACATTAATGGAACAAAATTTTATAATTTACTGACTGGTTAAAAGTCACAACTCACAACTAATTCATATGAGCAGCAAAGATTTAAAGTTGAAATATATTACAAAAATATTGAACTTTATTAATCAAGAGCTTTCCTTGAAAGTTTAAATATATCGTATCACCTAAATTGCGTATATTTCAAGTATATGCTGATATAATAAGATCATGATGTAACGATGTAACGATTTCATATATTTCACAATATAAATTATATACAAGAATATTTCGTAGAAAAGTTCACAATTTCACATCATTCAAAATCGATTTTCACTATAGCGCAAAAAGAGCTGAAAACATGATACAACATTATGCAAACGATGTTTTGATGTCTCGCTTCACAATGGATTTCTTTATGATTGAATGGATAACAAATTTACAATTTTACGGTGGAGTGAGCTTTCTTCGGAGAAGGGTATTTAGAAAAGTATGAATACATGCGAATGGCTTGAAATACAATGATTCTGGGTGAAGCGAGACCAAAGAATTTCCAATTTCAAAGTAAATCATAAATTACGTGTCAAAAATGAGAATTTATAGCATGACCTAATTTTAGGCACGAGTCTTTAGTCATTTTCTTTTGAACTGATTTTGACTGATTTGGTGAAAGATAAATCAGTACTAAAATCGGTGCCAATCGGTGCATCACCAAATCAGTGATTTAGGTTGTTCTTTTGGGAAAATCACATGAATATTCCGATCTGTTCTAAATCAGTACTAAATCAGTTGACAAATCCCTCGAAAACTGCTAAGAAAGCGACAACTTAGATTTCCGAAATCGATTAATCTAAAACAGATTATCACCTATTCTGATGATAAAATTAATTTTAATTGATTGAAACCATTACAGTTATGCATTATAAACAATAGCCAATGCATTTTCATATCTATTGACGTCGAACAACCAAAAATAATTTGTGAATTAATCAAAATCAACCTTAATCATAGTTTGAAAGCAGACAGGGATCAGTATGAGGCAGGGATCAGTATTTACAATGAATTGCGCCAAAAATATTCAAATTTGTTTTGTTTACAAATAAATAATTAGATTTTGAGGATCATTAAGCTGTGTCATTGAGTTCCTAGTAACAAATAAGTATACTAGCAGCCAAAATGAGGTTAGCAAACAATAATATTCAATTGATCTCGAGAATTTCCTTTGAATCCTTGAGATTACTTGATAATTTTTGTCTGCCACTTAATTTAATCTGTTGGCACACTTATTTATAGCTAGAAACACAACTTATTAATCCTCAGAAAGTCATTATTTTATTTGTAAACAAACCAAATTTTAAAACATCGCGCCGAAGAGCATACGCCATCTGGGCAATGTTCTGCAAACTATTTCTGTCAACATGTTCAAGACTAAAATGAAAGGAGGCCCAATAATGCAACTCGAAACAAAAATATTGAATTTTACGGCTTATTTAAAACATTTTCAGCAATTTTATTTAAATTCTATGTATTTTATACAAGAACGTAATCAAAAACATTTGCTATTGGCTGAAAAACAGAAAAATTTTGATATATTTTCAATTATCCTTTATGTGTAGACCAAATTAAGAGGGAATTCTAGGGTGTGAACGGAATATTCCAATAGAACGACCAAAATAATTCAGTGATTTTAGCACTGATTTTAGCACCGATTGGCTGAAAGTGAATATTTCAATAGAACAATTCGTCCCAAAATTGCAACGAAGTGAATCGTGAAAAGAATTTGACTTTTGATAATGAAATCATCAAGAGTCATTTTCTTTTGAACTGATTTTGACTGATTTGGTGAAAGATAAATCAGTACTAAAATCGGTGCCAATCGGTGCATCACCAAATCAGTGATTTAGGTTGTTCTTTTGGGAAAATCACATGAATATTCCGATCTGTTCTAAATCAGTACTAAATCAGTTGGCAAATCCCTCGAAAACTGCTAAGAAAGCGACAACTTAGATTTCCGAAATCGATTAATCTAAAACAGATTATCACCTATTCTGATGTTAAAATTAATTTTAATTGATTGAAACCATTACAGTTATGCATTATAAACAATAGCCAATGCATTTTCATATCTATTGACGTCGAACAACCAAAAATAATTTGTGAATTAATCAAAATCAACCTTAATCATAGTTTGAAAGCAGACAGGGATCAGTATGAGGCAGGGATCAGTATTTACAATGAATTGCGCCAAAAATATTCAAATTTGTTTTGTTTACAAATAAATAATTAGATTTTGAGGATCATTAAGCTGTGTCATTGAGTTCCTTGTAACAAATAAGTATACTAGCAGCCAAAATGAGGTAGCAAACAATAATATTCAATTGATCTCGAGAATTTCCTTTGAATCCTTGAGATTACTTGATAATTTTTGTCTGCCACTTAATTTAATCTGTTGGCACACTTATTTATAGCTAGAAACACAACTTATTAGTCCTCAGAAAGTCATTATTTTGTTTGTAAACAAACCAAATTTGAAAACATCGCGCCAAAGAGCATACGCCATCTGGGCAATGTTCTGCAAACTATTTCTGTCAACATGTTCAAGACTAAAATGAAAGGAGGCCCAATAATGCAACTCGAAACAAAAATATTGAATTTTACGGCTTATTTAAAACATTTTCAGCAATTTTATTTAAATTCTATGTATTTTATACAAGAACGTAATCAAAAACATTTGCTATTGGCTGAAAAACAGAAAAATTCTGATATATTTTCAATTATCCTTTATGTGTAGACCAAATTAAGAGGGAATTCTAGGGTGTGAACGGAATATTCCAATAGAACGACCAAAATAATTCAGTGATTTTAGCACTGATTTTAGCACCGATTGGCTGAAAGTGAATATTTCAATAGAACAATTCGTCCCAAAATTGCAACGAAGTGAATCGTGAAAAGAATTTGACTAAGGTTAGATCGTTCGTCAAAGTTTCTTTGAAATGATGGATTGTTCGTTTTAAGTCGTTTATTGAAGGAACTTCATTTACGGTTGATTTTATGAAGCTTTTAAAAAAATGTTTCTTTACGCTCATGCTTTATGACTTTTTGGTTCTAGGAGATTATTTATATAATTATATCATATTTTAGATACAACATAATATTTTTTAAGTTATTGAAGTTGAACATATTTGAAGAGTGTAATTGAAGGCTGTTTACCTGTATAGGATTTCTTACATTATAGCATTTAGTTTTAACAGTATTGTACAGCACCATATCTCTTAAAAACAATAAAACACTTCCTGCTTACATTATAAACTCGCAATTTGCAAATGAGCACCATTTTCCAATTATTATAATTCACCACTGACAAATTTGTAGCATTAATGTATGCTTCATAAAATTTGCAGCCCGCAAAAACGCGAATTGTTTTTCAAACAAATTATTAATTTTGAAAATTACAAACACAATAATAACACTGATTAAAATTTTTTGACATACGTAACAAAATTTTGTAATACATTGCAAAAAAATGTACATTAAAAGACATTTTTGTAAAAAAAAAATAAAAAAAGTTTCAACATTTTCAAAAATGTATTTTAATGTACATTTTTTTGCAATACATTACAAAATTTTGTTACATATAGCAAAAATGAAAAATAAAAAATTTTCAATATTTTCAAAAATGTCTTTTAATGAACATTTTTTTGCAATCTATAACAAAATTTTGCAATCAAGCGCAAAATCGGAAGACGTCAAACCGAATTTGACATTTGAAACGTCAACAAACTTATATTTTCGAGCGTGATAATTTTTATCGTCCTGTTAGTTTAATTAAATTACTTGTGATTAAGTGCTTTGAAATTGTTTAATTATATCAACAATTAGAGTGGATGCTGTTCCAAACAAGCGGTAAGTCTTATAAGTGTTAGATTAGTGATTTTGAACAAATCTGTAATTTCTCAAAATATTAACTCTAAAATTTGTTTTTACAGGAATTAGAGATAATGAGGATGCCAAGAACAACGTCAGGAAGCTGCGCTAAAATCAACTGAACTTTTGCTACAAGTCTACGAGATTGCATTGGGTATTACCTCGTTTTAAGCACATTGAAGTTGGCACCAGCTCTACGTCCGAAGATGAGTATTCGGTAGAACCAAGTAGCACCAACTTATTTAGTGAATTGAATAAAAAATTCAGGTAGAATATTTTTATTTATTAATATTTGCATTAAAGCTTCAAGCATAAAAAAACCTCAAGAAATTGAAACAAATATTCCAACTGCATTTTCTATTTAATTCACTAAAAAAGTTGGTGCTACTTGGTTCTACCTAATGCTCATCTTCGAACGTGGTGCTGGTGCCAACTTCAGTGTGCTCTGATTTTATTAGAAATTATTTTTGAGACGACTGTCTTTTTTTCATCGTATTAGTTAATTAATTTCTTTCAAGTATATGTTTTAATTTTTAATTATATCTACATTTAATATTTTGATACTCTAAACTGTTACACCTCTGTTATTTTTAGAAGAAAAAAATAAAATAATTAAAACTTCTAATTCCAGTGTCTTTTCATTAATTCCTTTGCATTTCAGGACTTGTGCTCAATTACAAAAATTTTCATATTAAAGAGCAAAAAAATTCATAATATTGAACATAATTTTTACTTGCCTCCATTAATGAACAAAATTTTGTTATCTTTAACAAAAAAATGCATATTAAAGAACATTTTATGTGAATACAATATCGAAACAAAAAGTTTTCAAAAATGTTCATTAACATACATTTTTTTGTCATAGTTGACAAAATTTTGTTCATTAATGGAGGCAAGTAAAAAATGTTCAATAAAGTGCATTTTTTTGCTCTTTAATTTGCAAAATTTTGTTACTTTTGTCAAAAAATTTTATTCAGTGAACGTATGAAAAACATATGGTTTGTGCACGAATTTCCAAACATTCAAACATTCACGGTTTTATGTTTTACGTGTTCATAATTATTTATATTATGTCAGAGTGATAAACTGAATGGGGTTGTTTGAATCAAGATAATTTGTCTGGATTTTTTATTAGTTATTTTGTGACTTGTTGGTTTTGTTTTTTTCAAGTGAAATTTCTAGTTATCGGATGTTATTAAATAAAATTATTACAATAAACATCATAAAAGTTTTCAATCTGCATAGACCTGCCTACAAAAAGCACATTCCATAAAAACATGAATTATTCTCCTTCAAATAAATTTATATTTAAATTTCCCACAAGCAAGAATAACTTCCTAGCATTTGCATAATATTGCACATCATTAGCAAAATTATGCTCCTGAGCTCTTGCCGAACTAATTATTATTTAGTGCAACTGCTTCTCGGTTTGCATGCTACTCATTTTTCTTGTACACCATGAACAATGTGAATTTTACATTTTCATTATTTTAACCATTTTCCATAGTTTCTAGAGTACTTTGGTAATGATACAAATTGTAGCAGTTTCGAGGTTTTTTGGAACACATATACTGGATTTTGTCTGATTTGTTCAGATTTTTGTGAGAACATGTTTCACTAGGGTGTTTCTTTTTGCAAGCTTTGTTGAAATATGCTGCTCCAGTGGCTATTTTTTTTTCCTTTTTAAAATATAAGAATTTTGGTAAAATTTTTTTTTTTTTTTGTTCGGTCTAAAGGGGTGCGCTGATTTTTTGAAGATTTGAAATTTAATCAAAGGTGATATTTTGGAACCTTAAGTCAGAGTCTCAAAGAAGTTGATAATTTTTATAATTTTTCTGTATTCTTTACTCCTTAAGCTTTAAAATATTGTCTGTGAAATTCTTTTACTGTTATTGGTTAAGACTTAAAATCTTATAAGGAATGGTAAAATTTTTTTTGCTTCATCGAACCGTTGAAATGGCTCAAACACCCAATTTTTCGATTGAGTAATTTTTTTTTTGGAAAAAGATATCTTACTAGACTAAATCAAAGCTGCTGAATCAAATCTGGGCTTGGTTGTGGTCTAAAACTTCAGGTTTTCCGTGAAAATTGACCCGAGTGAAAAATAAATTATTTCAAAAAAACTAATAATTTGACAATATAGAAACATTTTTATGAGTTTTTTGTGAATATTTTAAGAAGTTTTATGAGAAACTGAATTTATTAGTTCAAATTATATGGTAAATTGAAAAATTTCTTAGTTTTTTGAAATAATTTATTTTTCACTCGGGTCAATTTTCACGGAAAACCTGAAGTTTTAGACCACAACCAAGCCCAGATTTGGATTCAGCAGCTTTGATTTAGTCTAGTAAGATATCTTTTTTCCAAAAAAAAATACTCAATCGAAAAATTGGGTGTTTGAGCCATTTCAACGGTTCGATGAAGCTTAAAAATTTTACCATTCCTTATAAGATTTAAGTCTTAACCAATAACAGTAAAAAAATTTCACACACATCATTTTAAAGCTTAAGGAGTACAGAATACAGAAAAATTATAAAAATTATCAACTTCCTTGAGACTCTGACTTAAGGTTCCAAAATATCACCTTTGATTAAATTTCAAATCTTCAAAAAATCAGCGCACCCCTTTAGACCGAAAAAAAAAAAAAAAAAATTTACCAAAATTCTTATATTTTAAAAAGGAAAAAAAAATGGCCACTGGAGCAGCATATTTCAACAAAGCTTGCAAAAAGAAACACCCTAATGTTTCACTTATTAGGTAGATTGAAAAATTGTCAGAAATAAGTTTTTAGGAATTGAATAGTTTATGATTAAAAAAAACTAAAAACTTAAAAAAAAAATTTCTTCAATTAACATAAGAAATTTGAAAAAATCATAACATTATCGTTAATTTCTTCTTTTTTTTCGAAAATTCCACGAATTGACTTTCAATTTTCAAATTATTTTTTTTACGGGCCACAAATAATTCATGAAAATTAACAAATCTTGAATTTTCTAAATAAGATTTAAATACGAAAAGAATTTGATACACTTCAAAATAAATCAAATAATTTGAGAGGCTTCAAAACACTTCAAAAACGTTTGAAGTTGAAGTAGATTTATTTTGAAACTTTCGAGAGTTGAATTTCTTTAGTCAGTGTTTTAATTGAAGGGTGTAAGAACTTGTGAAAAAAATGCTCGAGTTCAATGTTATTGAGATCACAAGCTGTTGTTAGTTATTTTTGACATATTTTCAGTCCATTGTAGCTTTTACTTTTTTAAAAAGCGTCTCAATTTCACGAAATCGTGAAAACTATTCATAAAAAAAAACAAAATTTTACCGAGGTATTTCAAAAATTACAAATTATATTCTTAAAGACACTGTTTGATGTTTATAATTTGATCACTCTCAACTGCCACTTCAAGTGTAAAATGGTAAAAAACCGTCAAAATAAAAAATGAAAAATGTTAATCAACAATATTTTTTGTTATAACCCCTGTTATATTGATTCTTTAATCCTCCATAATATATCAAATAATTGAATCGTTTAAAAACATGCTTTGTACATTAAAATTCCATTCAAAGTAAAATATTTTCTTGTCAGCATCATCTTCATGATAATTAATTTTTTACTCAAACCATCGAAAAGTCTAGGATGTTGATATAACATTATCTTGAAAGCTATGGGAAGAATACTCACGAAAACCATAACACGAAGAGTATCAAATACCAGAGAACAAGACGAGTGCAGACGATTATGGGGGATTAGAGAGTCACATCATTAGGCGTTAGGCACATGTGTGACCGAACAGGCACTTGTTAAGGAAATGCAAACATTAATTTGGATAGATTTATGGTTGTTATGGTTTATGTACTTTCTCGACTCTTTAAGTCTCTAATGGTTTCAATTCTTTCCCATGTTGTTTTTATATTTGGTTAGATTTTTATGTAGAATACTTGTAGTTTTTGTTGAAATTCTAAACATCTGGTGACCTTTCATTGAGATTTTTTTGCTTTTTAAAATTTCTCAATATTTATGATAAGAAAATATGTTTGGATTTTAACCTTCTTTTGTTGTCATAATGGCAGAATGGCGTTTTTGTGTAGACCGTAGAGTTTCACTATTTCGCTTTTTTTGTAAGGTATAAGCATTTTTTTTCAGTTTTTTTCTTAACAAATTTTATTAAATTAAAGAATTGAAGACGTGGAATAAGAAATATTTTCGTTACACAAACCAAGTTTCTCAAAAATGTAATGAGAGATAAAGAGCACAAATAAGTATTTTTCATATTGTACGTTTTGTAATGAGTTTGCACTGTTGTACTGGCAGCTTTTATGAACTTTTCAGGGTAATTTTTAATTATCTCCGTACTTGCTTTCAAACTTTTTCATACTTTTCCGTTCATATTTATAATGTTAGAAAACTGGAAATACTTAAAAACAGGAGGAAATAATTTAATTTAATTAAAGTTTTTTGTTGTAATCTTATAGGGACCTAATGAAAATTGTTAGAATTAATAATATGGAAGTCAAATTTTTTGTGGTATTTTTTGAAGTAAATATTTGGTTGTTAAAAATATGAAAGTCTGCTGGCTAATTAAAAATTAATAAATTATAAAACTAAATCCAAAACTCTATGTTGCTAAAAATATGGTGAAGTTTCAAATTTACTTTATAATCAAAATTATATGGAATTTAATTTAGTTTTCTGAATTCAACCAATTAATTACATTGCATTTGTTAACAACATACCATACAAATTTAATAAAGTCAAATTTGTACAATTGCTGCAATCGCTTTACAACAATGAACCGCTTGAGCTAAACACAATGAATACTTTCATGTGAAGCATAATATTTTTTCAGGTTGGTTTATTTGCATGTTACTAGCAATAAAATGTTATTTGAAACAACGAAAAATGTTACACAATTTTGTACCAAAGAAAATATATATATATATATGTTATTTTACAAAACTGCACATAAACTGGTTATGCTATAAAACTGAGCATAGTAGCATGAAAAAAATTGCAGCAAACAAAAACTTTTCCCATGGTAAATTTATCAAAAACAATAAAACATTTGATTTACGATTCGTTTTATGTAAGTAGAAAATTAAAACGTAGCTTGAAATACGGTATTCAAAAAAATGATGTTTGTTTTAAAAGTTGCTGAAATTATAAATTTTGAATACAGAAACACCTTCTGAGAACTTAAAAAATCAATAAAAAAAAAGACCAAAGTTTATTTCAGTGTAAAATTTGAAATTTGTCATGAAATGTCTATGAAATGTCTAATGTCTAAAAGTTATCCTATAATTTTTTTTGTAGATATTATGATGTGATTGAGAGTGAGACCAACTTTCTTGAAAACGTGAGCATTCAGCATAGTTTCCATCTAGAAAAGAAAACAGCAACACTAGCTCAGCTTCACTTTCATTGGTCATGAAAATATCAAACATGAATATCATACAAAAATGTAGTTCAATTCAAACATTTAATTAATCCAACCTTCTTCCTTGTCTTTTTCTCAAACAAATTTAATTCTATAAACTCCCTCACATTCCAAAAAGAAAACTTAAAAGAGTTATGGCTTTTGTTTGTCTAAGTTCGTGAAATTTAATGTGCAACTCTGCTGAATGGTGAATGGTGATTCTGGTGATTTGGGGGTAGTTGCAAAAGCCATAAATTCAATTAATTAGACAAGTTTTAAGTGCAAGATAAAAGTTCTCTCAGGCAGACAATAAATCCTCACAAATGGAAATGGTTCAAGTTTTCTACAGTTTTATCCAATTTTCTTGAAGCAGCTAAAATTTTGGGTCAACTTTTCCATTTGGCTTTTCTTTTCGAATTGCGAATTAGTTTTGCCAAGTAATCGTGTAATTTTGTTGAAATGTCTTGTAATTTAGTTTTTGAGGATTTTGTAAAGTTTTAAATATTTTTGTGATGGATAATGATGCAATATTTTATACAATATATTCTATACGATTTTCACTGTCAGTCAGTCAAAAATTCTGGCAAATCTATTAATCTCTCCAACAACGCTCTAAGAATCAATTTTTCATCAATTTTGGTTATTTAACATAATATATAAACCCATATTAGACAAGTCTTCTAAAATCAGAATCACCACCACAACCCGACCGAAAAGCCATCACAAAACTTTAAAGTGCTTACAGCCACAACCAAATCCAATAAAACCCATCAAAGAGCATGTTGAGAATTAAATCATCACAATTAAACTCGAAATAATTTCAGAGCTTCAGATTATTCCAAATATTTGCAAGTTGAGCTTAAAAGTTTCTCAACAATTTCATGCAAACTCAATGCAAACTTGAAGAGAAATGAAACAAACTGAGGCTACATAGAAGCAAACTGGGAATTAATTCTAATGTTTAATGGATTCCCCTAACAAAAGTGTTCCCTTATCCAAATCCATTTAATCGTTTCTGAAGACAAACTTTCCGTGCTTTGGCTGGAAATGCTTAATTTAATTGGTTTGAAGCGCTGTATTCTTGATTTCTTTGGGTTTTCCGAGAATTTTCTTGAAGTTGGCACGAATTTGTATTCCTCTGTTTTCAATGCTTTTTTGGTGAAACTTCCTGAAAATTCGCAAAAATAAAACAAAAAAACCAACGTTTGGGGGTGAACTACCTTTGACCGTTTCAAGATTTATTAAAGATGTTTTGGGAATTCTCTAAGAAACTAAAATATTTTTCAAGTTAAAAGTACAATGAATTTGATTAAAATAAGTCACTACACAATAAGATTATTAAGGACCGTAAATATATGCCAAAATATTAGCAAACATAGCAAGTGAGACGATGTTTTAAAATAATTATTCAGTTTTGTAAAATAATTTCCAACATAAATTTTAACTTTAATTCGATACTAACTATTTATCTTCAGCTTTTCGCTTGAAAAACTTAACATTTGCAAACTCTGTCTGGTGTCTTCCCAACGATTTTTCTTAAAATTATGTTTTCCAAAATTATCCTTCGATTTTTGTTATTCTGTCGATATTTCCACTCAACTACTTCTATGTGGCTTTTCTTTAGAAATTTTATCCACACGAATGATTTAAGCTCCAACTTAGCCGAGACTTAATCAGGACTCAGTAGGATTTAAAACAAATTTAATTTTGTCAGCAATAAGACAGTAAGACTACAACATTATGAAAAATTTGTCATAACAATGTCGGTATTTTTCTTTGATTTATAAAATCCAATTCAAAAAAGCTCATATTACATTTAAGAAGTTAAGCTGTCAGGTAAGCTATTTTGTGAAATGTACAATATGTTTTGTATAAAATTAAATGTAGCGAACCGTGAAAAATTTATTTTGTATTATTGTTGAGGAAAAATAATGTTGAGGGCTGAAAAATCTTATTGTAATTAATTTTAACTTACATGTGACTTCTCATTTTATAAAATAAGTCTTACGTTTAAAAAAAAAATCATAATTCAAATTTGCATTAAATCTCAGCCAACCCACTTTCGCTCCCACACATTTCTCGTGACTTATTCAAAATATATTATACAACATTAAAAAACTAAAAACTGAAATGTGAAGTTGTAAAATCAGCATAAAGAAGTCACGCAAAAGGCAGAAATCATCGCGCAAACACCTTAACTAAAGGCATTAATAGCGATAAAAAGCAATTAAAGCAATTAAAGTTCATTACTCATTTACACTTCGATGATAAAGTTTTCTGACCGCAAAAAAATGTTGTTGTGGATTTGAATAAATATTTGCAAAAACACAGACGGATTATTATTTCGCAACGAAAGGGATAGATGCTTTAGATTTTTTTCAAATCAGCTTTTAAGAGAGTGTTTAATTTAATTTATGATTTCTACAGTTTTTTTGGTTTTCAAAAATCAATAAAAAGTTTAAGGTAAGTAATTGCCACCGTATTTTAAAATATGCTTCTCAAACATTCTACCCTCCATCAAAATATTAAAAAACATATTGTTTGAGTTTTTGTCTATAAAAATGCAACATTTATGCCTATAGCTATGTATATTGTATATTCATTAGGCATCAATGCTACAGCTATGTATGATCATACAGGATAAAATAGAATACACGTAAGAATTTTAGCAAACTTTTTAAACAATTCAAACAAAATATTTCAAAAAAGGAACATTTTATTTCTACCAGAGACATGAGCTTTTTAACTCAAGTAGTCAACAAAGAAAAAGTTTTAAAATGTCCGATGGAATGAAAATGCTCGGAAAAGTTATTAAAACCTTTACCATAGTAATTTGTGAAACATTTTTTTGAATAAATGTGGATGCATTCAAATTTTAAAATATTTTAATACATTCAAAAGCATTCAAAAACATTTTGAGTCATATGAAGTGTAAAACAAACATATTTTTATGCAAATGCAGCATTGCTCATGAAATATTCAACGGAGGCACACGATTAGGAAAGGTTTTTCTTCCAAAGCTTTATAAAGCTAAATTTAATGCAAATTCCTTTATTTTTATTCCAGCAATTAAAAGGAATTATTTGAGGCAGGGAAAGAAAGAAGTTGATTTACAAGCTTTAATTTCGAAAATTGTAGATATTTGATTAAAACGTCTCTAAAATATTTCAATGCAATTTACTTCAAGCCCCTGCCATCAAAATACGTGCAGAATTACGTGAAAAAACACAAATTACCTCAATTTTCTTCAATTTGCATTAAAAGCTCTGCAAAATAAGTAAAATGAGGAATACGTTGAATCTACATTTTTGCACAAGAAGCCCTCAAATTAAAATTTCCATATATATGCAAATTACTAAATTTGGAAAATTTTCTCATAAAACCCAAAAGGTTAAGGTGGAAATGAATCATTAGAGAAATATTATGATGATTTTCAAGAAGCAGAAAGAGATAGAAGATTTTCATAATTTCATAAACTCCGGAAATGCCTAGAAACTTGAAATATTTTCCAAATTTCACCAATACCTGGAAAAATCTTGAAATCCTAGGAACACACTAAAAATACAGAGTTCCCTTGTAATCCAAAAATTTGAATGAATTCCACAAAACTTTCCGATTAACAAATTTGCTCTTTTCCATAATCTAAACTTAATGGCAGATTGAATGGGAAGCTTTTACAAGCACGAAAACACATTTTATCGCTTCATTGCCTGATAGTCTCATTTGCTTCTGTTGCTTCATTTGCATAAACTCCATCATCAAATGTATCACACGTTCTAATCATAAAACACACCGACAATTTTCACTGAACTGCGAAAATTTCTATGGAGCTTTGCAGCTTTAAAGCTATAAAGCCGTAAACTTCTAGGCTACGGTTAAATGTGGCAAAGCTGGAAAACATGACAGCCGACTCCATTATGGAGCTATTAAAAGTCGCGTTAAAATTTTTACGAGACTAATTTTGTTGTCTGCTTGTGATGGAATGATTGGATTTTTGAATAGCTTAAATTGTTAGAAAATTGTGTGGATCATCGGCTGTTCATTTTTGATGGGCTAATTTGTGGGTTTTTACATCGCAATGTATTTTTGTATTTTTTGAGTACTCTAGAAACAAAATACTTTCATAATGTTTTCATAATTCATTCATTATTTTCAGATCTTTTTCTGAGGGATTTGGGAAAAATCTAATTCCAAATTAATTACTGACAGTTAAGGTAGATAATTTTCCTTTTGCGTTTAGTTGGGTCTATATTTTGAGATGTCGTCCCATTCAGTATTTAATTATGTATAGCCCTTGCCGCCAAACTATACCCCAGGTATTCTAATAGTATTCCCAATCTATACTTACTTATGGGGTATACCCTCCCAAAAACCTACCCTTTCTTAACTTATGTATACTAATAGTATACTTTTAGCGTTCCCTGGGTATACAACTTCCACACCCTTTAGGGTATACCTGGGTATACCCAGGGTTAAATTTTAGTATAATTTTAAAGTATACCTAATTCCTACTAAAGTATACTAATAGTATACTTTGAGAATTCCCTGGGTATACAACTTCCACACCCTTTTGGGTATATCTTGGGTTTAGTTTTAGTAAATTTTGAAAGTGTACCCTTTCTTAACTAAAGTATACTAATAGTATACTTTGAGAGTACCCTGGGTATACAACTTCCACACCCTTTTGGGTAGATCCTGGGTTTAGTTTTAGTATAATTTTAAAGTGTACTCAATACTTACTAAAGTATACTCATAGTATACTTTGAGAAATCCTTGGGTATACCCCGGGTGCATTAGAATTATGCTGAAATATTAATTATTTTCAAACAACTTAACAAGAGTTAATTCAAGTAAATTTTATTTTTTTTAATTTTTTACATTTATCGTTGCTATTATAACAGTTCTTGCTCTTATCTTTAATTCCTTAGCCCTACTTTTGTGCTGGAAAAATAATAGTTTGGGTGAATTTTCAGGATCAAAACGTAGTTCAAAAAGCGGCAGATTTTCTTCGATAGTGCCTCTTTTTTGAACCTGAAAAAATCTAATCAATTAAAATTAAATCAACCTGCTTAAGAATTCAATTTGTTGTATGGGATATTCAATTGAAATTTTTAGACTAAGAAATATTTAGTACAAAATGTGTAGAGTTTTCGTAAAGCATTCGTAAAAAAAGAGTATCAATTAAGTAAAGCATTCGTAAAGCATTAGTAAAAAAGAGTATCGTTTGAGTAAAGCATTAGTATACTTTTAGTAAATTATATATAAATAAGCTTAATTATTAATTTTTTATCATTTAACTAAGTTAACTAGACTACAACGTACCTTATATCAAGACGATTCTGGATTTGGTTGAGAAAAACGCAGGAACTTCGCAGGAATAGCTGATATCAGAAAACACGTCTCACTTTCACAGTTTTTTTTTTAAATGACAGTCTGTAGCAAAGACGTAGTAAAGTCAGCCCGAGTACCAAAATTAGCCCGAGTAGCAAAATCATAGTGAAGTCAGCCTGAACTTTTCCGTTTTGAATTTTTGCGGGAAATTTATAATAAAATCATTTTAAGTAAATTCAACATATATTTTTACTTTTTTTATATAAATAATTAAAAAGTAGTATTTTATTACTAGCATTTTATTAGTACCATTTTAGTTTCAAAAAAGTATACTTTTGGAGTATAAATTTAGTAGTGAAAATTTCTAGTTCAGTTTTAGTATGATTTTAGTATACTAAAAAAGTAACAAAATAGTTCCAATTTATTTGTACCCTTTTAGTTTCAAAACAGTATACTTTTGGAGTATAAATTTAGTAGTGAAAATTTCTAGTTCAGTTTTAGTATGATTTTAGTATACTAAAAAAGTAACAAAATAGTTCCAATTTATTTGTACCCTTTTAGTTTCAAAACAGTATACTTTTGGAGTATATATCTAGTAGAGAAAATTTCTAGTTCAGTTTTAGTATGACTTTAGTATACTTAAAAAGTAACAAAATAGTTGCATTTTATTCGTACCATTTTAGTTACGGAAAAGTATACTTTTGAAGTACAAAATTAGCAGAGAAAATTTTCAGTATGGATTTCGTATGACTTTAGTATACTAAAAAAGTAGGAAAATAGTAGGGTATATAAAAAGGAATGCTAAGTACAAATCGGGTATACTTTTGGGGTATACCCACCGGGTACATACCCCGTTGGCGGCAAGGGTAGGTCTTCCGATTGATTGAAGATATACAAATTTGTGAATTGTGTAGGTCAGGGTTATTTTCAAACTGAGCCGTTACACACAGTAATTAAATTAAAAGATGAAAAATCTTCAGAAAATAGCTTAATTAGATATCCCAGATCATCAACTTATCAAAAAATTCAGGAAATAGATTTTTGAGAAATATTTAATCTGTTTTAGTAACGACATCATTTTCACATTCAAAATAATGTTTTACATAAATGTGTTCCAGACCATTTTCTTTATGCTGTAAAGAATTTGTTTTATATTTAAGAGTGCCATCGTAATAAGTATTTTAGGAGTTTTATAAGTATTCCATAAACATAATCACATTACAGAAATCATAAAATGATACTCAAAAATCAATTTCCCTTAACTTTGGCACAATTTTTCCTGAATTTTCGCGTCACTTCTCTTTTTTAATTAAACCCTCAAAGCTAACTACTTTGTAATTGATTTCCGTTCACTAAATCATTTTTTAAGGTTCTAATTAGTGCTCATAAACCAACACAAATTGCCATTGATTTTTATACGTTATACGCAATATAACATCATAGAGCCGACAAAAACAACAACATGACATAAGCTTTGCGCATTATGCTTGAATGTTTTGGAGTACTGTGAAGCTGTGTGAAGCTCTTGTAGGTTTTTACGAGCATTTATTGTTTACTCATTAAGCTGCCACGGAACGTGCTCGGCAAATTTAACCATTTCATATCTTTGTTGGCAATAAGTGCACACATTTAGGTTATTTAGCGATTTAGCGATTTAGATTACAGAAGACGAAGAAGTTTTTATGTGTAAAGTTGTCTTTTAATGAATTCACAGAATTTGACATGTTCTATCGAAAATCCTTATTTAATTGGTCTCATAAAAAATATGGACGCAATTTTCTAACATCCCATATCGAATTCTTTGGAATGCGAGTAAAAAAGCTCGTTTTGCCTTTTAATGGTCTATTGATTTACGTTGAAAGGAGTCAAGGACTGAAGTGGCCTTGAAAAACATTTTTGCTTTTATATGTTGTTCTATACTTTTGAAGGGTATGGTCAACTCCACCAACTATTCAAGAAATACGAGACTTATTGGGCATTTTTTGAGGTAAAACTCCGCATGTTTTTCAAGAATTTTCCGAGTTTTTCCAGTTTTTCAATTTCTTTGTTTATTTTTTTGAGGTTAAGGTTCATGTGAAAAGCATAAGAAATTAGGTATGATTGCTTCAAGCTTGAATTTTAATAATAATTAGCAATTTATTGATCATTAAAGTAAAGCACTTGAGCTTTAATTTGATGGAAAAAACTAGAGTTTCACTGAATTTTAACGATTTTTAATAATGAATTTTAATTTAACAATTAATTTTTAGATTTGAATAAATTTTTGACTGGAAGGAAAACTGCATGAATATCATTTTTATTGTTTTATTTTTGAATGCATGTTCCCAAAAAGTATATTGTAACCTGAAAAAAACAACAAAAATTCAATTTAACATTTGATTGAAGAATCGTAAATTCTAAAATAAAACCAGAAAGTAAAACGTTTATTTGAATAAATAAAACCTGAATCATCTCGTTTTACTAGATGAAAAAAAAAATCAGTAAAAACCAAATCCACCACAAGACGTCTTCATGTTTATCATGTTCATACAAAAATACTTGACTAGAGTACTCCATAAATATTTCTAAGCACCCATGAAAAAGTTCTGACATTGCCTGCAGCTTTTTTTTAACAACTTGTACTTGTCAGATTTCAGATGTTCCACAGGAACTTCCCCGACCGAAATCATCGAAATCATTGCCGCATTAAAGAATAACAGTATTACTACATATTATACCAAATATTACAGAAATATAAACAAGAGTTACAAAGTATTACAAGTATTACATGTGTTTAGCGCTTATGCTTCGCCATCGATTCTCCATCCTTTTTATATGGCCTGTTTGCCAATTCTGAATAACAAACAGCTCAACAACTCTGCAATATTGTAAGGTTCACAAGCTCCACAAACTGGTATTTGGTGAAATACTACAATATACAAAAAGATTATCCTGGTGCAGAAGAGGAGAAAAATAACAGAAGCAACTCAAGAAAGTTGCCTGCAAGAAGGAGCTAGAACATTTACTGTGGATATTTGGTGAAATGCGGTATTTTCTGGTACTTTCGAGTTTATAAAGTATCTTTATTGCCTTGGCAAGCATATTGGTTTTTGAGAATAAAAATGGAGCAAGGATTGTGTGGAGGAAAGACTTTTTCTCAAAAAATAATTCTCGATGTTTAAATTATAAAAATTAATATGTGAAATAGATTTGATATGGTCGTCTTGTAACACCGAACAAACTAAGGTAATCTTTATTAAACACCCCTAGTTTTTTTATCCTAAACATTCAACAATCCTTGTATTTAAGTATGTTTTGGTGTATATTTTGGCATGTTTGCTTGCTCTGCTAAATATATTATCCAAATATTTTATTTTCTGATATTTACCAATTTTAATCAAATGTTAAAATGAAATTTCAGGTTTTGAGTAAATAAACCATCATCAAATATTCCATGTATTTTCAAAAAATGCAAATCCTCCATGTTTTCATTAAGATAATGGATTCTCAAGTATTTTTCTAGTTGAAAATTTGCTGTGATTTCTCTTAATTCAGATTTACATTTGATACTGTTTGCTGCGCTCATTTCAGTAATGTTACTGGATACTTTTGCTTATGAGTCTCGTCTGCTCTTGAAAGCTGAGTTTACTGCGTATTTAATTCCTTTTATCGACAAATTCACGGATCATTCGATATTTTATTACTATGTAAATAATATGATTTCATTTGTACCTTCCTGGAAAATCCAGTAAAACGAACCAAATGCGGTTTCAGACATTTTCCCACTCTTGTAAAAAATTTGCCTTTTTAAATGAAACTTGAAACTCCAAGCATAACAATGTTGTCGGTTGTGTGGTTCTGGTAGTTTTTATCTATTTTTCATTCACATATTTTTGCAGATTTATTTTATCTCTATGAATTCAAGGTTTCTCTAGAAAATTGTCCAAGTATTTATATCGAATTTTTGCAGCAGAAAACTGCCAAACATATCCAAATAACAACATAACAACAGGAGAGGCAGTCGGATATATCAATGAATGATTTAATACAGCAGCTAACTGAATCAAACGTCGAATATCGCAATATCACAATTTTTGCTCAGAACAGAACAAAAAACCTGATATATGACAAAAACAGAAATTTCATAGAATATATCACAATCATCGATGTTTTTTTTGTCTTTTTATTCGAATAACCGATTGTTGTGGCATTTTTCATGTTCTACTAGTGCTTTTCAGAACTTCCTACTTTTTGCAGTTTTGCAATTTTTCCACTTAATATTGGTTTTTGCAGTTATTATGAACAAATACAGTTTTGCAGTTTACTCTGAAAATTTTTATGAAAACATTCAAAGAACATGCAACATTTGCAAAAATTAAATTGATGTGAGTCTCTAGAGAAATCATATACAGAAACTTTTGTGAGGCTTTTGTAAATTTCTGACAAATAATAACTATGTAGAATCTCATGCTTGAACACATTTAATTTTGAATGCAAATTACGTTATGTATAATAAGAAAATGGCTCAAGAGTTCAAGTTTTTAAACCAACGGTGGATATATTCAAATTAAACTTTTTTTTCATGCTAAATGTTTTTTAATGATTTCAATTATTTTCACTCAGATTAAGTGCTTTTTAGATTAAAAGATTGAAAAAAACACTATTTGATGATGTTTATTTTTACAAAAATTATGTATTTTTTCAGAACATTAAAATAAATAAAGGTATTAAAATGAATGTTTTAAAATCAAAATGAAAAGTATCTCTTTTTCAGTAAAACTATGAGTTCCCACCATAAATCAACCCATTTTAATCTTAGGAGCAAAGCATAAAGATCTGATTCTTGATAATATAATATATTTTCATAAATTTCACATAATATATCAAATATTTCTCAAGCCCAGACTCAGCAAATATTTCCAACAAATATTTCTGATGAACACGCAATTTCAATACATCAAGGCTTAATTCATTAATTTCCCTTTTAATGGCAGCCAAAATTGTAGCTCATGTGATAATTGTGACAAATGACTTGGCAAATGCTTGTTGAAAACCCATATTCTCACATTTTTCAGCTGGCAGTTGCCATTTGCGAGTTGGAGCACTGGGCTTCGTTGAGCTGGGGAAAGTTGTCAGCTGAGGTGTTAGGTAGAGTGCTATTTCGTGTCTCTTTATGCGGTGCCTTGTATGAATGATTGGAATGACTTTGTGAGAAAATCGCTGTGGGTTTTAAAATTAATGCAGTGTTACATACTTTTTTGATGATTATGGGAATTTATTTTAGATGATGGTGTATTGTTTGTTGTTTTGTGGTGAGAGAGAGTTGTTCTTCGGTTAATGGGGAAAAAGCTGGATATTAGGATATTGAACTTTTCGTGATCATTTTGGAACACAACAGAGAGCTTCTGTTTTTAAATTTTTATTCAATTTCATTTGTCAGTATCCTCAACTTTAAAGCTCATCTGAAAAAAAATACATCTTTGGTCTATTTTTAGCTTCACAGTTAGTTGTCTTGAGAAGTCAAAAATCAACCTTCCAAAATATCTTCATAAACCTTAAAAATCTTGGACAGAATCTTAAACATTTTCCGAACAATTGGGCATAAAATGGAGGCCTTTTCTCTGTTTTTCTGTTTCTCCAAAAACTTCATGGTTATACTTATAAAATTTATAAGGAGATTTTCCGCCAACGCAACGCAATGGCAAACAATTTTTTCTGCAGCTTTCGGGAGAAAGTCGACCCTTTTCAACATTTCAAATTATTACTAAAGAAACTTAAGGAGAGTACAAATATTTTTGAAAATATGATACATTTGGAAGATATTTCGAGAAAATGAAGATTTAGATGTTGTCTTGATTTTATTCTTATACATTTAAACTTTAAAAAATAATATAAAATCAATTTGATTGTATTGTGATTGAGACAAGAGTATATTTTGATTATACATATCGTATATAGTCCACCACATTTATTTTTATAATCCGATAAAACTTCTTGCTAATAAATTAAAATTATACAAAATCGCAATGAGCCAAAATCCCAACCTCATATCCTAAGTTTAATATCATCCTGTCTAATCCGACAATACAACGACTCAACCATGCAATTTATATATTTGCCCGAGTATTTGCCCAAGAACAATCTGAACACGATCAGAATACAAAGCTTGAAATACAGAAATAAACGCAAAATACCCGAAATATTCTCGCTAAAACCCAACAGACTCATTTTCGCATTTTATTCGTATTTTATTCGTCTCATTCATTTTATACTTCATTTTATATTTTAGCTGGTTCTTGTTACTACTGTAGATAGAAAACAGAAAAGGAAAGTGAAAATAAAATCTAATTTCAATTGTTACAGAAAAAGGTTTTATTTACACATTCAGACATTCTGCACGAGATCAGTTGAACAAACAACCCAAGTAAACACAAACATCCAAATAGATGAGAGCCATTCTCCGGTTTTGCTGAAAAAGTATTTAACTTACAACAGCGAACTAGCTCCCGAACCGTTCTTGGAAAGCTTCAGCAAAACTTTTTCGTTAGAATGAAATTCAAAAAATCATTTTGTAGAGTATTTAAGCTTATCTTCTTTTTTCTTTATTATTCCAGTTATATTTTAGCAAAAAAGTATTATCAGAGATATTTTGTATCACTGAATCAATGAATCTAGAAAATAAAACTTTAAATTAATAGCAAATTAAAAAAAAACATTAAGAGGATAAAAGCTTTACTTAATTTGTTTATCATATCATTAGACATTGTACCAATTTTAAAGTAAGACCAAGACTTTGAATATTTCCATGTTTACAGGCATAACAGATCCAAACTTTAAAATCTTTGCTCTCTACTTAAGAACTTTAACAAGTTTATGCCTAAAATTTCTCTCAAACAATGAAAGTTTTGGCATGCTTATGAATTATTGTTTAATCACACAAGTTACACAAGTTGCTCAAAGTAGACTTAGCAGAGCATCAGTTACAGAGCTGCAAACACTAGACAAACACAGTTTTCTTGAGATAACAGCCGCAAATTCAAAAGTCTGAACAAGTATAAAGTTTGTACAAACCTGAAGCAAATATTGTTTATGCACTGTTAAGAATGAAGCTCTATTCTGGTAATATATATTATAAGTTCCATATAAGTACTAAAAGCAGTTTTACCCCTTTAAGCACTTTGCTTCTAATAACACCCACAATAAAGATAGCAAGGGGATAGTATTAAGCAATTTTTGAGTACTATTCTTGAGCTTATGGACATTTGTTTTCATTCGATTAAAATACATGGTTTCTAGCCTGAATGTGTTTCTTTGAATACATTTTCTAATATAATCGTATAATAAGAAAAAAAAATCAGAACTAGCAGGAAACAATAAGCCTGATTATTGTATCTCACTAAATTAATCAAGTCTTGCAAAAAGTAGCATAATCTCATTTTGACATTTCCTCCCACTTCTTAAAAAATTTTCACTGTTCAAGTTCCTGCAATTAAATTTTAATTGATTTTCATAGTTTCCACGTTTGCACGTAATGGGAAAAGTTTTGCGTGCTTCTGGGCGGTATTTTAATTGCGCTTCTTATGGTAATTACGAAGGGAATTAAATGAAAATAGCTGGAGGTGAGTTTCCTTGAATTTACTATGTTTGTTCGGTGATGGAAGCAAATAGTCTACAAAATTTCGGATGTTTTAACAATGATAGTGTAAATTTGTAATTTAAGAAGGGTTTTCTATCATCTACGTGAATTTTAAGCTATTTTTGTAATTATATGGAGCCTTGGAGCATTTTGAATTTGTCAGAAATTTGGATGTTATAAGTTTTGAATTTTTGTTGAATGTTTGTCACATATATATCCATTATATAAGTTTGTATTTTGTTCCAATAGTTTTTGGTTATTTAAGAAATAAAAGCGTTATCAAAGATATCGCTAATATTACTTAATGTTTTCTCCAAATATTTTAGTTATTATTTAAGCCTTAGTCTAAAACTTATGCTAGAACTTAACTTTCCTCATCAAAAAGAACTTTCTGACATGTTTATATCTCTCCTTGAAAAATTTACTCAGCAGCACCATTTTTTATCATACCGTATGGGATGGTATGGAAGTAGTTTCAGTCTGCAAACAATATACGCAGGAAAAGTTTGCACGAGTTCTTGAAATATTTTTTGTTCAAAATACATTGAAACAGCAAAACTCGAGCAAAACCAACTTTCTTACAAAAAAAGAATGCGAAAGATTGTAAAAAGTTTTGAAGAAAAGCGATTGATTGTTGAGATAAGATAGGAATAATACATAGCATTTATGTGCATAGCTCCTGAAGACTTGAAGATATTGTTGAACTGACACAACGATTCCTGGAAAAATGCTGCGAGAAATTTTATCGTTTTATTGGTAGGAAGTTTGAATAAAAACTAGCAATGTTTGAAATTTGAATTGTTTGAAATGTGTAAGTTCTTCTATATTTTCATGCTTCTTGGGTTTTTACAGTTCTTCTGAGTTTTTGAATGTTTTTCGAGTTTTACTTAAAGTTCAACAATTTTTTGTTTGTTGATGGGTGTTTGTTAAACAAATATTCACGGTAACTTTATGTTCTTTCAAAAATTGAGAGAGTTTTGGGAATTCATTTTGTTTAAAAAATTCGCAACGAAAATAAAAATCACAATATTTTACAGCATAGTTTGAATTAAAATAAAGAATTGTTTTAGCTTTTTATATTTAACTGGTCGCATGTACGTTTTAAAAAAAAACATCTTTGCAATGCCACAAAATCTGAAGAATATAACATGGTTATCAAAAATTGAACCTCTATAAAATATTCATAAAGCCTTTTTCCTCTTCAAGTTGTAATAAAAGCAATCTTCATTAATATGACATATCTTCCAAATTACATTTCTAATTTGCATTTGAGTAACTCAATTACCGAAGAACATTTGAAATTGTATAATTTGCATGCATGTTTTCGACGACAAACCCACATGGAGTTACATAAATTATTCTGTTCCAACTCTGAACCAAAAGAATCTAAAATATTTAATTTAGAATGACATAATACAAACAAAAAATGACTGAATTACCTAGAATTAATTCCAACTCAACAATTCAGCAATAGTTTCAAAGTAATTATATTAAGAGCAATTTCTGGTCAACGTTTATCGATCGACATGTCAATATTTTATCAAACCATAATTTATGCTTCCTCAAATAAGTAAACACTCATTTCATCCACAAACAGTCAACGAATCGTTTCAATAATACATTTTCTGAGTATCATTCCATTTATATCAATAATAATACAAATAATTATATAGATTTTGGAACCTTATTTTGTTGATCAAGAGAGTGAATACCTAAAATATGTTTTGAGGGTTGGGGACACGTAATAGAACTTTAGGGATGCTCCATCGAATTGGAAATATGTGGGGTAATTCAAGTTCGTTGAAACTTTTGGGAATTTTTTTTTATGTTTCGAAAATTTCAAGACTTTTGAATTTCCTTTCTTTCATTTCCTAGAAATCTTTCTGAGAAACATGCTTTATGTAAACTCTCCGGAATTTGTTCGGGAAATAGTTAATAAAATATTCAGGATCTTCGAAAAATAATTATTTAATGACAAAACTTTTGTTGAAATATTTTCTATAAAGCTTCTCTTCTTGTTCAAAAGTCCTCCGTCGAGACAGTTAATTAACTCTCGTGAGGTTTAACGTGTTTCAATTGAATTCCATTCTACTGAAAGTATTATCCAACCAATACCATTAATATTTCACGCAGGCAACAAAGCATTAAGTAGTCCCTTTTGTCACAACCGTGTATAATTAATTGTCCTGCACAACAATAATTTAACATTTCATGCTTTTCTAAACTAAAATTTAGTAAACTGTGAATTAATTGAGTTTTCAGTTTGAATGAATTCATCAACAATATTTTTGAAAGAAAAAGTGAAAAGCTCATTTATAAAAAATTAATGATCATCACATTTCATTTGTAAAGCCGAATGTAGGGGTTGTTTAAAACATGTGAAAAATGTTTAAAAGCTTTCGATATTTTTTTCTGCTTAAAGCTTTTTAGTTGATACTAATTTTCAAATGCGGAATTCCAATAGCAATTTTGTTTTTAAATCTCCCAATCCAAATTCAGATCATCAACAACATCATTACCTTTAAATAAACTGTAAGCATCCAAAGCCCATGCCTTAAAATTTTCCATGTACTTATTTGGGGATGATTTATGGCATTTATTTCAACATCATTTATTTCATTTTTTTTGGTTGTCGACATATACAGCGTACTTATCGTATTGATATATTGATGTATTTTCTCTAGGCTTGTTTATCGAACAATAATTATGTTTTGTGCGATGAGAAGCGTTCCGTGAATTCTATGACAGTCAGCAACAACATTCTGATGGCGCATCAACGTTTAATCGATGACTGATTACGGACGCTATTGTATCCCAGAATGCTGTCATTATGGTATTGAATGGTATGCGGATGTTTTTAACTAGTAAAACGATTTTCTTGTTGTTTTAATGATGATGTTTTTAATGTATATAATCTATAAAATGTATGCAGACCAAAAATTTAGGCTGTTCGAAAAAAGACATTGTTTATTTCTAAAAATTTGGTTGAATATATTTATTGTCTACTAGATCGAAACATTATTTTATTTCAAAACTTCTTAAACTACGTAGTAGATATTTGAGCCATTTGCCTAAGTGAATATTTGCTTTAACAACTTTGCAACTTCACTACTTTTAAAATATTTTTAAAACTTCCGACAAACATAATAAATCACAGCTTGAGATATAAATAATCGCTTCCCTAAATAAATTTTGCAGCAAGCTCCCATGATAAATGCTTTATGTTTTCCTTCACTTTCTTGCACAAACTTGTAAGAGAGTTGCAATATTCCAATTTAACAACATTGTTTTCATAATATGAGAGTGTACTATATGGAGAAATTATTAACGAACAAACATTTTTACTATGTTTTTGCATGATTGATGTTTTCAATGTTCCAGCATTTTCTATTAGAAGTGGATTTTTTCCAAACACCGTGAATTCCAATCATTCTTTACCAAAATATTGCTAAATATATGTAAATTCAAAAATGTTTCCATTGTTGAATCTCTGCCAGCATTCATAATGCAAATTTAATTTCGTCCATCCTCATTTGTTTCCTTCAATATTCCCAGTTTGCAGTTTGGTTGCTAGTTGTTCGGGGCGCTTCCTGCAATTCTTGCATTTCTCCATAAATATTACAAATTGCACAAGATAAACAACGAAATTAATTTAAATAATGCACCAGCGCGTTTTGTGGGCGGCCAACAAGGCAAACAAGTGAAACAAGGCAACTGAGGAACTTGGGTTGAAGATAAATTCATCTGCAGGAATATGGAATAGCTGAAATTGTATTGGGCAGCAGATGGTCTGCTGTACTGAATTCTTTGTAAAGCGAAATAAATTTAAAACATAGAACTGCAAAAATAAAAGTGAAATAAAATAATGAAAAATGTTTCCCAAATTCAGTATAAAACACTTTTCAAGGTAAAAATGGAAGTTTCAGCAATTTTTATGTTCTCCCATTTATTTTCCACTTTTACGAATATTGCGCCAGAGTTAGAATAATGGGCTAACAAAACTCCGCAGAGATTTTCTGATGCTCAGTTTTGTTAACGCAAAAGTGAATTATAGCGAATAGACTTTATGCTGGATGCTGCCGGCTCGAAACACAATTTATTGCTCAATGTGAGCAATGCAGAAATTGCAGAATTGTGTGGAAGTATTGCAGGAAAACGCAATTATTTTGATTTCTATAGTAAATTTGATAAAAATATAATTTTGGTAGATTTATTGAGCTAAAATATGCATCTATAGTTATAACTTATCTATCGTGATAATTGATAAATAATTAATACTATAAATACATTATAACATACATACTTTTGATTCTAGAGTTTTTTTCTGACAGAACATTAGAAATGTCAATTATCCATCCATTATTACAATAGATAAATTATCACAATAGATATATAAATAACTCTATCAGTAATAATTTTATTTTAATTGTTGATTGTCTGTCCATCTGTTTACGAAATACTCCCGAACGGATTTTAGAATGTTCTTAAAAATGCAATCAAAAGATCAAACATATTTCTTGACAATGAAATATATTTTTAGATGCTCTAAATTTTAGCCCCAAATATCATTTAAATCGTTTAAATTTTTTTATTTTCCTCGAAAATCATTAACAACTCGTAAAAAATGTCAAAAAATTTTAAATTCACCCTAAACCAAGCTTAAGCTTTCTCCAACTCCACGGTAGGATTTTCAGATTCCCGAGAACTGCTAAAATTGCCTAAATTTCTGAGAAAATATTTTCTGTCCCAAAAAGAAAAGTTGGCTCGTAACCAGAAGAAATAAAGAAATAAATAAGATTTCAAATTTCCCAGAAAGAAAAATAAATGAGCAGAATCTCATCTTAGAGTAATACAAGCTTTTGAGCAGGGAGCGTGATTGAATTGAATTTTTTACAAATTGCAAACTTTGATTGATGCTTTCAAATTGCAGCTCAGAACGAAGAGTAGATTAACACATCATCTTACAAAATATAGTCAACAATTTGAGCATTGTAGAATAAAAATAATAAATCTGACCCCAACCACTGCATCTTAGATATTTGTAGTAAATTGCTCGAGTTTACCATTTTTGGCAAATGTTTGCTATTTTTGCGCTTTGTTTATAAAGCTAAAGGGCAAAAAGCAAAGAAAATCGGTAACCGAAAAAGTAATCTCCCTCTAGAGAATCATTCCAAAAAAGTTTTTTGTTTGAATGCCCAGTCGATGCCTCAATTAATTATTCAAAACGAGATCATTTAAAACTTTGCGCTCCGCCATTATTTCTTAGATGAATATAAATGCCGGCTAAATCCCCAAGAATCGAATCAAAAAAGTTAGGCAAAGTTTTTGGGAACGTGAATTTGTTCAACTGAGCTGGAAAAATCGGTTGAGTTTACCTGGATTAAGTGTGGAGGTTTAAGGCAGTTTAGATTTTTTGATGATCTTTGAAGTTTTCGGGATTGGTTTAGTTTTATGGTAATTTTAAGAAATAGTCCTTTTTTGATATTGGTTGAATAAGCTGACGGTAGCCTTAAGCTGTGCCACATCGAATAAAATGTGTATTAGATAACTTATTGGTTGAATATGCAATAGAATAAAAAAATTAATTAATAAAAATATAAATGTACTTAAACCTTCTTTATGCTGGAAAGCAGCTAGCTTTTTAAATTCAAAACATTGTCTTGTAAATATTAAGTAAAGCAAAATAAGAAATCAAACATGAATCCAGGATTACACTTATCTATAAATGGAATTTAGTTTTGTCATATTTTTTTTAATGTCTTAAATCTGGTTCAATTCAAACAAAACAGAATACAAGACACACCTCCATAAAGCTAATAATGATGTAATCAAACCTAATTCCTTTTGAAATGCCAGAAACCTTGAAGTTTCATCAAAAATCATGAAAACAATATCTAAATTGAATTTTCTTACATTTTCTAAACTTTTTCTTGCAATATAAAAAATATTCTATAAAACCTAATTTTTTTAGGAACATAAAAAAAGGTACAACTAGGCAAAAGAATCATTTCAAAGCCCCATGAACTTTTATGATGTTATTTTTTTTCATTTAATGTTTTTATGTATTTTTTACGATTTTTACATTTTTTGCATGATATGCTCGTTTAGAATAAATCACGTAAATTTTTTTCGGTTGTTTGCTTTATTTGCGATATTTTCCGTTATTTGGGTTATTTAAGGTATTTAAGTTGTTTGGTATATTAGCTCGAGTAGGAGAGGTGAACGGGTGGAGCTATCTATAAAGTAGAAATCGGTAGGATAGCATAGGATATCTATTTACGTAATATGAGGGTAATATTGGATAATATTGTGTAATAGCCTTAAGGTAGTTAGTGCAAAGTATGTTTATTACCTTTTTGTTAATATTAGTAATTCTCAGGTATTCCAGAAATTGTTGTTCAGTTGCACTTTTTTTCTTGATCTATTTTTTATAACACTTTATGTATGGAATTTTATTTGATGGCATACTTGAACTTTTTTTATTCAGCGACTTAATTATTTTATAACTTTATAAATTTTATTACAAATAAAATATATCCTTGAACTATCTTTTTAACGATTTTATTCCAATTGACCTTTATGGCTTGAAACAATAGCTTTTAGTAATTTCCGATAATTTTTGTTGAATATTTGATTTGATAATAAAAACTTGGTCAATTTATTTGATTACTGCTCGTAGAATTATTATTCAGAGCTTAATTTTCACTTTTATTGAATTTTTTAAACTTTACAGAACTTTTATAAACTTTAATAAACTTTGAAAGTTTGTTTGAAAATTTTGTATAAATATTTGAATATAGAGTTGAACTTTTACTTTTTAATCACTTTATGGCTTTGGCTTATGACTTTATTGTTGTACGGCTTTGTGAACTTTTTTATGGTTTACGATTATATACTTTTGATTCTAACATTGATTCTAACGACAGTTGTGTTTTTAAAAATATGTATATATATATTTTAGAAAACAAAAGAACTTTTCATTAAATTCGTAACATTCATAGATTTTTGGATTTGATAATGGTTCAAGCTTTTATATTTAAAACTTTCTCACTTGCACTTTATAACATTTGTTATAGAATTTTAATAGGCAACTTTAACATGAATATTATTTATAATTCTTATACATTTTACACTGCAACTTGATTTAACTACTTTCCTTTTACATTATATGGTAGGTACATTTTTGTATTTTTTTTTCTAATCATAAAACGAAATATTTTTACGATGCCACAAAACTCACAAGCCCTCACATTTCACATCCAGTTACAATCATAAAAATATTATAAAATATCCGTATCAACTCTTGATTCTCACGAAGCCCACAACATTCACGGAATCCTTTTTACGACTTTTTTCAGCAGCACTTCTTTAGTTCCACTGGAACTTCTACCAAAAATTTGGCAAGAATTTTCTTTTACAATTTTACTGTAAATTTATTATAACTTTTTACTTCTCCGCAAAAAGCGGATAAGTATTGTTTTCGTCCCAGCATTTTCAGGGTTTTTCAACCTTATCTGATTTTTCCTGACTTCCCCGTAAACAAATCTCAAAAATATCCAGTATTTTTTTTGTCCGTATTGAGTTGAAAAAAATTTGTGTAAAAACAAATCCGGAAATTTTTGAACCCCTGACCCGTGCCATGCGAAAAACTAAGGGCCGGATGTCCGGTGGAATTTCCGGTGTATTACTGTAAACGCTCGATCTGACCTCCCACCGAACCGATTCCGGATTTTTTGATGCCAATCGACTTGGTATCTCTTCCCATCGTGCACCTGATATTTTTGGTGATGATGACTTTAACGGTTAGGTCACCAGCATCACTTCCGTGACACAAAGTCGGGTTTTTCATACAAAAAAAACTTTTTTTTTGAAAAACTAGAGATACAGCTGTGGTTTCTTGAGAAAAAATGTTTGAGATGGTAAATTAAGTCAGGAAATGCATCGATGTTTGGTTCACTACCTGCTGGGAGTCATCTGGGGGTCATCTGGTGGTACCAGACAACTTTTTTTTTGAAAAAGTCTTAGAATCTCATGATTCGTCCAGAAAATAAGAAAAATTAAGTTTTTGGAGGATCAGCCTGGTACCGCTTACTCTCAGCCCCAGATCTCGAGAACGACTAAAGATAGCACTTCGGTCTCTTTGGAAAAATGTTTTTAAATTATAAGTTCTGTCAAGAATTGCATCGATTTTTGTTCCACTACCTGCTGGAAGTAATCTGGGGGTCATCTGGTGGTACCAGACAACTTTTAGAACGACTAGAGATAGCACTTCGAAACAATTTTTTATGAAAACACCATTCCATACTAGCGGAGAAGTAATGCTCAGCTCCCAAGCTGCACAACTAGTTTATTATTATATTTTTTCAAATCATTTGTTTTCTTTTTATTAAATTTGATAATTCAATTTACCAACAATTCTTTTAAAAGTTATATCAAAAGCGCGCGTGACTTGTTCGGAACTAACTGCTTGCCAGCCAAAACATCGAGCATAACTGAAAAGCAGAAAAAGAAAATTGCTATTGAGCAACACATGGCGCACTAACACACAAGGATTCTCCACTAAAGAACCATTCTCAGAGAAGACGTAAAAGTGTTCCCTTAAAAAATGTGTGCTAGAGAGAACGTTTGTCTATTTTCGAGCCCTGCACAGTTGTATCGAGAAAATGTTGCGAGAAGTGAGAGAATATTTTATTTTAAGAAATATTTTGAGTTTTCTGTTTTATGAATGAATTTCGTTTTTTGAGAGATTTTTTGGTTTTGCTGAGTTAATTTTACAATTTTCATGATTTTCCAGAGTTGAGAATGTTAAGAATTGACAAATTTAACAATGTTGAAAATTGGAGTGGTATATGGTTTTAGTCATAATTTGTAGGACCAGCAGAAAAAATGTAAGATTCAATTTAACGCTTCATTTTAAGATACTACCAATGTATAAAATATAGCAGGGGAAAAAAGATTTTTCGTTTTTCCTAATAAATTATTGAAGTGTCCAAAGATTTTGCAGATTATGAATGAAATTTCAAAATTTGTGGAATTTGTGGAATTTTTATCATCACATTAAAAAATCAGTTTTCGTTATTTTATTTCATTTTATAAAAAACCAAAAACGTTTTTTTTCAAAAGGCTTAACAATTAGCAATTAAAATTTTTCTTTGAATATTGATTAAAAATATGCTCAATATACCAAAAAATTCAATACCGTACTAGGAAACTATAAAATTTCGGGAAACAGATCCTTATGGTGTAGTCATTTGTGACGAATCGTTATTTACGACTTATCGTGCTCTGAAATCGCTCAGTTATCAAATGCCATAAATACTGGAATTACTGGATTGGACAGTATATCCATCCAGTTAAAAAAAATATAGGGAATTATGATGAAATTACACAGAAAACACACCAAAAATTGTTCGATGATTTTTTAATGGGATTAAGTAATGCGTGCTTATAACAACTTGAACGGTCAAAAACCTTTGATGGTTTTGAATGGTTTGCTTTTATTGAGGGCTATATTTTTATCAGATAAATTGGTAAAATGGTGAATAAAATAAATAGTCGAGTAAATTGACTAAATTGATTTTTGCTGCGACACTGCGTACAATTTTCAAGAGAGGCTTGAAGCAGACAATGAAAATCGATTTTAAGCAAATAAATGTTTAATGTTTATTTTTCATATTATAGCTTTTAATTTGATTCAAAAATTGAATTGGAAAAATTTTCTTGTCGATGTGGGTTTATGGTTTTTATACGTTTCTTGGAATCTTATGGTTGAATTACGAGTTTCTTAAATGATTTATAATGAATGAGTTAACTTATTTTTAGCGTTTATGTTTAAGTTTGAAGTATGAAAGTTTTATGTCATGTGTCCTTTAGAAATCATTAATTTGTGAATCAATATTACATCGAAACAGACACATAAAGTTTCTTTTAAACTTATAAAATTCACAAAACATGTCGAATAAATACGCCATGCAAATCACGGTAACAAATTTGACAAGACGTTATTTTATTCAAATTCTCATACCATTTTTCCATCAACAAAGTAGAAAATATATTCAAAGTTTTTTTTAGCAACATTGTATTGTATCATCTTTGTCTACAAAATTCTATCAATTTAAATGAATTTTGTCTGGTATTGACATCCCGATGTAAATTTTAAAGCAATATTCCAAAATATAATCAAAGAATAATGCTCCTCGTTCATTCACTTCATAGAAATAACATTCCAAATCAATTACAATTGCTTTAAAAATATGTTTCTACATAACAAAGCATTTTATCTGCCAAAACCATTTTTGGGCACCCGCAATGAAAAAAAATCGTTGGAAATTGGAAATTCGTTCAAAGACCTTACATTGTTATATAAAATTGTTGATTGAGTGCTGTTTTGCTCCAGTATTGAATAAATTGAGAGTATCTAACTTATTATTTTCAAAAATGTGATAAGGATGGTGTTAATAAACTACAATCACAATGAGCATCTACTTACTATTATTTACGATTTTTCAATGACATCAACTAGGAGCATAAATTATTCAACCAACGAAAGGAAAATTCCGGTCGATTGTACTA
Organism: Parochlus steinenii; assembly: GCA_038502155.1. NCBI lineage: Eukaryota > Metazoa > Arthropoda > Insecta > Diptera > Chironomidae > Parochlus > Parochlus steinenii. The sequence goes on along the minus strand of JAXCIN010000048.1, from coordinate 3,374,383 downwards.
AAAAATTTAACAGCAGAACAGCCAAAAATACTATGAAACCCAAGAAAAAGCTGAAAAGGAAATATTTTTAGATTTCTCTGTAAATCGTCCGTCCTCAAATTTATTTTTCAAGCCAAAACCAGAATGGCGCAATGTCAGTTGAATTGTAGCGTAATACCAAAATGCAATAAAAATATAATGTTGGTTGAATGTAAATAAGAACGAATAAAATTTCATGCATTTTTACAATTTTTTTTAATTTCGTTCAAATTCAACCATCCGATAATTAATCAATGTTTCCATTTATCACAATTTTGAATTTTGTCATAATTAAGGTTGGAGGGAAAATTCAAAAAGCAGCACTGCATTCAGTGGAATTTTTTCTCCAAAAATTGAATATTTCCTGTATTTTTAATAAATTTCAAATTCACAGAAATTTCATTTGATGAATTTCCATTCTTTGCTTGTGTTTCAAATAATTTTGAATTCTGTATTTTTATTCGAACTCAAAAATAACTGAATACAAGGAAACACCACAAAAATATAAAATTAATTGAAAATGTTGGTTTTATCTTCAATTGATTGAATTCTGTTTCATATTTTAATTGATGATCAATTATGTAACAAAAATCGTTTGTTTAAAAAAAAATTGATTCCAGCACATTTAATTCAATTTATTTGAGCTTCAATTAAATTAATAATTTTAATTTCGACAAACTTTTAAAAAAACAAATTGCCTTGTTTTATTCAGTCATCGGAAAGTTCCTCTGAAAGTCTCATAGAAAGTTTCTTTAAGGACTTAAAAAGTTACTCGGTAATTCCCATTTATATTTTGCACCAGCAGATTTCACTTCTAAAACAAACTTTATCAATTCCCTAATTCTATTCCACGTACCCTACACCATATTTTTCGCCCGAGAAATTAATAACAGCATATAAATTCCGTAGGTTGTATGCCAATGCGTCAAGAATCAAATTTATGATATAATTATACAGTTTGGTCAACCTTGAAACAGTTTTAAAATGATTGTTAGATTGAATTTTTTGAAACTCAAAAGCATTTATATTTTATCTCAAAAAATATTTTAAATGAGGATATAGCAACTGGCAGACGATTTTTTCATGCTCCTACAAAGTTGCAAACTCGCAAACTTACTTATTTTAACCTCAATCCCATTGACATTTTGCTCGCTACGAATAAATTTTGTCCGGAAAAGAATTTCCAATTCACGCCAGCAATTTTCTTGTTGGCAACTACGTGCTTGATTCTGAGCAAGTTGCCTGAAAGTTACTCAAAATTACACAAAACTTCCCCCTAAAACTCGAGGAATATACGCAGAAATTGGCAGAAACTGCAAAAACCTGAAAGAAACTGAGCGAGAAAAGAAGAAATGAAGTAATTTATAATTAATTTGCTTTTCTGGGCGAACGAAAATGGATAAAGCAGCTTTGTATAGGAAAAGTTTGCTGTGAACAATGGCATGGATCGTGAAAATTGTTAAGATTGTGTGATGATGATAAGGAATTTGCTTTTTCTAGGAAACCCTGTAGACAATGTTCACTTCCTTTGTGCATCAATCTGGAAGTTATTTACCTTTTTTGTTGTTTTTGTGCTATTCGTATTTACTATTTGATGAAAAAAATATAGAAGATATAAAAAATGTTAGAACTTCTTATCTCTGTGATGTCTATGTTCACTGTTATGGTAAGATTAGATTATAGTGTTGAGTATTAAGGGTGGCATATTTGAAAAAAATAAAAAATTTATTTAAGTACTCATTCAAACAACGTCCCAACTCTTTTCTCACAGCAGATATTGAAGAATTTACAACTCAAATCAAGTTCAACTGATTATGAAACTCACAAAAAATTCTAATTCAGAACAACAAATACCATATCACCAAAGGCTATCAACCATTCATTAAGGTCACGCAGGCATTAGATGAAAGTCTCTCACGAAAATCTCAAACTTTTTGGAGCAAAAATCAAATCTGACCAGTTCGTGCTGATCACTCGATTAAATCTAACCACATTGAATGAAATTTCTACCATACTGATCTTTATTCGTCTGAAGCGAGAATGCCGGCAAAGTTTTCGTTGTGGTTGCTGACGAGTTTATCGGTGGCTTCATTGTGCTGTGGTTTTCTGGATTTACAGATTAATGGCAATGGTTTGTTGGGTAAATTGAAATTTCAAATTTTTCTTAGATATATTGATTTTGGTTAATTTAAATGTTTAATAACTAAATTATTATAGATGATTTTTTCTTTATGGTTGGAGATACCAATGTGAAAGAAAGTAAAAGATTTCAAGTTGTCCCAGGTGAAGAATGTAGTAGAGATTGTCGTGGAGAGAGACCTAAGATTTGCTACTTTGATTGGACTTTGAAGTTTTTTCAAACAATGAATCAGTAAGTGAAGGTATATTTTACAATTGTAACATAAACATTATAGTGTTAAAATATTTCAGTTTGTGCGGCGATTGTAAAAACGGAAGCTTCACTGACTGCTTTCTTCCAAATTGCATAACTGCCGATGGATTTCAAAGGGGATTTATGAGCATCAATTACCAGCTTCCTGGTCCATCAATAATTGTTAGATTTTCTACTCACTTCTTAGAATAAATACTAAAAATAATTTATTATAGGTCTGCCAAGGTGACCAAGTTGTAGTAGATGTCAAAAATGAAATGGAAGGAACAAGTACTTCAATCCACTGGCATGGAATGATTCAGAAATCATCCCCACACATGGACGGAGTTCCATTTATCACTCAATGCCCAATTCCTCACGGTTCGACTTTTAGATACTCTTTCGAAGCAGCTGAGTCTGGTACAAATCTATATCATAGTCATGAGGGATTACAGAAATCTAACGGCCTTTATGGAAGTTTGGTTGTAAAAGATCCCAACGACATAAACTTAAAAGAGTATGATCATGATCTTCCAGAACACGTGATAATTGTTTCAGATTGGATGCACAACATGGCGGAGTTTAATGTACCTGGTTTGGCTTGTTCAATCGATATTTTTAGGACTTTGTTAATTAATGGCAAGGGAAAGGATAAGGTTAGATAATATACATTAAATTTCAATAGTGTCATCAATTTGTTATTTTAGGCAGTCAATTTCACACCATTAGCTACTTTTGATGTTGAGCCTGGTCAAAAATATCGATTTAGAATAATTAATAGTGCCAACAATGTTTGTCCAATAACTGTAAAGGTACTTATATTTCAGTAGCATACATTAAACTAAGTAGAATCCTTTAATATCAAGTTTTTCAGATCGAAAACCACCGAATGAATTTTATTGCTATGGACTTATCAGCTGTGAACCCTTCTCTAGCTGATACTCTACAAATGTCTGCAGGAGAACGATTTGACTTTGTTGTTCACGCCAATCAAACTCCAGGTCATTATTGGATTAGAATGAGATCCGTTGGCCCTTGTTTGAAAACTGGAAGGGTTGTAGAAGGCTTGGCTTTACTTAAATATAATATATCACAGGTGGTTGATAAAAACACACATAGAGATCTACCAAATGAAGACGAAGATTATCCTGTGGGAGTTTTAATGAACTCACCGACTCCCGGAGAAAAAATGGGCTATGCAGCTAATAGCTTAAAGTCGGCACATTATGATAAAGAGTTGGTAGAAACCCCAGCAGATTATGTATTCCATTTAGGTTTCGGAGCTTTTGAAGTTTTTCCGGGATTTGAAATAAAAGATGATCCAATTATGAACTTTGTTGGTGAGAATATAATAGTATACTTTATCTATACAATGTCGAGTTTCAGGGCTCTATCCATATTTCATAAACGAAGATGGAGCAAATGACCTTTAAACTATCTTCGACTCATAACGATACATCACAATACTTTACAGGCACGATAAACAACATAAGCATGAGATATCCTTCCTTCCCTTTGCTAACTCAGCCGGAGAAAATCAATGAAACAATGTTTTGTGATGAAAACAGCAAGCAATCTTGTGTTGACTCGATATGTTTATGCCTACATCGCCTGAAGGTTCATCTCAATTCTATTGTGGAAATGGTATTGTATGACTTTAAATCAGATGGTGAGGGTTTTCAAAATAATATAAACTAATATATAACGTCAAGCAATATGTTGTTGATTATTTTAGGGATTGTTCATCCTGTTCATCTCCACGGTCACCAGTTTATTGTAACAGAGATGAAAATAATTGAGAATAAAGATGAGATTTACAAAAAAATGAAGAGAGTTGATTACACTGGACATCCACCAATTTATAAAGACACCATAATAGTGCCAAACCCAGGATATGCTAGGATAAAGTTTCGTGCTGACAATCCTGGATTTTGGTTGGTTCATTGCCACTTTGAATATCACCTAGCACTTGGAATGAGTCTGGTCTTACAAGTAGGAGAGATTGATCAGATGATGAAACCACCAAAAGGTTTCCCGAAGTGTAATGACTTTCAACCAGATATATTAAATAAGTAATACCGCGGTAAAATATTTAAAACAAACAGAATCGATATGTAGCACCTAATACGCTTTTAAATTAAAAAACATTAAACATGAAAATAATAAAACACTTAACATGTCTGAGATACTGAGTTATTTACTAAATTACACCATGTTGTTCGAATTAATCGAGTGATACAATTTTGAAACATTTTCTACTAATTACAAAGTAATACTGATATCAACATGCTTAATGAAACCAAAAACATTGATACAGGTCAGTTAGAAGACAAATAGTTCATTCACAAATAAAATCAAAATTGGTAAATTTTGTACAGCTTATCTTTTCAAGCGCGCGTCGCGTCATAAGTTGAATTTTTAAGTGGCTATCATCTTAAATAATTTAATTCAAATAACACAATTATACAAATAAGATTATGCATTAGGGTGGACCAATCTTCTATAGGAATGCTATAGTATTAAAAAGTCGTGCTCCCCTGGCAAATTTCGATTTAAAATGACATAAAGAAAATTCACAAAAATTTTTAATTTTTTTGATGGACGTTTAGAGGTCCCCCAACCCACTTGAAATTTTTGAGTTTTTGATGAAAAATATTGAGAATTTTCGACAGAAGCCCTGATGAAATTTCGGAAAAATCTTAATTGTTTTTTTAAGACTTATTATTGAAGAAAATTATCCTGTAATTTGTTTTTAGGTAAATTAAATAACTTGCAAGTTCTATTTATAAAAGTTGTTTGACATCGAGAGTGTGAAAAATTAAAAATCATTCAAAACCATGTAACATCTAAAATATTTTATTAATACCCTTCAATTTACAATTAAAATAAGTAAAAATGTTATTTCTGAGAAAATTCAAAAGATTTGGCAAATTTTTGATGATGCCGAGATGCGTAAATCCACTTTTAGTGGATCAATATAAAAATGGATGACATGTTGTTGTTGTTTTTTTTTAAATTGATTTTTCTTCAAAGTTTATCAACAATTTTTTATTTGATGAACTATTTTGACCTAAAACATAACATTTTCACTGATATAGTTAATAAACTGTGATGAAAATGCACATATGAAAAAAAAAACTCCAGCATGGCATCCATTTTTATGTTGATCCACTAAAAGTGGATTTACGCATCTCGGCATCATCAAAAATTTGCCAAATCTTTTGAATTTTCTTAGAAATAACATTTTTACTTATTTTAATTGTAAATTGAAGGGTATTAATAAAATATTTTAGATGTTATATGGTTTTGAATGATTTTTAATTTTTCACACTCTCGATGTCAAACAACTTTTATAAATAGAACTTGCAAGTTATTTAATTTACCTTAAAAGAAATTAAAGGATAATTTTCTTCAATAATAAGTCTTAAAAAAACAATTAAGATTTTTCCAAAATTTTATCAGGGCTTCTGTCGAAAATTCTCAATATTTTTCCTCAAAAACTCAAAAATTTCAATTGGGTTGGGGGACCTCTAAACGTCCATCAAAAAAATTAAAAATTTTTGTGAATTTTCTTTATGTCATTTTAAATCGAAATTTGCCAGGGGAGCGCGACTTTTCAACAATGTTACATTTTGGTCCACCCTATTATGCATGCAGATCACAGGGGACTTTCTCATGAGTCATTTGACAAATATTGGAAAACATTGGTAGAATAATTAAAAATGAAGAAGGTCGTTAAAAGCTGATCAAAAAGGAAATCTTATGCAATACATATTCTTTTTGGAAATTTCTAAACTGAAATAGAAGCTTATTGTAATTGTGGGCATATCAAATTGCCGTCATAACTTTAGTTCTAATTGATTTTTGCTGTATAAATTTATTTTACTTTATATTAATGTGGGATTTTGCAAAACTATAAAAACAAATTTGGACGTTTATTTTTCAAAATGTATTTTATTTTTTATTCAGCTTCAGTAAGATTTGGTTCTTCTTACGACTAACCACAATTATTCAGGATGAAGATTGTGCAAATTTTCAAAGTGCTAATAGCTTTATCACTTGCCGCAAAGTGCAAAAAGTGCAAGGCTTTCGTAGATATACCTAAATCTGCCGAAGGAATACTTAGTAAGTACTTATTTAAATATTGTTTATTATTGGTTTTTCAATTTTAACCGATTCTGTATCCTCAAAGGACCCTTCTTTGACATCTTAAGTCTCCCAGCTTTACAACAAAATATTTCTGAAATAATACCAGGAGATGAATGCTATAGAGACTGTAATAAAGCTCAACCACAAATTTGTTTCTTTCAATGGACTTTAGAGCTCTATCAAGTACTTGGCGGGTCAGTTTTACTCTCAATCTACGTCTCTTGAATAATGTAGTTTATGAACTATTTTAGGGCTTGTGCTGACTGCAAAGTTGGAAATTTCAGTAATTGCTTTCATCCACAATGCGTGACAGCTGATGGATTTGAGAGAGGGTTTATAAGTATCAATCGCCAGCTTCCTGGTCCAGCAATTCGAGTATTTTTAATAAAGTTTTAAGAAAAATCCTAATTAACAATATTTTCTATAGGTCTGCAAGAACGACTATGTCGTAGTTGACCTCATAAACGAGATGGATGGCTTTAGCACTTCAATTCATTGGCATGGCACCCACCAAAAATCAACTCCTTATATGGATGGTGTTCCGTTTTTAACGCAGTGTCCAATTTCATATGGAACAACGTTCAGATATTCTTTTTTAGCCTCAGAAGCAGGAACGCACTTTTATCACAGTCACTCAGGATTTCAAAAGCTTAATGGAATTCATGGAAATTTAATAGTTAGAGAACCAAAAAAAGAAGATCCTCACCACATGCTTTACGACTTTGACTTGGCTGAACATGAGATCTTACTTACGGATTGGATGCACAATTATGCAGAAATGAACGTTCCAGGTCTTTCACATACTTTGACCACATTTGAGAATATTTTGATCAATGGACGAGGTTTCAATTTAGAGGTAGAAAAGTTTTTGTCTAGAAAAATAAAGCGTTACATAAAAGAATATTTTTATAGAGTAATCCATCAACAGAAGTACAAATGCCTCAAAGTATATTCTATGTCACAGCAGGCAAAAAATATAGATTCAGAATAATTCACAGTGGAAGTTTTACATGCCCGTTCATGGTTCAGGTATTTTATGACAATAATGTCTTTCACGCAACAATACTTACATAGATATAATTCAATAGATCGAGAAGCATCGTATGACTATGATCGCATCTGACTCTGAAAACTTTGAACCTTTAATAACTGACACGTTTCATTTAAACTCTGGGGAGCGATATGATTTCATCTTGGATGCAAATCAAAGCCCAGATGACTATTTTATAAGAGTCACAGCAGGAACAGTTTGTTTTGAATCCTACAATACATTCGCTATCTTGAGATATAATCACACTAAAATGATCAAAGGTAACTCAGTAAAAATAGCCCCAAAGTTTGTAGAACCTTACCCAACAGGAATTGTAAGTATTTTTGAAGTGTAGAACAGTTTTTGAAACTAATTCTCTCTTCACAGACTTTAAACGAGCCCTATTCTGAGCATGAAGTTGAAAAAGAAAAAACTCATTTTCTAATCACAGATTTGAGAGCACTGAAGTACGATATTGATCTTGTAAATGCAGAACCTGACCATCGGTTCCTTGTAGATTTTGAAAATCCGGTCATCTCAAAGGATTTTCTTTTTTCGGGAAGTAATCATCAGAAATACATGTGTAAGTTATGGTTTATTTTTTAATATTTTTTGAGTGAAAGATAATTAATTTAATCTTTAATAAATTAATGAAATAAATAATTACTCCTACTGCTCGAAAAAAACATATTCACATTGAAATTCCAACCTTCGAAAATCAATTAGTTTTCAATTTTATTTTATTCCAATTGCAGCCACTTTCGCCGACGACAACATAGTTGGCTCAATAAACAACATTAGTATGACCTTGCCATCGTTTTCGCTACTAACTCAATCCGAGCTAATCGAAGAGAGCATGTTCTGTGACAAGAACACTATTAAAACCGATAAAATCATTTGTTCTGGCCCAATTTGCTTCTGCCCACACCGATTTAAAGTTAAGATGAACTCGATAGTAGAGATGACTGTAGTGGACTCAACTGATGACTCATTTCATCCTTTTCATTGTATGTTTATGAATTTGTTGATTCGAAATTTCAATGTTGATTTAATTTTAAATCCATTTTTCTAGTGCATGGTCATCGATACGTGGTCACCGAAATGAGTTCTTACAAAGATGATTTTTTGGCTAACAAAGCAAAGATACAAAATGATCGGCCACTTTACAAAGACACTGTGATGGTTCCAAATCCAGGATATCTTAAGATCAAGTTTCGAGCTGACAATCCTGGATTTTGGTTGGTACATTGTCATGTGGAATGGCACTTGAGCTTCGGAATGGGATTCATTTTGCAAGTTGGAGAAATTGATGAGATGGTGAAGCCTCCAAAAGATTTCCCCAAATGTTATGATTTTAAGCCGGAAATTTAAACGTTCAGTCGTAAAATTGTATTAAAATGTTATGTAATCTTTTAAAATATAGTTGCAAAGTCAATAAAGACATATTTTTGATAGAAAATCAAATATCTTGAACGAAATAAAGATTATTGAAAATAAACTCTATTTAAAAATCAATCATTTCATGTTATTTTGTGTCGTACTTAATTTAATTTTTAATTTAATGTTTTGTCGATGGCTTATTCCTATTATTCTTTGTATTTTTGAAATTTTAAAATGAGAAACACAAAAATGTTAAATATTTCCTTATATGAAGGACTTCCAAGAATAATGGGACTTTTATTAAGTGAATAATTCTTTTGAACATCATAAATCTTGAACATTAAATTAAATTATGGCTTAAATACTGCGTTTGCTAACAAATCGAAAAAGGTATTAAATATATTTTGCAAATTATTCGCTATAAAACGCTATTATCAATTTTATTTTCAGAACGTTCATCAATTATTACCAATTTAAAAAGAATTGACCATCAGCAATTTCAAAATCAATTAAAAAAATAATTATCTTCCAAATATAAAAGCCGAAAACTTCAAGTTGATGGTCCAGTCGTGTTTTAAAATTGTAACGGAATAGTTTAATTAATTACTCGGTAGCTTCTCTTGAGTTGCTGCTCAGAGATGATGAAGAAGCACTTTATAGTGGTCGTGGTTCATTTGGCTTTGATAACAAACTGTTTGTGCTTCCTTAATTTTCCTTTTGATGCTGAGAGTATGCTAGGTAAGTGCTAACATTTTAATAACCTATATGGTTGCGGCAAATGAATATATAATTTATATTCATGTTTCGAATTTTGTATTAAAGGATTAAATTTCGGATTAAGTTCTAATTAGAAATGACAAAACTATTTGAACTGTGAAATTAGGGATTTGAAATAATATTTCTCAGAACTGAAATGGATTCAAGATTTTAGAAAATTACAATCGTTGCCTAATCTTGAATTAAAAGTCATAAACTCAACAAATAATTAGATACGATTATAATAAATTTTTTTTTCAGATGACTTCCTACATGCTTTACATCCTCCACAATTTAAAAATAATTCTAACATTGTCGTAAAAGAAGTTGTGGATGGTGAAAAATGTAACAGAGCTTGTGAAGTTGGTGAAGTCCCAAAAATGTGCTATTTTAAGTGGACAATGGAGTTTTACAGTGTTATGGGAGGGTAAGTATAAGTTTTCACTTTATCTGTGCTAGATATTGCTTTGAAAAACTTATGATTGATAATTTGATAATATCCATCATAGAGCCTGCAATAAATGTTCTGCCGGCAACGAGAATGATTGCTTTCATCCCCAATGCGTGACAGCTGATGGCTTTGAGAGAGGGTTAATGAGCATCAATCGTCAGCTTCCTGGACCAACTATTCGGGTAAACGCTTCCAATATTCCATCTTATTTCCTAAATGAATTTATCATTTTAATTGCTTTTCTGTCTACGAACTCATCAAACGCCCAATATCGATGAAACCCTTAAAATCTTCAAAGGTTTGCAAAAACGATTTTGTAATAGTGGATTTGACAAATGAGATGGATGGTACTAGCACAAGTATCCATTGGCATGGCATATCGCAGAAAAATACACCATTTATGGATGGAGTGCCTTTTCTAACGCAGTGTCCCATAGAGTATGGAACGAGTTTTAGGTATAAATTCCAAGCAACTGATACAGGAACACACTTTTATCACTCACACGCTGGACATCAAAAAGCAAATGGAGCCTATGGAGCCTTGATCGTACAGGAACCGAAATCTGATGATCCTAATAAAAGTTTATATGATCTAGACTTGCCTGAACATGTGATTTTTACATCTGACTGGATGCATAATTACGCTGAAATGTTTGTGCCTGGCTTACCAAGCACATCAACTAATTTACGGAATATTTTGATCAATGGCAAAAGTCGTTTCAATGGGGTATTTATATATAATGAATCATCATCGAAACTCTTCTCAAATATAAATTAATTGATTTTAGTCTATGACGCCTTTAGCTGTATTTAGCGTGGAAAAAGGAAAAAATTATCGGTTCCGTTTTATAAATTCTGCCAGCATGGTTTGTCCTTTCGAAATGAAGGTAAATTATTAAAAATAAATTATACCGTCACAGTTTAATGTTTAAAAGCTTTTCTTTTTTTAGATTGAAAAACACCGCATGAAACTGATTGCAACAGAAGTACATGCTGTTAAACCTGTCCACTTTGATACAGCGTTTGCAACTTCCGGTGAAAGGTTTGACTTTGTTTTAGAAGCCAACCAAAAAGAGGGTGAGGAATATTGGATCAGAGTTCGTGCGGTTGGACCTTGCAAGTATTTGCAGATAGAAGCTTTTGCTGTTCTAACTTATAACAAAAATGGTTCTGCTGCTGCCTTCACTAATAAAACAATGCCAAGCTTCACAAATGATTTTCCGAAAGGAGTTGTTAGTATTTTATAAATATTATTTAGAAAATTTTAAAAATATGAACAACATTTCTAGTTTTTCAACAACCCGAAATCTAGAAACTCCTCTCGATACTCTGATGATCTGCCAATTACCGAATTAGAATCTTACTTGTATGACCAAGAGCTTGTAGAGAAGAAAGCTGATAGTTTGCTTTTTCTGAATTTCATGACCCCAATTCTAGAGACTAGTAAACTTTTTTCAGGAGACAATACAATCAAATTTATGAGTAAATTATCATTTACAGCATAAAACATAAATAATATATTAGTTTAATCTACATTTCTTTACACAGCCACTTCAGACAAAATAAATGAGAACAGAGTTGGAGTCATTAACAACATAAGTTTCACATTCCCATCATTCCCTTTGCTGACACAATCTAGCCAAATAAATGAAAACATGTTTTGTAGTGAGCCAAAGAAGAATACAAAGTGTCCAAGAGAGCCACACTGTTTTTGCACTCACCGACTCAAGTTCAAGCTGAACTCCATCATAGAAATGGTCATCATTGATATTGCGGATCGTGAGTGAACTATTTAATTCTTACATGAGTTGCATGTTTACAAACGAGTCCCTATGAACGTTTATAATTTATGTAAATTTAATTAACAACACATTGTTCTTTTTACAGAAATGGGCGAGTTAATTCATCCTTTCCACTGTAAGTATGGTTGACTATTTTAAATAGATTAAAAAATAGAATAATTACATTACAATCAATTTCTTTTCCAATTAGTGCACGGTCATCATTTCATTGTAACTGAAATTGGTACCCACCCGGAAAACATGACAGTTGAGAATCAGAAGCTCTTACCAGCAATTCCAACTTTCGGCAAGCGAGATAAAGCTCCTCCTTACAAGGATAACATAATTGTGCCAAACAGGGGATTTGTAAAGATCAAGTTTCGAGCTGATAATCCAGGATTTTGGTTGCTTCACTGTCACTTGGAGTGGCACTTGGCGATTGGAATGGGATTAGTTGTTCAGGTTGGTGAAATTGATGAGATGGTGAAGCCTCCAAAAGATTTTCCAAAATGTGGAAACTATATGCCAGAAATTAAATGGCCTTGAAATACTATTCTCTAAAACATTGTGTAACTTTATTAATTATTATCCATAATGTTCATACTTTTATTCAAAAAAATATATAATCCTGTGAAGGGACTTAGACATCTCTCAAATATCATTTTGAAACAAGCTGATCATCATCAATAGTTTTCAGATCAACAAACAATGACACATACTTTTATTGACTAAAAAGAGTAAATCAGTTACCATAAAGCATTATGTTCAATTTTCAATAACGTCCATAGAGAAATAAAAATTGCAAATATAGCATTTTAAATATGAATTTACAGGTTTTATTGAATAGCAACCACATAAATAATCATTATGGAATGCTTCAAAAAACATGAGTTAATCATAAACAATGTAGCATAGTGATAAAAATTCATTTATTTCATGATAATGTTCCTTTTGCATGCAGAGGAGATAATATTAAAGGTCACCCTTCTACACCAACCCACATTATTGCAACCTCACAGCAATTAAAATATTACACCACATCACATCGCTCCATTGAAAACAGTCAAAACACAATTTTCTAATTTGTTAAACTGATGAAAGCAGAATCAAATAAATGAAGTGTGTGACTGAAGTGCCTTCAAGAGAGCTTCAAAAATGTCTCAAAGTGCTTCAAAATACCATAAAGTGCCTGCAAGGGTGCACGCGTTGTAAAACTTTGTAAAACTGGATATGTAAGAAATGGCATGATGAACCCTTAACTAATTTTAGAAATATGTCCCGGTTGATTGTGAATCACAAAAGGATAGAAGGCAATAAGGGTGTTTCCCAACACTCCCAACATATGCCAGCAAAATGTCTTCCATTATCTTCTATTGTCAACCCTCTCAATCATTGAAATTTTAGAAAACTTTGTAAATTTGTTAAAATTTGTTAAATTTAGTGAAAGTTGTTGAGTTTGCTTCAATTTAAAAAGCAGGGTAGCTAAAAAGTTTTGTACCGAACTATAGTGTAATATTTTTTGTGTTTACTCAGAAAAAATGTGTATCATCCCTCTGTCCTGATTTAAAATTCTACTTTTATTCCTCCCTTCATTTATTTTATTGGACAACTGAGAATTTATTTGCCCGCAAAACGTCTTGCAATCAAAAATGTCATTATTTTCTGATTCATAGAAATTTCCTTCAAGGCACAATTAAATTAAATTAATGGCTTGGCTTTGAGGCATTCCATAATATTGTTGTTTTATCACAAGAACTCAACGGTAAAAAATTCAAAGAAATTCTGAAAAATAATGAAAATAAAGAAAATTCTATAATGATGGTAAATTGGTATTATGATGGCTTTTTATTATTTATACAAGCATTAAAGGAGTTTCCGGAGTACATTTTATCTTTTTTTAATTTTCTTGAGGATTCCTGGGAATTCTAAGAGATTATATTAGGTAGAATAGCTTTATTTGCTCATTTTATTTAATAAAATCATACAAAAACCTCGACGAAAAACATTACGCAAGATTATCTGAGATCCCTTTTTTATCCCAAAATTATCATTTCTTATATCGTTATGGCGGGCTTGGTTGGTTAGAAGATAAAATTAGGGCAACATTTTCGATTACAGCGAAAATTATTCTTGTTACAATTCCCCTGTCGATGTGATCGAGAAAATAAAGTAAAATCATAGAATTTTTCACAGTGAGTATACAGCATGAAGGATCAAACAGGAAAATTGTTTATACGCTCGCTTATACGTGCTATGCTCCTTGTAAGTTGCCATCACACTCGTGAAACTGTTTTATCTGGCATTATCTGGTGTTATAGTCATGTTTTTCATGCAAATTATCAAATTTACATTTAAATTAGCCATCAGCTCTCATATTTTATGCTTGGCAAAACGCTTTCACATTTTGTTTCAGTGAAAATTGGCAAAATGTAACGAATTTCCGCTCAGAAGCATAAAATGATGCAGTGATGCATCTCTCTAGCTATGTCATGAAATATTCCGTATAGCTGCCTTGAATATATTTTGTAGATGAAATTTCTATTAAAAATAGGGATGTGGTTTATTCGCCATGACTTTTTTGTTGAATAAAATTAAATTTCCTGACTGCATGATTTATTATTAAAATTTTTAAAATTGCTGTTGTTTAACAATGTGGCTATTTTCTAGAACAGTTCAGCATATTTGTCTTAGATTTGGTTTTCAGAACGAATTAAACTTATTTAAGTGATTGCAATTTATTATTAAATGCATCTATTTTCCATATTAGGTATGTTTCAGTTCGGTTACATGTTCATTAATTATGTTCAAAAATTGCTTCCTGCTTTGCTCAATTTCCTTATATATCTTATTGATTAATTTATCTCGATATCAAAAATTCAAGTAGATTCGTGTTTAGCAATTATTGAGCAAAGATTTCATCACTTCTCTGTTTACAAAATATCCAACATTGATTTGCTTTATTTTCTAGAATCTATAGATTAGAATTAACATTGTAAATCAACAGCTATCTTCTTTAATGTTGTATCTTCTGTATCTTATATGTATCGATTCAACCTGTTAACAGAAAGTTAACACATAAAGGTATCACATTGTGATATGCATGCATGTAGCTTTTATTTGTAAGTTCGCACGATTTGGTGCTTTTGATCTGATAGCGCATAGGTTGTATCAATTTATAATCTTTATTGACTTTCCAAAAATTCTAAATTACCGAATTAGGATTTCCAGACAAAACCCATTAATTTTGATTGAAGCGTTAAATCGAATGGCTCTTGAACATGCCATGAATCTTCAATGTGTTCGCATTTATAACTTTTCAAATTTCTCCCAATTCTCTGATTCAAATTACGATTTTGGAAGTTTGTGAGCAAAACAAAATACTTTTTGGGTTCATCTTTTTAAAGAGAATTTTCCGAATAAACAAATTAATGAAAATAAAGTTCTTGGAATTTTACGAGTTTTACGAGTTTTTGGAAAAAGGGATCCATAGTGGTTCATTAAAGTATTAAAATATTTAGTTAGTCTAAAGAATTTACAAAATGCTAGCAGAATAATCACAACCTATAAAAATTATGGATGCTAGAGAGGATATTCAGCTAATAAAATTCTAAAAGTTTCCTGAAGAGCTTTACCAAGACAAAGTTATAATTGGGATTGCGGTTGCCTAATGAATTAGAAATAACTTGAAAATTTGTTCATATTTTTGTAAAATATGAGTGCAAATATTTGAAAATATAATTACTCAAGCGAAGTTTTCGTTTTCAATTAGAGCGCGTTTCCATCAAGTACGAATTTGTATCCCACATTGTTCATCAATGGTTCTCCACATTTTAGTCCAATTTCAAATTTTACATCATTATTTTGTTAGAATGGGTAAATTATACATTTTCTATTTTATTATTATTTTATATGAAAACTGTAAAACTTGAATAAATTAAACATAAACTAAGTAAAGTGAAATAAGTTCATTTGAAACTTCAAACATTGCTCAAGCACCTTTTTTACAAAAAATCCCTTGATGTTGTCTAGAACCATGAATTAATTATCTATCATCCGTTTGACCGTTTGAGCGTTTGATCAACCAAGTATCATAAAACACGCGAAACACAAAGGGCAACCTGTCTGCTGAAAAAGGTGAAAAATTATGCAACAATCATATTTATTTTTAAGTTAAAAAAATTATTTTCCCACATTTCATCTCAAATATCTTTAATAAAGCAAATGAGCAAAAACTGGTGAAAATTGTAAAAACTCAGCAAAAAATGTATTGTACATGTGTACCTTTCAATTGTACAATTGTACAATTGTACCTTTCAAAATTCATATGAAGCATTAAATTTGTATTAAACGCAAGAATCGCAAAAAGTCT
Organism: Parochlus steinenii; assembly: GCA_038502155.1. Taxonomy (NCBI): domain Eukaryota; kingdom Metazoa; phylum Arthropoda; class Insecta; order Diptera; family Chironomidae; genus Parochlus; species Parochlus steinenii. Next base: position 3,358,078 of record JAXCIN010000048.1, on the reverse strand, counting down.
ACACAAAAATCAAATGAGATGGAAGAGATGGCTGATGTGGCATTTTAGTATGATCCAAGGATAATTCCAAATTTCGGATATTTGGAATAAATTGATGTTGAACATATGCTAAAGGTTCTTAATCCTAAAACCGCCCCTTGAGCACTTTGAACCACTAGCCACTGGTTGATTTATGATGAAGGTAGACGACGGAAAAAATTTTGAAGGATATGCTTAGTAATGTGGAATTCATAAACATAAATCAGGAGTGTATAATATCTACAGGTGTGTAAGAGTACAATGTACAAGGTTGTTGAGACGGTACTTGTGAAATATCTCATTAAATTTATAAATTTCCGTTTCAATTATTTTCAGTAATAATGATGCTAACCATCAGATCAGGTGGCGATGGACATTTTTTTCATTTATTTCAATGATTTAACTATAAAATCTTCTATTTGATGCTACTAGATGTTTTGCTATTATTTCAGTGAGATGAAAATTTATTAAATGCGCCAACATTTACGTGACCAGACGGAAGGGCCATCAACCACTTGAAGTACTTAACCTACTACCATCACAAGCAAGAACAGTCACGTTCGATTGACAAGTGGTATTTTAAATTGTGGATCTTTCTGCATTTACTAGATATATCATAAAGTTACTTATATGAACCAGACAACTTGAATTTTATCATGAGTCACCTTGAACCAATCAACAATTGTACCATTATCTTTTTTTAAAACTTCATTGTATTAAGGGAGATGATATCGCTTTCATGGCAACGGAACGAAGTAATGATGAAAAGGTACTCAATAACTCTTTTAAAATAATCTGTACATCAAAAACTTTCAGTTGTAATTTGTTTATTTTGCTTATAATTAAAACTTTTTACTCCCACTTATCAGGATAATTTGACTTTTATACATTATTTTGTGTAAATCCAAAAATAGACAGCAATTCTTCATTTTGACATAAATAATTAACTTAAAGATAATGGAAAAGTTGTGCGGAAACTTCTTCCAACTATTTCCCAGAAATTCTCTTTTTAAAACGAGAGTTTCATGATTCTGAAGACAAACAATAAAAGCTCCAATTAAAAATTATTGTGAGATGAATTGAAGTATACATCAAATTGTTTTATCAAATGCCTGGAAGAAATAGAAACAATGAAACGATGAAGTATTAATTTAAAGCAGAGAATTTCCAGATTTTTTGTTTTTTCTGTCCATTGTGGAATCTCTTAATCTTCCCATTTCCCTTTGTTTTTTCTGTAATTTTATAATTTATGATCCCTGTGGCAAAAATTAAAAATTACTTTCATTTGCTTCACTGAAAAAAATATTGCTTCAAGTTTCCTTTCCATTTTACGGGCATAAATCTTGTTACTCGTCTTTTATATTTTCTCACCTAATTAATATTTTTAATAAATTGTCAGAAATTTCAACGATAACAATAAATTTCAGGAATATTTATCAGGAATGTTAGGAAGTTGTACAATAATGTTACATTAACATTTTATTCAAACAAAAGATTAATTTTGAAAGTATATTAAAACTGGCGTAAATTAGATATACTGTGACTTTGATTTAGATTATAAAACTTTTCCACTGTGTCTTCTTGAAATGAATATATTTTAATTTTTAAATTATAAACTTTTATACAAAAGATAAGACATGGATGGATATTATAAGAAGGTGTTCATTATTAATATTAAGGAAGTTGGAAGATTTTACAAGTCAACGGAAGTAAATAAATACGGTGTAGTATTTATTTTCAGCGAAACTTTATTATTTATTTATACATATTTTTTGAGGATATTTGAAATAATTTAAGAAATATCTATATTTAAAACTAAACTACAATAAGCTATATTAAACAATTTTTTTAAAACATCCGGATTATATAAAACAATTTAAATTAGTGAAACTCTTGATTAAGAATAGTTCAATTAGCGGACCATAATCAATGCTTATAAGGATGAAACGATTTTCAACAACAGTGGTATGGTTTTAACAAAATTTGCTTGAATCGAACTTTTATTCCTGAATGTATGTCAAGATTAATCTGATCTAGCAGACAGAGAAAACAGAACCTAATCAATTTTTATACATGTAGTCGACATGTAGAGAGAAATTATGGATTGCTTTCGGGATAACTTTAAAATATTTATAAAACGTAAGATTTTCAATCTCACATCGTAATTCTTCATTTGCGCAAGAATATTGAATCATTAATGTAATTGATGGAATTTTAAATTTTGCTGATGATGAAGATCTGACAACTATAAGCGCAGAGTTTTTAAAACTCAATGTGAAAGCTGTATGCGATTTTTGTATGTTTTATGTTAATACCAAATTGTAATAAAAATGCATTCTGAAACCAATTAGAGCTTTTGCAATTTTTTTTAAAATATAAACACATTTTTCAACATTTTTGAATGTAGAATCACATTTTTCATCTAAAAATATTTTTAAAAAACTTTGACAGAAACCTTTGAAGTTCATTTCACAAATTGCCAGTACATTGCCATTTACTATAATAGAAATACTTTCAACATAGCAAACACAATTTAAATAAATTATCATCGATGTTCTACATTTAAAATTTCATGTATGGTATGAGAAATTTTCCACCCAAATAGATTTGCAATTGCTTTTTTGAAATTATTCAATTTTATTAGATTTTATTGAAGTTTTGTAGAGTTTGGATAATTTGAATTAAATTCATGCAAATCGATTTTTGGATTGAACTTAAATCGTGCTCTTTTTCAAAACAAAACTCTGCTTTGAAGCCTTTTCTATGGAGAATCGCATGACTCTCAGATCTCAGCTTTTATGGCAGATATTTGATAATATTTTTCTATTCTGAATTCATCAGCACAATCAGATCAGAGCTTACTCACACAGAAAGTCGTAAATATATGAAAGTACGTAAAAGCATGAATTTTGTCATATTGTATTCATGAGCATAAAATTCTCGACAAAACTTTGGCGAAACGGAAACACATTACATTTTATTAATAATTTCATAAATTCCACAAAATCCATAAGACCCGGAAATTCCATAAATTTGATTACGCAATGAAAAGAAATTACTTGTCTCTGAGAGCATAAATCCTGCTTACATTTAATTTTAATGGATCCTTGTTATTGAAATTGCTTGCTCTTTTTGCTTCCCCAACAAACAAGAATCATTAATTCCCTTGCTGGATATATATAAATAATATGGTTAAAAAAACTTTTATCATAAAATATATGGAAAACAGAAATTAAGAAATTTAACAAATTCAAGCGAAATAAGGAAAATCTAATCAGCGAGGCAAAATTAAATTAATGCTTAAGCAGTAATGAAGCTAATTTGAATAATTACAATAGTAGGGGAAGTGGCTTATAAATATGCATTCAGCATCTTCAACAGGGGTTGATCGAAAATTGGCATATGGCAGCCTAATTTATTTATTTTTACTTACATCTTGTAGTCTTCTAGTCGAACGAATCTGAATTATTTTTTGCACCCTCTAACTTAATTTTTTGCTGATGTTCTATAAGTTTTACATAATGTAACAAATGTGGTCTTGGAAATTTAACAACATTTTTCTTATTGCATATAATCCAATTTACTCTTAAAACCTAAAACCTAAAAATAATACTTTGTATTCTGTCTTATTGATTTACAGTATTCTCAGAAGATTTCGGTTGCTTCAGGGCTCAATTAAATATTATTTGAATAAATTCCTAAAATTCCGTTAATATTTCTTATTGGATCCAAAGACACGAAGGACAAAATATTTATGGCTGGTATTTTATGATCAAATTTATGATTTATCGAAAATAAACAATTTATGTCTTATTTATGAGCTTTTGTTTTTTCTTATCAATAGAATATCGAATTCATGAATCTAAGAAAATCATAATATTTATGGAATTCATGTATTTATGAATTTTATGGGGTCACAAACAATTTACTCCATATTTAACAATCTTCATCCTTAACAAATAACTGAAAGAAATTCTGACTGGTTAACAAGCATGAACAATATATAATCTTTTAAGTAATGCTTCACTGCCTCAAATCTCTTTTAAATTACCTTTCAAAGATGCACGAACAATGTAATTCTTTTTTAATTTCCTAAGAAGTTCTCAAGAAGACTGTAAGGATCTTAGAGTGTTTCACAAAATGCGTGGATAATTAAGTTATCCTGGAAAAAAGTCTCGGGGGTGGATGAATAAATTAAATTTGAATTTTTTTAAATTTGAAGTTTTTTTCTTTTTTATGATTATTTTGGTATTTTTCTTTTTTGAACAGAATGATGATATGAATTGTAAACTGGAAATGAATTTTCTCTTGAATTTGCCAAGTTAAGCACAAACAAAACTTATTCAGAACGCGGAAATCCAATAATGTTCCCTTCAACTTTTATTACAATCTGCTGACTACCAGTTACCGCATAATCAACCTCATTTGAATTTTATATCACTTTCTCCATTTGCCTGAACTTTTATACATAAATCACAAAAATGTCAAAATCAATTTTCTACAAAAAATGGTAAAAACTGCAGGCATCGTTAATTGATTGGGAATTGGCTGCTTGATTTCCAGTCTCATATTTTTATGATCATAGACCAAATTTAGGACATAAAGTTCAAACCACAAAGCAACAAAACATATCCTGACAGTTCGGTTTGATTGCATTGCAAATAATTTGATTTATTACAGTTCATCCTCTCAGTTCCACAAACCAACAAAATTCACAAATAAATTTGATGACAAACAATGAGCTGAGTCTACATCTCAGAACTCTTGGATAGTTTGGTTAGGTTAGTTGGCATTGTTTTATTGTTTCGTAGTTGGATATATTGATTACGGAAGTCAGCGTTTGACCAAGTTTTACGGTGATGCAAGTAACTGAATGTTTAACTCAGGCAAATGGTTGAAAGTTGACCTGGGAGATCATCAGGAAATATGAAATGTTTGTAACTTTGATATATGATAACTGGTGAATTGTTTAAGGAAGATTAAATCCTATGAAATTTGAAGTAGACAATATTTTTAGTTAATATACCGTGGTAAACTAAGAATATGAAGTACAAACCTCGAAATTTAATACTACTTGATATATTTGAAATAAAAAATTATAACTGAAGAAAATCTTATAAAATTAATCACAACACGGGCTGGTTCCTCCAAGCATAGTTGTATTGTACCATACCGGCTTTTATCTAACTCACAACTGCCTCAATTTATGGCTGGCAAAAGAAGCTTCATCTCGAGCAATTTTCCTGTACCACAAGCGTGTGCGAAATAATCACGAAGCATCTCGTATTTACTCTGGCAAAGATAAATTGTTATCATGCCACATTCTGCAAATATTTGCATATCATTAAATGTTATAACGTGCGTATCATATGTGTCTCCATAGCATAAAAGTCCTTCACTATAGAGTTACAGAAGTTGAGAGGCTCATGCCTTGGTTTTCCTGCAATAAATGTGAAAATGTTACTGAGCAAGTGAACAACTGATAACGGCGACAAAATGCTTGCCAAGAATCATAAAATGTGCTCAGCCATTATTATTCATATGGCTGTGCTGATGCTCGCTTTCCTCTTTGCCATTTTTATTACTGATGTAATCAACTCGCATAAATAGTTGGAAATTGAATAGCTGCCAACTAAGCAATTGTTCTGATTGGAATAAAAAGGAAATTGGATTCTTTATGTTTCTAAACTTATTTGAAGGGAGTTGACATTTTTATATATTAATGAGGAATTTATTATGGACACATATCATACACAAAGGGTTCATGTGTTACGATATCAATTATACAAATAATCGATCAATTTAAATTACTTTTCAACTCCTAAAGCATGAAGTATTCTAGCAAATCCCCGATTGAAAAAACTTGATATAAAAAAAACTCATTTAAAAATTTTAAATGTAAACACACCCTCTAAAATTTTTTGAATTTTTACATAAAAAATCAGTCTCGATCGCCGATTGTGATCCTATTACGATGTCCCCTTGCTTAAAAATGTACAATTGCCTTGACAAAACATCAAATCTGTAAAAATAATCGCAAAAAGGTAGCAAATCTCAAAAACTGATTTCTTTCCTTAATGGCTCGAGAAAATTGGCAATTATACGAAAGTCCCGTAAATCTTGGAATTGCCAGCCATAAATAATTTCCCAGATCCTTAAATTCCGTATTCCAGAGATTCGTGCCGCCAGCCAAAAACTCACGGAACTGTAATACGCCGTATTTAATTGTTGTCGTGACGAGAGCTCGTTCTAGATTTTTTTTCTGCCGTGAGCTGTAAAATTTGGCGTATAGCTGAGTTATGGGTGGATTCCTCGGCACCTAGCATTTGCTTGCGAGCTGATGAGGATTTATTGAACCTTGTCAATCGTCTGCTGAAAAGTAATAAATTTTAAAGGATTGAGTTTTATCTGAGAGCTTGGAGGATTGAAGCAGATTGAAGCATCGAAGCAGTGTTTTCTAATGATGTATTCAATAAATTTGTAAGCAGTATGTAAGCTTCATTTTAAACAGCTTGTCGTAGATCTTTCTAAATTTATGATAATGATCGATTTCAGATTCTTTGAAGTTAGAATAAACAAAGATACTGAAAGGGTTAGAATAAATGCTTTGTTGAAATTATTAACATTAAACGATTTTAATGCGCATAAAATGTTTTAAGTTGAAGAAAAATATATTCCGAGACATACATTCTCCTTATTCTTGTAAAACTGTTACAAATATGTCTGAACGAAGTATAATTTGTTTGACGCTGAAAACATTTTGAATTTTTTGTTTTTGTTTTAATAATCCAATTAAACGTTGTTGGGCTCTTGTACTAGATTCACTCGTTAATCCAACAATAAATTTCACTTGAACTTATTCAAGCTTATCACTGCAATAAAAAAATCTCTACAAAAACAAATATTTATCAATCACACACTTTTTTGTATAAATACACATTTAAGATACGATCTTTCGCTATATAACCAAATGAAGTTGGAAGGCTCGCACTACACTTTTAATTGTTGATGAGAAATGGTGTAGTCAATTAAAATAAAAATAAGTTAAATAATCATTATAATGAGTATAAAAATATTAGTACTGTTTTTTGTGTGTTTGGCTATGTGTTAGCTAAACTAGATACATCTGCTGGTGAGTAATAGAGACATCATGTCTTTTCCTAGGATGATCGTACAAAAAAACGAATAAAAATTATTTTTATTAAGTAGATCCCGCTTCAAGTCCAACTCCTTTAAACCTAACTCAATATCCCGGTGAAAATTGTTTTCGAACATGTACTGGGAAAATTGAAGACAAAAGGATTTGCTATTGGGAATTTCACATGGAACTCTATGCAGCAATGGGACCTGCTTGTGGAAACTGTGCGAATGGTCAAAGAACAGACTGTCTCAATGAACAATGTATAACTGCTGATGGTTTAGAAAGGGCAGTATTGAGTATTAATAGAAAGATCCCTGGACCAGAGATTCACGTTTGTCGAGGAGATCAAATTATTGTAGATTTGATAAACAATATGGCTGGACTTTCATCAACATTGCATTGGCATGGTTTTCATATGAGGGATACTCCTTGGATGGATGGTAAAATATTTTAAGTGTAATAATATTTTAAGTTTACTCATACATTTGTCTAATCATTTTCCTAGGTGTGCCATATCTCACTCAATGTCCAGTACAGTATGCCTCTACATTTCGTTATGTCTATGAAGCTACTGAATCAGGAACTTTATGGTATCACAGCCATTCTGGTTTGCAAAAGGCTGATGGACATTATGGTGGATTAGTAGTTAGAGACTCTTCTTTCCGCGAATTTAACATTCATGAGTATGATCGAGACTTAAAAGAACATTTGATCGTGATTGCTGAATGGATGACAGATTTAGCTAATATGTACTGGCCTGGTTTACCATCAAGAGGAAATGGAATTAGTCCTTCAAATATATTGATTAACGGTTTGGGAACTGTTCGAAATGTAAGACATGCCCAAATTTGTAATTATTTTTAATAACTGAAGTCTTTATTTTAAAATAGCTGACTACAAGGAAATCAATTACAAAGACTCCTCTTGCAGTCTTCAGGGTAACAAAAGACTTGAGATTTCGTTTCAGACTTGTAAATGCTGGTAGTCATGTGTGTCAAATGATGATTGAGGTAAACTTATGTCAATTTATGCTATAAGTGATTTACAAATATCGTCTATATTTTATTTGGTGTATAGATTGAAAGTCACAAATTGAGAGTTATCGCTACAGATTCTTTTGCAGTTCAGCCTGAAATTGTCGATGCTATTTATTCAACAAGTGGGGAGAGATATGATTTTGTGATAGATGCCACTAAGCCTATTAGTGACCAAGGTACATATTTGAAAATAAAATATGATCAAAAAAGGTAAAGGCATTGATTGACGTACCAATAATTACTTATATTTTTAACAGACAACTACTGGATAAGAGTTCGTGCAGTTGGTAATTGTGCTACAAACGGCAATGAGATTGAGCAATACGCTGTATTGTCTTATGCAGCGAGCTCAATTAGTAATGCAAACTTGTCTTATCCATTAAGAGATTTTCCTGCCTATTCTGAAACATTTAATCGCAAAATTGTATGCATTTACTAAATCTATTTAATATTCGTAAATTTCCTTGAATGCCATTCTAATCAGCAACTAGGTCATCCCACTGCTGTTTGCAATATTGAAGGAGATGATGATTTTTGTGTTTCTGATTTAATGGCATTTGTTCAAGCTCCAAATATAGTTGATGAAGTCCCAAATGAAACCATATACCTAGGATTTGATGTTAGCCGTCTCATCAATAATGAAGTTTTTAAACCTAACACTTATTATTCCACATATATGAGTAAGTTCGAGTTCACATTTTCAATTTATACCAAAACTTATAATTGATATTAATCACAGATATACGAAGCAATTTGTTATTTGGAGCACACATCAATGGTATTTCATATCATTCTACACCATTTTCACTTCTAACTCAGCCTGAATTAATTACGCCCTCAACTTTTTGTGATGAAGAAAATCTACCAAATAGCTGTGCTGGCTCCTCGCTTCCATGTTCATGCACCCATCGCATAAAAATAAAGCTTAACTCAATAGTTGAGTTAGTTATAGTTGATGAAAGTGCTACAATTGGGCGCACTACACATCCATTCCATGTAAGGTTTCTATAGTTTATTAATATCAATTTGTTTAAATCAATACAATTTTAGTTACACGGCTACCAATTCTACGTTACTCAAATGGGTATGAGTCCTAGTGGAGATCCTATGTCTGTAGCAATGGCAAAATCACTAACTAGTTCAAAATCACTGCGTAAAGTTGGTTACTCATTGCCACCTCTAAAAGATACTGTTGCAATTCCAAGTAAAGGTTTTGCGATAGTTCGATTCAAAGCAGATAATCCAGGATTCTGGCTTATGCATTGTCACATTGCATGGCATTTATCTTCTGGAATGGGTCTTGTTGTGCAAGTAGGAGAAATTGAAGATATGGTTCAAAAGCCTGAAGGTTTTCCAACTTGTGGTGATTTTAAGCCTGACTACTTTTAAAATATTTATTATTTTCTATTTATGTACAACTTTAGAGAAAACATTTTTATAATAACTGAATGTACCTTATATGTGGTATTTTATCGGATAAATTGAGTAAAATATATTATTTATTGAAAAAATAAGCAAAGAATAAATTTTATTAGTATAGCTTCAAGATGTAAATATTTTGCATAATTTGGAAAAATGGAAGCAGTTTTCAATTTGTATTTTTTTGCAACCAAGTTTGTAATCAAGTTGCCAAATTGGTGAGTAGATTTATTTGATTTCTTAGAATTTTAACAAGCTGTGTTTGTTCAGGACTCCTTTGAACGCAATTAGATATTCAAAAATCCACAACAATTTTACAATTTTAACATATTTTCAACATTCAAATCACTCAACTTAACAGTCCAAACCAAAATTTATGCAAATTACAAAGTTATTTGTAAAAAAACGCAAGAAACCCAAAGAACTCCAAATCCCAAAGCAAACATAGACCCGTAAATTGGCAGCTCGAACATTTTGAATGTAGCTACAATTGAATTTAGAACCAAGTTTCCCTACGGAAAGCAATTTGGGTTCAACTTGGTTGATTAACTCGCCAACTTTGCTAAAAGTACAAAAATTCGACATAAATTACACGAAAAATTTAACAAAAAAGAATCCTTCATCAATACATTTTTTATGCTAAAGTACTCACAACATCCAACATCGAGTTTCTTTTATTTGTTTCTTTGCCACTCAGGAACTCAACCACTCAAGCAGAAAAAAGTTTTGCATAAAAGAATGTACAGGGAAATTTGTAAATTGCTCGCAAATTGTTCAGATTCGTGTTAAAATTGCAGGAAGGTGGATTGAGTTTTGTCGAAAAATTTGGATTTAATAACCATGTTAATAATTTGTAGATTAAGATTAGATTCTTGAATGCTCAGCCCAACTGTTCCTTTGAATTTATTCGACAAAACTTGTCGAGTTTACTTGAATACTAGAAAATCAGTCTTTATCCCTGAAAACTTGAAATGTGGATTTGAAAAGTTTGTTAGCTGGAAATTTGCAAAATGCGAAAACTTTTGCTGTTTACGTTCATGTACATTGTACAATTGCTGTTTACTAACATTAGAATAATGAAAAAGTTCTTTGTACAGGTGCACAGTAATACGAGTTTTATAGAAAAATGAAGCAATTTTTCAAATCTAAAAATATAATGTGAAAAAGCAAATTAGACAACAAATAATAAAATGAATTGTCTATTTTGCATCACTTTTTAATTTCATTGTCAGAAGATGGAAAATGAGCTTCCACAGAGTTTCATAATGATTACAAGTTGGTTGATTGCTTTATGTTTGCAAAATGTGCGAAATTGTGGTTGAAATATGGTGCAAAATATGATAAAGCTAAAATTATCATCAAATTGCTGTAAACCGAGTTGGTCCATTAAAACTTTAGACAATTTTCAGAGCAAAGTCAATTAAAAACTCTTTTTGTTGCTCGTTAAAAGTTTTTGGTAATAAAATTTATTTTTCGAGGTATGGGGTTTAAAGTTTATGGTAATATTTTATCTCTTGATTTTTATCAATTTTACTAAGGTGCATTAACATAACGATGCGAACAAATTAATATGAAAATATTGACTATAGAATAAAATGTATTATAATTTGATCAAAATACCAAACATAAAATTCCAATTAAATATGCTACATTTGGTGAAGTCTGCTATCATTTATAAAAATGTCAGCTTTGAAAGATCAACAATTTAATTTTGTTTTTAATGAATAATGTGCTGTATATGCACATGAAGTACTTTAGTAAACAATTTGATTTTATCTGTAAAATATAAACACAAAGACTATATACCCCACATTTTAGAATAAAGCGACGGAACAAACGATTTAAATGAAGATTTATCTTTGTAATCGTTCCAGAGAATTTAAATTAAACTTCTTGAATATTGCTGCTTAAAAAACTGGGTAGTTAAGGTAATTAGGATAATTGATATTAATTATCCAGATCTGATTTCATGAAGTTTAAAAAAAAATTAGGTCAAACTTTGAATCCGCTAAAAATACCTTGTGTACTCACCAGATGTTTCATAAAAAATATTTATACTTGGTGTCAACAAACTTGTAAAATATAAAATATTACCCTGACTATTCGAAGCTGGTATATTTGAAAGTCATGAATTTGTTTAATGACATGTTTTCAAATCAGCAAATAGCATGATAAAAAAAAGAGTGTGCATTACTACGAATTAAACAGATAGTAAAGAAAAGAGCTTTAAGACACTTCAACTAGCGATTCTTAAACATTAAGCGAGAGCAAGTTTTTAATGAGCAAAATCTCACATAACTTGTACACTACTATAACTTTTTTCAAAATATCCTAAAACTAGCTTTGAAATTTATGCACAGTCGTAAACATTTACCTATGTTTAACTTTTTAACAACGTCATGCACAGTAATAATCTTTTTAACAGCATCAATCATGATTTTAATGTGAAAATTTTTTATTGTGTCGTGTGAGTGATGAAAGAAAAATCACAGGCAGAAAAAATCAAGTGAAGAGCTCGTGAAAACTACAAAATTATGAATAAAGCTTGACAAACTTTTAATGACAAAAAACTGTGAATAAACTTCAATAAAAAAGCTAACTGTAATTAACATGCACCGAGTTTTATAGCTTTCTGGATACGTTTACAGAAAGTATTTTGTCATAAGTTTTAGTGCAACAAACATTACAAATGGAAATGCCGTACTGAAGTTTTGCACATTTTCTGCAGTTTGATAATTAAAATATCTACATTTAATGTTTAATATTCAAAAATTCTATTTTAACATACATAGTAGTAAAAAACTGTTACATAGTGTAAAAAATCCACGATGTAAGTAGCTACATTTTGCTATATCTTGCAAAACTTTATTATATTAACTTTGGAAATTCTATTTTATAATAATTTTCGTCTTCAGTTGACTTCTGAGCTAACGACAAATTTACCTTATGAATATTATGTTATAAAACAAAGAACTTTGAGAAGTATAGTATAATTTTGATTACTATTATAAAAATTGAGCTTTGAAATAAATTGATGAAATATATGTTTTTATGAGTGCATCATCAAACTAGTATATTAGCAAATTGATAAAGCTTGTCAAAATGAGTGGTTCTGAAGCAGCGTAAGCTTTTAAAATTTGACATGCTGTAACATTTATTGAATAAATATTGTCAGTCTTTGAACTTTCTAGTAAAACTTTGAACTGAACTTTATATTTCAATCAATTCTGAATGGTTACCAAAATTATGTATCAAAATTTCAAACACATTAAACATAACCGCAATCTGTCTAAACTTTTATCCGATATCAAATTTTCAATATTCTGGGAAATGTTACATTTTTATAACTTTTATAAGTTATAGCTTAAGGAAATCAATTCTGGCAATTTTGTGAAACACAAATAAAACCTTCAAGCTACTTTAAGTTTGACAAGTTCAATAATGCTCAATAATGTCAAATAATATCAAAAGTTTCTGATAATAAATTCTCATAAAATTTTGATTTGCTTTTTATTATATTGCCATATTCAGGGATCTGATTCAAATTTTACAAGCATTTATGTTTTATTGTGACTAGCAGCCACATGATCTACTATCAAAAACAAAACATTTGAATTGAAATCTACCCTCAATAATACATTAGCATTTTCTTTTTTTCATTCGTTTTTAATTCAAATTATGCAAAGATTCAGTACACAATACAAAACTAGTTGTGCAGCTTGTGAGCTGAGCAGGACTTCTCCGCTAATGTGGAATTGTGTTTCAATTTAAAATTTCTTTAACTGAGATATTACATCTATATCCCGCGCGGCGTCTGTTGGTTTAAATCACAAATACCCTTTTTTTATTTTCTGGACGAATCATGATATTCTAAGACTTTATCAAAAAATAAGTTGTCTGGTACCACCAGATGACCCCCAGATGACTCCGAGTAGATAGTGGACCAAACACCGATGAAATTCTTGACTAAACTTATTATTCCAAAATTTTTTTCTGAAGCAACCAATGTTGCATTTTTAATCTTTCTCTTGTACTGGAGCTGAAAGTAAGCGGTACCAGACTGATCCTCCAAAAACTCGATTTTTATAATTTTCTTGACAAATTATGAGAATTTTAGATTTTTTCAAAAAAAAGTTGTCTGGTACCACCAGATGACCCCCAGATGACTTCGAGCAGGTAGTGGACCACACGTCGATACATTTCTTGAGTCAACTCATCATCTTAAACATTTTTTCTGAAGAAACCACAGCTGTATCTCTAGTTTTTCTAAAAAAAGGTTTTTTTTGTATGAAAAACCCGACTTTGGGTCACGGAAGTGGTGCTGGTGACCTAACCGGTAAAGTCACCATCACCAAAAATATCAGGTGCACGATGGGAAGAGATACCAAGTCGATTGGCATCAAAAATTCCGGGATCGGTTCGGCGGGAGGTCAGATCGAGCGTTTACAGTAAACCACGGATCCACCAAATAATCGGGCACGGCCCTTAGTTTTTCGCATGGCACGGGTCAGGGGTTCAAAATTTTCAATATTTGTTTTCACAGAAATTTTCTTCAACTCAATACCGACAAAAAAAATACTGGATATTTTTGAGATTTGTTTACGGGGAAGTCAGGAAAAATCAGATAAGGTCAAAAAACCCTGAAAATGCTGGTACGAAAACAATACTTATCCGCTTTTGCGGAGAAGTAATAAACAATAATATATTTTACTTACTTTTATTTATTTCAAAGCACATAAAACACATAAAACTCGGTTGCTTTTAAATCAATATCATTGGCAGAAAGCTTAAGTCCTTGCACAACAAAACACAAGCACAAAGAAATAATCGACATGGAATCTAAACACAGTGGGTAAACCCCAGCTTTGGGTTGCAAATACTTTGCAAATTTATATAGAATTTACGAGAAATAAACAAATTTATAAGTTGCGGATCGCTGTGGGAGCCTTTATATAATAATGGCGCAATTTTCCTCGAAGAAATAAAAAATAGATTCTCATTGTTTGCTTCTCATATTCTTTAGTTTCAATAAAAATACAAAACAAAATTTTTTTTGTGAAACTCATTTTTTCTAAAAGAATATTGAATATCGTAAAAAACTCAGAAATAGAACTTTTGATGTGAAATTAATATCGTTTTAAGCTGTTTTTGTGACTTTTGATTTACACAGAACTTTTTTTGATTCTCTTTAGCTCTTAACAGAATCTATTCATTATGAATCATGTTTCTATTCCAGGATCAGCTGTCATATATTATTATAGAAATTTTTATTATGGTTTTGTTGATAACAACTTCAGAAACCTCCAACTATGAAAAATTTAATTTAAAGTTCAACTGAAATGCATTAAAGTTTTGCAAAACTACTTTCTTATGCAAGTACAATGCTGGATACTGTTTGTTTGAATAGACAGAAGTTCGTCCAAATTATTTAGGAAAAATGTATGTATAAGTTGCCGTGATATTTTATATTTGAAATTCAAAAGTTCAACCAATTTATTTCTAATTCAATCCAAACTGATTGTCTTCCCAAAAAAAAAAAAGTACACAATAAATTTAGTAAATGCTCAGGAAATGCCGAGGATCAAGTTCATCGAGCAATAAACACGAAATGGCACTTAATCAATTTATGTTGTCACGAAAAATCTCTTCAACATTGATGGCTGTGTGTCCCTGTTGATTTAATTTTACATTTTTTTTTCGTTAAATGTCCTTTGGAGAATTTTGGGATTTAACACACTTTTTATATTTTTATATCACGTACGTGATTTTAAATGAAAAGTGGCATTTTAAAGCTTTGATTACGAAAAAATGCTCAAAAATTAATATTGAACCTATTTTGGCTTGCTTTTTATGGGTGAATTGATGTCTTCACAAATGATGTCTTCATAAATGTTTTATTTTTATAGTTTCATTGATCATGAAAAAAGACATTCCATTGGTCGTTTTATTTACTTCCTAGTATCTTTAAAGTTAACTTTTTTTATTATTACAGTTAGTTCCTGGTAACTTAAGTTAACTTTTTGCGGACCATTGAGAAAAGTTAATTTTACAAATTTTTTTTTTTATTAAATTAAATTTTTCTGGGCGGACGGGATCTACTTTTGTTGATGTATATGTCATTTAATAAAATTGTATAAGAACGTACAGGCTTTAGATTCACTAATTTATGCAGTTTTATGAGGTTATTTGATGATTTTATTTTGTAAACAATTTATTTCACTGGTTCTTCAAAATTACTCTTTTAGCAAGTTCAAAGCATTTGATTACAACTGTGATGGTCTATTACACTTTCTTTATCACTGTGAGATCGTTTAATTGGTATATCTAAGTCTTTGAAGACTCTAATCACGATTAATAATATTTTTATTTTCAATAACAAACAATTTTCACATATTTTTTTCAAATTTGATATTATTGGGTTTTTTGGGCTAATTGACACTATATCACTAATTAAAAGGCTTAATTACTACGGCACCAATCACACCAAAGTATATTTATGCGAGAAAAGTCAATTCAAAAAATTAAATTTTCAAGTTACTTTTAACTAAACGGAGATTTTGCTGAATCAGTTAAAAGTAACTTCGGTTGTTATAAAATTAAAAACTGTTATAATTAACTTTTTCAATGGTCCGCAAAAAGTAACTTATAAGTTACCAGGAAGTTAATAAAACGACCAATGGAATGTCTTTAAAATTAGTTAAAATTAGTTATATAGAAATTATTGAGTTCATTTTTGTGACACATTTAATATATTTAGCTAGTGATTTCAAATTGATTTTATACATGAAGAAGCATTTAATTTTTTTAATTCAACTACAAAAACTATGTTAAAAGTTCTGCAAATAGCGATTGAATTCTCAAACTCTCAATTCAAAATAAACGATCCTTAAAATTAAAACACATTTAGTGATCAAAAATAGTAACAATGATTGTAATTCTTCACGTGTGGGATTTTAAATTGAATAATTCAACATTCATATCCATTTCTCAAAGGTTGAACATTTTGGTAGATAAAGACAAAGGAAACATTAATAATTTATCATTAATCATTAGCATTATCCGATTCTCCATTAAATTTTACAGAAAAACGCATTTTTTTTTGCTGAAATATAATTTTTCAAAGTAATATTATTTAAACCCAAAAGACCTCAAAATATTTTTTTCATTTTGCTGTCTCAAATATGAAGATCAGTGCTATCTATTTGATAAACTAATGAAATATTAAGCGTTACTTTAAGTAAGTTTTAAGCCAATACAATCTTAGGAGGCGGATGGTGTGATGGTTAGAGCGATCGATTAGCGGCTGGGAGGTTGCGGGTTCGAATCTCGGGTGAAAAGTGCAAAAAAGTGAAAAAAGTGAAAAAAAATTAATATTAAGTTTAAAGTAAAATAAAATAAGTTTAAAGTTAAAAATATTAGAAATTAGATAGTTAAGATATAAAGTTGGGGTAGTTAGGTAGTAGTTTTTTTTTTCATTTTCGGTTATGTATTTTTTTCGAAATCTAAAATATCAAAAAAAAAAATATATGCTAAAATATGAAAATGTTTAGCAGAAATTTTTTTCGAAAATTGCGTTACTTTAAGTAAGTTTTAAGCCAATACAATCTTAGGAGGCGGATGGAGTGATGGTTAGAGCGATCGATTAGCGGCTGGGAGGTTGCGGGTTCGAATCTCGGGTGAAAAGTGCAAAAAAGTGAAAAAAGTATAATAAATAGAGTTGTTGACTTATTTTAATAAGTTAAAGTTTTTCGCTCGGACTAAATAATTTGTTTGGAGGGCTTAAACTCACCGCACAGAATAAAAATCTATTGGAATCTCTATTTTATTTGCATCGCAGTTGCTCTCGACTTTTTAGCAACGGACAAGTTTTAAGGGATTTCAGCCTGAAATGTTTACATTTTTGAGGGAAAAATTATAGATCAAAGTTGGAAACAAAATATGAGATAATTTGTTGTTCAGTATGATTTTAGGAGAATTTAATACTATTCAGAATGTTCAATTCAACGAGTACCTGAGAAATCAGAAACAGAAAAAATATTTAGTCGATCTAATTGACAATTTAATTTCAATGTGACTTTTCACCGAAAATAATTATTTTCATAACATAATTAATATTTCATGTTATTATAAAAGTCAACCCACTGATTTTTGCCCAAATTAATTCAAAAATTAATCAAATATGCTTTGCGATCCAACTCAATTTACAAGACCTGATATTTAATTGGTTTATTTTGTTTTCTCAAAATAATCCCACACGTATCTAATCCCGTTCAAAACTTACATTTGGATGCGTTTGTGATGCTTCTCTGTTTTGTTCATATTCTGAAACTGTCTCAATGACCTAAAGCTCTAAAAGAACAGCTAACTGAAATTACTTCTTACCTTCCTACATAACTGATTCACAAAAATTTTTGTTAGTTCTTAAGGAAATGTTTCGTGCTATGCGATGAAGCTCAGAAATGCCCAAAAAGGAAACTTTTATGAATGTTTCATTGGAATTTCCATTGTTTTTTTTATGAAAACAAATTTCCCTTTTTATTGTGAATTAAAGCTTTTTATATGAAGATGGTCGGCTGTAAAAGGAAAACTGAATAACAGAAAAGAAAGCTTGCGCGAAAGAGAAATTACTGTAATATAAATGTCATAAAATATTCATTAAATTGTGAGCGAAAAAGGTAAGCAAAAGGAACAGCAAAACAGAATTTGAATATTTTTGGAAGAAAGTCAAAAAAACGCTTAAAATTAAACATTTGTGAAGGATTAATCATAAGCCTGATTGTAATTTGCAGACAAAAGAAAATATTTCATTCAGAAAAAGATTGCAAGAGTTTTGAATTTTTAAAAGAATTATGGAAAGTGTGGAAGCAAAATAGAATTCTGTATCATTTTGCAAATATGGTTTGAATATTATGAATGATTGAATATTATTAAAAATACTTTACTTAAAGTTCTCCAAAATTCTATAAATCCCAAAACTGTTTTTCTTACAAAAACGGACCAATTTCAAAACTCCTCATTGGTCGAACAAAAAAATATTTCCAAGTCATTGGATGCCTTTAACATCGAAATACTCGGAAATATCTTCTTTTTTGTCAAGAAAATTGGGAAGATTGAGAAGATAATTAGATTTGTCTTTTAGTTCAAGTTTCACTTCCACAAAAGTCTTAACAAAAAAATAAAAATCAAGAAAAGAAAACTTTTGCATTAGAAACATCTTGTGGTGAAAAGTAAAAAGTTGAAGAAATTATTGAGGGACAAAAATTGTTTTTCAAAATAAGGCCGTTGGAAAGTGTAAGTTTATGACTGTTGTATTTACTCATCAATATGAAATTATTTATATAGTTATGTAGTTTATAGAGTTAAATTTCAAAAAGTGTTCGAATGTCAAGTACCTTTACATCTAACTAAATCTTTGATACTAGAATAATTAAACAGAACTGATTGAATTTTTAAGTAGCCAAATCATTCTCTCATTCATCTCGACGTTCTAGCTTATGAGTATAAAATTTTTAATCTGTATTTTCTTGAAATATCCCAACATTTGTTAAATTTTCATTTTGCTTCAACACACATCTGAATTTGTCGATAATTTCCTTATGTATTTGATTTTATGCAAAATTATTGAAAGTTGTGTGTATTATTGTCAGTTTAATTTTTAATAGAATCTACTCGTTGAAACATATTTGAATCAATTAAAATTTATTAATGTCAATTTGTACTATTGATAAATTTTCATCGTCTATAGTATAGCTATATATTGCGACTTATTAAATTTCCTCATCAACTGCATTTTATTTATGATTTGAAGTTACATCTGTTTCAACTTATCAACATTTTTAGTAGTTTAAAATTTGTAACATAATAAATTCTGTTTTTGGCTACAATTGGATTATAATTTTTAGAGCGGTATTAAGATTAATTTTGTACAGTGAATTTATAACATATAAAAATTCAATTCATGTATGCAAAATTCAAATTCATTCATGTTCTCAATAAATTGATAAGCAATCGAATCTTTTAATCATTTAATCCCTTGATTTAGCTGCAATCCTTATTTAATCGCAATCATTTCATTTTAATCTGTTTAAATTCCAATAATCTGCAATTGTTTTACTATTTATGTCTAAAATGCTGAAATAAATTCCAATTCACATAATTAATTACATTATTCAAAAAAATAATCACATAACACTAATTTTAATGAATTTGATTATGGCACTGTACTTTTGGTCGAACATCCACGCTCAAATATAAATTTACTAGCACAAATCTGACAAATCCATAAAATTCGTCGATGAGCATAAATTCCAACATTTATATTAAAATTTAAAAAGTGTTAATCTGCATTTTGAGCTAATAAGCAAAAGCATTATATATATAATTAAATGTATGGAAATTATGAAATTGAAACGGAAATATATTGGGAAAATGTTTGTGACATAAATACACAAATTTGAAAATAAACAATTAATTTTAATCATTTTAATTTTTCTGGTGTTGTGAGTTATTATCCGAACAAGCAGCAACATAGCACATTTTTATGAATGCTGAGTTAACTAAATTTGAGAGCGAAAAATATAAATTGATGGTGTAGCAACGAATGCGTGAAGTGAACATCCTCCAGTTTTACGAATCTTCCAAACGTATTAAATGCTCACGTTTTGTTTTATTTTTAGAATGGTATGTAATTCAGTGATTTTATGGAAATTATGGAGAATCTTCTTTTTGTTAAAAATAAAACTTTAAGACCTGATAGAATTTACAAGACATAAGTTTATTTTTCTCCATTAAAATGCGATTTTTCATTTTGTCTGCTTTTCCCACATTACAGAGTAAAGGAAAAGAAGATTTAAAATATTTGATTTCATAACGGCAGGTGCTTGTCAAACAAATTTTAGTCGATCGTATTTCATATTTAATATCTCTACAAATTTATTAATTAAACAAAAGTAGTCGTAAATAATAGCGTAAAAAGGCATTAAAGAATTTTAAGTATTTCGGAAAACCCATGAAGTATCATAAACTTGCCAAAAATAGCTATGGACTCACTTTTGTTTCAAGATTCTTCTATCAAATGTTCAAGCACTTAAAATTCGCTAGCAGCTCTTTAAATGATAATTTGTTAGTTGGTATCTCAGTTAATTCTAATAACATTTACTTTAAAAAACGATTCAATGATTAAAAGTAATAAATCATATTGAAGATGAAAATTACATCCTGGCAATACATTACCATAAACAAAGACCATAATAAACCACTCATAATATTATCTTATATGTGATATAATATATTTGAAACCAAAAGTTCATTCACATTTCCCATAACAATAATAATAGAAACATTCCACGACTACCCATAAAACACATAAAATCCATTTTAATGTCGTGAAAAAGACATCAAAGTTGAATTCTATAAATGTCCAATAAAAACGGCATGCGAAAGTATCTGCAGCTCATGTTCCAAGGTAAATCTGGCGCTCAGGCAGCTGTTGCTTATGGTTAAGGATGTGCTTAAGTTTTCAATGTGCTTTTTTCGTTGCTTAAAAGTACGATTTTTATTCAAATGCTTTCTGATTCTCATTTTATTTTCCACAAAAAGTCATAAAAAGTTGATTTTTATCTTTTATTCAAGCACTTTGTAAAAATTTGGTAAAATGTCACGGAGCTTCCAAAAATTTGTAAATCCTCAATAATTGATCGGTATCTTGATCCGGAGGAAATATTAATTTGAAAGCCAGTATGGTAAAGTAAAACATGTTAAACAAAAGAAAGGGACAAAATATATCTTGCACTGAAAATTATAAAACAATTAAAATGGATGAAAACTGCAGTTTTAATGATTTCAAATTATTGGATTTTGCTTATAACATATATAATAAATATAATTTATAAAACGCAAAGAATCCAATTATCGCAGGTAAAATTAAAATTGTTCAAAACTCCATTTTTCCTAACACAATAAGAATCTAATGAACTGCAAATTTGACACCCACTTCATAATAAAATTTTCCAATAAATTAAAATTCAAATACTTCCAATTTTCACACAAAGTTGGAAATTGTTTTTACTACCCACTCGATTTGCTTTTCACTCCACTGATTCCTAAAAATTTCAAAGAATCCGCAAACTCCAAACAGAATCCAACAAAATATTTAAATAAACACCATCTGGTGTTACTCTTGAAAATTTTATATTCTGATTTCTTCTTCTTATCTTAAGATCTCATGGAAAGCGGAAGGAAGGAATTAATTATTTATGGAGAAGCAAGCTATACTATGGTTATACTCTCTGGTTACACTTGTATTCTTTGTAAATTCTCAATTTCTGTTATATTTTGTCAATCTTGTTTAGGATTTATTGGCGGACTTTATAGGATTGAACTTTTTTATACAAGAAAACTCTACAACTTTTAAGGACAAAATGAATTTGGTTATTCCAAACCATTGTTTTCAATTAATTTTAAATTTTAATTTAATAAAGAAATTCGTAGAACAAATTTTCGGATTCAAATAATTATTAGACCTAATCTAATTAAACCAAAGTCTTCAAATTTCGACTAGCTAAGAGTTTTTCAAAATTCATTGAAATTTCTTAGGGAACATCCACATTCCACATATTTTTTACACATTTATAGGTAGCAACCGTGACGTACGTTCTTTTTTCAATTTTTTGTACCAAAAAAAGGCGAAAAATCTAATTTAATTTTCGTTTGCTGTGAAGCTTACATAATATGTGAACGTTCCCTTACTTTTTTTCAGAATTTTGAACAAGCTGATGCTTTTGAGTTCAAATACCCGTACTTTGGAAATTTTCCATCTAATTAGAGTTTAATTACTGATGAAAATTTGTTTAACATAATGTAACATTGTGTTTGTTTTTATTTTGTTTCCAACTTTGTAACATAGTTGTGGTTTTGTTAACTTTGTCAAATTTATTGCTCAAAATCTAGACTTGCTACAATATTAACCGATACTGAATACAGTGATTTGTAATAATAATGAATTAAGTAGCTCAAATATTTCATTGAATTTTTGAAACAAAAAAAAACAAATTCACATAAGATGCAACAAGTCCCCTAGTACGACATTTCTTACATATTTTAGAACGTATCATACATAGCATTTTCACTAAGTCTTCGATTTACTATAACCCCAGTTTATTGCCCGAGTATATATGTTTTTTCTTCATTGACGTTAAAGAAAACATAAAGAAAATAAATTAATTGAGGAATTTATTTAATTACTGCTCCGCACGAAAATTAAACTCTTAAACTCCAAAACTTCTTATTTATTTTTCAATAGACTCGAGAAATTTAACAGACGATGCATTTTATTTATATTGTTGATGTTATATGGGAATTGAAAAATTCATTAGAGATTTCCTGAAAAGCCAATAATCTTCTGGTATTTTAGTTTTCACACTTTTAATTTTATTAAAGCTGAAACTGCAGTCTATTATAGAGAAACTTCAAACAGAAACAATAAATATTCATTGACTTGCTCCTCTTCATCCTCACTGCTTAACTGAATGGTAAGAACAAAAAAATTAAATAGATGTATTTTCCGGTTTTTTGCCAATAAAACAATAAATCCTTCAATTTTCCGGCACATTTAATTAATTAAATTTATCTCGAATACCAATTTGTCGTCTGGACAATTTATTGCGCTAGCAATTCCACTTTTTTACACTTCACTTAATCCATAAATTTAATTAACAAAATTATCGTCAATTATTGAAAATTACTTCCTGAGATTTTTCGTCAATGTTTTCGATATTCTACAACAAAAAACTCGGAAATCTCGAAGAATATTACGTGGAAATTGTAATTTATTTTGCCGCTATTCTTCATTCATTCTCGGTGAAACGTGCCATTGTGCCATTTAATGTTTTCATAAGCAAATTTATCGAAGAAATTTGTTTGGATTGGAAGATTGTGAGCATCTGTAAATTTGGGGTTTTGTGTAGACAACGTAGCCTGAAGAAAAATTACATTATTATAAGCAGCACTTATCGATTTTCTTTTGAGATTTTTTGGAGGACTCGCTAATACATAAAACTCTGAATACATAATCTAGTGACTATTGTTCTTTTAAATTTTATTATTGCTTTTTTTATATCACAAACTCTTCTAGAATTTATAGAAACTTAACATATGTAACATAAGTTTAACACATGTAAGCAAATTATTTTCAGTCTATGATTTGAAGTATAAATTTGTAATGCTTGTAAATACCCAAAGGAAGTTTACCTTAATTCAGCGGTAAATTCTACAACTTTTAATATTCAAACTGTGTACAAAATATTTATTTTTTATAGATATCTATAGATTTGAAAAGTAAAAAGCAATTTGCTAACGGAGAGTTTCCTTACTGCTGTTACTTTTCTGTTTTATTTTTTTAACAACTTGAAGATGCATTAAAGATGTTGGTAGCTTTGTTTGGAATTTAGAGAGTTGGTTGTAGGAAATTAATTAAATTTTATGGCAAATTTCCTAAATTGTTTATGACCCATTAATTAAGTGCTGAAAGTTACTTCTCTCTTATTGCTGTTCTTTATGTATTTAGTGTTTTTGGTGTTTAACCAAATATTTGAATAGTTCCTTGGGCGATAAAGTTTATAATTAAATTCATTGTTGAATGAACACTTTTGGTTATTTTAATATTTTTAAGCATTCAATGTTTCTATACTTTTAGCACGTATAAAGTGAAAGGACAGAGCAAATATTCTATTTTCATTTATTTCATGTATTCATGCGTGATATTATTGTACAATATATAGAAAATTATTACTCATTCCAGCATTTAGATATTTTCTAAGGAAGTTCTTTTTAGAAATATTTATTCTAATGATTTTATTATTTCCTGTAAACGACAAAAAAATGTCCACAACGAATGCTTTCCTAATTTGTTTCACAAAATTTCTGCAACAACGTGACCATATTGTTATGTGTAAGCAATTTGCTCTAAACGAGGCAATTGTGGCATTTTTGGCTATGATTACAACTATTTAAAATACAATCCTTGCCAACAATATCAAAACATCGTGTGTCTGGAATATCTAATTTCGCAACTCAGATTTACTTAATGTAGACATAAAAGTTCCCTGGAGCTTTAAGTAAACTTTCAATATAAATTGTATGTTTTAGGCTCAGAATAAAAATAGTAAAGGAAGCTTTCACAATTCATTCAATTTATATAATTTTTGTATCATATAACTTATTTTTTAACATTAAAAAAACCATTTATGTAAACTTACCTACACTACATTTTAAGATATTGTATTTATGGGTTTGCTTTTTTATTTTTCAACATTATTTGCCATTAAAAACCGAAGCTTCTTATCGCAAATGATGATGACACCGGAAATCCCTGCTAAAAAACGGTTGACCCAAAAGAATAAATCGAATTTTTATTAAAATCTCATTACGCCGCAACAAAAGGTTCGATACGCGTGAAAAGAAGCGAAAAGGAAATTCAAATTCAGCCAACAATTTTCACTGTTTGGCGTTTTATGTTTAAAAAAATAAATGAAAAAGTGTAAATTCACACAGGAAAATCTCAGCTGCGAGTGGAAATCGCTTTTTCGTATTTTTTGCGAAAAATAATGAGTTTTTTGTTGGAGCTTGGCGTAAGTTGGGTAAGCGAAGGCACAAGCGATTGATTGTTACGATAAGATAAGGAATGATATTTATGCTTACATTCAAGTGGAAAATATTGTGCGCAAAGAAATATCGCAAGCTTTTATTCTGGCACCCATTCAGATTTTTCGTGAAAGAAAAACTTTTCAGCGGCTGGAAAATTTCAAATTACCTTCTTTGATTTCTTCTAATGAACCTTGTGATTCAAGCTTTACGATAAGAAATCTGGAAAATCTCCATAATGTTTCATATTCTATATTTCTTTAAATATTTCAAATTCATTTTCAAATGTTTAATGATATTTTTTAAACTCCATTCCGGCTGAATTCCAAAGATGTTTTGAAAACTAAATTCAAAGCTTAATGATTACATGATATATAAAAATTCTTATTTTTGAATATATGAGCATATTTGAGTTTTGCATGATAAAACTCAAAAGTCGTGATCAGAACAGTGATGTTCACTTAAAATAAACTCATTTCCTGTATATTTCCAAAATACTACAAAATTTCTAATATATGTTATGCAAAATATTCCAACATTTATTGTGAAAAAATATACACTATACACTGATAACAAATTCAGGTATCGGCTCAAATTGTAGATATTTCAGGTATATTTCATATCTTACTCATTCAATCCAAGAAACGAATAAAGCAAATAAAGTGATCATAAAGAATATTTTTTGTTACACACATCAAAATTCAGGAAATCTAATAACATCATGCGTTACACGCCAACAAATCCAATAGAATAAATTTTGAGATAAATATGACGAAGCATCAGCTACGGCCTACGTGCTAATATACTTTTTCGAAATTAAGCTGCTTTTTAAGCTTTTTGACTTTCTACAAAAAAAAATGTGCAGGATTTTTGAAATGAGAATTTTGTTCAAGTTCCAATGATTCAAATATTTCTTTATTCTAACCAAATTGGCAATAAATTCTAACAAAAAACTCAACAAACTCATTAAAAAACATATAAAGGATCCATAAAATTTATAAACTTTTTTTTTAAGCCCATAAAAAGTTCAATTTAATGGAGGTATTTCAAAAAGCATAAACCTCACCACACATTAACTCAAATGAACACCATTCAATTTCAAAAGCTTCACTATTAGATACAACAACATTTCATGAAAAACCGAAAAACTGAAAAATGTGATTTTGTAATTTTAAAACCGAACGTTGCACAAAAATATTTTATACTTCCATTTCCGTTAAATTCCAATATAAAGTTGTTTTCCCATATTAAATATGTATGAAAAGTGTATGATTTATGGCACTTTTATTTCATTTAAACATTTCACGTCGTTTATTTTTGGTTAAATTTTAAATTGTTGTTGTTGTTTTATAATGTTTGCTTTTAAAAATTGTTGGAAATACGAAAAACTGTGGAATGTAAATTTTGAACGTTTTTTAAATATAGTATGTATGATTGATTCTGAGTCGTACGTATGAGCTAATGAACATTCTGAGCAATTTTTAGTAAAAAGATTAAACAAAATATCATTGAGTTTTGTTTTGGTATATGTTTTATGAAGGCAAAGATTTTTGTATCAAATCTTAACTAATGCGTTTTTGCAGTTAAATATTTCATAACTTCTCTAAAAGAAAATTTTTCCTCAACACCGTACAATTTCATCATAAAATGTATTTGATTACAAATTCAGGAACTTGTTTTATAATATTATGAAGATTCATAAAGGACGATCGAGAAAAACAGGACTTTTTGTCCAATATCTTGAAAGTCTTTTATGAACAGTCCTTTATATTATTATGAAAACATTCCTTGAAACAAACAAAATTCATCAAAAATCACTTTTTCTTCATTAGTGGATCATTTCACTATCGTTGACAAAATTCGGGCCACCAATGAATAAGCAGATGTTATTAATGGATTATCCACTGGCTTTCCACTTTTTACATTTCACTCTTTTCAAACACATTCTGACTTATATTTTGTACTTTTTGATACTTTTGATTTTCTTGTTAATATTATGATATGTCGTCGTTGATGGTAATTAATCTTCCATAGTGTGATTGCTGGTAATCATGAAAAATTGAAATGTTGTAGAATATACACCGCAGGTTTAATATTTTGTCAGAAAATTTCGAACTCCGGAGTGCACTCAATTTTTTGACAATTTATTATATCTCAAAAGAAATTATTATACTGTTGAAAATTTGACAAATTACAGAAAACTCATTCCAAAAAGCAAATTCCAAAATTCAATTTGCTATAGTGGATTTTTATGTATTGCATCATGTTTGTTTAGTTAATTATTATAGAAACGCAGTTGATTAAATTATGCAAACATACCCGCTGTTTCAAAAATTCATCAAATGTTTCGAATTTAAAAATTCTCGCTGTATAAATAGAAGACTCATTTGAAATTCCAATTGAATAAAAATCAATATTTGAGAATTTGGATCTAAAATTTCAATTACAGGAATAAAATTTATTGCGCATTGCATTGTCGTTTTGATAAATTTTTTTTGGTGAAATAAATATTTTACAAAGCAAGTTTAATATTATAATCATAACAATCTTTCTTAATATTTATTGAAGATATATTGGTTGAATGATTAATTCAATGATTTAATCATAAAAACTCAATGAAATAAAACAGAGAACAATTTCGCGATAACGAGATAATAAGATTTAATTTTAATTCCGTAAATAATATCCTCAAATCCTGTTTAAAAAGGGATTAGCTAATTGTGCAATCTTGCTTGAAAGTATACATTTAATTTTATAGCTTTTCGCTTTTTCGTACAGTTGCAATTCAAACAGTTTAAACTTTCATTTCACAACTAATTCCTCTTTTATTTCTGCATTCTCTGTTATTGCAAGCATTTCAAGGAATTCATAGAAATTGCGGAATTGCAGTGTATTTTTAATGAAATAACATTCTTTTAAATAATTATAAAATGTTTTAAGATGCTCCGGTATCAAGTTTGCTGAAGGATTTTTTAAACTGGCGAAGAAGCATCAACATAAAATATAATAAATTAATTAGGATTTTCTTGGAAGATCTTTAGTATCATTATTTAAGGATAAAATAAAATAGATTTTCATGGTGAGATAAATATGTTTTTTCGTTGAAAAATTTGTTCAATGTTTAAGTTCAAGTTGTACTTTTATCACAATGTGAAAAACAACAATATTTTATTAACAATTATTTATTTATTTATTTACATTGACAAGGAATTACTTGAAAAATTCTATCTATCTCATCTCCATATATTCGAGCGAGTGTCTCCCAAGTTCACCCGTAACCGTATTAAAAAAAGAATGTTAAATCAAGCAACATACCAGTATTTTGATTTATACTCCCCAATCTTTTTTCACCTTCAACCCGATTTTCATAAATAAATAAAGACAACATCGAACTTTCAAACCAAAATCAATTTGACGAATGATCAAATATATAAATACTTTTTGCCTTGAATATAAAGAATATAACAAATACACAAAGTATAAAAGAAAAATCCATGTGAAATGTGCCAAAATAAATTATTTATCTATTCAATTCCATCTTTGCCAGCTAACAAAACTCCTTACAAAGCTTGTGTTTGTTCTGTATCTCGTATGCATCGAATATCTAATTCTCAAAAGACTATTGATTTCCATTTGCCTTCAAAATTCCAGATATAGCAGATAGATAAAAGCACATAAAACTTTTACTCCATTAATCCAGCGAGTGTGAAGCGTGAAGAAGAAGCAACAAAAAAAAAAGAAAACGAAAATCCAAAGCAAAAATTAATTTCTCTTGCTGCCAAAATAAAACGAAGAAAATGCCAAAGAACTGAAAAAGTTTCGTCGACAGAGTAATAAATTATTCATAAAGCGAGTCGGATGGCAAGAACAGCCAACATTAGCATGAAAAATGTTTGGGTACTGACAATGATGGAAACTTCGAAGCAAACATGGACAGTGTTGAATTTGTAGAGCTCTAATTATCTGCTGAATCAGCCGAAAAGTAAGCGAGACACATCTCGTTAATTGCCTTACAAAGTCAGTTCGACAGGGGTAGGAAAAAAAAGAATAATTCAAGCAGATTGTCAAACAAAGAAGTAATACCTGGTAATACCTACAGTTTAATGAAAACTGATATACAATTCATCTATTCTATTTTTTGATTTTCATGTAAAACATTGAAAACGATCAATCGAAATATTTTCTAATATTGCAGACTAAGTTCACATAATAAAACAAAAAAAAATTAACTAGTAATCTGCTTTGCTGTTTGGATCCAACCAACATACAATGTCTTGTTAATAGTCTTACCAATCACACTCCTCATTTCACAGCTTAAATATAATAACTTATTATCAAAACGAGAATTGACAGCGAAAAAAATGGCCGTAGAATATTCTACATGGATTGTCAGGAGTCTGAAGCAAAACTTGGATATATCTTCCACAAACCGATCCATAATAAATTCCCAGAAGAATTGAAGCTGCTTGAAGCTTTTCAGTATTCATGCGAGCTTTTACCTTTGGCAGATTTATCAGCAAATCTTCATCATTTTCAGTTCACCTTTCTTAAACCCTTTAAGTTTTGATCGGGTCTTTGTGTTTTTTATATTATTTTCGTATTTGGATATTTTGGATATTTTAAGGTTTTTTGGTTTTGTCCATATTTTATGAATTTTCTAAATTTTTAAGATTTTACTTAGAATATGATATGTTTGGAAGCAGTGAATTTTATAATTATTGAAATTATTAATTTCTGATCTATTCTATCTTTTATTTCCATGTAAAACATTGAAAACGATCAATCGAAATATATTCGCTGGCCGGCTATGGGTTACAATGCTCACCCAGTAGACCGTCCACTATTCTGTACTACAATCCTTTCCTAACCTTTAATCTAATTGTGATCAACGTTCAAACAATATCTCTCAATCCTTTTCTTAGGCACTAGTATTTTATTTCAGTATAACTTCACTTTAACTTTGTATTTCCAACTGATCTCTAGTGAGATTCTTCCGCCTTATATATGGTTTTCTGGTGACCAAAATCCTTTGTTCTCAAACCTTAATTTAATAGTGCGTGTTAAACTTTATGGTCCACAACGTAATAAACTTTACGATCCTATAACCTTACTATATAATTTCCTTTGTCATGAACTAGGCAAGTGCGTAGTTCTTTGTCAAGTTCTTTGTCTTTGGATGCACATTAAAATGCATAAGTGCTTACTTGTCTTTTATTGTGCTATAATATCGATCATTATTAATCGCTGGTCCATACCATAGTTTTATGATTCCATAATTCTAATGCCTAAATGTCTCTTTGTCTTGAACTAAGCAGGTGCATAGTTCTTTGTCTACAAGTGCTCATAAAATGCATAAGTGTTTTACTTATCATCTCGTCATGCAATCATATTAATATTTATGTATTATTGGTCCACGCTATTATATAGCTTTATGGTCTTATAACTCTGCTGCGTAATTCCCTTTGTCTCGGAAGTTAGCAGCTGCACAATTCTTTGTCTTCAAATATATTAAGTGCTTTGCTTATCTTCATGTCATGCCATTAAAACGATCTTTACTCATCATTGGATCAAACCATAGATTAGTTTTATGATCTTCTAAAGTTGACACATAATGTTTCTTTATCTTGCTTGGCAGGTGCATGCTTCTTTGTTAGCTAACGCGCATTAAGTGCACGCGTGAAGCCGCTTGGGATAATATAAAGTTTATTTGCTCGTCTTGTAAGCGTGTGTTGACCTTTACTTGACCTTCTGGTACACTACATACTGTCGGTCCCACTAAAAAGAGGTTATGGTAAGTTTTTTATTAAAAAAAACGTTGGAAAGAGAAATAATGTTTGAGGATAAATTTTTTATATAACTTAATATTAGTTTGAATGGAAATGTTCCTTTAATAGTTTTTCCTGTTAATATTTCTTTAATGTACTTTATGTTTGGTCTCTTTTGAGGTAGATTTTTTCCTTGAGTAATTTTTTTATAATATTTTTTCTATTGCCTTTTTATAGCTATCAATTATTTTAAAATTGCTTCTGCTAAGTAGGTAAGCAGGGATTAGGTTAATAAAGGTTTTCCTTAGAAATTGCCTTTTAATAAATTTGTTTATAATTTTGTTATATTTGCGTGATTTGCACGACTTAAAGTATTTTTTTTCATAATTTTGTTCAAATTTCAGTAGTTTGTTGGCTTGTAGTGGCTTTTTCTATGCCTTTCTTTGTGTTGAGTTGAGAAAAAATTAGTTTTCATAGTTTTTTAGAGTTTAATAATTTTTTTATCGTTTTTGACAAAATATTTTCTTGATTTTTTATGCGTTTTTTAATGCGATTAATTAATTGAGGATTTATTCTTCGTCTTAAGGTTTATAATTTTTGAGTTTTGATTTTTTATTATTTTTGACGAGAATTTGTTGTTTTCTTTCTTTTCATGTGCGCTGGTTGATTATTTGAGTTTTTTAAGGGATTTTTTTTTTTATTGGTTTAAAAATTTTTGTTTAAGTAATTTTTTTTTAAAGAATTTTTTAATGAATTCTTTGGGTTTTTTAGATATATAATAGTTTTATGGGGGTTTTTCCCGTTTTTTCTTTGTTCGTGCTTTGATTTTAGCATCTTTTCTCATTGTTAAGTGTCAGGTGTAATATATTTCTGACATTCTCTGCTGGCGTCCCGTTGCAGGTTAATTAATGCAAATTTGGAGGATTTCCTCAGGTTTTTTGTCCAGTTTTGTGTAGTTTTAATATTTTTCCATTTTTCAGGTTTTTGAGTAAGTTTCTACACTTAAATTGTTTGCGATAAGGTTGTTTTTTAGATCCCATTTAATATTGTTTTGCTGGCCAGCTGTGTTATTGGGATTCTAGAATTTTTTTGGAGATTGAAGAAAACTTGAATTTCCATAGTTTTTTGATGAGAAATTTGCCTTAAATTGTTATCTCATGGTTTTAAGTCTGGATTTTATCGTTGAAAACTCGTAAATCTTATTTTTATGGGTTTCTGTCGTTGGTACATGATTCTGAATTTCTCTTCGATGTGTCTTATCTACATTAGTAGCACTTTATTGCCTTATTTTTTATCTTTTATTTTGATTATTATTTTCCAAGAATTATGCATTTTGGTCCTCTCGCTCTTTCAGTTTTCTTTAGTTTTAAGCCTTTTTATTTTTTTATGTAGATCTTAAGATTTTATCCTCTTAAATGCTCTGTTTATTTCTGTTTCTCATTACCAGGCACACATGAAATTTCCAAATTTTATCCTTATTTTGTGACTTTCTTTTCTTTTCATTAGTTTCCCCTTTTATAATTTTTTTTAAGTGGGGATGGTTGTTTTCTTATTTTTTTCGGAGTTCCCGTTTTTTTTTCCATTTTTCGGACTGTTGCTTAAGTCTTTATTGTATAGCTGTCCGTTTTTCTTGAAGTGTTGATTGTTAATTCGTCGAATCGATTGATTTTCAATGTTTTAGATTGTTTTTGATTATGTTCATTGTTTACTGTTTTGTTTATTATGTTCTTAAGTCTAGGGATTTTATTTATTTATTTTATTTGCTGTTTATTTATTTTATGGTTTATTATTGCTCTTCCTCATCGCTTTCTGTATTCACATCGTTGGATACGTTCTTTGGTGGTATCCCTAGAAACTTCGTTAGCATGTTGCAATGGACAATTTTTTGTTTTTTTCTTTCAACTTCGATCAAAACATTATGCGGGCTCAATCTTTCCAACACCAGGTATGGTCCTTTATAGATCGGTTGAAATTTTCTGTTCAGCCCTGTGGGCAGATTCTTATGCATTACATAGTCCCCTGCGATTACTTTTAAATCTTTTGCTTTCTTGTCATATTGAACTTTATTTTCAAGTCTTCTTTTCTGCATATTTTCTTTTGCCAGCTGGTACACAGTATTTAATGTGTATTTTAATTCGCATAGGTATGAATCAAAGCTATAAATCGGTTTTAGGTTTCTTTCGACTAGGGGCGAGTTAGGGTGATGCCCAAAAGTCATATAGAATGGTGAGTATTGGGTTGCTTCTGATATAGTTGAGTTTATCGAAAACACCGCAAATTGGATGAGATGATCCCAGTCATCGAGGCTAGGACTGCAATAAGCTCGTACGGTTTGTTTTACGCTGATGTGAATCCTTTCTATCAGGTTGCTTTGAGCAGCATATGGGCTAACGTTTATCGTTTTAATTCGAAGCAATTTGCAAATTTGCTTGAAGACATTGGACACCAGAGAGCTTTGGTTGTCAGTAATGAGGTGATGTGGAAACCCATATAAGAGGAATATAGAAAGCAATGCTTTGGCTATTGTGTCGGTGGTTTGGTCTGGTATAGATTTAACCATTAAGAAATGTGTCAGACTG
Source organism: Parochlus steinenii (assembly GCA_038502155.1). Taxonomy (NCBI): domain Eukaryota; kingdom Metazoa; phylum Arthropoda; class Insecta; order Diptera; family Chironomidae; genus Parochlus; species Parochlus steinenii. Next base: position 3,324,480 of record JAXCIN010000048.1, on the reverse strand, counting down.
TCTATAACGGTCAGCACTGCGACATTTCCTGTCCGTTTGTCCGGTGCAAAATTTCCAATCGTGTCCAAGTAATAAATGTCGCCGTGGAAACGTCCTGGCGAGACGATTCTCATAGGGATTCTCGTCTTTACGTGATGTTTTGTGCGGTGACATACTACGCATGAATTAACATAATTAATAATATCTCGTTTCATTCCTTTCCAGTAGTATAGGTGTGCAATCCTTTTTAACATTCTTTTTTGTCCTGGATGACTAACGATTATTGATTCGTGATAAGCTGTCATGATTTCGTTTCGTTCAGTGACGCTGTTGATTGTTCTCACTTCATTTTTGTAAATTGTGATGTGGATTGCTACGTTTCCAAATATATATTTGGCCATGTTTACAAATATAAAGTAAGGGATTGCAAAGCTGTCGCAGTTTTCTATACAGAACTTTTTGATGTTTTTTTCGATGCATAAATTTTTTAATTTGTTCAGAAGTCCGAAAATTTGCAAGCTTCTTACTTCTTCGTTCCTGTGTTCACGATATATAATAAAGATTATTTTATCGATGAGGTTAATTTCATTTTTTATTGTCTTTATTTTCTTAGCAGCTTCTCTGAATTCTTCTTTTACGTCTTTTAAGTCCGCGCTTATGAACTGTACGCAATGAGTGTCTATTGGAGGTTCGTTCAATGGTCTTGAAGCTGTCTTTATGTTCCCGGGCTGGGAAATTTGAGCTTTTGTATGAGATTCGATAAAGGTTTCGAAAAGCTCAGCATTTTTTTCATTTGTTTTATTAGTTTCTCCCCGTGTGCAAATGAGTACTGTATTTGCTGGTTTGGAGATAATTGGTGTAACATTTTCTGGATTTTCTTCGTCATACACAAATGTGCTGCCTTCAGCTTGTTCCACTCTGGATAAATAGTCGGCCATTTGAGCGTTTGATCTAGCGAAAACAAGCTTAAAGTTGTAATTAGATAAGGCAATGCGCCATCGCAATACTCTTCCATTTGCGAATTCAAAGTCCAGTTTTTGGTGATTAAGTCCAACTAAAGCTTTGTTGTCGCATACACAAATGAACATAGGTAGTCCGTATAGTATATGCTTAAATACTACGCAAATGTGGTAATAAAGTGCATATAATTCTAGCTCATAAATGCAATAATTTCGTTGCGTGCTATTTAATGTTTTTGAAGAATAGTGCACTGGAAAGACATCGTTTCCGTATAGCTGTGATAATTGGCCGGAGATGCAATAGGCGCTGGAATCGGTGAAAAGAATTTTCAATCTTTCCTGATCGAGGTGCCGAAGTATGGGTGGATTTGTTAGTTTTAATCTGATTAAATCAAAACTCATTTGTTGCTCGCTCTTCCAGAAGAATCGTTTGTTTTTGTTTCTGATGACTTTTAGCAGATTTTCTGCCATTTCTGCGAAATTTGGAATAAATCGTCTATAGAATGATGCATAAGACACAAAGCTCAAGATATCATGAACTGTTTTAGGTGTCTTGATATTGTTGATTGCCTTAGTGGCGCTGAACACTGGCGTAATTCCTAGCGAATTTAATCTGTATCCGAGGAAGGTTGCTTCGCGCTTTAAGAATTGACATTTTCCGGGATTTAATTTAAGATTGGCGCTGCGAAAAGCTGTGAAAATCTCGTGCAATTTCGTGAGATGTGTTTCCAAGTCTTGTGTGTATATAAGGGAATCATCGATATAGCTTAAGCTATGTGTTTGGCTAACTGAATTCAAGCAAAAATCGAGCAATCTTTGCAGGAGAAATCCAGATGATTTCAATCCCATTGGAGCTCGTGTCATTGTGAATCTTCCAAAAGGTGTGGTGAATGCCAAAAGATGTTGATCTTGCTCTCTAACTTTGAGCTGGAAAAAGCTGTTGGTTAAATCAATTTGACTGAAAATTACAGCTTTGGAGACGCTTTCTAAGAGGCTGCTCATGTCCGGTACTCTGTAATATCCGCTAATTAATCTCTTGTTTACACTTCTGAGGTCAAGTATGCATCTATACTTGTCTTCTTGTCCCTCAATTGGCTTTTTTTTGATTATAAAGAATGGGCTATTTGTTTCTGAGCTGGATGGTCTTATGATGCCTTCTCTGTAGAGCTTTTGAATTTCTTTTTTCATCGGTTCTAGGTATGCCAGTGGTACTTTGTATTGAGGGGTGAATGATGGACCATTTTCTGGGTCTTTGAGCTCAACTTTCATTTCAAGAAGGTTTGTTGTAGACAATACGTCTCCTTCTAGGAAAAATATATCATGAAAGTCCGCGATGAGCTTTTCTAATTCATACTTTTCGTCTTCGTCCATGTTTTCAGTGTCGATGAGCTTTAAAACTTCAGCTGCTCTTGAAGTAACGTTTACGATTTGTTTTGCGAAGTAAACTCGGTCTCCTATGTAAGGTTCAAGTTCCATGTGCTTGGTTAGCTCTTTTTGAGCGATTACCTGATCTTTTTCCCAAAGATTTAGTATTTTTATATTAGTTAGTTTGTTTTCGACTGTTATGAGTGACCTTGGGATTATTATTCCCTCTCTAACGTGTGCCCTTTCAAGTGTGTATTGGCCATCTTCTCTGTTAGCCATGACTTCAATTGAATTTTCGGTGCCAGCCAAGATTTTGTACGATTTTGTGGACTTTTTTTCGATCTCCTTAGTTTCTGGTACTATCCACTCTGTGGCCTCCAGCCAAGCTTTGGCTTCTTCTGCTTTGTCGGTTACAAGTGTGTCATTTGTAATAAGTTTGATAGTTTCCTTGATTTCCTCTTCAGGTATTTCCAGGCTAGTTGTTTCGGTAATCTGGTTCTGGTTAATTAGTTCTGAGATTTCCCTTTGAACTCCTGAGGTGTCGTCGCTTCCATCTCTGTCTGTCACAATCTGTGGTTTTATGGTTTGTTGTGGTGCTGCATCACGAATAATATTAATTTGAATTATTTTATTCTCATTTTGATTGTTTTTTAGGATTTCTTCGGCAAACGTGCCTTCTAATTTCTCGATTGCTGCTCTGCCTCTTGTAATTTTCTCACTTTGAAGATGGCGTACAATGAGTTTTCCAGTGGAGTTCAGGATATCGGTGGATTTTAAGAAGTCTGAGCCTAACAGTCCGTCAATGCTGGTGTCTAGCACGTCGTTATCGATTGTATGGAATTCCTGCATTATGACTTTCCTGCCGATTTTAAGTCCAATAAAGCATTGTCCTTTAGTGTCGATTGTGTCGCGCCCGATGCCTGACAGCGTTTTGATTATTTGTGGATAGATTGTTGCTTGAGGTTTTAGTGCGCCAATTTTTATTAGACATAAACTAGAACCTAAATCGAGTAGTAATTTTGTGCTTTCCTTGGCACCAATATCCGTTTTAATATGTATTGATTTGTTATTGCTCGAGTCTGAAATAAGGTCGATTACCTGGCAATCTTCCAATATGATGTTTAAGTCATTAGTTTTTGACATTTTTTCGGTTGCGGTTTCTGCTTTAGTTTTTTTTGTAATTTTTTGTTTGGGATTTAGGTCTTCATCTGATAAATCATGGTCGACTGTGTCGCGATCTGATATTTGGGAGGCTTTCGAGATTCCTCCCGTTACTGGTTTTTTGCTACATAGATCCTGTTTCTATATTTATCAAAATTCTCATTTTCTTGAGTCCGTGACGCTGCTGCTCCTTGAGTCCAAGTGGTTTTCTTTTGGGAATTGTCTTGGTTTGGTCCTCCTTGATAATTTGAGCGGGACTGTTGTGGATTTGTGGAGTTGTTGGTGAAGCTTCGGTTTCCATTGTAAGCTCTGGAAGCTTGTGTGTTATTTGATGGCACATTCTGGTTATATTGTGAGTTTTTCCCAAATTGATTTGGTGGTGGTGAGTTATTTTGGCGCCTGGCATAGAATTCTTCTCTCTGGTAATTAGTGTGTCTACCTCTGGGCTCATAATCTCGCTCCCGTGAGCTTTCGCGAGATGTGTAATATCTTGGGCGATCATTCGTGATCCAGCCGTCCCTTGTAGCGTTATTGTAAGGATTATTTCCCTTGTAGCGCGGGTTTCTTGCCTGTTGAGAATTATTATAATTCGTGCGGTTTTCATAATTATTCCTGTTGTTCTCTTCCTTGAACTGAATTCTGCGTTCTGGTTCACGATAAGGAGATTGACCTCTTGCTCGGTCCTCGTGCCTGTTATTTATCTCCAAATTCCCGAAACTTTTAATGGTTTGTTCGAGCTCGCCATGCTCTGTAATCTCTTCGCGCAGACAAAACAGTTTCATTTCCTTAAATGTTTGGAAGGTTTTGCTCTTGCAAAGAAGTTTCATTGTCGATTTTAATCCGTGAATTGCGGAGGCAAGCAAGAGTTTATCCAAGTGAGCTGCGTGGAATTGTTGCTCCTCTTCGTCAATCACATTATACTCGCAAGCGATAGAATATAATTCTCGCAAATTTTCCAAGCGATTAAAATAGCTAGCTAGAGTCTCTTGTTGCTGCTGCTTAATTGCAGAAATTTGTCCGTATACGGATGAGGGATTCCTGATTAAATTGAAATTCTCATAAAGTCCTTGCTTGAATTCCACAAAGTTCTGCGGTTCAGAATTATTTATGCTTGAGAAGGTTTTTCCGTCGAGTTTTGTAGTTATTGCGCGGAGGAATTGTCTCTCCCTTTCGATGGCTTCATTGCCTTCTGGCGCATCAGGTAACCCTAGAGTTCGTCTGGCATTTATTGCTGAGCTGGTAAATTTAGCTACGTCTTTTGAATTTCCGCTAAATTCTGGTATTGATTTCATTGTCTCCACGAATAGTGGTTTGTATGCTGCTGCGTCCATTTTGTTGAATTTATTAATAAAATTCAAGTTTATAATAATTTGTGAGTTTTTTAGATTGGCCGTAGTTTCCTCTCGGGAAGAGTGTGCTGAGTTTCTTAAATTTCCTGCGCTTTCGTGTGCGTTGTTATTTATTCTTTGGCAATCGACGAAAGTGGGTGATAAATTTTGCAGGGATTGAGTTTGGTAACTTCCAGAATCTTGGGAGCTTAACGTGCTCTCAACTAGTGTTATGCTGGTATTTTCTAATATTTCTTCTTCTGATGAATCGAGGGTTGAGTTGGATGGAAAATTGTTGGATTTATCGCTTTGCTCGACTGTGTGGTCTCGCAAAGTTGAATTTTCGTTAGATTTGGTGAGTGAATTATTTTTTAAAGTATATTTTCTCTTTTTGAAGAAATTTTGGATTTTTTCGGTTGCTGAGGTCTTAGATTCTCGAGGTTTTTTGCTGTTCATTAGTGTAAATGAATAAGTGTACTCACATAAATGTGCCGAGTCTCATCTTGTTCAGTTCCTTCGGTAATCTTGTTTGAGTCACTTTCTTTTATTATTTACGGGCATAAAACTTTTTCACAGTTTTTATAATTTATTTTTGCTCGTTTTTCAGATTTTTTAATTTATCACGTAAGTTTTTAATTAATTAAATGTACCTTTTCGTTGCTTGAGTCCGTCCTTTTGTTATGCAAAGGAGCCACCACATGTAGGGCTCTTGATGTTGATAACGATAAGGGATATATTAATTAACAACGTAACACTGAAAGTAATAATAATAAGTCTCACAAATGTTCAATTCACTCTTTATTTCACACAATTATAGGTTTATCTGCCTTCGCTGGCCGGCTATGGGTTACAATGCTCACCCAGTAGACCGTCCACTATTCTGTACTACAATCCTTTCCTAACCTTTAATCTAATTGTGATCAACGTTCAAACAATATCTCTCAATCCTTTTCTTAGGCACTAGTATTTTATTTCAGTATAACTTCACTTTAACTTTGTATTTCCAACTGATCTCTAGTGAGATTCTTCCGCCTTATATATGGTTTTCTGGTGACCAAAATCCTTTGTTCTCAAACCTTAATTTAATAGTGCGTGTTAAACTTTATGGTCCACAACATAATAAACTTTACGATCCTATAACCTTACTATTTACTTTCCTTTGTTATAAACCAGGCAAGTGCGTAGTTCTTTGTCAAGTTCTTTGTCTTTGGATGCACATTAAAATGCATAAGTGCTTACTTGTCTTTTATTGTGCTATAATATCGATCATTATTAATCGCTGGTCCATACCATAGTTTTATGATCCCATAATTTTAATGCCTAAATGTCTCTTTGTCTTGAACTAAGCAGGTGCATAGTTCTTTGTCTACAAGTGCTCATAAAATGCATAAGTGCTTTACTTATCTTTTCGTCATGCAATCATATTAATATTTACGCATTATTGGTCCACGCTATTATTTAGCTTTATGGTCTTATAACTCTGCTGCGTAATTCCCTTTGTCTCGGAAGTTAGCAGCTGCACAATTCTTTGTCTTCAAATATATTAAGTGCTTTACTTATCTTCATGTCATGCCATTAAAACGATCTTTACTCATCATTGGATCAAACCATAGATTAGTTTTATGATCTTCTAAAGTTGACACATAATGTTTCTTTATCTTGCTTGGCAGGTGCATGCTTCTTTGTTAGCTAACGCGCATTAAGTGCACGCGTGAAAGAACCAAGTAAAATGAAAAATACTTTTGTTGCTTTTTCATTTTTCCATTGTCATCATATTTTCACTCACCACATTGAAAAAATGGGAAAATGTATAAAATGAAATATGTATAGGAATAGTGTAGGAAAACATAGAAAAATATATGGCAACTGACTTGGCTGGCACGCCATGAATTGTAGGTATTTTAGAATTCGAAACATTTGGAGCATTTCCTCTTCAGCTTGGCGAGCAATTTGTTCTTGTCTGTAAATTGTCACGATCACCACGTGTCATAAATTTGTGTGGGTTTAGTTCAAGTTCAACTTAATCGATTTGATTTAAGGAAAAAGACCATTATCTTTGATGTTCCTTGTAAAAATTTAAGTAGAATCACTACAACGTAACAATTCGCGAATAAACAAATATTTGCCAAATTATCCTGAGAAATTGAGAAATTGTGGAATAAATTAGTTAATTAAAGATTCTATCAATTTTGTTGATAATATAAATTGATGAATAAACATTGGTTTGGAGTTTTTAGAGTTTTTGGGGTTCATGACAAGCCCAAAATACTAAAATGTCAATATTAACCCTCTTTAGTCCAGTCGTGCAAATATTTGATGATGAAAGAGCCTTTTGGTTTATAAAAAGGAAAAGGACATTTTAAATTTAATTGGCAGCTTTTTAGAAGTTTTTGTATGTTAAAATATATTCATGGGAAATATTAATGAGCGCTTGTTAATTTAATTTTTACGTTTTGACCCTTGGTTAAATATGCTATTTAAATAGTATATAGATATAACAACAAATTTAGTTATTTGGATCTAAGATTTCTCAATTTATTGTTGGTATGTACTTATGATACACAATTATCTTTAACTTTATTGTACATATAAATTTTACTTGAAACAGCTTGAAACTTTTATGGACTTTGTTTGAAGTTAGCTAGTTTCAACAGAATATACGTATAAAATAATAAAAGCAATTTCATTATCTTGACGATCGATTGGTTATTGCTTATTGATATTGTTATTGATATTGTTTTTTTTTACTATTTTTGAGTTTTCCTCCGATCAACGTCATTTCTACCAAGAATTAATAGTTAAGTAATAAATTAATCAATATTCTCCTCGAACATTAATTGTAATTATTAGTCATTTTAAATGGTGTCAAACATGTTCTCAAAATTGATAATCTAAAAATCAACAGCATTTTATCCATTTCTTCCACTTTTTCTACAAAAAAATAACCGAATTCAACAGAAAATTGAATACTCTAAACATCCTAGGAAAACCAAAAAACGCAACTTCTTAATTAAGTCGCTTATGCAAATTCCCTGATTTACAAAATACAACCTAAAAATACAAACTAACATACATTTTCCACATAATTTATGCGAGCGTGCAAACTTTCGTTTTCGCAAGGAAATTCCAATTCGTTTATCTTCACCCGTAAATCGCCCAGCTCGTTCCCTTCAATAAAGTTGGCTGACTGCTGTGGAAAAAACCACCGAATATAAATAAATAAAATACAATGAGCAAACGTACAAAACTATGCAACTTATTCAAAACAATTGCTCGCGCCTTTTCCTTATTAACTACATAATTTATGTTCGGCAAGGATATGTTCGATAGTTAGATATGGGTTTGCATAATTAACGCCCTTGCTGTTTCAATCGGGAATTGGCCAAGTTCTTTCGATTTATATTTGAAAAGATTTGTTGGGTGGAAATTTTTGATTTTTTATGATCCTCACGACAAAGTAAAATTTAAAGTTTTTATCATTAGCAAGCTCAAATTCTGAACCAGATCAAAACCTTCATTTGTTTTTGGTTAAAATCAAATACATTTTGAATAGCTACATAAAAAAATATAGAAAAATTATTTTATATTGAAAATTGTCTTGATGATCATGAATTTTGAATGACTGTTTATATTTATATGCAAATATTTGAACAAAATGTTATTCACTTGTGAAATCAGGTTGAATCTGACTTCTTAAACGGATACTGATGTATCCAAATATTTGAATGTTACTGGTAATATTTTCGCCCATTCACAACCTACCAAATATTTGTTTTATTCGCCCAAATTTCCTTGTTTTGTTCAAGGAAGGTTCGTAACATCGCAGTATCGCTATATAACCAGCCGTGATTTATGTATGAGGTAGAAACTGTGAAAGTAAATAAATTACTGCAAAGCAGTCAAAGCAAAGGTCAACATTTAAAACAACACCCTTTCAATGTTCCAGTGTTTCAGTGTTCGACATAATAAGCAGCTTTGCTCCCTCAAGAGTTTATGTTTTGTAGTGGAGTTTAGTTCATTAATCGGAGATGGATGTGAAAATATGAGGAAAATGTAAAATCTGGTGTTGAGGCAGCAGATGTTCGAGAGAGACTGGATTATGTGTTGCCTTTGCGACTTATTGTATGGAATAAGCAATGTACTTTATTTGATGAGAGAAACGAAAAATATTTTACACAAACATAAAAGAAAATTGTGGGACTCTCAGAGTTTTTCGGAAAAAGTACGAGCGAACCCTGATATTCAGGAGAGAGTTTATGATTTTTTATGAAAAAGGCCGAAACATAAATTGGACGAATCTGCAAGAATATTCTTCAAAAATATTTAAAAAATTTAAATATAGAATCTATCATGAATGAATACTTTTGAAACATGTGGAAATTTTCAGAGCTTAGACAAAATATAACTATAATCATTAAATTTTATTAAATTTACGATAATGTTTTTCCTTTTAATCCAATTTCAGACTCAAAAGTATTATATTTTCAAATTGCCATAAAGGGCTAAAATATGTTAAATGCTGCGAAACAACTCAAATTTTTGATTGATTTGTCAAAATCAAAATAAAAAAACGCAATTCCTCTCGGTTTGCTCATATTATGCAAAAGTTAAATGAAAATGTGAATATTTAAGCAGAAAGCATTAAATTAAATTGAGGCGAATTACTCTTGTATACATTTTAATTGCAATATCGAAATTTATCGTTCACATAAAATTTTCGAAAGCTCAAAAGCTCAAATAACAGAAATAGCTCACAGAACTTGAAAAACTACATTTTTTAAATGAAAAATCATAAAAACGATAACAGTTAAAATTCTCATAAAAATGTTTCCAGCTCTTGTTTCATCAATTTGAACAATTTGATTTATTTGCACAAAAATTCAAATAAAGCATAAAACACATAGCGTATAAAAATATTGCACGAATTTGCCAATTTTACTGATAGCAGAATATATTTCAATCGATAAATTTGAATGTAAATTGAAACATATTTTTTTTCCTCTTGAACCTGTAGCACTTGCAATGAACCAATTTTTTTATCTGCAGCGCTATTACAAATATTTATGTGTGCATTCTATGTGCATTTTTGTTGTTTATTATTTCAATCCTTTTATTCCCTTCATTCTCTGTATTTTCTTTATTGACCTGGTATCTACCATTTGTTACTTTACTTTTAACGTTTCTGAGAGCATCTTGACCCTAATGTCCTGAAGGCCAACATTTGCTATCTAGCCAACCAACAAGAAATAAATTATGTTAGGACGTGTTATGAATTTTCTGCACCTTGAGTTTCCTATAGTTTTCTAAATCAACTATGTTAAGTTCTAAAAAGAGTAGTTTAGTTGAAATTTAAGATTGAATATTTTTATTACTCTAATTTCATTCCCATCATCATTTTAAATTTCGGTTGCTTCTTAACGAACCAATTAATTCTTTCAAAGATAAATATTAAAGTAGTTGGTAATTGTACTAAATTAAAATGCATTAAATGTAATTATCAAGAAAATCTCATCAGCTCTACCCTAAAAAACAATGAAAAATCTACAAATCCTCGTATCTCTCCACACATTTTTCAAATTTTTGTTCGACTTTTTCCCGAAAATTTCTATTTGATTTACGAGATTTACGTGACAATTAAGGCGGGCAGAGAAAAAAGTGTATTTTTATATTTTATTATCAAAACGGCAAAATATGTGAAGTTTTATTCACTTTCTGTTGTAATTTATCTATGCCATAAATTTTGGTCGTATCTGATTCAGTGAGAAATATAAAATATTAAAGTGGCTGGAAAAACTATCATAATTCTGTTTCAGTAACTTTTCTCGCTTTTCCTGATTTTGTGTGAAGCTACGAACAATCTGTTAGTTTAAAAACGTTAAATGGAATAACTTTGCGGTAACTCATTGATGACAACATGAATTGTATATTGGTTGAATCATTTTATTTTATTTTTTAACCTACTTATGGCTTGAAACATTAATAATATCCACTAATAATAATTTTCACATTAAAACTTTCGCATATATAGGAGTTTATTCTTTGCCTCTACAACAAATTTAATAAATATTGCAATTGTTCCACAGTTTTCTTAATGTGTAGAAAATACAAGAGAACGGAGAAAATGCAGTTATTTGTATTTTATAGACGCATAAATTGTAGTTTTTATTCAGCAAATATATATTTTTGAATGGAATATTCACACTTGAAGGCGTTCAAAGCGAGCCAATTTAATTAATAATATGAAACCGTTTAAGATAACACAATTTTAATTCTGAAATTGATTTGAAAACTGGAATTTTCATCATAATTATGATATAATTCTTTTTGATAGCATTTATAATAGTTTCCAACTATAGTAATGCAAAAATCTTATACTTAAATTATATTAAATTAAAAATTCAGAGTTTTCTTTAACAGCGTGTTTTCAGTGCTAAGAATAAGCATAAAATATATCAAATTCGAATACCAAAATTTAATACAAATTAAAACAATATCATATAAATATAATACCACAACATCTCTTAAGTTGATGTAAATTGGTACTTCATTATGTTGTAGCACAAGCTCAAACAGTTTTTCCTATGAAATATTCCGAATAATCAGCATTAAACTAATTCAGATATTAAATAGAATATACCCTCTATAAGTTTGGTTTTGATTTCAATATCTTTATCTATGATTCCATTATTCTTCTGATATATCAAAAGAAGGCGCTGTATCTATAACTTCAAATTACCAAAACTTTTGTACGCCAGTATTTATTCAATATCATGTTCCTCAAAGCTTGTTTCCAATAATTGTCAAATATTTGCGGAATGTCTTTGAGAATTTGTGTCTTTGATCAAAAGCTTCTTGACTTTATCTGAATTTGGAATCAAACTATAAATAAACATGTCTACAAGCATTACCACAATGGTCTTTACCAAGAGCACGTTATCTAATTATAAACTGGTATTTAAATTTATTATAAATTATATAAAGAACTTCACCATCTTTATTAAGATACTTCCCAGGTGGAAATATCGGCCATTTACATTAAGAGCAACACTAGAGAAAAACACTAAGACCTTCCCCGTAGAAACACTAAATGCTAGTGTGGTTTGAAACACTAAGCGATTGTGTATGGTCTAGTGTATCCTAGTGTAAAATAAACACTAAGCGATTAGGTGTCGCTTAGTGTATCCTAGTGTGGAATTTTTGAAAAATTAAAAAATAAAAATTTTATTTCTACACTAGAAGATTTTCAATTTACATAATTTTCTAGTGTACTCTCTTTTTTGCATTTTTTTAAAATGGGATTTCAACCGCATCCGCACATTTGTGAGGCAGCGCGCTATCCACTCGGCAATATTGCCAACTAGTTTTATGTGACTCTAAACTTACTTGAATGACCAGCAAACATAAAATAATTGAATATTACTTATTATTGTAAATATTCATATATTTCAATAATAATAATTAAATATTAAATGACCGACTTGTAGAACATTTCGGATTGACAATTATATTGAATTTAAAGAATATAATCGTATTGATGATTGTTCTATTGAAATTTATGCGCTGTGTTGTAGAAAATATGTGAAGCACTGTTAATGCACTGTAAGTTAATTTCTATTTCTCAAAACTAAAATAAAATAAAAATAAAGCTAAAATTGAGTTGATGCCAGTAACAAAACTCAAACCACCAAAAATTAAAAACTTTGTATCTTCACGAGTTTTATGAATTTCTTTACAAACTAAATTTTATTTTATGGTTTTTAGTGATAAGAATCGAAAAAAAAAATATTTTCAAAAAAATGTCTTTTAGGGGGGGTGTAATAAATCTTTAAAAGGAAAAAAAGAGCATTCTTGTCGGGCGGATTGTTCTTTGACCAATAATCGGAAAATGTTGAAACATATCTTAAAAAATGCGTAATTTAATAAGAAACAAAGTTAAGTAAACATTTTTATCATTTTTATCGAACCAAGACTTTACGGGTCATTTAAATCCAAGCGCGCATTATACGAGCCGTTCAAATATAGTTTTGTTCGATGTGAGAACAAAACTTGTATGCACGAGCCGTAGAATGCGCGCTTGGATTAAAATGGCCCGTAAAGTCTTGGTTCGATGAGAATGATAAAAATGTTTAAATAACCATGTTTTATATTAAATTGTGCATGTTTTAAGACCTTTTTCATCATTTTCCGATTATTGGTTCATGAACAATCCGTCAGACAAGAATGCTCATTTTTTCCGTTAGAAAATTTATTGAACCCCCCCTAAAAGACATTTTTTTGAAAATATTTTTTTTTTCGATTCTTATGACTAAAAACCATAAAATAAATTTTAGTTTATAAAGAAATTCATAAAACTCGTGGAGATACAAAGTTTTTAATTTTTTGGTGGTTAGAGTTTTGTTACTCTCACGAAAACAAAAAAAAAGTTTGAGTAAGAATTTGTCCATGCGCGCGTGGCTTCAAATGCTTGCAGTGGCCTTATTTGATGGAAATTATTAAAATCAAAGATATTTTATTGTTCTCTACTATGTTATTGAAGTTTAATGATAGTTTTTAAATTTTTGTAGCTGCATTGATTTGAGAAACAGCGCATGCAAAGTCATTTCATCATTTATTGATCATTTAAAACTTATTTTGTAATAATATCTTGGTAACTCAGTGAGAAACGTGAACTTTTGCAAAAGTTCATTTATCTAAAAATTTTGTTTGAGGGAGTTGGAGTTTTGTTACTGCCATCAACAATTATTGTTGATTTGGTGTTTCATGGTTATGAAAATAGATCGATCAACTCAAAATCAATATTGATGAGATGAATGAATAAGAAAATTAAAAATATAAAATTAATTAAAAAAATGGATTAACAAAAAGTTTCAAAAATTTTAATAGTTAAAAATTTTTATATTTATTTTGAAACTAAATTTCAGATTCAAATATGAAACGGTTAAAAAATTTTCCAAAACATTAGAAATTTTAAATTATCCAATAAAATTCTCAAAATTAAGTCATAGCACTTTACATAAAAATATGGTCCACTAAAAAATTCAAAACCTGTCCATCTTATTCTGAGAGAATATTTTTGTTTCCAGCTGAAAATTTCAAAATTATGTACTAAACTTGAAATTTTATTTCAGAGTACCAAATTTTCATGTGAAGTGCTAAAACAAAATGATTTTCAACAAAGCAAAAAAATTTAAAAAAAATTTAGAAACAAGTTATAAGAAATGCCTTGGTTTTTTCTAGCTTCACAATAACTCAAACATGCGGAAAAGTTTGTATATTATGAAAATTTATGCGACGAACAAGTCTGATAACAAATAAATGATATCAAAAGTAAATCCAAGAATTTTAAATCTGAAATATCGCCAAAAAGATTTTAATTTTAATTTTCAAGATTTTATTCAAAAAGGAACATTAAGAATTCAAATGTTCGCTAATGTATTCTAGTGTGGTCATACAGTAAGTTACATTAAGAAGCACACAATTTCCTAGAATCAATAAAATTCATTTGAAGAAACATTACAAATTTAAATGTCCCTTAATGTATTCTAATGTGGTCATACACTGGGATACATTAGAAAGCACACATTTTTCTAGAATCTTGTGTGTCTCTTAGTGTATCCTAGTGTGTTATTCTAGGAAAAAGTGTGCCTTCTAATGTAATCCTAGTGTACCTACATTAGGGACTTGGACCTTATTTCCACCTGGGTTTACTGGAGTTATTTTTTAATATAGGTCTTTTTTTTACTAAGACGAAATGCGGTAAATTTTCTTGGTAAAGAACCAAATCAAAGGATTACCACAATCTCAAATATTTGATGAGCACATATTTAACATTCCCCAATCAGCTTTCAAATATGCTCGAGCATCATTTAGTCATTCAACAAATTATCTTTCCAATCCTTTCAATAGCAGTCAATACAGAATTTTTTATGAAAAATTGTGATTACTCGGTTAAACATACTTTACGCCGATGATATCGCTGGAAATCTAATATTTTTCAATATTTTCTTAATGTAAACGAATATTTGCAGATATCGAACATTATGGAACATTACTTTGCAGAATTTTATGGAGATAGTATTCGTTTGTTGATAAAAACATATTTTTTAAATAAAATATTCTCACAATCAGAATTTTTAAATGAAAGAGAACTAAATTTCATTTCTCATTTTTTTTTCAGGATCCCTTGACAAAGGATCAAAATTTTCAAGAACACTTCAACTTTCCCCACAAAGAGTCTCAACGTTACGCAACGAAGAATTTGTAAAGTTGCACAGGATGAAAATGGGAAATATCAGAAATATCAGAGAATGTGAATTACAGATATGGATTGAAATATATTATGGCAAGCAAATTGATTACTTACGAGTTTTAGCAAAGTAATTAACCAGGAGTTCTAAGTTATAAGCATACATTACAATCATGTGCAAAAATCGAAAACTCTTATATATATTCGTCATGATTAGGCATTATTGGTTATTATTGGAAATTATGCGAGTAAAGCCTGCGGATTAGATCCAATAATGCTTTTAGTAACACAATGAGTTTTGTAGCGTCTTGTATGTGTTATGTTTACAAAACTAATGTTTGTATAATTCTGAAACTAAATGTATTAACACTGATTAATTTATTGAGTTTGTTATGAGGAAATTATGACTGAATGTTATGCTTTCAGAAGTATTTAAATAATTTGGAAATACACATCAAATCCATCGAAATTGTTCATTTCAAAAAAAAAATTAAATAGAAATGTAACAATATATTAGAAAGTTCATCAAAAAACGATCAAAATTTGTAATTTAGAATAAAAGTTACTAGTCTAATTCAAATTAACACAAATTGACTTGTGACACCAAAAAGCTAGAAAAGCTCCCTATTCACAAATCTTTGCAAGGACACATTATACGATATAATTCATTCAAGAATTTTCACTTGAGAAGAATCAAAAAGAAAATCAACTAATTACGTAGTTTCAACTAATAAAATCTACCAAATCAATCAAAATACTTGATAGTCTTCTAATATACTCACATGTCGCGATACTTAATTATTAATCCAAGATATATCCGCCCGCAATCTCGAAAGTCTAAAGAAATTCTTACGTGAACGTCATTGAATGAAACCGTAAAAGTTAATTAGCCATTTATAAGCAATGGAAATTTTTCCAGTATAAATTGCGGTGAATCTCGAGGATATCCATCATTCAAATCTGGAATTAGCAGCTGAAGACATCAAGTCTACTTCATCAAGTTTTACAAGTGAATTTAGTGAGACGAAGTAATTTTGATAAATTAAATTTAAAATAGTTTCTGCAACCAAAGGATATCAGTGAATCAGTGATGGAAAACTGGAAACTTGCAAAGCTCTACAAAGTATTACTAGTTGTCTCCTGTATGTTTTTAGTTTGCTCTTCGCAACTGACATTCACACCAAGTAAGATTTTAATTAATTATTTTAATTGGTTTGTGGTGAAGTTTAATTTTGTAATTGAGTTAAGTTGGAAATGTGGAGTATACATCTCTAAAACTCAAGTTTTTATTCTGTGGAGCTTTTGGTTGAATATTTTTAAACCATTTCAATGACAGCAGTATTTAGTAAATCGAGACAGTGCATTTGACTTCTTAAGTTAACCTATAATGTCTCAAGAACCTAGTTGTAGAATGTTAATTGATAAAATTTCATAGCAGATTGTGTTAGCATCGTTAGAGCTTTGGTTGATAATATTTTATATGGTTGATGAAAATACAAATACCAATTTATATATCTTTGATAATATTATACGAAATTTTAACTTATATATTTAGATTGGGGGAAACGAGCTGCCAAATTCAACATGGACTCTTCTGATCTTCCAAACCAGCAACAAGATTTGAATAATATTCTTTCGAACAATCTACAATCGATTTGCAAGCCCAATATGGAAAGTTTGATGCTTATTTATCGCTTTATACAGAACGAGGCACAAAATGTTGTCGAGTGCAGTCAGGATCGGCAAAACTAGTCAAGAGAAGAAAACGAGCAAGGACTTGAAATTAGACAATAATATGCTTACATAAAATGTAACGAGCAGCTGTTGAACTAAAATAGTAAAATGTATAAAAATTAATTAAATCATAAAATATCAGTATTATGTTACGCACTTGTTAAAAAAATCAAATAAAATTTTAATTTAATCATTATGATCTGGAGATAATTATGGTTATGGTTTTAATTTAGGTTATACATAACAGATGCATATAAATTTCTTTTTCCCATGACTTTTACTTGAAAATATGGATTCATAAATGGTTTTATTGTTGCAGTTTTTCTAAAAATGTTAAGAAAGATGCAATAGCTATTGCACTTACCGTAGTAATAAACTAGTTGTGCAGCTTGTGAGCTGAGCAGGACTTCTCCGCTAGTATGGAATGGTGTTTTCATTAAAAATTGTTTCGAAGTGCTATCTCTAGTCGTTATAAAAATCGGAATAAACATCGATGCAATTCTTGACAGAACTTATAATTTCAAACATTTTTTCTGAAGAGACCGAAGTGCTATCGCTAGTCGTTCTCGAGTTCTTGAGTTGAGAGCGAGCGGTACCAGGTTGATCCTCCAAAAACTTGATTTTTATAATTTTCTGGACGAATCATGAGATTATAAGACTTTTTCAAAAAAAGTTGTCTGGTACCACCAGATGACCCCCAGATGACTCCCAGTAGGTAGTGGACCAAACATCGATGTAATTCTTGACCGAACTTATTAATCCAAACATTTTTCCTTAAGAGACCGAAGTTGTATCTCAGGCGTTCTCTAATTCTGGAGCTGAGAGTAAGCGGTACCAGGTTGATCCTCCAAAAACTTGATTTTTATAATTTTCTGGACGAATCATGAGATTCTAAGACTTTTTCAAAAAAAAGTTGTCTGGTACCACCAGATGACCCCCAGATGACTCCCAGCAGGTATTGGACCAAACATCGATGCATTTCTTGACTCAACTCATCATCTCAAACATTTTTTCTAAAAAGACCGAAGTGCTATCTCTAATCGTTCTCGAGTTCTGGAGCTGAGAGTAAGCGGTACCAGACTGATCTTCCAAAAACTTGATTTTTCAAATTTTCTGGACGAATCATGAGGTTATAAGACTTTTTCAAAAAATGTTGTCTGCTACCACCAGATGACTCCCAGCAGGTAGTGGACCAGACATCGATGCATTTCTTGACCGAACTTATTAATCCAAACATTTTTCCTGAAAAGACCGAAGTTGCATCTCTAGGCGTTCTCTAATTCTGGAGCTGAGAGTAAGCGGTACCAGGCTGATCCTCCAAAAACTTAATTTTTATAATTTTCTGGACGAATCATGAGATTCTAAGACTTTTTCAAAAAAAAGTTGTCTGGTACCACCAGATGACCCCCAGATGACTCCCAGCAGGTAGTGGACCAAACATCGATGCATTTCTTGACTCAACTCATCATCTCAAACATTTTTTCTAAAAAGACCGAAGTGCTATCTCTAATCGTTCTCGAGTTCTGGAGCTGAGAGTAAGCGGTACCAGACTGATCCTCCAAAAACTTGATTTTTCAAATTTTCTGGACGAATCATGAGATTATAAGACTTTTTCAAAAAAAGTTGTCTGGTACCACCAGATGACCCCCAGATGACTCCCAGCAGGTAGTGGACCAAACATCGATGCATTTCTTGACTCAACTCATCATCTCAAACATTTTTTCTAAAAAGACCGAAGTGCTATCTCTAATCGTTCTCGAGTTCTGGAGCTGAGAGTAAGCGGTACCAGACTGATCCTCCAAAAACTTGATTTTTCAAATTTTCTGGACGAATCATGAGATTATAAGACTTTTTCAAAAAAAGTTGTCTGGTACCACCAGATGACCCCCAGATGACTCCCATTAGGTAGTAGACCACACATCGATACATTTCTTGACAGAACTTATTATTTCAAACATTTTTTCTGAAGAGACCGAAGTTGTATCTCTGAGCGTTCTCTAATTCTGTAGCTGAGAGCAAGCGGTACCAGGCTGATCCTCCAAGAACTCGATTTTTATAATTTTCTGGACAAATCATAAGATTCTAAGACTTCTTCAAAAAAAAATTGTCTGGTACCACCAGATGACCCCAGATGACTCCCAGCAGGTAGTGGACCAAACATCGATGCATTTCCCGACTCAACTCATCATCTCAAACATTTTTTTTCTAAAAGACCGAAGTGCTATCTCTAATCGTTCTCGAGTTCTGGAGCTGAGAGTAAGCGGTACCAGACTGATCCTCCAAAAACTTGATTTTTCAAATTTTCTGGGCGAATCATGAGATTATAAGACTTTTTCAAAAAAAAGTTGTCTGGTACCACCAGATGACCCCCAGATGACTCCCAGCAGGTAGTGGACCAAACATCGATGCATTTCTTGACTCAACTCATCATCTCAAACATTTTTTCTAAAAAGACCGAAGTGCTATCTCTAATCGTTCTCGAGTTCTGGAGCTGAGAGTAAGCGGTACCAGACTGATCCTCCAAAAACTTGATTTTTCAAATTTTCTGGGCGAATCATGAGATTATAAGACTTTTTCAAAAAAAGTTGTCTGGTACCACCAGATGACCCCCAGATGACTCCCAGTAGGTAGTGGACCAAACATCGATGTAATTCTTGACCGAACTTATTAATCCAAACATTTTTCCTGAAGAGACCGAAGTTGTATCTCTAGGCGTTCTCTAATTCTGGAGCTGAGAGTAAGCGGTACCAGGCTGATCCTCCAAAAACTCGATTTTTATAATTTTCTGGACGAATCATGAGATTCTAAGACTTTTTCAAAAAAAAGTTGTCTGGTACCACCAGATGACCCCCAGATGACTCCCAGCAGGTAGTGGACCAAACATCGATGCATTTCTTGACTCAACTCATCATCTCAAACATTTTTTCTAAAAAGACCGAAGTGCTATCTCTAATCGTTCTCGAGTTCTGGAGCTGAGAGTAAGCGGTACCAGACTGATCCTCCAAAAACTTGATTTTTCAAATTTTCTGGGCGAATCATGAGATTATAAGACTTTTTCAAAAAAAGTTGTCTGGTACCACCAGATGACCCCCAGATGACTCCCAGTAGGTAGTGGACCAAACATCGATGTAATTCTTGACCGAACTTATTAATCCAAACATTTTTCCTGAAGAGACCGAAGTTGTATCTCAGGCGTTCTCTAATTCTGGAGCTGAGAGTAAGCGGTACCAGGTTGATCCTCCAAAAACTTGATTTTTATAATTTTCTGGACGAATCATGAGATTCTAAGACTTTTTCAAAAAAAAGTTGTCTGGTACCACCAGATGACCCCCAGATGACTCCCAGCAGGTAGTGGACCAAACATCGATGCATTTCTTGACTCAACTCATCATCTCAAACATTTTTTCTAAAAAGACCGAAGTGCTATCTCTAATCGTTCTCGAGTTCTGGAGCTGAGAGTAAGCGGTACCAGACTGATCCTCCAAAAACTTGATTTTTATAATTTTCTGGACGAATCATGAGATTCTAAGACTTTTTCAAAAAAAAGTTGTCTGGTACCACCAGATGACCCCCAGATGACTCCCAGCAGGTAGTGGACCAAACATCGATGCATTTCTTGACTCAACTCATCATCTCAAACATTTTTTCTAAAAAGACCGAAGTGCTATCTCTAATCGTTCTCGAGTTCTGGAGCTGAGAGTAAGCGGTACCAGACTGATCCTCCAAAAACTTGATTTTTCAAATTTTCTGGACGAATCATGAGATTCTAAGACTTTTTCAAAAAAAAATTGTCTGGTACCACCAGATGACCCCAGATGACTCCCAGTAGGTAGTGGACCAAACATCGATGTAATTCTTGACTCAACTCATCATCTCAAACATTTTTTCTAAAAAGACCGAAGTGCTATCTCTAATCGTTCTCGAGTTCTGGAGCTGAGAGTAAGCGGTACCAGACTGATCCTCCAAAAACTTGATTTTTCAAATTTTCTGGGCGAATCATGAGATTATAAGACTTTTTCAAAAAAAGTTGTCTGGTACCACCAGATGACCCCCAGATGACTCCCAGTAGGTAGTGGACCAAACATCGATGTAATTCTTGACCGAACTTATTAATCCAAACATTTTTCCTGAAGAGACCGAAGTTGTATCTCAGGCGTTCTCTAATTCTGGAGCTGAGAGTAAGCGGTACCAGGTTGATCCTCCAAAAACTTGATTTTTATAATTTTCTGGACGAATCATGAGATTCTAAGACTTTTTCAAAAAAAAGTTGTCTGGTACCACCAGATGACCCCCAGATGACTCCCAGCAGGTAGTGGACCAAACATCGATGCATTTCTTGACTCAACTCATCATCTCAAACATTTTTTCTAAAAAGACCGAAGTGCTATCTCTAATCGTTCTCGAGTTCTGGAGCTGAGAGTAAGCGGTACCAGACTGATCCTCCAAAAACTTGATTTTTCAAATTTTCTGGGCGAATCATGAGATTATAAGACTTTTTCAAAAAAAAGTTGTCTGGTACCACCAGATGACCCCCAGATGACTCCCAGCAGGTAGTGGACCAAACATCGATGCATTTCTTGACTCAACTCATCATCTCAAACATTTTTTCTAAAAAGACCGAAGTGCTATCTCTAATCGTTCTCGAGTTCTGGAGCTGAGAGTAAGCGGTACCAGACTGATCCTCCAAAAACTTGATTTTTCAAATTTTCTGGGCGAATCATGAGATTATAAGACTTTTTCAAAAAAAAGTTGTCTGGTACCACCAGATGACCCCCAGATGACTCCCAGCAGGTAGTGGACCAAACATCGATGCATTTCTTGACTCAACTCATCATCTCAAACATTTTTTCTAAAAAGACCGAAGTGCTATCTCTAATCGTTCTCGAGTTCTGGAGCTGAGAGTAAGCGGTACCAGACTGATCCTCCAAAAACTTGATTTTTCAAATTTTCTGGGCGAATCATGAGATTATAAGACTTTTTCAAAAAAAGTTGTCTGGTACCACCAGATGACCCCCAGATGACTCCCAGTAGGTAGTGGACCAAACATCGATGTAATTCTTGACCGAACTTATTAATCCAAACATTTTTCCTGAAAAGACCGAAGTTGTATCTCTAGGCGTTCTCTCATTCTGGAGCTGAGAGTAAGCGGTACCAGGCTGATCCTCCAAAAACTTGATTTTTATAATTTTCTGGACGAATCATGAGATTATAAGACTTTTTCAAAAAAAGTTGTCTGGTACCACCAGATGACCCCAGATGACTCCCAGTAGGTAGTGGACCAAACATCGATGCATTTCTTGACTCAACTCATCATCTCAAACATTTTTTCTAAAAAGACCGAAGTGCTATCTCTAATCGTTCTCGAGTTCTGGAGCTGAGAGTAAGCGGTACCAGACTGATCCTCCAAAAACTTGATTTTTCAAATTTTCTGGGCGAATCATGAGATTATAAGACTTTTTCAAAAAAAGTTGTCTGGTACCACCAGATGACCCCCAGATGACTCCCAGTAGGTAGTGGACCAAACATCGATGTAATTCTTGACCGAACTTATTAATCCAAACATTTTTCCTGAAGAGACCGAAGTTGTATCTCTAGGCGTTCTCTAATTCTGGAGCTGAGAGTAAGCGGTACCAGGCTGATCCTCCAAAAACTCGATTTTTATAATTTTCTGGACGAATCATGAGATTCTAAGACTTTTTCAAAAAAAAGTTGTCTGGTACCACCAGATGACCCCCAGATGACTCCCAGCAGGTAGTGGACCAAACATCGATACATTTTCCGCCTCAACTCATAATCTCGAACATTTTCTGAAAAACACACAGCTCTAGTTTTTCAAAAAAAAATGTTTTTTTTTGTATGGAAAACCCGACTTTGGGTCACGGAAGTGGTTCTGGTGACCTAACCGGTGGAGTCACCATCACCAAAAATATCAGGTGCACGATGGGAAGAGATACCAAGTCGATTGGCATCAAAAAATTTGGAATCGGTCCGGTGGGAGGTCAGATCGATCGTTTACAGTAACACACCCACCGAACCACCGAACCACCGAACCACCAGGCACACGGCCCTTAGTTTTTCGCATTTCACGGGTCGGGGGTTCAATATTTTCCGGATTTTTTTTTACAGGAATTTTCTTCAACTCAATACGGACAAAAAAAATATGAGATATTTTTGAGATTTGTGTACAGGGAAGTCAGGAAAAATCAGATAAGGTCAAAAAACCCTGAAAATGCTGGGAAGAAAACAATACTTCTCCGAATTTTGCGGAGAAGTAAATATCATGAAATAATCGTCAAATAGAAAACTCTGTTAACTAAAATAGAACCGAAAATTAATATATTTCACCAAGAAAATATCAAATATTTTTAACGGTAAAGATTCTAATTCTCAAATATTCCAACACCGTGAAGCTATCATCTATTAAACTGAGCCATCCGACAAGAGTGATAATTTGTTTTTTGAAAGATTATAAATTTTTGTCTCGGAGTTATTTAGCGATTTAATAAAAACTACACAATGGAGACCACTGTAGGAATCAGAGGAAAGGATTTTGTAATGTTGGCTGCAGACAGCTCTCATCCTCACTCTATTATGCTGCTTAAAGACGGTAATTTCATTAAAAAACGAAATCCTAACCAAAAATGACATTGCAAAATACAAATAAAATTGAAAGCTTTTCTTAAATTTCAACCTTTATTATGATCACCTAATATTTTAGATGCCGTAAAGATCCACAAAATCAGTGACTCTTTGATGATTGCCGCTGTCGGAGATTCTGGAGACACCGTTCAATTTGTAGAGTATATATCAAAGAATATTTTACTCTACAAGATGAGAAATGGTTACGAGTTGGGCCCTCGGTCAGCTGCTCACTTTACCAGAAAGAATCTAGCAGATTACCTGCGTACAAGATATGCTTATCAAGTTTATTTGTTGGTAGCTGGTTATGACAAGACTGATGGGCCTCAATTGCATTTCATGGATTATTTGGCTAATTCTATGCCGGTTGAACATGGAGCTCAAGGATATGGTGGAATGTTCTGTGGCAGTATCTTTGATAAATATTATCATGCTGGTTCGTCATTTATTGAATAAAACATACCCCTCTATATAACTAACATTTAATCTTTTGCAGATATCACACAAGATCAGGCCTACGAAATCATCCGGAAGTGCGTGCGCGAGATTCAAAAGCGTCTCATTGTAAGCCAGCCCAAATTCCACGTCATGGTAGTCGACAAGGATGGCATTAAAAGACTGGTTGATGTTACCAGTGACAACCTTAAAGAATAATTTGGCTTAAGCTGAACTGGAATTCATTACATTTTCTATTTCAATAAAATATTTAAAATTTTCAAAGGAATATTAAAAGTTTTTAAATCAGGTTTTTTTCAAAAATCATTTATTTTAAATTTATTTAATTTTTATATTCCAGTTTACTGAACAAAAAATGTTTGTGCTAAAAATATATCAAATTGACGCTTTACAATAAATCATCACAGAATAATTTAAGGAAAAAAACGACTTGCTACTACAAATTGGGATTAATTATTAAGTAAAATTTCCCAAAGCATCTTAATTTAATGGAGGTCTTACAAATTACAATCTACAGTTTATTTAAACAAAACAATATTTAATATATTAAGTTCTCATAAATTTTAGAGAAAATTTTCAAGCATTGCAAAGAAATATCTTAAGTCGAAAAGATTTTTAATACAATTTTCAGGATCTTATGTTTTCAGTTACTGAAGGAAAAATGTAAAGATTTTCAATAAAGCATAATTTATTTTAAATCTTTAAGTTCGTTGAACTGAAGAAAATCTTTCGATAAAGTTTGTTAATTTTGTGGAAGATTTAATCGATGCTTGGACGTTTAAAGTTTTTATTTAAAAAAATAGGTCAGTTTCACAATAAAATAATGTTTTTGAGGTCTGACTTACTTCCAGAAAAATCGAAATTTTCTAATTCAATCAATCATAAGCTTAGCGTCCAAGATCCCAATAAAAGCTACCAAAAATCCGAAACAATACTCTTCGAATTAATGAAAATAAGTTATAAACATTCATAAAACATTCATTAAATCTTCATTGAATCTTCGGAAATCCTTTCAATTACAATATTTACTTATTTTTCTTCTTCTCTGGTTTAGCAGCTAAAGCAGCTGCAGACTTTTCTTTATTTTCCTTTTTTCGTTCTCTCTCTGCTTGTTCTAACTCTGGATGATCTTCATATGCGAACAATGTCTTCAAATCTCCCTTCACTAGAGCCAATAAAAGCGGCGTCGAAATACAAGCTGGTACGAGATACAGCAGAGCAGGTTGTGCGTGTTTATAGACGTGCATTACGAAAATAGTGGACATTAAGCCCAGGAAGTATGCGATAAAAGTAGCGTAGAAATAGAGGTAACTTTTGCGCTTGAGACTGTAATCGAAACGCAGCAAAAGAGCAATAAATATTCCAGGAATAACAATGTCTCCAAGACCAAGCATCGCAAAGTTTGAGGCGTTCAGTCCGTTGGTGAGAAGATCCTGAAAGAAAAGTTTAATTATAAATTTGGTTAAACAAACAATATAATTTTCACAAACCTGTGGGAAAACGAGCTTAATTGGAGCTTCAAAACTTTTAGCTACTGTGACCATGACATTTGTACCAAAAACCCAGAAGATGTCATAAAAGAATAATCCTCCCAGTAAAATGCATCCAGTAACGATGTTATTCAAATGCAGCAATTCCACTCCATTAACCGCAAACGCCAATCCAAACAAATTGTTAGCAATCCAATGTTTCTTGAACAAGTACCATACGCCAATAATCGAGGATAGCACTAAGCAAATAATGTCGTAGCTGGTGAATTTATAGTCAATCAGATCTTCGTTCTGTCCTTTCGTGAACTTTATGTGGAAAGGAACGTAAGGAATGGAGGCGGGGACTAAACCGCTGATAACTGGAGCCATTAAATGAGAGAGAGCTAAAACTCCCAGAACAAAAAAATAGCCGGAGAGTAATAGGTTGATGTAATCCTTGGAAAATACTTTGAAGAAGATGTACAGTCCGAAGAGAGCACATGAAGCAATAATTGGAAACATCATCGCGTCCTTTTTCGTCATTATGTCAGGTTTTTCGTCGGAATTCTAAAAAAAATTATTGGAAAGGTTAGTTTAGGGCACAACTTTGAACTAAGATAAGTAAAGTTGGAAATATTTGAAGATTTTTATGAATTTATGACGGTATTTTAGTGAGCAAAATAATAATTCACTGATACTTTGAGAAATATAGCAATCCATTAATAATAACAATAATAAACCTCCAACTCATCATCTACTATTTCCTTACCTTTTGCTCTTTTTGGTGATTTACCGATCTCTTGGATCCAAAGAAGATAGGCAGCATAGCCATGATTACCAGTGAAGAGTAGGCAATGGTCATACCTGTAAAACAAACACAATTATTCCATAATTCATCTTTAAGTCATGCCAGCAGCTGGAAATTTAAGAACAAATCGCTTACCTTCTATCGACGCCGGAACCTTCTTATTTGTCGTCTCGGTGATGTTCTCTACCACCTGATTGATGGCTTCAGTTACTACTTCTTCCATGATTGATGTGGTGATTGTATTTTGCCTGTGGAGCTAGTCTAGTTTGTAGAGGAAGAATTTAATAATTTGTAGAATCAAATTCTGAGCCACATCAGCCAAGAAAATCGGTACAAAAAATTTAAGTGTCAAATTATTGAAATAATTTTTCAGTGGGACTCTAAAAGTCAAAAATCAAAAAATTAAAATTAAAAAATCTTTGAAACTTAACACTTTGACTAAAAATAATGTTATCTATTAATACGGTTAATAGTATTTATTCATTGTAAAATTTTTACATCCGCTAACAAATTAAGAAATATCTAGTGATTGATAAAAACATTTCAAACCAGCACATACATATATTTTGAATATTCGACAAGTCCAATTTAAAGTTTGTCCTGCAAAATCATTGCAAAAGAATAAAAAGTTTGCTTAAGCGGAAGTCTTTAATCAATTATCACATAAAAATAAAAGCGAGTGGTCAATTAGCATCAGACGCGTGTACTTCAAGTAAAACTTTCTTAGCTGTGCTGCTTTTGAGCTCAATCATTGGAATCTAAAAATAATCTAGGAAAAAATAGAAAATGTCTGGATCTTGGGCAAGACTCAAAAAAGACTGCAGATTATTAGTGAATCCATATTACTGGGTCAACCTGCTGCTTAGCTTTTCGTACATCATTACCAAGAAAACGCCCGTGTTGTGCAACTATTTGCATCCTTATTTGTTCTCTCTGGAAGAGGTTTGTGAGTTTGATGGACGTGAGACTGAAATTCTCTTTTTCCTGATAATTGTGGTAATGATCCGAAGCAGAAAGACCGGAAGTGTTACCATGATCAATTATATGACGTCCTCTTTCATGTACACTAAAGTAGCAAATGTCATCTTGTGGTTTTATTCCGATATTAAATTGGGTGAGTTTTTATTGAAACATATATATATAAATTTAGAAAGATCTAGATTTAAAGTCGAATATTAAGTTTATTCAATCATTATGAAAGATCATTAAAAATCGTACTCAAAAATTCTAAAAATATTGTATTTCTAGGAATTGTCTATAGTGTTCTTTTCGTCCTCTGTGCCCTCCTTATCCCGGAGCCAACATACAAAGGCCCAGAGCATGTGGTCTACTTCAGAACTGCCAACGGATTGAACGAAGAATTGGAAAAGAACAAGAAAATTGTGTGGGTGGTTGCCTTCTATACCGTTTGGAACCCAGCTTGCGTAAATTTCGCTCCAATTTTCGCTCAAATCTCCAACGAATACCATTTGGACAATCTCAAGTTCGGAAAAGTTGATATTGGCAGATTCCCTGATGTTGGAAAAGATTATCATGTCTCAGATAGTTCTTTCAGCAGACAACTCCCAACAGTTATAATCTTTAAAAACGCCAAGGAAGCAAACAGACGACCATACTCAGACGTCAAGGGAAAATTACAAAAATTCTTCTTCTCAGAGGATAATATTAAGGCAGCTTTTGATTTGAATAATGTTTACAAAGAGTGCAAAGAGAACCCAATCAAAGCAATTAAACCAGTTACTAAAGCACAAGCAGCCAAGCCAGTCGACAAAAAGAACGATTAAAATGTCTCTAAAAATATATTATGTTTTGAAAAGTTGAGTTGGAATTTTTTAAACCAAACTGATTTTTTTTTGCTATGTAAAGGACATTAGAATGATGCATTTTTTGCATTTAGTGGCTCGCGTATTTGTTATCTAGTCTAGT
This sequence comes from Parochlus steinenii, assembly GCA_038502155.1. NCBI lineage: Eukaryota > Metazoa > Arthropoda > Insecta > Diptera > Chironomidae > Parochlus > Parochlus steinenii. The sequence continues at coordinate 3,296,410 of JAXCIN010000048.1, read as the reverse complement.
TCATTAATATTATTATTATTGGTTATTGCAATAATAATTTATCATTTTATTAAGTGGATCGATATTACATGTTCTCATTAAATTGTTTAACAACTACTTGTAAAACATCGTAAGATTAAAAAAACATCAATTTATAATTAAACATCGATTGATTTTTATTTTTTATTATCTTATCATTTGGTTTGATTTTCATCATTTTTTAAATAAACATTTTAAGCCATAAATTGCACCAAAAAAAAAAGTTATAAGAAAAGTTTCACATAAAAAACTGTTTTAAAGTTTTTTGAGTTTATTGAATTTGAGTTGATTTTCGAAAAAATAAAGACAAGTTTTTAAATTGGAAAGTTGTGGTTTCACTCGGTATTACTTGTCGCGTTATGCTAATTGCTTAATAAGTTTGTAATGCACTTCTAAGATATGAATCGAAAATGGAAAAAAAATAATCAGACATATGTGTATTAAAGATTTCTCGTTGCATTGATTTTTGATATTAAAAAACGTTTCTTCTTTCTAGGGATGATGATATTTGGTTTTTGATATCAAATGATATGATATTATCAAATGAAATAAAAAATATCAGATATCTGATATATCAGCTCAAATAAATATCACTGATATATCTGATATATCAGTTTGAAAAATCCGATATATATCAAATCAATTAATATTTTAAAAAAATTTCAGTAAAATCACTGATTAATCAATTTTGGAGGGGTTCGTCGTGTAATATGTACTCATTTATAAATTAATACGAACGATATTATAAAAATTTGGTTTTTTTTTCAAAATTAGCGATCTAAAATAAACCGTAAATAGCTAATTGATATCATTTGATATATCAAATGAAAAAACATATCAATTGATATATCAGTTGAAAAAAATATCAGATATATCAGTGATATATCAAACTGATATATCTGATATTCTGATATCTGATATATATATCATCATCCCTACTTCTTTCAATTCATAATCTTAATCATTTAAATTAAATAAATCTGAATTGTTAATGATAAACTTTGGCGCCCTTTGAAAAATTCAAATACATTCCCAGTGAATCTGTGACTGTTTATTTTTTTGACAGGTTAGGGACCTTGATCATCCAGTTCTTTCTTTTCCAAGATGGCAGATCACCAGGTTGGTCTAATATTTCTTATTTATCAAGAAATAAATATAAATAGTAGTGCTAGAGGTGTTTAAACTACGCAATAATGTAAATCAATTAAGGCTTAACTAGTTTACAATGAAAGACAACCAAAATCCGTGCTTCTAAGTGTTTGTTTCATTGATTTTAATTCGGCAACGTGATTATAGTTGTTTTCTTTCAATCAGAATTAATTTTATTATATTTAAACACCTCACACCTTCACTTTCTTATCGTGATGAGAAAAATCATGACGGTCTTCTGATACACACGTGCGGAATTTCATGCTTAATTTTCTGATTCTTACTTTAAAGAAAATATTTATACATAACCTCAGATAGTTGGCTCCAAATACTAATAAATATTCTGTATTTTTAGGTCGAACGCGCTTTCCAGAAGCAACAAGGTGTCAACCTTAACCGCAATCGCAAATTCTTGACCAAGAAGAAGTCCAAGCCATCCCGCTTGCACCGAACTATTGGCTTGGGATTCAAGACCCCAAAAGAGGTAAATATTTAATCAATATTAGATACAGCTGCTCTATCAATTGATGAAACCTATCATGACGGTCTTCTGACACACACCTGCGGAATTTCTGTGGTTTTATACCTTTCTGAATCTATTAGTGCATAATCCACGAACTTATAATTTGAAATTCTTTTGCTCATGAAATCTCTGTTATTTCAGGCAATCTGTGGCCACTACATTGACAAAAAATGTCCGTTCACCGGAGCTGTTTCTATTCGTGGAAGAATCTTAACTGGAGTGGTGCGCAAGATGAAAATGCAGAGAACTATCGTCATTCGACGTGAATACCTCCACTTTGTACGGAAATACAGTCGTTTTGAGAAGAGACACAGAAATATGAGTGTTCACTGCTCACCTTGCTTCCGGTAAGTCTAGTTTTTGTGATTAATAGAAATTGTTTGGTCGGAGTGTTTTTAATTTTGTGTTAATCAATTTATCTTGACCAATATTGCAGTATAAAGCAAGATTCAATAATGTTTCCATTTAAATTAAACACGGAATTTCAAATTTTAATAGTGAAATATACCAAAACTCCTCAATACTCATCCTTTCTTTTCTATAATTATAGTGACATTGAGTTGGGAGACGTTGTAACTGTTGGAGAGTGCCGCCCCTTGTCTAAAACTGTTAAATTTAATGTGTTGAAGGTTAACAAGGTTGCTGGAGCCAAGAAGAAGTTCTCCAAGTTCTAAATTCCATCTGCCAGATTTGCAGGCAAAAACCTAAAAAAAGAACCTTGAATGTATATTAATCAACATCCTCACATCAAATGCATACAATAAAGGATTTTGTAATTTAAGAACGGAACATTGTTAGTGTTTTTTATTCTTTTAAAAGATGATATGATATTCATTATTTTTTGTAAGTTCCACGATCGATATTAAATAACTGTATCTTATTTTTACTACAAGTGTAGCGGAATAATAGCAGTAATTGACCATGATAAACATTAATGGTTTTCAAACCACCCTCAAATTCTATTTTCAATACATACTAACATTTTAGTATTCTCGAAGATATTTCAACATATTATCGTCCTCAACATACTTTATTGATAAAAAGTATGTTACTCATAAATATTTCCATCCCCCCTCGGGTTTTTTGGTATGTAAATATTATACAGAACAGACTCATAAAACTCTAGAGAGATTACATACTTACGTCAGGTTTTTAATTCATTATCCCACGGTTATTCCTGAATCACGTCACAAGTTTTAAGCTACAAAACGTATATAAACTGTAACATTGTGTTTAAAAAATATTGTTCTATACAAATCCTGAAAGCCGTAAGATGGTAAAGAGTTTGGAATTGTAAATTAGTTTTTCCTTCATTCATTTGAGTTTATTCATTTCTTCATAGAAAGGTGCATTTATTTTTGCAATGGTGAGTTTGGCTGTTTTAATTAACGCACAATACATTGACATCAATGAGTTCGATTTATACTCCGATTATCCCTCTTCCGATGAGGATGAATATACATCCGAAGAACAACTTCGGGCTCCAGTTTACAAACAAGGTGAGCAATCTCCTGAAGAGCTGGCTGACGAATTTGAAGGAGACATGATTATGACAGACGATCAACTATCAACTGGACGCATTGGTAAACGCTATCGCTGGGAAAATGGAAGAGTGCCATGCGTTATATCTAAGAATTATAGTAAGTTTATACTAATCAGATTAAATAATTAAATTACAAAAATCTTCTTTTATAAATAAGATCGAGGTGAGAGAAATTTGATTTTAAAAGCCATGAAAGCAATTGAATCAAAAACATGCATAAAGTTCGTGAGAAGGCGTAGAGAAAAAGATTACATTCATATTCTTAGTGATCGGAGAAAAGGTTGCTCTTCAAATGTTGGTAAGGCTGGAAATCGCCAACTGCTTTACATATTATCACCAACCGGTAATTGACCATTCTATTTACATTATTATCATATTTAATTTAAAAGTGTATGTTTTAACTATAGATAGCCCAAAAGTTAATTGTATGCAAGTAGGAGTTGGCAATATTATTCATGAGCTGATTCATGCTCTCGGCTTCAAACATATGCAAAGTGCTCTTAATCGAAATAAGTACGACGTGATAAATTACAACAATATTCAAAGGGGTAAAGAACATAATTTTGAAACATTGGATAAGAATATGTTCTCAATGTTTGACACAGCTTTCGATTACAAGTCCATCATGCATTATAGTGGAAAATGTTTCTCAAAAAACGGTAAAGATACCATCACCACTAAAAATAAGAGATTTCAAAATGTTATTGGACAGAGAACTCGGATAAGTAAAGGAGATATCCTGCGAATCAACAGAATGTATCGATGCTCTTGGAAATTATAAACTTTATATTGAAAAATTACAATGAAATAATATTGAATTAAACGTTTTTTTCATAAGTGAATAATGAGAATACTTATTTTCACTGATCAGTGACAAAATAAGTGTTTTTAATTACAAATTCATAGATAATGACTTATAATAAATAATATGGGTTTCTGAAAAAATAGTATACCATGTATATAAGTAATTTAATAACATTACTGTATTTACAACTAAGAAAACTTAGCCTTACGCAACGATGTATCATCCAATAAGTACTAATAATAACAATACGTATTCATCCAAATTTAAAACGGTGTCTATTTTTTAATATTTTGCCTTCGAAAAGTTTTTTTAAGATCAAGCTTTAAAATATTTTGTTTATATTTAAAAATGACTCGTCATATATTATAATATGTAATTTATAACTAAATAATTTAATTTTTTTTTGATTTTGCATGTTTTACGTCATTCACACACACATTTATTTAAATTTAAAAACATGCTATAAAGTTTAATCAATGGTTTATTCATCGCATAAAATAAAACACATTTAAAAAAATCGGAAAAGCTGAAGCTTTAGCAGGCACTTCGGCAACATAATACCTATGCTTCATTAGAATATTTCATTTGAATGAAAAACTTAGCCTAAATTTTCGACGCAACGATGTATTATAATTCATCCAATCGACTTGAGTTGGTAGTTTCTTAACGAAAAACACGTAAAACTTGTTTTCATATAAAATTCAAAAAACATCCAACAGTTTTAGATTCTTTGAAAAAACACAAGATATATAAAATACAAATTTTTGCACTACATCCGCTGTAATTTAAAAACGGTGTTAAAAAAAGCTTATTTTTAAAATTTTGCCTTCGAAAAGAAGTTTTTTTTCAAAATTTTTAAGATGACAAGCTTTTCTAAAAATCTTCTGGAATCGATCATTTTGGGCCAAATACAAGGTTTTGCATATTCAAATGTTTTATATTCTCAGGAAAAAAAAAATTTGTATGGCATACTAGATGGCGCTGTATTATTATCAAAAACTCTTCACGTTTCAGGTAAAAAAAGAAAAATTTTAGATCAATCGGTCCGATGGGTTCTGATCAACAGAAGTTTTTTTTTTTTTTTTTGTAAGCATTTCATGGTACAATATTTCTATAAAATCTTCTGGAATCGATCATTTTGGGCCAAATACAAAGGTTTTTGCATATTCAAATGTTTTAAAATATTCTCAGGAAAAAAAAAAAATTTTGTATGGCAAAATGGAAGTTTGCACTGTACGTCGCTGCTTATGGTTAAAAAAGCTTTTTTGAAAATTTTAGATCAATCGGTCCGATTTCTGAGATTACGTCAACAGAGTTTTTTTCCAAAATTTTGAAATTAATCGATGATTTTGGGCCATGGTTTTTGTTTCAATATAATCTCAGGAAAAAAAAAAATTTTTGTTGGTAAAATGGTATTTTGCATGTTTTACGTGTAGGATTTTCTTGAATCACAAAATTGCGACCGTCTTATGGTTAAAAAAGCTTATTCTGAAAAACTAATCGGTCGGATGGGTTCAAAGTTTAAAACCATGGACAACATTTCGCAAGGAAAAAAAAATTTCGGGTTCTAGACCAAAATTTTTTTGTTTTAAAAAATTATCAAAGGAAGTGGCATGGCTGGTATTATTTCTCTTAAAAATATGTATGAGAATTTCATAATTATAATAACTTGAGGAGAACATTAAGGAAGCACAAGAAAATATTAACAAATATTAACATAATTGTTACAATCAAAAATACGTTAATAAAATAAATATTATTTGAAACAAAACATTCCCACTTCTGAAAAGCAGATGGTGCTCTAATCACGAAGTAGAAACATTTGTTACATATTTTACTACACTTTGCTGAGTAAATGTTAAAAAACTTGCTGAGCACCAACAGCTTGCTGAGTATGAGATTTATGTTTATATTTTTAAGCTTTCTCGAACATTTCATTAATCGGTTGGCGGTAGAGTGATATGGTCGCAAATTTCGGAGGTTCATGTGAAGTAAATTAATAGAATTTAATAAAAGTATTCAGTGATTCTGTTTTAAGGGAAGCCTTTTTTTATTGTAATAAAGTTGAATTAAGCTTATTTAACAGAGAATACAAAATTTGTGTACAAAAACGTGAAACCAAAAACTTCATCTTGAAGAAAAGTTATAAAACACTTGTAGTCCATCTTTACAAGGATCCTTCAAGAGTGATAAAGTTCTCTCAAGTAACTGGAAGTTCAAACTAATTATAAGGAATTGAAGGGAAAAGTATTGTGTGGTTTCCAAATTGGAATTATAAACAAAGTTCAAAAGTAATTTTATCGAAGATTGCCGCAGAAAAATTCTCAAAAATCTGAGGGAAACTGCTCAAAGTCGATCCAAAAAAGAAATTTAGAAAACTTTGTCTTACAAAGTTGTAAAGTTGCAAAACTTTTTCGGCCAATAATTGAAAATTTGTTGGATTGAAAATTTATTTTTATAAAAGTTCCATTGAAAATAATTTGAGTTAAATGGTGATGCTGAAAATTCAACAGAACAACGAATAAGGATTAGAAAAGGATAAAAGAGTATTTTGAGCATCATGAACTCCACATTCGGGTGAGTTATTTGAGTTTTTATTAATTTTTATCATGCACTGGTAAAAATTCAACATGTCTGGTTCTAAATGTTACATAATTTTACAATTAAGGATATTTGTTTTTGTATAAATGATGTTTTAAATTCAATGGAATCTCATTAAATTTAATATAAATTGGCTCACTATACGTTAATTGTGAAATAAAGAAACAAACAAACAAACAAACAAACGTTAAATCAGTTTGCATCCTTCGTTTTTTTTACAGTGATCCTTTTCATAATATTCACACGCGACTGACTACACAACTTTATGTCTTTATGGACATCGTATACAAGAGACTATCAGAATTATAATTTCGCAACATGTTTTCTTTTTTTTGCGTCACTTTAGGTTTTTCTGTACAACTCGCAGTTTTTTTTCGGTGTTTTTGGCATTAATTTACTTTTTTGTTGGTGGCTAATGGAAATGGTGAAAATTGTGAAAAACTGGAGATGGAAATGTTTGTATTAATAAATAATATACCCTCTAGTAAATATTAATTAGTTTGTTTTTTGGGGCTTGGGGAGTTTGATAGGAGTGCAGTGACTTTTTTATTATGGAATCATTATTTTTGCATAATTGGGCTTTTGACCTGGTGATGAGCACTCTGAGGAAATCAGACATTGATATAGATATATCATTTTGATGAATTGAGGTTTTGCATGATAATATCTGCCCTTGATTTAGTGATTATTATTATAAATTACAACAAAATTCCCAAAAATTTATTTATTTTTTAGCTAATATTTTATAAAGCTATCATGAAATTTTTTTAGAATATATGAATCTATGATACTTCAAATTTGATTGAATTGTTTATTGAAGACTACATTTAAAAGTATTTATTTTCTGAAATAAAATAGCAGTATGCACCAAATGTCTATTTCACAAATTTATTAAAAAAATAGGATAGTGGAAATAACACTTAAAATATTAATTAAAAGAGTTTTTGACCCAATTATCCGACAATTATCAGTCATTTTTTATCAATAATTTATCAAGAAATAAGAATGAAAAGACATCAGAGCTAACAATTTAATTAAAAATTTAATCCCATTATAATTACTCAATTAGGATTAATGAGGCAAAAGACGTTGACTCTCAAGGATCACAATTATTTGTACTTTGCTGTAATTTTATCTTTTTTATCATACTAAATAATGAAAATCAACAAAATAGCAAATACAGCAATGAACTGAAAAAAGTAAAAATTTTGCAATGCAAACAAAATCAACAAAAGTATTTTTTTTAGTCGTATTTTTGCAAGAAAATAATTGCCTCATTATTTCTTGTGACTTTAAATCAACTTTTCATAATTTTAATAATTTTCCTGGATGATAATTTTCCGTTGTGAAAATTGCGAGAAGTTGGATAAAGAAAAATCTGTTTTTATTATTTTATTATCGCATCCCAAGGATTTATTACAAAAGTACCAAAGAGAAAAAAATGGAAACATACAAATTGTGTGCGGAAATTTATGCAAAACTGCTGGAGAAGAAAAACTGAAAAGCTTTTATTGTCGCAATAGATTTATTTTCCCGGTTTTCGGTTTGGGGTCCTTAAAATTGTTTAAAATATCGTTGGCAATTGTGTGAAAATGTAAATGTGCGGATGCTTCTTAGAATCTCATGTTAATGGTTAATTGTGCGTTGCGTTCACAATTCATGAACGTATATCAATAATAATGGATGAAAAATAGCCCCTATGCTAACCAGAACTTAAATAAATAGTGAAATATTCACAGGTATTACAATCTATGTATTCAAAAATAAGGATATATCATGAATTTCAAAGTAATGCAAAAAAATACCTAAGACCATAACAATTATTAAACTACCTTTTATAGGATGTATTGTATATGTTAACATTATATATTTGATTTAAAACTTTATCGTTAGATTATGATAAGGGTCGAGACAAAACCACTTAAGACCAAAAATATAAATTCGTTATTTTTTTGCCAAAATTTATCTAGAAAAGACAAAAGAATGTATTTTTATTCTTAATTCTAAAAACCCTGAGTAAACCCTTATCACTGTTTTTGCGCGAATAACAATTCATTGTATTTATTGAATGTTATTATGGAATCAATATCTATTTATTTATTGGTTAGAACATTTATTTTGGGTGAATCAGCAAAAATGTCGATATATTTGAAGAAGAATTTTGAAAATGTTTCGTTCTGCTTTTAAAATATTTGAAATCTTTGGGGGATGCTTTTGTTTTTATTGCAAATTTACCATACGCAAATTGTGAAACGATTTTTGAATTTTTATGGTTACTTTGAAATAGCTTTCTTGCTATTTTATTTGGTAATTTTTATTATCAATTGTGTATGTTTATATTCATGTTTATGTTTTAAAATTGTGCACAATCTTAACATATAGTACAAATTCTTTGAATTACGAAGCTCATTGATAAGACGTGAAAGTTTAAATTTAAATACAAAGTTCTTTTATATTTTAGTATCTTCATTTTTGTTGACATTTATGGAAAGCTCACAATTACACCCTCCTACAAATTTGCAACAAAAATAATCATAAATTCTGAATGCAAAATTCTCTATCGAAATACACTTTGTAAATACATTTCATTTTATTAGGGATATTAATATCAAATCGCCTTAAATATTTATTGCCTTGAAGAAAGTGGTTTCACTTTCAAATAATTTTATATACAACATAACAATAGAATTGACAACAAATCATTTATATCTTTTATCAATATCTTGTGAGCAGTTTATTTTACAGCGTTCAAATAAAATGGAATACATATTGAACAGAAATATTTATTTTAATTCAATATTAGAAATATTATGAATGAAACAAACAAACAAAAAAACTCATATAGTAAATTATTGCGTAATAATTTAATAATAATGATACTATTCTGGCCAGCAGCCTTGAAATTGAGCCACATTCAGCTAAAAAGAATAACCCAATTTCGAAAATACCAGCAAATCACATTTAAAAACAAATCTCATAAATTCTCCAATAAATAGAAAAGAGTGATTAACCCATAAAAAATTAATTAAAATTTTTGATTAATTGAATTATTCGAAATGGTTGAATTGAACTGATAAGATTTGACATAATCTAAACTAAATAGTTCACAAAATTTCACAAACTAATGAAACAAGAATTTATCAACAAATTTTTCAAGTTCATTGAAACTTTAAATTCAAAAGCAAATTATCATTATTTTTCTCAATAATATTTTTATTTGTACGTAAATTGCGTACTCAAAGGTTCAAAGCCAATACACACTAACATAAAGTTAATAAGTGAATTATTTACATTTCAATTAATCCCCGACAAATTTGTTTGACTTTAATTTCTGCTAATCAGTTTCGGAAGTTATTTGAAAAGGATTTGCTCAAAAATATTTGGTAATTAAAATGTAAAACTTCAGACTTCAGATTTACCTTCAATGTTACAAAGTCCTTGTGAAGTTTTACAGAATCCATGGCTATTATTCAAAAAATCACGAAATTTATTTTCTAAATTAATAAATGGAATTTATGGTATCTTAAAATAGATGAAATCTTATTATCGTTGGTAACAATTGAGACGATTGGATAAAAATTTAAGTTTGTTCTAAAAAGGAACTTGAAGTAATTTCTAAGTTATCTTTTAATAACTTTTCTCTAAGCTTCATTTTCTAATGGAACATTGCATTATATCAATTTTGTAAAGCAACTTTATATTAACTTTACTCAGACTTTTCTTTTATTGAATTAACATAAACCTGCAAAATGTGAAACTTTTCTGAACTTCAGAGAATATGGCGTGAAACCTGAAACTGAACCAAATAATAAAATTACACCAGATTTATTCATATTTTATGCTTTAATTTGTATTCATATTTATGTAGATTAAATTAAAAATCTTCAAGAGACTTTTTGGTTCTACCATAGCTATGACTAGCTCAACTGCTGAACTGCTCAAATGAATTTTCCAGCAGTTCATATAATAATTCCATGTACATATTCTGTTTGAGTGGCAAAAAATATGCTTTATTTCATTGCGAATACTGTTTCAAACTGCTTCAAGTTAGAGGGGGAGAATGATAATAATTAATGTAATTGTGAGTAGATCAAAGGTGTTACTCTTTGATACTTTGCAACTGAATAAGGTCAAGGAGAATACTCAAACTAGGCTTAAGAGTTTTAAGGATATTCTGCGTATTTTGTAACTGATTTCATTCAAATTTGTAACTCAATAAATTAAAAATTTTAGATGAATTTTTTTAATACGGGTATGTTTTCTCTATGGCGTTGATGGTTGGGACCGCAAAAAAATGTTGTGATAGAGAGAACAACGTGAAATGGAATTTTCAAAAATTATTTTCAGCAACCTTGATGCGAATCTGACACTATTCAGAATTTCGAGAATCAACTTTTAACATTTCGAAAATTTCGAAACCTCAGTTTTTCTTTGAAAAATCAAAGCAAAAATCGCAGCAATCTTGTCAAAAAGGGATTTCGAAATAGAGAGTAATATTTGTATGGGAAAATCCAAACGCCATGAAGGTTTCGACGCCATAAAGAGAATGTTGAGACAGGGAGAACTTTATGCAAGGAAATTTTTGGGACTGAAAAATTTTTACGCGATAACGAGAGGATAACGCCATAAAGAGTTTTGTCATAGAGAAAACATACCCGTATTGGATGCATGTTTTAAAATTTAAACTATCTACACCGTATTTAAAAACATGCGGTAAAAGTATAAACGAAGTTATAACGTCTTAACCTAATGAAATATCTTGGACTACTATTATTTTCCCCCTTGCAATAATAAACTGATTCTTAAATTATTCATGTTGGTGAGAACGAAAAGTTTTTTCAGGAATAGAATATGTGGTAAATTTTACCAAGCAATTCTTTGATTTTCTTCACAGTTGAATACAAACTATTAGGCAAAAGCTTACAAAACCACAAAAAATTATACATAGTTCAAAACTATATATCTATAAAGCTGTACATGAAAAACATAAAAAACATCTAAAAACATATGACACTAAAAGTACACTAAATGAATGAAGGATAATTTCCGGGTTTGGTATGAAATGGAATTAATATATTCATAGTGCTACAAAGACACATCTATTATTTCTCTTATTATTCACGTATGCAAAACATTTCATATGATTATTATAATCAAACTTTTATTAGCTCCATAAATATAATAAGAGAGCTCAGGATACGATGTTCAAATACTTGAATGTTGCTTTATGTTTCAATGCGGTTGGTATCGTGTTGTTTATTGCGTTTTAGCTCTAAGCTTCCAAAGTTTTTGAAATTATGGAGTAAAATTAATTAATTTTCGGAAAATTCTACGGAAATGACAATTTGTGTGGAGAAAATTTTAGAATTGAGCATTTATTTGGAACTGTTTGAAATTGTTAATTGAAAATATTTCATTTTGAGGTTGGACTTGGCAATGCAAATTTGTCTGAATTTGCTGGACTTGGTTTTTGAGGGATTTTGAATAAATCGTGCAAAATAGAACTATAGTATTTCTATGGTCTCGAAATAATAAGTATAATTGAATTCCTAGCTGTGTAAAAAGTGATAATATTCGTTGTTAAAATTTTATGGATTATTCCGAAAAAAAACCCTGCTGTTTCACTAAAATAAATTAACCTTGAAACTTATGTTTTTCACGAACAAAGTTGCTCTGGCATTTGAAGAATTTTCTGTACTAAATATTTGTATTGATTCGAATGTAAAAATTAATCTATGGATGTTTTTCATGTTACTCTGAAATAGATATAAGTAGGACATTCTAAATAATTTGAAATTTTCATCACAAAGTAAAAAAAAATTATCATATGTTATATTTTGATTTTTGGTTACTTAAAAGTTGAGCAAATATATCATGTTTTAAATTCTGAATAGAATTGAGTAATAAATTTTTCCATAAGTCAAAGCGATAAAAATTATGAAAAATAGAAGAAACATTCACAAAATTTCTACCAAGTGTGTCGTTTTTAATTCGAGAGCCTTATAAGTTTGACATTTTGAGAAGTTATTGAGATGTTGATCATCTTTCATGTGCCATATTTTTGTGACTTCTAAACTCATTCCGCTCAAAGGCTCAAAACAGGTCCTTGATATTTAAATTATTATTATTAAAAGACTGGAAACAGCAGTCATTATAAAGTTGAATCTTACATTGTTATGTATTTGTAGGAACTCCTCATCGTTGCGTCTGTTGGTTTCGAAATATTCAGCATATTTCCACAGATCCATAATTCGCTCATTAATTTATGAGTTCTTATCTTTATTACAGCGCTATGTTTCAATTTATTCCAAATTAGTTTCTGAAGTGAATACAATTTATATTGGTGGTTGCGAAAGATGAGAAACATTTTAGACAAAAAATAGTAAGTTTCATCTGAATTTCATGAGAAAATAGAAAATCGAGTAAAAACCAAATATTTTGAATCAAACTGTTGAATGTTGATCAACTAGAAGTTTTTCATATTCATGGAACTTTTACCAAAGTTGATAAAAAGTTTCATTGAACATGTTCTCGCTGTATCTCGTGTCACCAACTTTTCTTAATTTTTCCAGTTTTCCCGAGCAAACATTCTGAAAATGTCTCTCTGATAAAAATGGAAATTTCACGCTTTCCACACTTCTAGAGACTCCAAACTCATTAAAACATGATCATAAAGTTATTATCATAAGTAAAACAAATTAACAACTTAACACGCATAAACTGTTGTGAACTGATAAAGATTTTCTTCTTTTATGCAAACATTGAGTTTTTATAAAGAAGAATACTTGTGAAAGAGTTACTAGCAGACTGTCTATCAATTATTGTATTCTTTATGATCTACGTAGTTTTACAGTAATTATAGTTCTAAACTAAAGGTTATTTTATCCGGCACTTTCTCTTTTATAGAATGTTTACTCTATTTTTATATGAAACATCACAGTAAAAATTTAGAAAATTTAGTTTCCAAACTGATCCCTAATATTCTTAAAGATACTAGCGCCAAAAACTGGAGCAACTGAATATAAAGCTCGTGCAAACTTACATTTCTTATACTATAAAGGAAACTTCCAAGTGAACATACTCATATGTCTTCCTAAAGCATACGCAAGAAAGCAAACAAGTCGTTAATGTTTTTTGGTGAACAATAAATAATAAAATGTACAGAGATAAGAAGCGCGTATGAGAAACACAAATTAAATTTTAATCCACGACAAATTGTGGCATGCTAAAAAATTTTATGGCGAATTAATGCAGGAATGTAGCATTAGCAGATTTTAGTATTGTAATCTGTGGAGATTTGAAGGACCAGAACGAAAGGAAATACATAATCAAAAACATACGCTCAATGAATGTTAGAAATTATTAAAAATATTAAAAATAGAGCATTAATAAAAATAGAAAATTTATAAAATCGATAACATATGTTAACCAATTTCAATACTTTGATAAAAACCAATTTTTATTGAGAAGAAAAATCACTTGTCTTTTTAAAATGCTCATTTTTTTAAATTTAATCAATTTATTCTATAAATTTAATAACGAATATTCTGAGGTGAAGATAAACAAACCGTGACTTTATAAATATCTCATGTGATTTATGGTGTTGAGTTGTGCTCTGCAATTATGAGTCATGACTGTTGAAACACACTAGAACTTTACCATAATGCTTTAACAAAATTTCACATTCCTTTCACTCATCCTGTTTTGAAATTGAATCCATGAGGCAGGGTTTCGCTGCATCATCAAAGTTATGCTTAGAATTGAACTTGACCTTGGACTTTGTTCATCAAACCCCTGCCAAGACAACATAATACTATCACTGACCACCAGAAAAAAGGAAAAATATATAACATAAGCTGCCATAAGTTGCAGTATCAACAAATTAAAAAACCAATTCGCCAAGCAAAAACATGTCAAGATTTGGTTCTGGAATTTGATTTTTTTTTCTTGACCTAAGCATAAAAATCATGAAACGTTTAAATATAACAGATTGATAAAGTTCTGTTTATTTTTAGCTCACATGTATGTTTATTTTTTTTGGTTTTGTGTAGCGAAGTCATGTCGATGAAGTCAACGTTGCGTTATTTATTATTTTAATTTCGTTTTCTTTGGCCAACTATTAGTTTTTGAGTTTTTTTTGTTTTGTTGATATAAATAGCGCATTTTTGATCATTTTATGAGATTTATGGAATAATATGAATTTTTCTCTAGTTTTGTAATTCCAATAAAAAACTTATGTGTAGCAACAACATCAATTATTGAATTATTGTGTTTGCTTAATGTTCCGGCAATTATGGTTTGAGTTTTTTGTTTCTTGATGTTTTGGTAATTTAGACGTTATTGAATATACGTGGCTTGCATTGGAAGGACTCAAAGAGTGGTATGATACTTGCAATCGGAGGATCCACTTCAATTTGTTTATTTATTGAAATAGATCTAAATTCCAAAATTCCAACAAAAAAAAGAAGTGTAAAGCGTTGCGCTGCTAGTTTGATTTAACTACAGTTTAATGGGCGGATATTAAAAATTTATACTTTTTTTAAATTTTATGCTGCAAAACATTCAAAACTTGTAAATATTTTTGTGTCACTGAGCCTGGAAATGATTGTTATCATACAACAGATCCGGGCAAACTGATGGCAAACCATTTTATGTCTTCAATTTAAAAATAGTTATGAAGTTTTTTGTCTTAGCAATTTCTCGGCACAAGAGGTCAACATTAAATGATGAAATACAGAGCAATAAATTAAAGAATCTATTGAAAATAATCATATGCAAATTATTCTGTTGCTCACATGTTTTTTTATGTTGCATATTAATCAATTTTTGATTCATTAATGATTAGTCCATGAATATCGATATGGATATTTATGCGGAAAGCATCAAAAATGTTGGAATTTTAATTAGTTTTAAGATTGATGAAACAAATGAACCAAGACATTTGAGTTAAAAGTTGAACAAATGATGTCATACAGAAATCATTTGCTATCGTCAAATTCTTTTTATTCATTCATTTTTGCTTGCCAATTAAAAAATAGCGTGAATCCTGAAGATGCAAAAAAACTAACGTCAGTAATTATTAAAAATAAAATATGATATATTCTGTGTTAACTAAAGAAGCTGTAACAAAAATATTTATTATATGATCTTTTAAAACTATAAAACCATTTTCATCCCAAGAAAAATTAAGAAAATAAAATGAAACGATAATTTTTTTAAGTCAACAAGCAAAAGATTTAATGTTTTTATTATTTTATGCCTTTCAACGGCCTTCAAAAATTTTATTCAAAATTGTCACCATATCCAGTTTCCAAGCATTTCTGCGATTTTCTGGGTAGTAATAATTGGAGCGTAATGAAACATAACTTGAAAATACTTGATTTTACATTACATGAGAAAATTAGATTATGATGTTCAGCTTCGTTTGAAAATGCTTTAGCACCTTCTTCAGAAAACATCGAATCAAGAATATAAAAACATTATTGAATTATACGAATGCTTGGCATATTGATACAACTTATACATAAAAGATTTAAAAATGATTTCAATGTACCAAATCAAGAGATATGCAAACAAATTATTATGAATTAAATTTCTGAAAATATGATCAAACGATTAATTTTCAGCTCATGATTATACTTTCCCTGCGTTTCTTTTAAGACATAGATAAAACACATTCGGTATAGCATGAAAATATACAAATTTTTAATGTTCTTCAGGCAGTTTTGCTATTGAAGCAAGTTTTGCTTAATGTCCTGCAAAGTTTAAAGTCGGATTTGATAAAATTTTGTAGCAAAAGTTTACATCATCTTTTACTTTAATAAATTTAATAAATTTCAATACATCTCTTATACTTTATATAAGTTTTCCAGATTCACAATTTTTCGCATCAATATCGAATTATCGTTTAGGTTGGCTGACTTTATCGACTTTAGTCTTTTGGGAATTGAAAACGACTTTGCGATACTTCACAGTACTTTACTATACTTCACAAAATTTAACAGAATTTATTAAAATACTTTACCGACCATGTTTTGTGGTAGCTTAAAAGCAGTAAGAGCAGGCAAAAGTTTTGGCCAAAGAAATTATTATTATTTGCTGGTACGTTAGGGGTTTGATGAAAAGTTTGTTTTGCTAAATTATTATTATTCTTTTAAATTAAGAAGAGTTTACATTAAATTTCATCATAATTTATCTTTAATTTTATGATGAATTTCAAATTGAAATAAATAGGAAGCTTCTAGTAAATCTCAACAAGAGAATTAATCTTGAACACATGAAGAATAATTAAGGATCCATAAGGATATTCCTATATTTTGTCGAAATCAACAAAATTTGAGTAGATTAATGTCTGAGACGAGCAAATAGATCTAGTAGAATTTTGCATGTGACGTGAACTGTAGCAATACAAGCAACACATTAAAATAACGAGGAATTGATTCAATTTTGAGAAGCTTTTAAATGTTGTCGAGTTTGGAACTGAATACATGTTCCTAAAAAATGATATCAAGCATGTTCTTATGTTGTTATTCGAAAATTTGGGAAGTCTCTGTAGGATTTATAAAATTACTAAGAAAGCTTCTAGGAAACGAAAATAGAAATGTTGATGAAATGCAATAAACATTCAAAATGTATTTAGAGAAAATCTCCGAAAATCTGCTATTTGAAACCAAACAGATTAATAGATATAAAGAGGTTTGATCTTTCAGACAAGATTTTCATAAGATAATGTCACAGATGATGTGTTATCGTCTGATAAAACAAATGGTATATGTAAAATCAACTTGCTCTTTCAAGTCAATTGAATTTCAAATAAAAAAGCTTAAATTATTCTGGATCTAAATTAAAATATGAAAGAAACTCAACAAGAAACTAGAACACTCAACAGAAAATCAACAGCAGCTCACCGAAAACTACACACAAAATCTTTCAAAAGCACTATCTAAGATTTATCTTGATCAAACAAGGAAATACGAGATTATGCTCGTACCAAGCCAAAATGTGTAACAATAAGCAGCCAGACCATTTAAAACCTAATATTCTTCACTGCTTACAGTACATTTGAAACTACAGTACTTTTATGAGTATATACATTATACACAGCAAACATGTATCAAGTTGGATTGCCATATAACTATATATTGTTATCAGCACTGCTGTATTCTGGCCTCATTCTTCCTTAAACAGGAAAATCATTGGTTAGGTTCCCAAAGCATACACAACATTTTAAACAGAATAACATTTTGTTGAACTTTTGCGGAACTAGCTGGAAACTTTATTGATTATTTTGAATAGAATCGATTAATTCGTCAATGTTCAAGATCGTAAGGTTCAGAAGTTTCTCATCCATGACCAAACAGAGAATTGCTTCACTATTGATTGTAGTACACCGTTATGAAATTTCACCCAAAATATTTTGTTGCTTAACTCTAAACAGATTAATTTTTCATTATGATTTCTCTAAAAATTGAACAGCCTTATCAAAAAAACTTTTCCTATGAAATTTTATTTGCATTCTCGTCCTGACTGGTAAATTGTTGCTTTTTCTGCTGAATTGATTTCTTTTTTGTCTAGTTTTTTTTGTCTAGAATAGTTGTTAAAGCAACAATTTACAATAGACTTTTTGCTTCACTGTAATTTGAATAAGCTTCTGTTTCATTGAAATGCTAAAAATGTTTGAATGAAAATATAAGGAAAAGTTTAGTACATATATTTGGAATAAAATTAAAACTATTCTCTCCAATTTCCGATCTGAGATAGAAGGGTAAAAGTTTTCTGTTCATTCTGGAACACACAAAACTAAAAATGATCAAAGATCAGGTTTCCCAAAAATATGAATTGAATCATAAACTAACAATAACAATTTACTGCAATCAAATTTGTGCATTGTTTTATTTGTCCCGACAAGTAATTGAATTGCAGATTTCTGTATATCTGTATAATTTCTAGTTATTCTGCATTTGGCATGTTGCTTGCTTGCAAAGCTCCAATAAAGATTTGTAATGTAAATGTTGTACATGTACAATAAGCTTTCATAGCAATTCATAGCAATCCAGAAATTGTTGATAATTAGTTTATTGTTGTGATTGTAAGTCATAAAGAATAATTGCTGTTTATCTGAGGCTGTCGATTTGCATGTTAAGCAATGATTCCATTAATGGTAATACGGTATTGTCGAGAAAATGTTGGTTACGATTCAATTTTCTATGTGTGGTAACATGGCTTGGAAGCTTCCGGGAGATTATAAAGTTTTCGTTTAAGTTGAAATTTTTAAGTTTAAGAACAAGAATTATCAACAATAAACTATAATATGAATAGAATTATGTGATCCCGGGAAACCAACCGGTATGTCTGCAGAATGATCACAGAATCTTCGAGCAGAACGTTTGCATGCCGGAAGAACGTCTGTAAATATTCTCCAGTTATAACACTTAACGGGTAAAGTGCCCAAAAATACATTCTGAAAAGAACGTCTAATTAGAATGTATTTTTCATTCTGAGACATACCGCCAAAAATAAAATTACATTCTATGAACATTCTGTGGACATACCGGAATTCATTCTAAATTATATTCTAGAAAATAGGTATTGAAGGCAACATATTTAGAATGTTTTTTAAAAGTCTCATAAGTATTTATTTTTTGATACTGTTCGAATGATTCCTGGAATGATTGATGATGGCAAAATAAAATTCATATTCAATTTAATAGTTTTATTTCTGCTTATAATTTTCTATAATGATATAAACAGTCTGACAAAAGAAAGATGAAATGTTGTTGAGAAAACTAAAATTAAGGTGCTGGTGCTTATAACTTCACGTTCTTGGGGATTTTCTGTAAAGAAAAAGATGTTAGAATAAAATATGCAGCATATAAAGAAATATTTACCAATGTACTTGAAGGAATTTTTACACCGAAAAAACCAACACACTGTACTGCGTAGATACTGTGAAGCTCAGAAACTTAAGGAACCGTCCGAATAGCTAAAAAGATTAAAACTTTGTAATAATACTCTAAATAACCTCCAACTATAAACTCACCTTTAACTCTAGTTTTCACTACAAGAATCAGCTGAGATAACGTCAAGCACCAGGTCCAGCACCAGTAAATCTTGTTTGATTGTTTTGTAGTATGGTTTTATTGGTTTGTTGGTTGATTGGCACAAGATTAGAAACTTAAATAGGATTTTTTCAAAATAACTTCAAATTTTAGCTTCAAATAGTTTTTTCTCACTTTTTAATGTTTGATCTACACTTTTCTTACTCTTACAGGTCACTACTAGTGTTTTAAGAAACAATTTTAGATTTTAAACTCACTAAATCACACAAAAAGAATTAATTTTACGAAGAGCTCTGCTTTGCTCCGCGTTTGTTTTGGTATACTAAACATTCCAATAATTTATTCTTCATAGAACACTAACTGGAATCAATTTTCGATATGTCACAATATGTTAGGTTTTTTTCAGTTATCCGTTCTGAATCTCATGAACTTCCTATATTTTTACTACAGGCTATATATTTAGTGATAAAAACGGTAAAAATAGTAAGCTTGATACTTATTTTCAACAAAATAGGCCAAAAATCAATTAATAATTTCAATCATTTTTATATTCTAACTATATGATGCTCTGCAGAACGTTAATAACTACTATCTAACAGACTCTTTGAACATTCTTTGAGAAATGCATTTAGAGAATATCACGAGTAAAATAATTAAATCTCATTTTCATGAATTTTGCAAGAATTTTTTCAATAAAAGTGATGAAAAGTAATTAAAAAAAGTTTTTCTACCTATACATCTCATTTGAACGCATAAAACGGAATATTGCGAAATGTTACATATTTTGCATTCCACAAATCATTCTACTTGGTTTTCTAGTTATCATCTTTAAAAAACTATAAATTGTAATGTTTTCTAGCATGCGAGTTAGACTTCTTTAAAGATTCTCCATTTAACCTTCTGCATACAGAATGAAAATTTCAGTATATTTGGAATGAATATATCGGAATGAATTTTAACCGGAATGTTTTGGTTTCCCGGGGATATCATTATTAAAAAAAATTTGAAATATGTACTCAACATTTAATCTTATCAGCACTTGCACATGATGAGTATTTATTTCATATAAAAAAACAATATTTTGTGAAAAATGAATTATCAGTTTATTCTTTACTTCTAGGTATTATTGTCTTCTGATTATCCTCCTGATACCAGCCGTCATCACAACTGAGCTAAGTACCAAGGAAAAAATTCAGGTAGACCGATATATATATACATTTTTTACCGTCACATTAAACAAGAAAAATAAATCTATTATGTACAGTAAAGGATGGTAAAGGGTTTTCTTTACCATGAAAAGAGAATTAAAAAGCCTCGTAAAATTACCACTGAAACCAGAATAGGGAATCAACTTTACATTCCAACAATATTGAAAATTGTGCAATAATTTCTTTGCATTTCAACTCAAATAGTATTTGTAAAATCTGGCAAATAGTCTCGAAATCAGTTTATTACCGTGATTTTTTTCAGTTTCATAATTGCCTTACATCTTTGAAATATATCAAGAATTTCAGTGCTTGTTCAGAGAGTATAGCAGAATATACAAGTGTATTGGGTCATTTACTCATTTGTAGCGAAAACCCATAAATTATCGAATCTCGAGTACATTATTTTTGAATTTTTGAAGACCAACTCATAAAAACACTAAAACTATGATATTTTATGAAATAAATTTGTACTTGTGTGAGTTTTACATTGAATCATAAAATGAATTTACACAGTTTGCTGGATTAGCTCGAGTTGTTTAATTATTCCAGTTGTTTAAACAATTTTGTGAACACTTTGTCAAAAACTTATTGGTTTCTTTTAAGTGCCTTTTTCAAGAACAATGATGCAAATAATAAAACTTTACTAAAGATTTCCGAAAGATTAAAAATTTATTTAAAAAATTCAGAGCTGAATCCGCATATAACCATAAATTTCACGTATAATTCTTAACGAATATCACCAAACTGCTCAGAAATGATCATAAATAATTCATCAAAACTCAATTCCAACTCAATTGAACAAAACTATCAATTTCTCATGACAGCATATTATGAAAACATATGACACAAATCACTGCATTGCAATGCTACTATCATCGGTTTCCACCTAATAAAATTATACAAAATTTCACCTAAATATTTAATCATCCCAGACGAAGTATTATTTGGAAAGATAATGGCGTGGTTAAGCATTCAAAAGGTTCATTCAAGTTATATTGGCTTGAAATAGTTGAATCAATAGCTATTGTTCCGCTCTCCCAATTAAATCGATCTATTAAATTTATTTATTTGGTGTAGTTTGTGGCAGATATTCAAATAGGCATGACAATAGAACATGAGCATTTTTATACTTTTCTGTGTAATTTTGCTGTTGTGCTCATATTTTGGATGAGGATGTAAATTTGTCAATTTTAGATATTTCGGTGTTCAAGTTTTCGATGATTCACAGTCTGTGATGATTTATTTTCGGATCTTTTTTAAAAATCACTATTAACATTCTTAATTTATCATATTTATAATATTCCATGCACAACAAAAAATTGCATCAAATATAAACAATAATTTTCCCAAAACATATTGAGTTGCAATAAACCAAATAAATAATTTTAACATAATCTTTTACAGAAACACAAAGAATGGCTACAAAGACGATCAGCCGACAAGGAAAATAAAGATTTTTCAATTCTGGATGCATCACATCCGGTACAAAAAATTCAACATCTTCGAAAACTCATTAAATTCAAGACAATTGAGAAACCCATTGATAACCAAGAACTCTCATTCGTTCCACACTTTGAAAGCTCAGAAAGTCCAGTAACCATTCCATTCGAAGAGCCTGACACAAAATTCTCTTACGAAACCATAAACAGTAAATCTAATGAAGATGTCAGCATAAGTAAGATTGCACTTCTACTACCATCAACATCTGAGAACATAGAGACTTTTGAACAAGAAACAACGACATATTCTTCAACAAATCCTAAAATCATTCTTACAAATCCAGCCACTTCAACTACCGAGCAAGAACACACAACATACATTCCTTCAACATATGCTTCACCTGAAAGCTCGAGTAGCCACCTTGACGAGAAATACAAAGAAGATGTAAAAAATGGAAATGTTGTTGAGAAACCGCCGAAAGAACTTAGTTCGCAAGATTACGACATCAAACGATTCATATCTGATATTGAAAATAATCTGAAGAACAATGTAACAGTCAAGAAAAGCTGGGGAAGATGGGGTGCATGGTCTGATTGTTCAAGGTCTTGTGGTGAAGGTGTCAAGATGCAAGCTAGGGACTGTACGGAAAAAGTGTGAGTATATTTATTATAACTTCAATTAAAAAAACACATCAAAATATTATAAGATAGCTCCCCTCAATTCCGGCTATTTAGAATTTTATTATTGATTTACTGATTTGTTGTTCACTTTTCATAAATCAATTTATGCTTAATAAAATGAATTTTTGAATTGCAAATTAATAAAAAAAAATACACAAATCTTCTAAAGCAAACAATTCAATTAAATGAAATGCCCAACAAAATGATTAAAATGAGTTTAAATAATTTAATTAATCAATTATAATTGAACAAATTATGCAATTTCCTTGCATTAAAAAATCCGCCGTCAAAGAACCAATTCAGCGGATATTTTATTGATAATCGCTTCAAATGCATGCTAAAGTGGTCTTGTGAGATTTCACTTAAAATATTTTATTTTATTCTCGATATTCATGTTTGTAGCAAAAAGAATTTAAATACCAAAAAACTTAGTCAATGCATTAATTGCAACATAATTCGATTGTGCCATGCAATCGGCTATCAATGTCAATTGAGAAGAGAATTCACTCAAGGCGGCTGTTGAAAATTGAATACTCGATATAGACGCAATGTAGGGTAATTAAATAAGTAAAAGGAAAGAAAATTAGAAAATTCTATGAAATTCTAGAATTGGACAATATTGCAAGTAAGATATTTACCAAGAAAGTGTAAAACTGTAATTGGATATATCTTTACATTTCAAAGTTTCTTTCGGCAATTTGTGACTTGCTGTAAATTTTAAAACGTATAATTAATAACTGGAATGAAATCAACACCAGGCAAAACTATAATATTTCAAAGTTTATTTTGCATAATAACATCAAACTTCACATCATCCTCTAAAATCAAAATCATGAAAAGAACATACCGAATTGTTCTTGCCCAAATTCAAAAATTGTAAAAATCAAAAATTTATATACTCAGCATGTGAATACAATCGAACAATTGACACACAAAGCATTAAAAAAATGTAAATCCAGAACATACAATTTAATACAAGTTCATACGTATCAACATACAATGGAAAATCAATCACACAAATATGCAAATTCGATGTTTAACTCGATCACTCAATACTTCAATACTATAATGCTTTAATGAAATAATATGGAATACATAATTAAGTTGCGTACTGCCGAAAACGGAATCGACTTTAACTCATTATGATAATGATGCTTTATTCTGTTAATGCTGTTAATGGAGTGAATCTAATTTGCTTGGCAAATCAAGAAATTATGTTGGGCATGCGAGGTTGAAATTAATCTTGGGATCTGGAGGGTTTGCTGGAAATTATGTTGGTTTTCGAATTTCAAACTAATTACATGTGATAAAATGAAAACAGTTTTTAAAGTGAAGTAATTTAGCGATGCTTTCTTAATGGATTTCGGGGCATTTGAATTTTTATTGTTTTAAAGGGAAAAGGTAAAACATTATTTTAAGAAAAGTAGACGTCATTTGAAATATTCATCGCAAAAAGTTTTCTACCCTTTTTTGACACGCTAATCAAATATTAAACACCGATTATACCCAAATGCTCCATTACCATATTATTGAGTTAATTCTATTATTGTATTACCCCATTACCATTGAGTTAATCTACACAAATTTCCGAATTTTCAAATTCTCTAAATTGATATTTATCCTCACCCAATAATAATAATTGAATAGTTCACAATTGGCAAAACAATGAATAGCCCCTTAACTGTTTGTACATGCATGGATATGCAAATAAACTCCACTGTGCAATATTATAAATTTTCAAACAAATTTGCAACAAACACAATGTAAACTGTTTATACAACAAGGTATATTTAGACTATTTATGGGCTCTGATTTAAAAATATTCTGTGATTAAATGATTTGGTGATTTAATTATGAGTGAATATGTTCACGCATAGTAAATATTGAGGATTCATTATATTTTTACATATGAAAGGAGTGTCAAAAGATCTATCAATTGAAGAGCATAACATTTTTTGAAATAATCGTAAGTACTTTATAACACCTGAGTATGTTTCTATTTCAATATCATTTCAATTTATTTACCATAAAATAAGTGAAGAATTGCAAAAACTGAACTCGTAAACTAAAATGTTCCATAAACATTTATTATTAAATGCTTTAATTTCAAGACTCGTTTCCCCATTAAATTTAAAATTTCATGACACACATTTTTTCAAGAACTTTTCATACTAACAAAAATTCAAAATGAAAATTATCTATTCTTTGAATATTTTACAAACCATAAAATCCGATAAAACCCCGACTAAATTGTATTCAAATTTTTGTTAATTTGAAATGCTCTTCTCATAGTTTTCTCTCAAATTCAATTGAATTATAATTTATTCGTCATATTTAATAAACATTTGAGCGTTCATACATTTTAGGCATTTCATGCAGCATTGAATTCCTATACTCTTCTTAGATTATTATTTCTTTCTAGAATTTCTCTACTAAATACTTTTAATAACATAAAAATACTCGACAAAGTAGTGGAATACTTTAAATACTTAAGCAGCACACAATAAATACTTAAATTAAATGCCTGTCAAAATCAATTAAAACTATGACACTCCACTCTATTTCGTATTCTGATTATTATTTCATCCTATAAGAGCGCTCTCATGATATTAAAATAATTCGATTAAACAACAATAAAAATTAAAGTTTATTAGAATAAATAACTCCATAAATTATTTTCCAAACAATCCCGCAATCCGGCTTCAATGTTTTTGTTGCTCCAGTGGTTTTAGTGGCTTTGGGGGAAATTGCTTGAAATTTTTGTAAGTTTGCTTACATACTTAGTTGGCAAATATGTGAGCTATTAGCTTTTTGATTGATTGGTCAGAATTTTAAGTAAAATACTTTTTAGTCTATTTAAAAAATTTTTAATATGAAACTATTTGAAAATTAAAAGGAATCGTTTTTAAATCAAAAGGCATTTTTATTTAATTCAGTTTATGTGAATAGTTCAAATTCATATGTAATTCTGGACATCATATTCTAGTTAATAGAGATTAAGCAGCTCTTTAGTTCTGTTTTTGAAATGATATCATCATTTTGTGGCTTGTTTGGGAAATTATAATTATTAACCATTTTAATGTTAATTTGATTGAATTAATAGAGGTTAGCTTCTATTATGATCCAATTCTTTAATGTTGTCCTTTTTTGTGATTTATTTTGATATGTTTTACAAAAGAATCAGTTTATTGAAATTATGATTCCCAAAAATTCAAAAATCACCATTCATCAAGCATGTCTTTATGACGAATTACCAATCATTATCCTAATTCACATTATTAATACATGTTTTTCTAATTGTGTTCAAAAAGCAAAAGTTCATCGGTTTTTGGCATAAATTACATATTATATATCCATCAACTATTTTTTTTATCGAGCATACAAATTTTCAATTGAAAAAGCCCTTTAATGCTGAGACTGTTTTAACACCAGATTCATAAATGGCATTAAGTTAAAAAATCAAACATTTGGCCGGAAGTGACTCATCTTCATTTTTAAATAGCAAACTCAAAAAACACGCAAAATCCGTAACCCTTAAAAAATCGATAAAATTTCCATAACCAACTAAGCTAGAACAATGTAAAAAATTAATGCTCTGATAGGGTCGTAAATTACTCGCAAGAGAATTGGTTACACCGAAATTAATAAAATTTGCAATTAAAAATTAACAAGCATTTTCGAATAAAAGCGTTATCGCATAATATGATTACAAAATAATTTTAATACTGGAATAATGGAATAATGAAAAGCCCAACATTATCGTTAAAATATTTTTTTTTTGAATTATGTGGAGCTATGAAGAATTAACAAAAAATTTCACAAAAAGTTTAAAACTCAGCTGAGCCAAAATGAATGGATAAATTGGGATCATGTCGCAATAATTAATCCTATAAAACATAAAAAACAACTAAAATGTATTAAGAAAATATTTTATGTTTGATTACTTTTTATGTTTTTATTGTGCTAAAACTTCACGAAATCTAGATTAAATTTTGCTGATTCGGGAAGGTCACGAACAAAATTCTGTTCTCGTTTGATTACAAAGTTCAAAGATGATAAAATCAAAAATATACCGCAATACAACATATTGCTATTATATTGTTAACTTTAAATTGGTTCATTGTAATATTCAATGATTATCCCTTTTTTAACAAGAGTGTGAAATTGTATTTTACAAGTGAACAAATAAAAATTGAAAATAAAAATTGAAAATAAAAATTGAAAATAAAAATCTAGTTTCAAATATATCATTTTTTTTGCAAAAAACATGATAAGCACCATGAAAGGGTTAACTATCATAAATCATTAATTAACATACAAATTGTTATTGGCTGATGGTGCAAACTTATAAATTGATTTAATATGGAAATTCAACCCTTTTAAACGGGAAAATTGTTTAATAGGCAATAATTGAATAATTAATTGGTTTTGGATCCAAATAAATTGATCAATTGATCAAAATCTGCAAAACACTTTAAAGTCTGAAAATAGAATCCAATCATAATCCAATTAAATCAGAAAGTCAATAAAAATCACAAACCTTTTTTGTTGTGATTATCTTCAATTCTTTCAGTTGAATTAAATTTACGAATAAGACCATAAATTAAAACACACGCATCAAAATTAGAAATTTATTATTCAAATGAGAATTTGTCGAAAATGAAACAATGCCATTAAGTTTAATGGGATAATTTATTATTTGTTCGCAATTTATATTAATTTCTGGTGTGCAAAACGAAATAGCTAGGAATAATGAAATGACCATAGCTCGTAGTACACAGAACTCGTATGTCGTATGGATGAGCCAGTGAGTCGAAAGAAAAGTATATTGTGGTTAACATTCTTCAAAAATTTCTTGTTATTTCGAATTTAATTGTTTATTAAAATTTTCTAAAGACTTCCAAAAAAGTTTAAATCATTTAACATCAATTTTTGTTCAATCAAAATCAACCATAATATAGTTTGCATTCAACGTCACCAGGAAATAAACAACTGGTTCCATGTATAGGTATTTCTGGAAAGTATATATTGCTTATCAGAGCAAATTTTCCCAAAATATGTGCATTGTGCAAGTGCAACATTAAGCGCTATACTGTGTGAAGTACTCGAAGTATTGGAGTGTGTAACCTGCAAATATGTACAATTAATTTCAAAAATATGTGCTGGTACACGTTGGAAATACTTCTGAAAACATTTTCCAACAGAAGTATGGAGGAACAGGATTGCATGCAAAACATGTGCATGAATATTCATACTCACCTTCATACTTGCATATACG
Source organism: Parochlus steinenii (assembly GCA_038502155.1). Classification (NCBI taxonomy): domain Eukaryota; kingdom Metazoa; phylum Arthropoda; class Insecta; order Diptera; family Chironomidae; genus Parochlus; species Parochlus steinenii. The sequence goes on along the minus strand of JAXCIN010000048.1, from coordinate 3,268,107 downwards.
TGCTTCTAATTGTCATTTATCTATGCATTTGCATATTATGTTCATGCATCATGGCTTAATGATGAAATATGGAGCTTCAGCAATCTAAATTTGTTCCCAGATTTACCTCCCTGAGCCTCATAAATCTGCATTTATGTAGTTGAGTGTTTCAAAATTCCAAGTGTTTTGAAAATTTTGATCATTTGATGGTTTGGGATGTTGTAGGAATCACATTGTAATATTTCAACCAGATTTCAGATGAATTAATTATGAATCAAAAATGCGATGACAAGGCGGTGCTAGAAAGTTTTCTAAGACAAATCCAACTCAATCTAAACACAAGTGATTGCTGGCTAACTTTTCATATTATCTTTTTTTGAATGTTTAGTTCTTGTTGATGAAAGTTTGTTCTTCTGAGTGAATTAATACTTAAATTTAATAAAGAATCTTTTCCTCTACATCAGTATTTTATAAAAATACCAACTTCATTCACAAAGATCCTCCGTTCAGTTCTGATGCACTTTGCGCGCTTAATCGTTCAATTTCTTTTCAACTCTTGATTCTTATTTATTTTTGAATAGAATACAATTTAAATAGAGAGACCCATAAGATAATGGATTAATTTTTGAACAAATGCAGTGATGCTTCAAAATTAATGTTAAAAAAATTGCTTTGAAAAACTTCAATATGCAGTGGAATCCTCTTAAAACACACAAATTGTTGACTAAGTACGTTGTTTATTTAAATACTCTTAAATGGCTACAAAGCTAGAAAACATCTTGATCATTCTTTGGATTGTCTTTTTGAGAATTCAGGCACTTGAGAGAGAGATTTTTTTTTGTGATAATATGAATTTGTTTGACACATATTTCAGAGGCTCGTTGAGGGTATTTTGTGATATTAATTATTTTTGTTGATATCAGGAATTTGACTATAAGATGATTTGTGGATTTCGAATAAAATTTCAAAAGTAAATTATAATTTATTCTATCTTCAAGATACAAAATGTATCTAAGTTGATTAAAATTTTCCAACGCAACAGTTTTTCAAATTAAAAAAAAAACAAAAATAAATTTTTAACAACAATTGCTAAAAATTTACCCAGAATTTCCCAGAATTTCCTATTAATTTCATGTACATTTGTACCATTAAAAACAGCTACAAGGCCGGCAAACGGATCAACATTACTGTTATAGCTCTGAGTGATTGCATCGGGTTCTACAAGCGCTATCGGATTTGCAATGAAATGGTATGGAATGCCTTGAACAAAAAAAATTCCACTGGTCGAAAATCTAACCATTTTATCTGATTTTTTACATTTGAAGGATTGTTCCTACACGGAGGCAGATTTTAGGAGAGAGCAGTGTGCTGAGTTTAACGATAAATCATTCCGGGGCCAAGTATATGAATGGGAACCGTATGTTAAAGGTAAGGATTTAAATGAATGAGTTTTAATAGAAGGCTTAAATTTGGTGAATTAATTTGAATAATTTTATTGTTAGATGATGCGGAGTGTGAATTGAACTGCAGACCAGTCAATCAAAAGTATTTTGCGAAATTGAGAGAATACGCTGTTGATGGAACGAGTTGTAATTCAACAACTGACGAACCCAAGAAAAATATCAGTAACAAGGCAGTTTGTGTCGAAGGAAAATGCAAGGTAAGAGCTGCAATATTATTAAAGTTTTTAAAATTGCTATAATTTTTTGGTAAACATAAACAAAATATGGAAATCCATCCCTTAATTCCTGCGAAAGCCATCAAAAAGAAGAAAAAAATCCTATCGCTCTTCTTTTAAATCAAGCAAATTGCTCTCTATCGAAAAAATGCTGAAATTACAAAAATTCTACAAACTCGGAAAGCTGTATGTAAAATTGTAAATGTAACAAACTCGAAGTTAAATGAGGCGTAAAATTAAATGAGCAGCAGCAACAAACAAATCGATATCTTGAGCCGATCAGCAACAATTTATTCTGTGAACTTTGGATCAATTTTTAAACTAGAACTAGTGAACTAGCGGAGCAAAAAACACTCCCTGATTACAATTCTGGAACAGATCAGCTTACTTGCACTGTCGGTTCATTTAATTACGAGTTAATTTGTTAATTTTCAAAAAAATTATATTTTCTTTACAAGAGCGAATAGTAATACTTTTTATATATAAAATCAGCGCAAAAACTATAAAAATGTGTTGCGGCCAAAAGTTGAAATTAATTGACAGATTTTTATGTTTTAAATGTTTTATGTAACAATTTTTAATTTTTAATGACAAACTTGTAATTAATTATAAATCCAGCAAAAAATTTCTGATGGACTTGTGTTGGTTTTCGTAAATATTTAATGTTTTTAATGGTTATATGCTCGTTTACGATGAATAACTTGTAATTGATTAATTTAATCATTCCATTAGTTTTGAGCTCACAAATTAATCTGGAATTAATAATAACTCGTTAATTTGTAAGAAGTTGATAAAGAAGACAGGAAAGAATATTTTATTCAAGTGAATGTAGAATGTAGATGGATTGAAAGTTTAGTTTTGTGTGGAGTGTCGTATATATTATGTATTTTACAAGTTTCAACTTGTTGAGGTTATCAAATTGGTTTCCATCAATCTTGATACAAAAAAGTTAATTTTTCAAAGCATTATTTAATAAAAAAAACAAACAAATTCAACACCCTTAATAAATTTAAAATGAACAACAAATCATACATTATGTATCCTAAAATTCATTTTTGATAACAATTTAAGTACATCAACTAATTAAAAATTTAAGAAGATGCTAATTTCATCCGATTCAAATTACAATCTCTCTTTCACATATTTGCATCTTCACAACAAAAATATAATGAAAAACAACATTACATAAATTACAAATTATGACATGAATCCCCAACTCGAGAGGCGAAAGAGTTGAAAGCTAAAACCAAATATGTACAAATTGGAACAGAAAATTAAATTAATCTTTATTACAAGATGATGAATTCATAAAAAGGCATCAAGAAAAACACTTTATCCAAATTATGCACAGATCTTTAGCACCAAAGCCACGCAAAGTTTATGCGAAGTAAGCAGAGAGTGAGATAGATGGGAATGAATTTGAATAATGAAACGACTTGTTGAGCTGTTGAGAGCTGAAGCGCTCACCATGCCAAATCAATTTGGCTTGCCATGACAGAAACTTAATTATCAAATTGGATTAATTGAAAGCTGAACCGCCCGCAGAGCCTTTGCTCTGTTTATCACATACATCATGTTCGTAATGGCTTTGTTAAAGGGTCTGAAAGCATTTTTATTTTCCTTATTTTATTATAATTTACAGTGAAAGTTCATTATCATGGAGGTTTTTCCAGAAGAAATCAAAACTATAAACATGACTTATTCAAAGTGTTTTGTATCATATATCAAATTAAGAGTATTTTTTTGAAGAAAATTGCTCAAACTTTTTAAATAAAGGACTTTAAGCATCTTTAAGTCTATTTATAAAGTATTAAAGATTGCAACTTCCTCATAATTCAAGTAATAACATAATAATTCACGCAAAAAAAAATGTTTTATGAGGAAATATGCTTTGAGATTGAAAAGTGGTACAATTTCTACCCGGGAGGCAAGCAAGGAAACAAAATACTTTGTTGAACTCTTTACCGAACTCGACTCACATTTTAATTGATTCCTTGATTGATATGATATGTACAGATCATTGTTTAAATTCACTAAACTAATAAATTAGTTGCATCGCGAGTTTATTGTTTATTATGATTTCTTTAACTGACTGACGGATAAAAAACTGATTCAATTACTTAACCCTTTCAATGACCCTTTTTTGTTTGCATTACCATGTTTTTATGAATTGCTATTTCATCTACAATAATCACTCAGTTCGACATTGCTATAGACATGAAAAACATGGTAACATCGAACAGAGTATTTATTTGACCATTAGAGAAATAAATTTGCTTTTTGCACAATCGGACTGAATGCGGATGAGAAGATTTTTTGATAAGGATGAAAGTGATTGTTTCGTAGTTTTTATCGGAAAGTCTGCTTTCTGCTCTTCTGCTTTTGTATCTTTGAATGTGAAGTTGTATTTAACGAGCTTGTAATTACTCATTTTCATTCAATTGTTTTAATGAGTGTCCATTTTCATGGGTTTTTAGTTTTTGTTTTCAAATTAAAGTTTATTTTAATTAAAAAGCATTTCTAAAAATTCAGAATAAATGTAGAATTCTTTTTCATGTAATCACAGAAAATTATATTTTTATATGACTAATATAATTAGATTTTATATGACTAATATCCATTGAAACTTTAGCTGCAATGTTCAAACTATTTTCATAACACTTTGTAAATCGGAAATACGATGGAAAACTGTACTGGAAGCTGTACAAGCAACTGAAACTTGCACCATATACTGTACAATTTCTATTTTCGAACTTGTAACGGATATATTGTGACAAAAAGAATACTTGAACCTAGTATATTGCCATTTCTCTTAATTCATATGAAAACTTTTTGCGTTGTCAATCTCGCTCCTAATTATTTAATAACATTTATAATTTACAATCAATTCAGCTTTTTATACTTTCTAGAAAGTACAAAGAAAGTTCTTTCATTCTTTTTTAGCTTTTCAAACACATAATTTGCTTCATAATTACAAAGCATAAACAATGAATGCACCATAATTTCATTAAACATCCCATAAATTGTAATTATGCTGGAGTGCTCGAAAACTTCATAATTTCAAAATTTATTGAAACACTCTCTTGCCTTTTACGCCGGCTAATTTTTGGCCAGACTTTTCTTTTTTCTTGTTTCCTTGTAGAGAACTCCTCGTGTAGAAATAGATGGAAGAACCTTTTAATTTTCCGATATTTATGGTGATTGCAATGATTACAATCGTAATAAAAATAAGAGAGCATCTCAATTATATTTGCTGGCACAAATGAATCGTTTCGGTCCAAAATGAAATTTCAGCTCAAAAATCTAATTTAACTCACATATTAGCACAAACGATCATTTATGAGTCATAAATTGTATTTTTCTGCTAATTTTCTCAATCATCCACAATATCAAACAAACTGCTATTTTGCATATTTCTCGATAAATTTACTAAATTTACGTTTTATCTAAATAGAGATGCTGAGCGAAAAAAGTTATGTTTTGATACATTTTCTCTTCTGCCCAAAAAAATATTGTTCCTCGCACGTTGGTTCTTTGGTCTCAGTTGAATTGTGAACGGCGCTGGAATCAGTTCGTTGTTTAGAAGTGTCGCTTGTACTTCTTCATTGCCGTAGTGCCGTAGTGCCGTGAACAAGTTAATACTTTGATTGAATATTTAAATTGTGCAAAAGTAAACATTTGGCGGAAAGGCGTGTGGAATTAGTTGAAGATTAAAATTTATCATTAAAGGTTGATTAATCTGGAAGTGAAAATATATTTAATCCTGGGATCTATTAATATTTGAATTTTGAACTTGGTATTTTGAAGTATTTAAAAAATTATCTTTATGGATAATGATTATATATTCTTACAAAAGATAAGATTAATAATCAATCGAGAAACTAATCTTAAAAAAATATTCTTAATGAATTTCAAAATAAATAAAAAAGTTAAATTATAGTATTTAACACATATTTAAATTGGAGACCCATATTAAAAACATGATTATTAAAATGATATTAACTTAACCATATATCATTAATAAGCGATCAATTTAGTTCAAAATTAAAAATCAACTCATCAATAATTCAAACAATTTTTCTGCAACGTCTAGAAAAAAAGTTTTACATACTAATTTCTTAACGATTCTCTTTCGTCCAAAAAAAAATGCAGTTAAAAAGTTGATCCAAATTTTGCACATAAAAATTATAAATTCCATAAATTTGATAAATTCGAAAAACTCCATAAATTGTATAAATTGTATAAATCCCATCGAATGGAAATTGGAAATGCAAATTTTGCATCACAAAAAGTACCTGCTGAATTTTCCGTGAAAAATGAGCGTTTTAAATCATCCCCAAATTTATCATTCTCCTGGTCTTTTTATGACATAATTAAGAGATTTCATTTAAACGTCCACATTTTTTTGGTTTTGGAATGAATGCAGGGGTATTAAAGTTTTTTAAAAGGAAGCGTGTATTAATCTTCACAAAAAGAAAAGGGGACAGACACACAGAATTCATCGATAATTTTTAGATTAAACTCAGTAGTGAAACTTTTCTTCAGTTAAAATTTCTTTAAATTTTATTAGACAAATAATAATTTTAGAAAATTTCACTCTCCACCCCTGCAAATTTTCCCAAACAATTTCCTCCCATAAACTTTTTTTTGACGCCACCAGATAAATTCTTCTCTTGTTAGTTGTTATTCTTTCTTTTTGCTACCGTGAGTTGAGTGATGAAAAATTAGAAAATTTATAGAATGTGAAACATTTTGAAGAAATTAGAGAAAAATTACAGAAACCAGAAAAGTTCGGAAAATTCTCAAAAATTTAGACAATTCAGAAAAATTGCGTGTGAGATGAAGCGATATTAATTTCAACGAATTTTTCACAATATTTTTTTCGCAGGTTTTTTAGCTTTTATTTATTTAATTTAATAGTGGCTAAAATTTATAACTTTTTAATAGTTTCATTTGCTTCTTGTGTTGTGTTAATGTTTGAGATGCTTAGCTTTAAGGTCAGCTCAAAAACTTTGAATGGTTGTTTAATGGATAAATGAGTGCCTGTTGGAGTAAATTTACGAGAATTTCACTGAAAATTTAAACGAGAAAATGATAAAATTGTGTTTACACTTTGATAAAAAGGTGTAAAATACATAGTTTTAGAGTTTTTAACGAGCTATGTTGTTCTAGTGGTTGTCCTACCTTTTTCTGAACGCTCGAAGCTTCAACGTAAGCTGCATAAGCTGCTTTGAACTAAATAAAAACTATCTAAACTGGACCATGGTTAATAAAGTTACACGGACTATAAAATGCTCGACTATAGCAAAAAATACATTAAATTAAACAAAATTATATGACTGAACTGAGTTAGAGTACAAACTCGTGAAAACAATTTATTTTTATTTTTATTTTTATTGAAAAGGAAAATGTTCTCATGCCACATTCATATTTTATCGTTTTCCCTAAAAAAAGCCTTTATATATTTTTTGCTTTAAAAAAATCATTCAACCTTAAAAATCTGCAAGATCTAATGCAGTCAAAATGCCATTTGCAGCGACAAGTGCAAACATTTTCATATTTTCCATGTTTATCCAAGTTTCTCACTATTTTGTTGATATTTTTGCTATCAAAGCACAAATTTCCAGGACATTTGCAGCTATTGAAGCAAATGAAGCACATAAACATGTATAAAGTAAAATGATGCTTTCATATTAAACAGGGTCTTTTTGGAAAAATATGTTTTTGTGATATTGTCAAGATTTTTGTAAGTTTTGTAGTATTTCATAAGTTTTGCAAGTTCAAAGTTATTTTATGAATAGAGATAATTTAACTTTGCCAACGTTTTAGAAAATTTTGAAGATTTTGCTTTGGGATAACAAATTGTAGGCAGAAAAATTTAGAAATTTCTTATGCAAACCTTTAATAAAGGTTTATTATTCTAGTTTTTCTAACTTGGCATATATTTAGATAGTTTGTAAAGGTTTTTGATTGCTACATGAGGAATCTTAACCATATTTGGAGTACGTTCTTTTAAATAAATATCCTCACATCATATCTAACATTGCTCCTTTCATTTATATGCCAGTGTAAAACCCCAGAAAATAAATTGAATAAAAAAACAAGTCGAATAGCTGGCAAAAAGCATTTGGTATAGCAAAGAGTGTAATTCATTCGAATGAGTGTGGTTCAGTAAAAGCTGAACAAAATTATAAATAAAATCGCCGCAGATCAAAAGGAAAAATAAACTTTTAAAAAAAGGCCAAAAGCTTCGCCAAAGGCTTCAGGTTGCACTCAGCATTTTAGCAGTTGGAATCAAAGGAAAATTTAGAAATTGGAAATTGCCGATTTTCTACTTTCACATGTTCATGATACTCTCAGTTTCTCAATTTGTACAAATTCCTAGAGAAAATTGAACTGAAATCAATTTTTTTTATGGGTTTCTAAATTCTTTGGCTTGTTTGGGAAACTTTTGACTGATTTCCGTAATTGATTGGAAAAGATTCTTCAAAAGGTTTCAAGATTTCAAGTTTTTCAAGTGTAAACTTAATGTCTGGTGGTTTTCTGGAATGTTTGTGGAATGAGTAATATTGCATCTTTCTCTAAATAGACTTTGGAATTTTAATATGTTTCTTAGGAAATGTGTGAATACATCCGTATACACTGGTAAAAACATTTTAGAAAACAGTTTTAGTAATTCCATTGATCTGAATACTTTAATGAAAAAATATGGATGAAAAAATTAATACATAATGAAATTGTTTTAAATCGTAATTGTAATTCTTAACAGTTCTGCATCTTTTATTGCTCTAAAGAAATTATAATTTCCAAGAAAACTTATAATTGCAATAAACTATTTAAAAAAGCACTTTGAGTAATCAATTAATTCCATTTTGATGCTTTATCAGCCAGTTTGCTTATAAAAACAAAATTATAAGAATAACTCTGGCCGGAAGCTATAACAAGGCGCAAATTATAGAAATTCAAGAAAATTCCTTACAAATTTTGCCGGCAAAATAACCGAACAAAAAAAATTTAACTGGATAAAGAAAATTTGTTATCTATTTGCCATTTTCATAAAACAACAAACAATTTTCCTCCTAAGTATGAAAGTGTTCAAGTCCCAAGTATTTAAAGGAAAAAATTGTTGAGCAGAAAGTGTTATCAAAGTATTTTTTGCTGAAAAGAAAAACATAAAATTTTTCTTGTATTTTTCAAATTTGCTCAAGTTTTTCATTGAAAAAGTCTTAAGTAGTTTGTGATAAAAATATAAAATGGATTATTTGCACTCAATTTTTTCATTTTTGTCAGTATTTTTGAAGTTTCTTCAAGATACATTTGAGAGTCTTTGAGGGGCCAATTTGTCCTAATTTATATCAATTGGAATTAGTTGTGCTTGTGATGGGAGAGTTTTTAAGATTTTTTAGAATAATTAGCGAGACGGCAAGCATCATGATAATATGCAATAATGTGGGTGTTTGCTTGCTCTACATTTAAGTTTTATGAAAATTTCAATGAGTTTGGGTGAAATTCTTGCGTTTTGAATGGAGCTTTGCAAGAAGCTTTTAAATTTAATGTTTTCCAATGGTTTTTCATGTTTCTCATGTATTAAACGTTTTGAAGGGGTTTATGTGTTTTGGCAAAAGGATTTAGAGAAATTTGCGAGCGTGCCTTCTCATAAATTGTTTTAAATTAAAAATTAATGGAGAGTGAACTTTGAACTGATTTTATTTTTGAACATGGAATGTGGGTGTATGAAAAGTGAAAGCAGATATTTTAAAAGCAATTTGTACCGGAAAGGGGGCATTTTCTATTAAAAATTCAAAACACAATGTTGTTCTCATTCAATGAATTACAATGCATTGAATTAAAAAAATTTGTTCTAAAGAAACAGTTTCTCATATTTTAAATTTCTAAACTTCAAATCAAACCTGACCTTCAGCTTAAAGTAGCTTAAGGTTAGCTGACATTTAATCTAAAAAATAATTTTTGATTGTTAACTCCGCGCGGCTAAAAATAGTAGATATATATATATCTAGAATTGATATTAGACCATTAGAATCCCATAAAACACCAACTTTATTACTGCAAAAACTCGCCAATAGCCATTGTAATTTCCCCAAACTTTCCAATAATTGACTATCATAATTCACTATCGTTCTCATATTTGCATAATCCATTAATTCTCAGACAAATATTCGCCGTCCTTTGTGCACAGACCTAAACACTGCCCAAAATTTCCATAAACTCCACAAGCTTGCCAAAGGCTTTTATTTACGTGAATGCGGTCCAGTTCAATAGATAAATTAACACGCACTAATTATTTGTATGCACGGCTCATAAATAGTTTTGGTTTCTGGACGGAGCACAACACATTTCAGTTTAGACCATGATAGTACTTCATTATGAAAAGCCGTATTTATAATTTGCGGTTTGTTTGCCGCAAAAAAAAACATTTAATGGATTGGACCGGCAGCGTCTATAACCAAACAAACAGCACTAGAATCAGTAAATAAAAGTGCGGCCAGAAACAAACGCCAAATTTCGATTAATGCGGGAAAAATATGATGAAGGTCCCCAGAGTTTTGATATCCTTTTATTGAATTTACTGTATGAGTCAAAATAATCAATTATGAATTATGATTTTGTTTTATTCCACGTTGATATCTATATAAATACATGGGGTCTTAATGGATGGTATTATGCATTTTCACATTGAGAAATAATTTGGTATTATAAAAACATATTTCTCTTTACCTATATAATTTTACCAATTTATATTTTAAATATTTTTCTTGCAACTTTCAGTTTTATTTCAGAAGATCTAGAGACTGTTTTCAATGTACTTATATATTTTCGTTGTTTTTGTTTGTAAATGGAATTAGTCGAGCAAAAAACATAATCATAAAAAAAATGTTTTGTTGTCTATAAAAATGTTGAATGTTTTTCGGTCTTTCTCAAATATTACCGATATTTCAAACAATTTCGCAATATTTAAGATATTTCAATAAACTTTGAGTATATTTTGAGAACATTCGAGTTTATTTGAGTAGCTGCTTGATAGTAGCCTAAGTGGTTGAAATTATTCTTGGATCTTTTGAATCTTTGAATCTATAAACAATTTTATGGGTTAAATGTCAAATTAGAGTTTTTGTTCATTACGATAAATTTATAAATTGCGGTCTGTTTGTGCATTTCATTTTTATGATCTCAGTAGAATGTTTTTTGGAATATTTTTGGATTCTATATTGAAATTGAGATTAAAATTAAACGTTTCGGTATGATTGCGAAATACCTTGAAGCAAACATATTTTTGAATTAATTTTTAAGGATACTTCATTTTTTCAACTAACTTGTGATACTAAAATTCGAGTTAAATAATAAATATGTTTTAAATTTCAAATTATAATTTAATCGAAAACTTTAAAATATTTCTTCGTAAATAATGAGCCTCTTGCATAAAATCCTATCATTCTCTCAATCTCGTAAAATTCCAATAATACCGCGCCACAAAACAGACTTCACACAGAAACCACTTCAAGCATGTATTTTTAACCCGACACACTTTCAATCCCCATAAGAATCGTTGTTCTCAGCCACCTCTCAAAGGTGTTTATTAAGTTGTTAAATTTGTATGGCAGTCTTCCGCAGCTCCACACATAATTTACGGCTGGCTCATAAATTCTACATTAAGCCACTTGATCTAAAAATTCTTTTTTTAGCGACCCAAACTGTCTAAACAAAATGTTCTACTGATTTAAACTGTATAGGTTTATAAATTAGCAAACCCGTCAAATCTTAGGATCGAGTTGCCAGATCTTTGAGAATTTATTGGTGTAGGGATTTGGATGTTTACTTTGTGTGATGATTGGTTTGGTACTGAAAATGTATCAAGAGAATATGGAAGAAAACTTTGCTTGGTTTTTGATTTTTTATTTTGTTATTACAGAAAAAAAGTGAACTCTTTCTAGGAAATCTATTTTGAACATGTTTTCTGTATGATTTCCTTTTAAGCTTTTTACCAAAAGTTCACAGGGAAGAGTTTTTAACAGTGTAAATCTATTCGCTGTTTTTATGTTAATGCGAATATTAAAAAATGTAAAACAAACTATTTAAAATACTAAACAAAAATTCATTTATACGAGAAGCTGAAATATAGCTAAAATAACCAAATTTCGTTTAAAATGCTCCATAGCTTTTAGATTGGGCTATTCGGTCAAATAACTTGAATTCATTGAAATTGTCTGCTCCGAAATAAATATTCACAAAATTTGTATTTCTGTGGAGCATTTAAAAAACATTTCAAAAGTGACCAACACCAGATTAAACTAAATGCTCAAATACTTAAATGCTTGGCATGCTTTCGACGTCGTAAACATTTGTGCTAAATATTTTCGCAAATTTGCTGAATAGTTTTGTGGCGTCTAAACTTTGATGTGTGTCTTTAATTTAATTTGCGTTTGTGAAAGACTTGAATGGGTTCGGAGAAGCTTTTATATGCTTTTAAGTTTTATCAGTTTTTGACTTTGAATTTGTGTGGTAGTAATCAATTCTAGTGACTTTTGGTATAATGTCTACTGATGATGCAATTTGCAGCATAATTTTCAAGTCCCGTTTTCGAATAAATTGTAAGCAAAGCTCCTTGGCAGTACTTTAAAGCGATGGGAACGGATTAGGTTTGCAGAGAAAAATATGCAAAAGGATTTTTCCTAGATTAATCTGTATTTTTAATTTGAGTATTAAATAGGGATAGCATACTTCCAGATAACTAAGCTTCTTCTTTTTGCTGCTATGTGGAAGTCAAATTACATAGAGTAGTTTCGAAGAACTTTACTTTATTTGCAATAAAAGTGCATGTCTCCTTTTTGCCAGCTTTCATAATTTAGCTAAGATGTTAAATTTGTAATTTGAATTTTTAATGGAAAATAATCCTTTTAAAAAGTTTTATGTAAATACACGACGAATCCAGACGGTATTATTCATTCAATTTTTATTAACTCTTTGAATTGAGCTCAGAGGAAATCATTTCATAGTTTATTAAGTGAGTGAGTTATGCAATATACCGATGTTTTTTCAAAAATGTTCAAAAAGCTCAATTGTAAAACTTTTTTCAGTGTAAAAGTATAGTATCAAGACGTATCTATACTCACGAAATATAACAACTCACTGATAAACTTTTGCATACAAATCACTTTTATACCAAAAAAGCTTTTTTACAAGAAAAGCTGGCATTTTTTTCTATGTGCTGCAAAACTGCAACACAAAACAATTAAACCACGAATCCCATAAAATCCTTATAATTCTTCAAAAGTCTGTAAAAACTGAAACAAACATCACAAACTAGCAAAAAATTCAAACAAATTTTAAAACAATTTGCATTTCTCATTATGGTGCTTCAGTTACTGTGCTTATATTCTTTCATACAATTAAAATCATATTTTGGTCTCAACTTTCAAATGCTATACAATTGGAATTTGTATTACATTTTAAATTTAATCTGTCTCTGGGATGCTACAAATGCTGAAAACTAAAAATGGAAAAGCCATTAAACAAACAAATACGGTATAATAATATCAAGCACTACTATTACTTAAAATGAATTCAATGTAGACACGCCTCCCATTTCTTCTGAATTTCTTTTGAAAATGAACTTTTATTTTATTATTCACAAAAGGGTGTTTTACCAACGAAATTTAAAAACTCTCAAAGTCTAGTCTAGAAGTATTTTGGGAAAAATTAAATTTTTTTTGATTAGCTCTTGAATACGTAATAACAATTTCTCAGAGAAAATAGGGATTCCAAGTATGAAAATAAAACAAAAGCTAAAGTAACTTTTAAATCCAAAAACACTCGTATTTCTTGCCATTTCTGTATTCAATCTAAAATTGTTTTTAGCCAGTGACGATAAATTTGCAGAAAAGGGATTTGTTAACAAAACTTTCAAGATCATTTAATTTTTTGTGTCATTCATTCATTCAAGGGGCGAGAAATTTATCTCAAGTATTTTTTGCATCACACAAAATATAAATCATTCTAGATGAAAAACTCAAGCATAAAGAAGGGAAATTTAAAGAATGCTCAAAATACAAGAAACACTATCGCAGAAAATCTGCTTATTTTTTTGGTGATCAAAATTATTTGTTGGAGTTGAACGTAAGGAATTTTCCAATGTTAAGGAGAAGCTTTCCAGTTTTATTCTGTTTTTGTTTTTGCGAGATTTTTCGAAGAAATTTATTGGTGGATTGTGTTTTTGATTGGAATACATTTATTTCATGTTTTCGAAATTATACTTTTATTTGGATTTATATTTTTAATGGGAAATGGAAAAAATATTTTGTGAAAGAGAATTTTATTTTTGAAAAATACCTTCCATTGAAACTAGGATCAAAAAAAATCAATGAATCTTTCAGCTCACATAAAATACTTAAACTGCATAAAGCGATAGATCTGCAATAAAATTGCCTAACACAGAGAATATAAAAAAGTAGACTACAAATTAAATCTCAAAAATCAAATCAAATGAGTAGCAGCTAGACGCCTAAAATAGGCACTGAAATCAATTTAAAGTACAATATATAAATAGTAACAATAAAAGTGATAGAACAGCAGCATCATCAAAATGGAATACACAAACACCATATTGACAATTTTGTTCATGGTAAGTTCAAAAAAAATGATAATTTTTTAAGGTGGTTAACAAAATAACTAAAATTAGAAAAAAAGTTAACGATAAAATGTTTAATACTTCGCTACCCTTATCAACCAATTTACATTTGTCCCATCAAAAGCAAACAGATTAACTGTAGGATGTGTTTGATCAAACTAACAAACTTCCACCTAAAACAGATGAAGTGGAAGTAAACTCGGCAGTCTGCAATTTTTGTTTGCTTCCTGTGTACTTTCTGTGCCATTGTAAACACAATTTCCAATCCAAATTTTTACCACAAAAATAAGCATAAAATCTTGATTGTATTTTTTTGTGCGAAGCTTGACATGGCAGCGAAAAACTTTTTTAATTAACCTAGTTGTAGAGTATTTGTGAGGTTTCAGGAAATTGAGCTTTCAGATAATGTTTTCGAGTGTGTCAAGTACTTTTTGTGGATGCATTTTGATGAGAAAATTGAAAATGGTTCATTCAAGTGTTTACTTTTTTAATTGAGTTGACGACAAAGTTTAAGGGATGCAGTAATTAATTTTAGCTTTTCAAATGCATGTGTAGCATGAATTTATATTGAAGTTCCAGAATGTTCAGAAACCTGATAAATTACATAGTATATAAATCTGATGTCCATAAATGCAGAATTTCAATTACATTTATTTTTATTTTTATTAAAATCTGTCTATTCATAAAACGAAAAAATTCTCTGAGACATCTTCTGAACACTTACCAACGATATCTTTTTCACTGGAGAACCCCCAATAGTATCCCTTTAAAGTGATTCAAAAAATATCTTACCTGTAATTTCCATTAAAATAAATATCACTTTGCATCATCAAAAAAAAACAGCTGAAATCATTGCGGATCTCATTTTATTTATTTTATTTTAGAAAAAGTCTGAAAAAGTCTTAAAAAAATCCAATCACACAAATTGAACTGAATTGAGTGGAATTGAGCTGAATTTGAGTAGAATTCAACAGAGCTCCGTATAATCGAACAAAAAATATAAAAAAGGTTGTTTGCTTGTTTGCCTAGAAAACCCATAAAATTACTTCGAGAACGAGATTGCACTCTGTTTACTTTTAATGAAAGAAATTGATGCTGTGAAGGTGTTTTTGTGCTTCTTACTGATAGAAAAGCACATAAAAACGAGGATAAAGGAATGTTTTTCTTTTATCTTTCACAAATAATTATGCTCTAGGAAGAAATATATTCATGGGCTTTGGGACATTGATTTTAAAATACTTTTTGAGGTTATTTAAGGAACTTGGGGTGACAATGATATTAACAAATTTCAGATTGAATTCACAGGTATTTAGATATAAAACGCCTTTACCCTCCACCTTCGAGGAACTTTACTCATTTTTGAAAAGATTTTTGGCATGAATGGAAATTTTGTCAATTTTATTAAAATTTTACTGGTCTGCTGCTTTGAGTCCAGTAAATTAGTCGACTGTTTTTTGAATATTCACGCAGAAGTGCTGTCGGGACTCCTGAGTTTTATTTTATTACATGATATCGTTTTTAAGAAAACTTATCAATGAAATGTTTTAAGGAAATTTTATACGTTACAACCAAATAAATTTGTATAATATCAATATTTTTTCTTTTTTTTGTAGACTGTTTTGAATAGCGGAGTAATTGCCGGTGCTTTTATGAACTCGGGTAGCGTTCGGTGCGGAACTTCCATCTGTCGACCGATCTCTGGAATATTCGCTAAAAATCCATTACCAAACGGATACATTCATGTTGCCACAATTCCAGCTGGAGCTTCAAATATTACGATTACAGAATTAAAGAATAGCATCAACTTTTTAGGTGAGTCTTAAGAATTATTATTAATAAAATATTCCAAGATCTTATAGTTTGGTGGTCTTGACTCACTTAAGATGATCTTAAATGACTTTTAGTGGTTTTAAGTACCAAGTCTTGGCGCCAACTCCCGAACTTAATTTGCAGATAAGAAATTACCTAAAATATACTTTAAACTTTTTTTTTCAATCTTATGGGAAAGACACGAAATTCAGACATTCCGTACGTTTTTATGACCATAATCACATAATTAAGGCAAAGTTGACTCAGATTGCGATGTTGTGATATTTCAATATTGCGACATTTTATGGGTGAAATCAGAGAAGAGCTCAGTAATGAACCAATTCATAAGATAATCCCTTAATTGTGTCTACAAATTGATGGAAATACCAAAACAGCGAATTATTTAACGATATTTAAATCGTCAATTGTAGTGTTTTTGTATGGAAGTATTTTAAATCAGGTATTGGGAACTTGATATGTATTTTTTGTTGATCACTGTTGAAAACATTTTGTACAATGTTTTTTTTAAGAATAGTTTTTATAAATTTCAAATAAATGAATGAAGTCATTCCAACAGTGCCTTTGTATTAATTTACATACCCGCCAAAAGCTCCCACTAAATGTAAATTACCCATAAATATAGTCAATATTTTCCGCTGGAAAATTACAATTGAAATTTATAAATCCAGGAACAATGTGAAACGAGCAAATTTATGTGGAAATTTATCGGAAAAGCCAACAGCAAATTGATCTCGTTAAAATTTTGCCAGAAAATGTTAAAATGGCAAATTGTTTGCTGCAACGAGTTTAAAGGCATAAACCTACAAAAGCTCGAAATGTGTCGGAAAATGTGCTGAAATTATAATGCCATGGGAAAATTCGGAAATTCCGGGGTAATTAATACGCTTTAAAGTGTTCCCGTGCTAGTATAGGTGAATATAAGAAAATAAATCAGCGCTTGGAGTGAAAAACGAGATCAATTTGCAACAAATTAACAGGAAATTTTTATATAAATCAACATTCACCAACTGATTTACACATAAAACTTTATGGGATTTTTCGCTTTCAAAATAATTTTATGGCTATTTAATGGCTGCGCTACAACATGTTGATTCATGTTGTATAGGTTACAGAGTAATGTCAGGTTGTTAATGTAGTTTGAGCTAGAGTTGTTATGTAATATTGTTGAATAGAATCGGATTCATTATTTGGGGATTCAATTTTTAAATAATTTTTCATTCAAAACTAAAACAACATTAAACTTAATCAAAAACCATATGTACTAAACTAAAACTAAAATCATTCATAAATTTTTATAGTATCTTAAACCAAAGCTTCCCAACTTTTTTGTTTTTCATTTGATAAAATTGATAAAAACGTGTAAAAATTCGGGAAAAATACTACATATTCAAACTACTAAATAATTATTTTCCAATCTTTGAATTTCATTTATGGTTTATGTTATATAAAATATACAATTTTCAAATGCTTGGAAAATTTTTAAAACTAAAATTTTATCCCAATATTGTTTTCATAGCCTTGAAGTCAACGGACTCCAAATACATCTTTAATGGGGACTATGCAGTATCAGAAAATGGACCTTATGAAGCAGCTGGAAGTATCTTTGACTACTATCGAATCGATAGTAGTAACACAAGTAAAATTCAGAAGCGCAGCGATGGAGTAACAGAGTGGATTACAAGTCCTGGACCAACTTATGAGCCTGTACACTTAATGGTTTGATATTCTCATTGAACAAATAATAAAATCTATAAAATATTTTCTTATCAGGTTCTCTCTCAACAAACGAATCCAGGAGTCAAATATGAGTATCTACTACCAATCACTCTTTCAAGTACTTCAGAAGAAGATGGTAAAGGTTCGTACCCTCACATGTGAAGAAAAATTTTCTAATTATATATCATCCAATCCAGATACTGCAATTGACTACCTATCTTCATCTGAGCAAGATAATTCCCCTCCAAATACTCGAGTCAAGGCAGCTGACCCCCCAACATCTACTAACAAAACGTTAACACCTCGAAAGAAGCGAAAGTTTCAGTGGAAAGTTATTGGTTTTACACCCTGTACCAAATCCTGTGGTGGTGGAACTCAGACTCCAATCATGAGATGTGTTCGCGAACAGCCCACAAGAGCTTTTTCAGTAAAACGTTGTGCTCATCTCAAACAACCAATTTTAAACGAAAGTTTGATGAAATGTAACACTCAACCGTGTCCTGCTTTTTGGAAAGTCAGTGAGTGGAATGATTGCAAATGTGGAAGCTTTGATGAACTAGAAAATCAATCTAGAGAGATCAAATGCGTTCAGGAGCTGATTTCTGGTGTGGTGATTCAAGTAAATGGTGGAGCTTGTGTAGACGAACGTCCAGAAACAGTTTTGAAATGCGAATGTTTGGGCTCATCAAAAACATCAAAGCTGGAGGTTTATAAACACGTGAAGCCAGCAACTCATCATCAAAATGATATTAATGGGCACAGAAGTCACAAGAATAAAACCGTGAAAGTTAATAAGAAGATGGGAACTTGGTTGACTTCAGATTGGAGTGAGCAATGCTCTAGCGAGTGTGGAGTTGGTTTGCAATTCAGGACCATTTTTTGCGAAAGAAATGCTCCAACACCTGAGAGATGTGATTTGAGATTGACTCCGGATACTAATCGAGAATGTACTAGCAGCGCTAAATGTGCTTTCGGTGATTGGTTTATTGGACCATGGAGTTTGGTGAGTTATTCATCGAGTTTAAAAACTCACTTATCGTATTGTAATATTTTCTTTCTTATTTACAATAGTGCACCGGTGATTGCTTTAACTCTTCCAAATCTCGCAATGTGGTATGCATCAAGGATAACAGCTTTGCTGAAGAAAGTGACTGTGATTTGGAAGCAAAACCAGCAACATTTGAAGATTGCGATACTGCAGAGCTAAAAGACTGCAAGCCCAGATGGCATCATTCTGAATGGACTGAAGTAATGTTTTAATATGCTAAGTTTAAAGCAGATGAAATAATTATAAATATCTTACAGTGTAACAAACCTTGTGCTGGAGGAACGCAGCGTCGAACAGTCAAATGCCTCGAACCTGCTATCAAAGAAAACCTGCTCAGAGAAGCCACCTCTTGCAAGTATTCTGAACGTCCAATTGGTTATAGAGCTTGTAACTCTCACGATTGTTCGCTATCTTCCACCACTGAGTACGATCCAAGAGTAGATTTGATCCAAAATGATGCAAGCTGCCGAGATGAATTCCCTAACTGTAATTTGGTTATTAAGGCGAAACTTTGCGGTTATGCGTATTACAATGAGCATTGTTGTCAGTCATGTAGACTCATTAGCAATGAAGTCTACTGAGATGATTGCGGGAATAGTGAAATTTAATTTCTGAGTTTTCCAAAAAGATCTTAGTTGAAGATAATTTTGAATGATCAATTGAAATTAAGTCCACCTAGTGCGTTTTACGAATTTCAAGCGAAAATTGCAAAATTTCCTTATTTGTTTTGATAGAAAATTTTTAAAATTTAACCGTTTTTAAAGTTAATAATTATTTTAGTTTCTTAATTAATTATTCACGATTCTCCTGCGAAATTATAAAGTTCGGAAAAGTTTTTCAATAAAAAGTATTTTATTATTTAAAATTATATTTTATAATTCTTTAGATCTTTGTAAATAGTCAACTTGTGGTCAAATATATGCTCGTTTCTGTAAATACTTAAGGTTTTTAATGTTCTTGCGAACTTTTTAGATGACTTTTTAACGTTTTGACCCAATATTTTTACTAACGTTTTAATATAGAAATAATTAAACATTATTATTGCATGACGCTGAGAAAAATAAGCAAAACAGTTTTTAATCAAACAAAACTTTCTTAAATTTGAAGTGTAAACATGAATTTAACTAGTTCTTCATTGAGATGTTAGTAAAGATGAATTAAGTTTAACATTCTGATTTAATGAAAAAATATCAAATAATTTCCCAAGAATATCTTGAGGTTGTCTTATTTTGTAAGAAGAACATCTTAAAAGAAACATTTCTTAGGACGAGCTCCCGTAAATAGTCTTATACACAAATAAGTTACAGGATAAATTAGAATTATAATTATTAAGATAATAATTGCATTTAAAAAATATAAATAAAATTTTTTAGTTGTTTGAAAACACTTCTGAATAGTTGTGCTGTTTTTAATGACGTAATTTTGGTCCAAGAAATTTAAAGTTCATTAAAGATGGTTAAAAATTAGACTAACAAAAAAGTGTGACTTAAGTTATAAACAAAATAAATTTTAAAGCAAACATTTAAAATACCGTACAAAACATAATTAAAGAACTAATTACATATAACATGTCATCTGTTTGTATATTAAGACGTTTCAAGCTGGTTATGAATATCACCCAAGTTAGAATGTTTTCCAATGAAATAGTAAAAGGATCATATAGTAGTTATATTTGTTAAGATAAATATGACGGGAATGTTCTTAACAATGTAAAGATTTAATTACAAGAAATAAATTATCTTGAGGTTTTCTTGAGATGAACTAACAAACACGAAAATTGTATTTTTATCTGAACCATATTATTTTTCTAAAATTTGAAGAAACATTTATGTAGATGTAACCATTTTAAATCAACAAGCATTTCAGATGATTAAAAAACAATTCAAACTTATAACTAATATTTATTATTTTAACGTTATCTATTTATGTATTTTTACAATTTATTTTATCTTATCATTTTAAATTTTACTTATTCAAATAAGTTCTTACTTGACAACTGAGTGTTTTTAAGGGTCCAAGAAGTGCAATAAACATAACAATCAATGTGAATGTTGACATCATTGTTCTTACATTACCGGGATCTTCCTGTTTCATAGTATTTTTAGTCAGCAATGAATTTGACATCCCAACCATACCTAAACTAAACATGGTAATTCCAACAATGTTGTGGAACATTTTTGAGAAAAGTGGCCTTAGAAGCTTGTGTAAATCGTTAGCAAATTTAGCAAATATTCCCAAAATTATGGCGAGGAGCATGAAAATAAGAGCTGCAAGACCTAATTTCTCGTGGATGTGTTCAAAGTGTGGTCGATCTCTTTTCCATCTGTATATGAATTCTATTATGATTCCAGAAATAATTAAGATAGAGCCTAATCCCTGAAGTATCCAGTGAGCATGTATTTTAGTTTTTCTCTGGATCAACATTGTCCATGCATTGCGAGAGTATAATGCCATTATACCTTCAGCAAACAACAGAATCTATCAAAATATTTAAATTAAAAAATTTAAATATTTGTTTATTAAAAAAAACTATAGAAACTCACCCCGGTAGAACAAAACATAACGTGGTAAACTCTTAAGGTGGCAAATCCATATTTGATGCAGTACCACATCAGGTAAGTCCACATTGATCCTATCAACATATGGCCAATAGTGTTAAGACATACTTCTGCTATTTTTGATCTCCTTGCTGGCTGCGTATTTTCTAATTCAAGCTCTTTCTTCATCTTTGATTCACGGAATTTTCGGTAAAAAATTTAATAAAACGTTCCTACATTGAACACTAGTGTGGTCCAGAATGCAAATTTGTTGAAATAGCCTGCTCCACCAGCCTAAAATAATTTTTGGGGCTAAAACAAAATACCCGTATTTTTTTATTATTTTTTTTGACCATTTGAAAGGGGTGCGCAAATTCGTTGAAGTTTTGAAATTAAGTTTTAAGACGACTTCATCAAAACTTGGAAATATTTTAAACTTTTGCTAATATTTTTCAAAAACCTTAGTTAATACCAACAAACTGTAAAAAATAATTCATATGGAGAAATTTGTGAAATTTTTCTCCCATACAAAAATATCAAAATCTTACTTATAAAGATAACTTTCAGAATAAGAAGTGAAATGTCAATAAAATACCCTTTAAAAAATAGTTAACTCATTAATAAACCAAATGCAAAAAAGTTTGCCCATTTATGAGTTCCCAGAAAAAAGTGGAGCACCCGAGAAGAGGTCTATGTTTTCATAGATCACTTGTTGTTGCTGTAATTTAAAAAAATTGATTTTGACCGATCAGGAAAATAAATGTTTACGGGAGTTGCTACCAAAAATTATGTATTAAGATTACTAACATTTTTGACCAGGAAAAAACAAAATGGTGGATGTCAAAAAGGCGCGAATATTCAAATTATATGGTTAAAAGTGTTTTCTTTATAGTTCTTTAATAATATTATCGTTAATCTCAAAATTAAGTTCAACAAAAAAACTCACTTTTTGTGGTTTCAGTGGAAAATTTTTTTTCTCTTTGTAATATATTAAGCATTCGTCTTACATAACATTTTTACAATTTAATTCGAATATTCGCGCCTTTTTGACATCCACCATTTTGTTTTTTCCTGGTCAAAAATGTTAGTAATCTTAATACTTAATTTTTGGTAATTGAACATTAATTTTCCAGATCGGTCCGAAATCAATTTTTTAAATTACAGTGATCTATGAAAACATAGTCCTCTTCTCGGGTGCTCCAATTCTGGGAACTCATAAATGGGCAAACTTAAAATGAGTTAACTTTTTTTAAAAGGTATTTTATTGAAATTTTACTTTATTCTGAAAGTTATCTTTAAAAAAAGATTTTTTTATTTTTGTATGGGAGAAAAATTTCACAAATTCATATCTTTTTGTCTGATATTTTTTTGAATTATTTTTTTTTTTTGTTGGTATTAAAAAAAATATTAGCAAAAGTTTAAAATATTTCCAAGTTTTGATGTAGTCGTCTTAAAACTCAATTTCAAAACTTCAACGAATTTGCGCACCCCTTTCAAATGGTCAAAAAAAATAATAAAAAAATACGGGTATTTTGTTTTAGCCCCAAAAATTATTTTAGGCTGGTGGAGCAGGATATTTCAACATTTTTGCTTTCACATACGTTTTGTGAACCACGCTATTGAACACGTACCGATAAATATTACCTATGGCAAAAATTCAAATAAACCTTTTATAAATTCTTTATCAATTTTTTTTTGAGATTTATTTTTAATTCAGAAATTTCAGTACTTGATGGCACGTAAATTTTATCTATAAATCCAATCTTTGGGTGAATAGTCTTTGTTGTGTTATTATCAAAAGTATCAAGTATTTATGTGCTTCTATCAGAACTTGAATCATTGGTTTTCGAGTGGTTTCAACTGATTGTGCAAAGCTATATTTTTACTTCGGCAACAAAAAGTTGTGAAGTCTTGATTTCATCCAAACTTTTTTTTTTTTTTTTTTTCTTATTTTTGCCTAAAACAAAAAAAATTTTGGTCTAGAACCCGAAATTTTGGGTCCTTGCGAAATGTCTGTCCGTGGTTTTGACTTCTGAACTTCTGTATTCGTAATCTTTGAACCCATCCGACCGATTAGTCTCAAAATTTCAGAATAAGTTTTTTTTAACCATAAGACGGTCGCGTTTGCTGATTCAAGAAAATCCTACAGCGCCATCTAGTACCTGTAGTACAAAATACCATTTTACCATACAAAATTTTTTTTTTCCTGAGATTATATTGAAACATCCGAATATGCAAAAACCTTGTATTTGGCCCAAAATGATCGATTCCAGAAGATTTTATGGAAATATTGTACCATGACCAAGTTGTCATGCTTACAAAAATTTTGGAAAAAAAACTTCTGTTCACGTAATCTCAGAACCCATCGGACCGATTGATCTAAAATTTTCAAAATAAGCTTTTTTAAACCATAAGCAGCGACGTACGAAGAGTTTTTGATAATAATACAGCGCCATCTAGTACCTGTAGTGCAAACTACCATTTTGCCATACAAAATTTTTTTTTTCCTGAGATTATATTGAAACATCCGAATATGCAAAAACCTTGTATTTGGCCCAAAATGATCGATTCCAGAAGATTTTATGGAAATATTGTACCATGACCAAGTTGTCATGCTTACAAAAATTTTGGAAAAAAAACTTCTGTTCACGTAATCTCAGAACCCATCGGACCGATTGATCTAAAATTTTCAAAATAAGCTTTTTTAAACCATAAGCAGCGACGTACGAAGAGTTTTTGGTAATAATACAGCGCCATCTAGTACCTGTAGTGCAAACTTCCATATTGTTATACACTATTTTTTGGTTGAGTGAGGAGATTTGAAAACATTTAAATATGAAAGGACCTTGTATTTGGACCAAAATGATCGATTCCAAAAGATTTTATAGAAATATTGTACCATGACCAAGTTGTCATGCTTACAAAAATTTTGGAAAAAAAAACTTCTGTTGACGTAATCTCAGAACCCATCGGACCGATTGATCTAAAATTTTCAAAATAAGCTTTTTTTAACCATAAGCAGCGACGTACGAAGAGTTTTTGAAAATAATACAGCGCCATCTAGTACCTGTAGTGCAAAAATTTATATTTTATATATCTTGTGTTTTTTCAAAGAATCTAAAAAACGGTTGGAAAAAATATATATATTTTTTTTGAGTTTTATATGAAATCAAGTTTTACGTGTTTTTCGTTAAGAAACTACCAACTCAAGTCGATCAGAAAGTGGTAAGATTGAATTCAACAGAATTATCAGCAATAATGCACAATATTCCCGCTCGGCGCTCTGATCGAAAATTTATGTTTTGGTTTCATATTTTTGAATTTCCTAGAATTTTATTGCTTCATTCAAATGAATTATTCTAATGAAGCATAAGTATTATGTTGCCGAAGTGCCTGCTAAAGCTTCAGCTTTTCCGATTTTTTGAAACGAATTAGATATTTTTTAAAAATATGAGAAGCAAATAATCATCGTTCGTCTCAAGGTATGTGAGTCCGCCTTCTTCATATTAGCCATTATTAGCATTCGTATTAAAAGATAGATAACATAGAAATTCCAAAAACAATGATTTCCAAACAATTAGCTTTCTTTTTTTTGGCTCAAATTTTACAATATAAACAATAAATTCTTATCTAAGGCGAGAGCCTTAATATTATGCATCAACAACATTCAATCAGTGATAAAAAAAAATTTACAAACATAAACTAGCATGAACCAAATTTTAAAAACCAATTCGATGATTGGAGTCCTATATTTTTGAGAAATAGAAGAGTTTTCTTTTATATGTGTACTAACGCATAACATTTTATCTGAATAAATGAGAGTTACAACTAACATTTATACATTTTGTTAATTCTCAGAATATCTCCTGAGCTCAGTCGAGTTCTTTGCCCAATAACATCTTGAAAACTATCATCGGTTGTGGTGATCGTGTCTAGACCGTTGGATGTAAAATACTTTCTTCCATAGTGCATGATGGATTTGTAGTCAAATGGTGTACCATACATCACATATTTATCCTTTTGCAACCATTTAAAATTGTGTTTTCTTTCCAAAAGGATATTATTGAAGTTAATTGTTTCATATAGATCACGATTTGAGACACTTTGCATGTGTCCAAAGCCGATAGTATGTAATAGTTCATGAACAATGATCCCCTTGCCTTCACTCATACAATTTTTTTCAGGATTATCTTTGAAATATAATCATTATAAAGAATATTATTACGTAATTGAGTTCATGTTATTTTGAGTCATTACCAGTTGGTGATTGTAAATTCACAATCTGTTTATTACCAGTGTTGCCTATATTTGAAGTACATCCACTATCCGGTCGAGTGCGAATGAAAATGTAGTCTTTCTCACGACGTCTTTTAACAAATTTGATGCATGTTTTTGATTCAATTTCCATCATTGCACTTCGTATTAGTCTTTTTTCAGCATCATCTGCAGTAATGTGTTTAAAAATCAGTAATTATGAATAAACTAGAATAACAATGTACTCACTGAATCGATTTTCAATTACAAAAGGGACTCTTCCACCAGACCAATGAAAACGAGGATCAAATCTTCCATTTGATAACTGATCATCGGTTAACACAATGTCACCTTCAAATTCCTCAGCCAACTCTTCTGGAGATCGTTCACCTTGTTTGTAAACTGGAGCTCGAAGTTGTTCATCAGAAGTATCATCAGATGATAAATTATCAAATTCATCCTCATCATGTAAATATCGAGCGTGTATTAGGGTAACAAACCCTATCAAAGTTAATAGTAGAACTCCTTTCTGTTGATTTAAAATTTAAGTTTGAAATTTGCTAAATTTAAATTTAAAATAGTTAAAGTTATTAACATACCATATTCATGGCTCTGGAGATTTAACAAGACTAAAAATTTAATAGACTTGCACTTCGTTTTATATGATTTCATTACTTTAGAATTTACGTATGTTACATGAATCGTTAATTAAACCAACAAATGTATATATAACATAATATAATGATTGTTTAACTTTCCATGGAAATATTTGCGATAGTGAATAAACGAGAGTACGCTATACTGTAAATGAAAAAATTAATTCCTTAAAAATTATTATCACTTACAAACGGGAAACTTTGCTTTTATCATCCTTTCGAGAAATTCCTTTTTTTTTGAGTTTGGCACGCAGTCATAAGTTGAGTAAAGATTATAAAATAAAGTAACCACATGCCAGGTAAGAGAGTTTCCGCAATCTACTTTAAGTAAAAATTAAGATATAGCGATAGTTGCCGCTGAAAGATGTTTTTTCATAATGCATAATGAAACTGATTCAGGTCCAATGCTTTAAAATACTGTTCTCCAACATGTTGAATGTTTCTATGTCGTAACTTTTTTTATTAGTTAGTTAATTTGGGTTTATTATGGTCCGTTCAACACTAAAGGTTATATTAGACCTAAATCAGTTACAATTTATTATCCATTGCTAGATTTGATGATTTTGAATCAGCTCATCCAGAATCCCTTGATTTAATCAGTTACGTCCTTGAAAAAGCTTTTCCTTGCTTTTGATATTATTTTGAAATTTTGAAGCTTTTCCTCGAAAATTATTTTTGTTGGAGTTCTATCAAAATTCGAGTGGACTCCATCTTCCACAGGAACAAGTGTGTTGACCAAAGCTTTTCATGCCAAGATAATTGTGAATGGACACCTTAAATTCAGTTTTTTGAAAATTTTGGCCGGAGCGAAAAATTTCTCAACTGACAGCAATAAAACTCAAAGCCAACTTTTTTTATTAAAAGCATATATTTGAAGTCGAGAGTATGAATCAGCTCATGAATGATTGTTATCCTGAAAATGTAATATTTTTGGCTGAATTTGACCTCGAAAATATAATATCTTTTTGTACCTTTCCTCAGCTCAAACCTTATGCAAGTTTTTGATTCAATTCTTTTCATGCCACTTTAAACCAGATTGTTATCCTTTTTAATCTATTTTCAAAGAAGATTATTTCAATTTAAATTATTAACCTGATCGATATTATTATTACTGAATATTGCACTCTTTTTTTTCTGCGATACCAATGCGTTTCAGTTGATAGTTGATCGTTATTATATTAAATACAATGTGATTGCATTTACCCAGTTTACTTGAAACTAACTCTTCAACAAAAAAAATTACACACCATTACACCATAAATTGTATATTTATGTAACAAGGTTTGGGTATGTGACCCATTTCCGGGCTTTTGATTCAATCTCACATAAAGAATTATATATAGGTTAAAATGTTATTTTATATCAACAACAAGAGTTTTAAATGTTACACATATTTTAAATTTGATAAAAAATCCGCATGAATATATTTCTTCATAATTAAATATTTTCTTTATTTCGTTGTTGCGAGTACGATATAATAATTTGTCCTGAAAAAAATGCTTTGATATGTTGTATAAAACTAAAACTTTAAAACAGTTTTCATTTGAAAAGCTAAAGTCTTCACAGGTCCTATGAGCGTTATTAAAAGTGCAATTGAAGTAAATCCTGCCATCCAAAACCTGACGTTATTTCCAGGATCTTCCTGCTTGATGGTATCTTTTGTAAAATATGCTATTATTATTGAACTCATTCCTGTCGCAAAGGTTATTGTAGCTATTACATTATGAAATATCTTTACATGCAATGGCACAAAATATTTCTTCAAATTTTGTGAGAAATACGCACTGATTCCTAAAAGAAAAGCAAACATCAAAAAAACTGCTGAAGTTAAACCAATTATGGAGTGCCAAGCTTCCCAATGCTCTCTACCGATTTTGTCTTTATCTATGTACTCAATCACAATTCCAGTTATGATTAGACATGTTCCAGTTCCTTGCAAAATCCAGTGAATTTGAATTTTTGAGCTTCTTTTTACTAAAAGAGTCCATGTGTTTCCAGAATATAAAGACATCAATCCTTCAGCCAGTAGCAAGACCTAAAATAAATATATGTTGAAGCTTTCATACTTACTTTTCAACAAATAAAAACTATATTTTAATCTAAAATTCCTAACAAGGGAAATTTTCAATCCTATGTGATGTATTTCAGGTTTAAACTTATTTACAGCAGCATTTATATGTGTCAACTAATATGAGCTTTTTCATTTCAAAAGCATATTCAAACTTACCCCAACAGAGCAGAAGATTACGTGAAATGATCGGACCGTAACAAATCCATATTTGAATCCGTACCAAACAATGTAGCTGCCAATTATTCCAATTAACATGTGATTGAGGGTGTTCAAGCAGATTTCGAATGCCCGCGATCTTGTAATTTCAACAGTATTAACGACCTCTACATCATGCCTTTTCTTCATTTTCTCAATATTTATTATATTTTACTTAAGAACACTATTTTTTGGCAATTTTATTGTAAAGTCGTGTTGCTCTGAAAGTTGACTGAATCTTATCTGCGTATTCACTAATTGTCGATTAATTGTGTTGAAACAAATAAATACCGCATTTTAAATGAAACATTCATTTGTCCATCTGGCATATTTTATTGCAGAATTCCTCTCTGATTGCAGACAAAAGTACAATTCGTGAGTTTCCTGTGTGATGTTTCATTTTAGATAACAATTTACATGTTAGTAATCAAAAACAATAATTATCATCAATTTGGACATTTCATCTAGATTTTAAATTGCTAAGCAGTTAGTTGCGACTTGAAAATATATTCTTATCAAATCCCAAAAAATTGTAATCCGGTTTATTTCTAAAAGGCTTCCATTTAATTCAATCTTTTTATTTCGAGTCGTAATTCGCAATCTCTTGATTTGATGAGTATAGTTAACTTATGTAAAAAAAGGTCAAAAAATAAAAATAAAATGTTATCAAAGTACAACTTTAATTCTAAATGTTGATGATAATGTTTAATTACTTAAAAGTTAAATTTGCATTCAGACTTTATTTGAGATATTTGGCTTATTTTTGCTTGAACTTTATTATATTTAACAAAAAATTCAAAAAAAAGAAAACTCCACTCCCTACCATTTACTTCTTGAAAGATATTTAGTGAAGCTGGAATACATTATGTTGTGATTTCTAGTTGATGCCGGAAATTAATAAATATGAACAGTTAATAAAATAGGAATAAGAAAATTTCAAATCAGTAAATGCAACATTCTATTTATAAATATAAACTCTGAGAAAACAAGACACAAATTTAAAATATTTAAGGTATGTTACAATTACAATAATTGGTTAATATTTTACACCAAAAAATTAATTTTTTTAAAGTGTAAGATAAGACATTTTTTAACACATATTTCATATCAGTTTGCACAATTTTTCCGCTTATGTTATCACATCAATCGAATCAACTGTAGTCTGGTTATGATTTGCTCAACCAATCAATTAAATAATCTTCAAGTACTTTTTGGGCTAGAAAGGAATTATTTTCGATAGATAATCCATACGCTGATTTTCCATCTTCGTTCCTTAGCGTGATATCAGGTTTGAATTTTATGAGTTCGTTGCACGTGTGGGGGTGGTTTCCAGCACTTGCAAACATTAAAGCGGTATTTCCTTGGATGTCCATGTGATTGATCTTTGCATTGTTTTGAAGAAGAAGTCTAGTTAGTTCACTAAAACCGTTTGAGGAGGCCAACAGCAAACAACTGACATAATCTTGACCTAGGCAATTTACATCTGCTCCTGCTTTAATTAATAGTTCAGCAGCACAAAGTTGTCCATAAAAACAGGCCCAGTGAAGTGGTGTAAATTGCATTGAATCCACCATATACTTTGACTTCTCAGCCTCTTCCATGGTTATCTCACCTTGAGCTGTTTTCTCGAAAAAATTCAAAGTAAAATCACTGGCAACAATCTTTGATTCTGTGTTTCCTCTTTGTAAGTTGGTCAATACAGTTGTTTTATTATCCCGTTCACTTCGTTGAAGATAAGGAAGGAATGCTGATTTTCGTTTTCCGATAAAATTTGTACTAAAATTAAAATAATAACTATTATTTTATGCTCCTGGGAAGTAGTACCAGTGACTGAATGGAATTACCTTGAATCTTCTGAATCTAAAATGATCTTTATAACTGGATTATCCATATTGAATGTAAAAATATGTTATCAACAATTCGATTTAGAATATTTTTCAGATGTTTTCTTGACGAGTTTTTTTTATTCTTCTCGAACTATTAAAGTGTGCACATGTAGGTAACAAGTCAAAGATCAAGTTCAATTACTTTTTATGCACTTTAATATAGCTCTATTAAAATATTTTTTAATAAATTGTGTTTTAGCCCCTCGACCCAAAACAAACGACAAGCAGACTGATTTCACATCGTTTTATCGAAAAATTTGTTTTGATTTCGGAAAACACGTCAAATTGTTAAAATCAATCAAATACTTCCTAAAACCAATTAAAATCAAGCTCTGTTTGTTCTCCATATTCAGGATTATTCAAGGGTTCCAGAAATACATTAGTTTGTTTCTAATTCGTACTTTTATTGAACATTTTAAGAAAGTTATAAATCAACAGCCTCACGATTTATTTACCGTCAAGCAACGACAACATGAGTGCCAGCTCAGCTAATATGCAGCTCTGGATGGGTTCGCTGGAGGGCTACATGTCTGAGAACTTCATACTAGCAGCTTTTAGGAAAATGGGAGAAGATCCATTAACAGTCAAACTGATGAGAAACAAATATACTGGAGAAGCGGCTGGTTATTGCTTTGTAAGGTAGGAATAACTATGTTAATTCAAAAGACTAGCGTATGGATCTCTTTAGATTGATTATTATAGAAAATCTAACCTTAAACTTTTTCTTTCAGCTTTGTAACAGATGATGCCGCAGTTGACGCAATGCACAAGCTCAATGGAAAGCCAATTCCAGGCACAAATCCCATCGTCAGGTAATTTCTTTAAATGATATCTTTAAAACTCGCTAAAACCATGAATTGTTTCTAGATTTCGTTTGAACTCCGCAACAACTTCTCAAAACAAAGCTCTGATGGCTGACCGTGAATTTTCTGTTTGGGTTGGTGACTTATCATCAGATGTTGACGACTACAATTTGTATCGCGTCTTCAATCTCAAGTATTCGTCAATCAAGACGGCAAAAGTGATTTTGGATTCTAGTGGATTCTCTAAAGGATATGGTTTTGTAAAATTTGGTCTCGAAGATGAACAAAAAAACGCTTTATACGAGATGAATAGCTACATAGGATTGGGAACAAAGCCTCTTAAGATTTGCAGCGCAGTTCCCAAGCCAAAAGGATCCGGTCCATCAGTTCCTCCTACACCATCAGCCACAGCCATTGTTGCAAGCGCTTATGGAGCTGCTCCAACAGATTACTCGCAGTACTACGATCCAAGTTCATCTTATTGGCAAAATTATAGTGCCTGGCAAGGATATTCTGGGGCTGCGGGAGGTTACGAGCAAACTGGCGATGCTAGTGCTTATTATGCTCAGCAAGCTGCAGGAGTTGCAGCTCCAACTGAAACATACGCAGCCACTCAATCATTCGAACACCACCATCAAGAAGATCAAGAATTGGCCTTAGTTGATCATAAATTCACTTTGGACTACGATAAAGCAAATCGAGAGACTATCGAGATGGACAGAAATCTTTATGATGCTTTAGAAAGCAGCAAATGGTTGCCTCTTGAGCAATTGGAGGTGTTTTAAAATTGTCCTTTTTTTTTAATTATTAAGTTGTGTTTTCAGTGGATTACAATTTTTGATGTAAGATGTATTCAAACAATTTTATTTCTATGTTAATTCACCGATGATTTATGAAATAAAAATATTATTCCACAATAATTTCTTTGTTCTTATTGCTCATGCTGCCAAAATCTAAAAAAAAATTTCCTGAAAATCATGAATAAAACTCACAACATTCGTTCATTTGAATAAAAAAACATTTATTAATTCTCTAACTTGGTTTTAATTATTTTCGCTTGTACAAATGAAATGCTTTCTCTTGAATTCCTACATTTATCAAGTAGATCAGCACAAAATTACTAAATTGCGAATAAGAGACCCGAACATTAGAAACAGAAGTCATTAGAGAAACAGAGAGCAACTTCAAAAGTTACCGGTATTGATTTAACTAAATATAGTTTGAAAAATCTATAAACAAATAAAAATTTACCGAGATTAATTTAAAAATTCCGGCAATTTTTTAGGAAAGTCGTCTAAAAACGGCACAATTCTAAGAAAATGGAAAAATTATCAGCCTAGTTTCAGTGAATGAATCTGTTCTAGAAGAACTTTTATTTATTTCAAGAATTATTAATTTGCACACAAAGAAAAAATTAAATCCGATAAATTACAAAAAAAAACTAAATAAAAAATGAGAAAACAAAGTAACGTCTTTTTCAGAGCAAGGAGATTTGAGAGAAAAAAAGAGAATTCCAGAAAGTATCCAGTGTGAAAGAAAAAAATGGCAAACAAATCAACAACGACTTTAAATTAATAAATTAACATTCTTTTGTTGCTTTTTTTTGGGGATGTTTCTGATGCTGTGACGGCTTATGTGAATGAGTGCCGCTTAGCGTGGATGAGGAATTGCTTATTTGACTTTGGAGTAAAAGTCCACTTTCTCGTAGAACCAGCTATAGTATTGTGCAGCAGCTTGTTGTGTTGTATTCAATGCTTTTCCTAAACTTTCTGGCGAGAATTGGCCACTAAAATGAATAATTGAGTAAAAATTTTAATTTTAAAATGTTCGGTAGAATACGTAACTAAAAGCTCAAATAGAAACTTACACAAAAACTTTAGTTTTGAAAAAATCGAGACTATTCGAGTAGAACCCGCAGGTCATCGAGCAAAATGTCTTACTGGCTGCCGAGAAAAATGCATGTGTTTTCTTTCCCAAACCGGGAACATATTGATCGACAAAATCGACCACTACGGGTGTCTTCTCTTCTACCACTAATTTTCCATTAGCCCAGCCTTTTTTAACTTGGTTGACTGCCGTTATCGCAAAGTCCTTGGAGAACTCAAAGTAGGGCGTGAGGAACTGAAGATTAAAATAAGAAAATTAACATTTGCATAATCAGTTTCACAAATAATCAACTCACGGTGCAAGTATGGCCATAATAAACGGGTATATTCTCCTCTGCCCACTTGTAACCTTTCGCACTGTACTTCATGCTCACTAGCCATGCATTTTCCACATGTGGCAGAGCACCTGCAGATTTCAGTGCTTGACCCACTATGGTGGCCTCGAACTTGCCATTATGCTGATGCGTGTCGTAAGCGAGGAAACCGGCAAAGGCGCCAAACAACAAAAATCCAATGATCATGAATTTGCAACAGCCAGAGCTTGAAGATTTAGTGGTCTTCCCCTTCTTCTGGTTTTTGTTGGCGGGCATCTTGTTTTGGAGATCCTAAAATTATATTTATAATTATACGGATGATGTTAAAAATGAATTTGGGCAAAATAAATACAATAGATGCAGGCAGAACTTAAACAAAATACATATAATACAGATAAGCGTGGTGAACAAGCAATTAATGCGGCTGGTAAATCCACTTGATCACAGTTGTATTGTTTGATTGGTTAACAATCGATCAAGTGGGTTTAGTATTTAAAAATATTATTGGTAATTAAATTATGAAGTTTTGTTGAGCAATTTTGATTCTAAATTTGCAAAACATTAAATTTTTCAAACACATTTCACCAATAAAATTTTTTAAAGTTGCGTAGAAGAAACCTTAAGCAATTATTGTTTGGCAAGCAATTTATGTACATGCATGTCCCCGTTGTTCAAAGAAAGACTTTTTCGTCTGCTTACCTTTTTGCTTGACTGTGGTTTCTGTTTGTTTTTAATATTTTTATTAGCGGCAGCCATTTTGTTCGATTAAATTTATCTTAAAATTAATAAATGAGCAAATTAAAAAAAATCGATAATTTTTTATAATATTATTATTTCAATTGTGGGCAAATTTCTCTTTACGACGCGCGGACAATAAACGGAATGGATTGTAATTTTGCGTTGAGTTGTTTGCAATCTTATTTATTATTTATGAAGTTGTTTTATAAGATTTCATTAATATTTCTAAAACCATATTGTTAACAACTTCAAGCAGATTATTTACTTCAAAGTTCTTGAAGAATTAGCTTTTCTGAACTTCTGAAGCTATTAGGATCGGGTATTGATTAAATTAAATTATTTACTTTCGACCTTTGATTTTCTAGAATACCCTTGAAAATCAGGATTCAGGAATCAGTACATTTTTTTCAGCTTTTACAAAAATGTTCAGTTTTTCAAGTTTTTTGTCAATACTTCAACTAAAATTGACTAAAAATCAAATTTGAAATTATCTTTAAAATAGCAAAGCACGACCATCAACTGCAATCAGTTCGATTTCGTGTCATTTTTGTTGAGTGTGTCAATTTTATTTTAGCAAATTGTAGTCCACGTAAGCTCGCACTTGGCAGACGCTTGCTTGCCTGTGATCTTTAAGGCTGTGTTATCAAATTTGTCGCAATCAAGTTAATAAAATTTTCTGTTAATGGAATTTTGTAGAAATTTCGATTCGATTGTAAAACAGTGATCGTTGGAGAGATTGTCATTTATTGATTTTTATGTCCAGCAATATATTTTAATTTGATTTAATGTTTATTGACAACTTTTTAGTTATGCATTTGCGATGGAATTTTTTAATAGATCAGGTGTGAACAAATATTTCTACAGTTTTAATGCAAAACTATTTTATTTAACTTGCTTGTAAGTTAAGAATTGATGACGTCGGTACAATTTTATTTTTAAAATTTTATTCGCTTACTAACATAGATTTTGAAAAACATTTAAATTGAAAAAACCTTAATATGATAAGAATTTGTCTAAAAGTCATAATAAATGTAACATCTCAAACCAATCAAAAGATTCGATAAAACTTTGTTTCTTTTCTAACAAGTGTCTGTTTTACCTGATTAACAATAAAAATCACTTCAGAAAACTTCAAAAACAAGTTCTTTGTTTTTGGTCACGAAATATGTGCTAGACAACTTAAACAAACTTTTAATGCTTTTACGCTTTTCCCTTTTAAAGCGTGGCACTTTGGCTATAAGATGAGAATGTAACTAAGCAACTGATAGCAGCAAATAGGAAAAAAACTATAAAATAGTAGATCTGAGAGTTCATTAACCACGCAGACACTTCTTGCTTTGTATTTAGTTTTATGCAGCAATCATTACTTAAACGCCCAATTGACAAATTTTACCTGCAAATCGTTTGCAGTTGTTTCATTTAGTAACAATTTGTAAATGCGTAATTATCACTTTTAAATGTGAATTGATAAGCAATTAGTGGCTGGCTCGACAAAAATACTGATTTAATGTATTTATTGGGTTCAGTCTATGGGTTAAACTTTAGAAATTTCAAGCAAATGGTTTTACATCAACTTTCATTAATTTGATATTAGGTTTGTTACTTTTCGGTTTTAGTGTTTTAAAAAAAAATTTCTATGTAACTATAGGTCTTTCTCAAAATGCAACTATAACCCTTTAATACCTTTTTGAAAATTGATGTGATATTATATATTTATTTGAATACTTTTTCTTTCTTGACAAATTTTGAATTTTGGTAATTATTGCACAAAGTCAAAACGTCGCAATATATTTCGCATTTTAGAACTGGTTCTAGATTTATTTTGTTGAAAAAAATATCAATGAAGCTCAGCAAAACTTTTGTTTTCTAATCAAAATTCTTTTTAAATGATTTTAATAGAAAATTTACCAAATCTCAATCAGTTCACTTAAAAAATCACTTCAATAGAAAGTATCTCTAATCTTCGATTCTGTAAGTTATGTAACTCAAATTGTAAAATTGTTATCGTTTGGTAAAACTCGCTGGAATTGCCGAATATGCAAATTTCGCGTGTAATTGAACAAAGTCTTTGCAATTTAATATTATTTGCGTTTACACCCAATATTTTCGCCAACTGGGCAATGCACACATACAATGTATAATTCATTGCTTCCACCAGTTTTTTTTGGTAAAAAGAAACTAAAGAAAGCTAATTACAATTCATGGAGTAAAATTAGTAAATTAACGGACCGCGGCTTAATTGAAAAATAAAGATTATCTTCATTTTTATCTAATCATCAAGACATCGAATCACTTTCTCTCTAATCAGTAAACTTAGCCTCGTGTATTGTGAACTGAGGTGGCTCATCATAGTTTGAAAAACTTGATTTGAGGCTTCTTCTTCAATGCCCAGAATTTCAAAATCATGTTTTCCCTTAAATCTCTCTCAACACGCAAAATTACAATTTCCGTTCTTGTCAAATCGCGAAGCAGAGACTCCTTGAGCCATCGCTTAGTCACAACATCCCGCAAACTTACGATTTATTTAATAAAAATACAAATTTATGGATCACTATAGATTTTCACTGTGACTTTTGGCTTCGTCAGCAATTCAACCCCTCGGAAAGCCGAAAGATTCCCATCCCACTATTGTCAAACTGATAAAGTCGTTAAATATTTAAAAAAAATCAACGGTTTAAAATACTTTTTAAAAAACTAAATATTTTATACGAAAAAGCAACTGCATCTATGTATGTAATATTTCTGTAAACTTACATTTAATACACTTTTCAGTTCATCTAGATCCAGGTCATCATCTGCGTTAGCTGTCAAATATTCATCCACATTCAGTTCTTGGACAAAATTCTTAATCTCCCTGTCAAATTCCTTGGGCACCTTGAAAGTGTCACCTGAAATAGAAAATTTAGTTAACAGTACATTCAACTTATAGAATTAAAATTAAACTTACGAATATATTTTAATACAACAAGACTTTCGTTTTGATGTTTTTTGAAATTATTTTTCCAAGATTTAAGACATTCAGACAATTTCCCATCAAATAAACATTTAGCAATGTTCGGTAGAGCTTTCTCGATGTTTGGAATATTTTCCAAATTTTTCAACAAAAACATAAAAAGTTCTTCCTGTACAACTTTTCCTTCAGAATACTTCTGAATCAAAATTAGCAGCGCATTAGGTTTGATTGTGTTCATCAAATCTTTTGAGTCTTTCTTCTTAGCTTTTGTTGAGATCAAAGAGTTGAAGTATGCTGAAAATTCTTCGAGAGAGATTTTGGAACACTCTGATGCTGGATAAATGAGCACAATAAAGATGAAATGATATATAAATCGAGTATAATGCTTTAAATCTACAATCGGCAACATTATGTCATTGTAAACTTTTAAACCAACTGATGTATCCCCAAAACCTCCTTGACCTAAACACCAAATTAGGCTCAAACCGATTGAACTCCGATTCTGGTAAGAATTTCTCAAGATTGCACTTCTAGCTAGGTTCACAACGCACATTTGAGGGATCTGAAGAGCAAGAATCTGCAACATGATTTGATGACCTATAAAAGGTAAATTCTTGTTCATGTCCTCAGCCAAATTGGACAGGGATTGGTCAAAGAAATACTGGAGAGTCTCTGAATTGGTCTTTTCAAGGACTTCCGTGATTACAGCTAGGAATTTTGGTGGGATTTTGTCTGAAGGATGATTCATTGATTCAGTCATAGGAATTTCTAGGTAATTAACGAAGAATAGCCCATCCTCAGGATTCTCGAGGCGGAGGTTATCGTTAAGATAGGCTGTTATCTAAAATTTCAAAAAAAATTATCTCTAGAAATATTTTTCAAGTTTCGTGATGGTTTTTACCGATTTTAAAATCATAAGATTGTTATCTTTGTAATTGAATGCTATCATTATCAAAGTAGAGTCCAAATCATCAGCTTTTAGACTGGCCAGCGCAGTATTGAGATCTTTGAACTTAGGTTTGCTTGGAGTAGCAGGAACTTTAGTCTTCGTTGGAACCGGCTTATTGCTACCAATCTTAATAGGAATCTGAGTGTGTTTCACAGTTTCCACCTTGTTACGCTTTTTGTTTTCCTTATTAGGATCCATGTTGGTGTAATACGCTTTAATTTCATCAAATGGAAGAACTGGAACTAGAAAGATAACGAAAAAACGAGTGGGTTTAAAAATAGAAATTTAAGTTTTAAAAAAAATATCGAAACCTACGTTGGTCGTCGAACTTTGATGCTCCAGGTGGTTTCTCGATAGCGGTTCTAATTGGCTTTCTTGCCTTTACGGTTTCCCATTCGTCAGACATATTGTTGAATCTATAATGCAAACTTTTCAATTTAATAAATTCAGCGCGTAAACATTAGCAGCTAATGAAACTGTGTAGAATCAGCCTGACTGTCAACTGTCAAAAGTTTGTTTTGCTTTGAGACGAGGGGTCAAAAATCAAAAATTAATAAAAATTGAAAATTAAGAAAAGGCAGTGATAAAGTGAATAAAAAAGTAATTAAACTTGATCTTCAACTTGTTTTGGGTGTTGTTTTTATAACTAAATTAAGAGTTGGTTGTTTATCTCGTTGGAAATATTTGGTTTACGTAATACTTAAAATTTCTTGAATAAATTGTCAAATATTTGTTGATTAACATGGTTCTATGATATTAATTGCAATTTTAGGAACTTTAATATGTTTCAAAATCTTTCAGCAGCCATAATTAACCATTGTCACGATTTTAAATCTTTTAGGGATGTCTCTTAGTCCATTTTTCCGATCTCCGTTCACGGACTTGACAGGATCTTTGATTAACCACCAGCAGTATGATAAATGTGGTGTCTTCGAGATGCAAGTAATGGACTGCTTGGAAGCTTACGGAACTGAACGTGGCCAGACCAAGTGCAAGGTTCTTATTGAAGATTTCAAGGAATGTGTTGGAATGAAAAAGCAGTTACTCAGGTTTAATGTTAGTATTTTTGATCATGAGTTTGGGTTTTGGATTTTTTTTTTATGAAGAATTGTTGTTCTTTTTAGGCCATGAGAATCGAAAGACATAAGCAATGGATCATGGGAGAGTCGAAAGAACATTATGCTGCTGCTCCAAAAGTCGACGCGTTTTAGTATGCTGCCTCCAATTCATGCAATTTAATCTGTAAACTAGTTTTTGATTGTAAATTAATAAATCCAATAAATCAAATGATTTGAAATTAAATTAAAATTTAAGAAATTTTCAAAAAAAATATTTGCAAAATAAGTGTACTACATACCTATATTAATATTTTAAACCCTAAAACAATTGAAATTCTT
This sequence comes from Parochlus steinenii, assembly GCA_038502155.1. Taxonomy (NCBI): domain Eukaryota; kingdom Metazoa; phylum Arthropoda; class Insecta; order Diptera; family Chironomidae; genus Parochlus; species Parochlus steinenii. Next base: position 3,228,574 of record JAXCIN010000048.1, on the reverse strand, counting down.
TCAGGAAAAGAAAGGTTAGATAATTTCTAAATAACAAATCTTTGGAAAGTTACATCTTTTTAATATTTCTTCCGTTTCCACGATGATGTCACAGTATAAAATTTTGAATAAATGACTGAAAGAAGCTTTGTTTTTTATTTTTCCTGTTCATGTTTTTGTTTTGCTTGCGGATCAGTGCATTTCCAATTTCTCTTTCACTTTTTTTCTTCCATTTTCATAGCTTTTTTTGTCTTACTCTGGAATTTCTCATAAGGGAAGTGAAAATTGCAATTCATTCATGTTAAAACATAGAATTTGTGTTGAATCGACGTAGGTTCACATTTGTTTCGAGAAATTTATGAAATTTTTAAGTGAGTCCTGGCCTTAACAAAGTTTTGGCTTCAGAAAAAATGTCTTATGATAATTTACAATAATTTATTTGATTTAAATTAACTAATTATTATTCCTCGGAGAAATAAATTTCATAAATTAAATACCGCATTGACAAAGAATATAGCATACCTATCATTATTAAAGTTGATGAGCTATTAATAAAATACTCCAAATAATATTTAACCAAACTAATTATTCTCAAACAATCTGGATATAATTAATAATGAGATATAAAAGGATGCTATTAAAATTTTTCCATATTTTACGTTTATATTAATGACCCCACTGTGGATTTTCCCCGAAAAGTTATTTGGAAAAAAGATTCACAAAAATGTGCAGCTTAAGGTTTAAGGCAATTTGTTAAGATCAGCATTTGAATTGATGTTTGTTCTTATCGCATAGCTTTCAAATTAATCCCTCATCAAAAAAGGAAACAAAATTTCAACTGTTCTATTAAAATTATTATTGCTCCACAAGATTTGGTCATGTTCTATAATCTATAGAATAAATATTTGACTCAATTAAAATTTATTTGATCCTTTGTATCAATAGTGAAAAGCTCACACACAAATTCCTTTGAGTGTTCAAGAACTTCCGAGTGATACATTTTATTTGCATAAGTACTCAAGAATTTAAACATATAGTTTGTATTACAGAATATAAAGGACAGCAAATAAATTCTGCAAACATCTCAAAGCTCAATAACAAACAATCTTGTAAATTTCGAATAATATTTTCTATAAAATCCCAAAATAAGTGAAAAATATGTTAGTAAGTTTGATTGATAAAATGTTAAAATTTAAAGGATTTAACTGACCGTAATGTTTGCTATTCATTCAAGTTTTGATTAAGTAAAAGACCTCTCATCTGGTCTTAACTCTTACGGATCCAAATATCTATAATCTCAAATGTTATTAATTATCTTACAAGGTGTGTCATAAACTATCATTTTATGTAGAAATAAAGGTGTGAATTAGTCTCCCCCAAATAACTCAACTTACTTTAACCTGCTTTAACAATTTAATGAAGTCATTTAATTTTGGTTAAGAGATAAGACATCTCTGATTTACGGTTTCAAAAAAAACTTACCGGAGAGCAACTGGTTTATCTAATATTTATTATACCGCAACATTTTCCGATTTTTTGCCAAAGTATTCCACATGTTCCACACATCGTGTGAAGAAGCGATTCAATTATGTAAACAGCCATAAATAATCCACCTTTAGAGTGGAATTTGTTTCCTACTAGAGACTACAAACAGAGATGCTTTGCTAGTCGAGTTTTCAAGCAATAAATTCTCATTTGGGTTACAAATTAATTCGATAAAAGCACCAGGACTTCATCAGTTGGAAGTCCTTTCAATATCAGGGACTGATTTTTTGGATGATGTCCAACTAGAGAAAAAGTATCCTACTGACTGAGCACCAATCTATTTAAAAAGCATATAAAACTTGATAGTTGCAACAAAAAACATTATTATAGGTCATTTATCTTCGTTTTTTGCTGCTTGTTCGAGGCTTCCCCAGGCTTCCCGCAGATTGTCAATAATTTTTAGAAATACTTTTGAAAATTGTGCCAAAAACTCATTTCACCCGTTTTATAGACCACACAGCAAATATTTATGATCGCAGCCTTTTTTGCGGGTATAAATAAACATTCACTATAACAATCAGAAAAGCTGCTTCCGCAGCAAGCCAATAGTGGTGGCTTATTATGTATTTCACTAGGGTGATTGTTATAGGTTTTCTAATTTTATTGCAATACGTACAACATGTATAAAATCATTTAATAAATAAATTTCGAATAAATGTAAAAAGCATACCTTAAGCCCAAAAAAAAAATTAATATTAATATAACATTTAAAATTTAAGAAAACTTATCAAAGATTCTTAAAATATACTCTCCATGTAAAATGTTAAATAAAATATTTATAAGTATAAACGAACATTATAATATAGATCCCACAATTTGAACTCACCAGAAAAATTCGTGGATTTGAGCTGCTTTTATTCACTTTGCCTGATTCTGCTGCTTTTCCGTTGTATCAGCGTTTCTGGTTTATGTTGATATTTTTTCGATGTATCGCGAGTTTTGCGGTTTGAATTTCTACATTAAATATTTCTACAGAATAGACCGCTAAATACATAAAATATGGACAATACAGACAATATAGAGCATGTAGAACAAATGCATCCCATAAATTCCGTATTTTAATCATGAAATACTGGCAAATGCTATCTGAGGCTTTGCTTTCAAGGTACACACATTTTATGCTCTCAATTTCTATCAAATGATTAATGAGTTTTCGAGTATTGAGCTGCAAAATCACCTACCGTGCGTTCATCTTATCTCGTGTTTTTTTAGTTGGCACATATTTCCGAAAATGTGAAAATATATTCAGTAATGCCAGTAATGCTTGTGTCATGCTTGGCTTTCAAGATAATAATCAATGTATACTGCTGAATGTACATGAAGCAGGAAATGAATTTGTCAATCATATTGAGCTATATAGTATGATAGAAGATCGTAAGAGATTTTAATTAAAATATGGAAGGAAGTATATGAAAACTTTTGTTAGTAGACTTCAGTGCAAATTTATGATAATGATGATTATGTGTTGCATTCAGACTCTATTAAATACAACTCAAGTGGAAAAATATACATACATTTGCAAGGATATAAGGTTTTTAACAACAATTTGCCTCATTTGTATGAAATATTCCTCCATATTTCACAATACAAAACCTTTTATCCAAATGTGATTGCTACAAATGCACATTTCCTTTCAAAGCCAATCCAAAACTATAATACAACATTTCCGTGAAATTAAGGTCTGATAGCTCTCACAAACTCACAGCTCAATTTACAAAAAAGCATATGTACATAAGATGCAGAATCAACTACTTTCCATTCTTTTGAGCACAAAGCATTTGAACAGAAGAAGCACTTTTCGAAGTTATCAGAGTTTCCGAGCTTTTTCAGAGTTTTACGAAGCACTCAGTTCATTCATAGAATTGCATGGTGTTTCATAGTGTTAATAAACAAGAGTGAAGTGCTCGAGTTGTAAACAGCAATTTAAAAATAAAAGAAAATAGGGGAGCGAAAAAACATTGAGTTTCATTATATTTTTATGTACAATTTAAAGTTTACGTTTTTTAATAGAATTTTCAAGAATTTTTGAGTAATTTTTTTAAAATCTTTATAATACTCCTCAGAACTGTATGATTTTAACTGTTGGTTAAATAAAATGTATAGTGTTTTTTTAAAAAGACAATGACACTGTACTAAAAAAAACTTAGTGCCGAATTCGAGATTAAAAAAAAGCGACAAACAATTCTGAAAACATTTTAATGTGCATTTGGAAAAACCACAATTTATGATATCTTCTAGTTCAACGACAAAATTCTCTTCAACATGAAGCTTTTGCCAGAAAACCCAACAATTGAGTCTCTCATTAAATGCTATAGGACTAGAAAACTAAATGCAGCAAAAACTGTTTCAAAAAATTGCAAAAAGGACATTGAAAACTTTGAACAAAAGCTCATTTCTTTCGTATGAAAAAACATTGTTCATAGAATTTTCGCCAAATTTAATTTACTGTGCAAATATTACATTTTAAATGGTTGTTTGTGCTATAAATGTTATAACTTAAATGCAATAAATGTTTTTGAACAGAGCAAAGTTTATTGCCGCTTCATTTGAGAGCAAATGTAGTGGAAACTATACATGAATTGAATTATATAAATTGCAACATTATTATTATGCAATTGAAAATATTTTAAATTTTTTTCAATTTTTCTGAGATTATCTTACATTTGATGTTTGTAAGTTTCTTCAAGTCCATTTGTATTTTGTTGAAAATTTAAATTATGATTTAGCTTAAATCTTTTATGATATATAAGAAGGACCTTTGATGAAAATTGCAACATTTTCGGTCTTTTGACCTTATAAAACTTTGTAGTTCTGTTTGATGTTAAAAGTGTCCATAATTCTGGGCGGAGCATTGTGGAATTTTGACTCGGGACTACTCTTATCAATTTGACCCACTTATAACCCATTCGACCCTTAAGGTCCCGACTTCCAACCCAGCTCCTGGACCGTTGCATCATCATTCCAAAAATTCCGCCCAGCTTTAAGAAATTTTGGGGGGAAATTTTTTATCCCTCAATAGTTTTTCTATCATAATTATCCAAAATGCATCCTGACTTACGACCCATTTATGACCCATGATTATTTTCCGGAAAATGTTATGGAAAATGTGTTTAAAATGGAAAATTCCAAAAATAATATATATCATAATATATTTTTAATATATATTTTTTATTTGACTGAATTTTTCATATATACGGTTGGTTTAGTGCTTATTTGACTATTTTGAAGCATTTTGTGTTTTTTGATATGATGAATGCTAAAATTTTTAAGTTTAAAAAAATATATTTTATATTGCATAATAATTGGTGAGAAATAATGTTTTTATATTTTTACCAATAAATTTGAATATTAAATACTTGATGAGCTGTAAAATTGAATTTCAGTTCCGTTGATATATATTATTTTTGGAATTTTCCATTTTAAACACATTTTCCATAACATTTTCCGGAAAATAATCATGGGTCATAAATGGGTCGTAAGTCAGGATGCATTTTGGATAATTATGATAGAAAAACTATTGAGGGATAAAAAATTTCCCCCCAAAATTTCTTAAAGCTGGGCGGAATTTTTGGAATGATGATGCAACGGTCCAGGGGCTGGGTTGGAAGTCGGAACCTTAAGGGTCGAATGGGTTATAAGTGGGTCAAATTGATAAGAGTAGTCCCGAGTCAAAATTCCACAATGCTCCGCCCAGAATTATGGACACATGTTAAAAATCTGCACTTTTACAAGAATTCTTCAATATAATTTCATCATTATCTCTTTCCAAAAAGTTCAATAAAAAATTTAAATCCATCAGTGATTTCTGATCAAAGGTGAACTGATAAAAAATTCATGCAGCATTCAAAACTCGCTCTTGATTTTGAATGACTCACTATAAAAATCAACGCTTTTGCAATTTTGAATAAATACGCGATAAAAATCCAATAACTCTAAACAAAAGACTTTCAGAAAACATTTCATGAATAATTAATTGGCAAAAAATTATTCAAACCATTTCATTTCAGCGATTTTCTTCGTAAATTTACTCGCTATTTTCACTTTCTATTTTATTTCAGATATTCTCAATAAAATCTCTCAAATATTAAAAATAGGTAGAAATATCAGAAATTACCAAAATTTTAAGAATTTCACGCACCTGTAGCCAAAGTATTCAAAAACATTAAATATTCAATTGAAATTGCGAGCTAGAGACACATTTCTGCAAATATTAAAAGAATTTAATAAAAGCCTAATTAAATCAGCCCGAGAACTCCCTCACCTGTAAATCCTCTAACCTGCGGAGGTTTGCTAGAGGTGAGTATTTCCGTGTGAAAAATGGCTGTGGCTGATGAACTCACTATATACGCACATTTTGTTATTTATCACATTTTTCCAGTTTTTTTGTCTTTTAACATTTTATTACAACCGAATAGAAATTGTTTCGTTTTGCTCGAGTTTTTCTGGTTTTCCGAGTTTTCCAAGTTTTTCCAGATACCTTTCATTCTATTAAGTATACGTTTGCAGTGAATTTCGGGATGGAGAAATTGTTCATGTCCAGTTTTGGCACAAATCATAAACATTTCCATTAAAAAATCTATTATCTGGCAGAATAAAATTCTCTGACGTGGAAAACTAATTGAATTTCTCGTTTCAGAAGATGATGTGGTACTGAATGGAAAGGTGTTTCACTGTCGAAATTTTAACATCGGTACTTGAATTTGAATCTTCACAATGCGGGAAAAGATCAACTTCTGTCCGATCATCATACTCACCTTTCACTCATAGGCCCGTGAAAGCAAGTATCACAATTATGAGCAAATCTCCAATTTTTTCACATTTTAGAATGACTGATTGGTTTCATGTTTCTTTTGCTTGCCACCTTTTGTATCCAACACTCGTAAAAAGTGAATCTGTTTTGTTGGTGCTAGAAATTTATGCGGTCTTTCACCTCTCATGCTCATTCTGTTCAACATACTGCCATACTGCCATAAAGCCAGGATGGTGGCTGAAAAGTAAAAAAACTAGAAATAAACCAGAAACCAAGCAAGATTAAAAAGTTTGCATAAATTTTGCTGAGAAAACTGAAAAGGAAAATTCTACATTTTCAATGTGGTTTGGAGTTGATTTACATTCGCTTAGTGGCTTAGTTTTGGAGAGATAATTTTCGAGGGTTTTGAGATAAAAACGAAAATTAATGAACAATCTACCATATTTCAACATTCTAACCTTATATTCTTGCTCGATCTGATTCTGTGGTCAGTTACAAACTAAATTCAATAAAAAGTGTTTTTTGATTCAACATCTCGGGTTTATTAAAGTTTTAAATTTTTTGTAAATTATTTAAATGTACTATAATATTTTACAATGAATTATGAATACTTCTTGAGACATCACATTTTTGGGATATTTTTTTGGGATAATTTTAATGATATTTTCGGATATTTTTTAAAAAGATTTTTAAGCGGTTTCAAAACAAATCCGTTAATTTTACCGTGATGTGTATCAATCATGTATATCAATTAAAACTTAAAAGCATTTAAGAATCTTTGGAAAGCCTAGAAACTTTGAATCCTTAAAAATACCTTAAAAGCGATCTTAAAGAATCCTAATTATTCTTCTAAAAATACTAATATTAAATCTCGTTAGTAGACAAAAGTCTACATGACTGACAACAATGCTCATTGTAATACGCATAACCGCAAAGTTTCGCCTTAATAACCAAATTACAATTGGGGAATTCATCTCGGCAGCTTGCGTCATTTTGGATCAAATCTACTCTAGGATCGTATTCAGTGGTGGAAGATAGTGAGCAATCGTGGGAGTTACAAGCTCTGTAACCAATTGGACGTTCAGAATACTTGCAAGAGGTGGCTTCTCGTAGCAGGTTTTCTTTGATAGCAGGTTCGAGGCATTTGACGGTTCGACGCTGCGTTCCTCCTGCACAAGGTTTGTTACACTGTAAGATATTTATAATTATTTCATGTTATTTAAACTGATCTTATTGAAACATTACTTCAGTCCATTCAGAAAGATGCCATCTGGGCTTGCAGTCTTTCAGCTCTGCAGTATCGCAATCTTCAAACGTTGTTGGTTTAGCTTCCAAATTACATTCGCTTTCTTCAGCAAAGTTTTTTAGTTTGATGCAAACTACAGTTCGAGATCTAGAAGAGTTGAAACAATCACCGGTACACTATTGTAAATAAGAAAGAAGATAACACAATAGGCAATAAGTAAATTAACAGAAAATGGTGAAACTCAATGAATAACTCACCAAACTCCATGGTCCAATAAACCAATCACCGAAATCACATTTAGCACTGCTAGTACATTCTCTGCTTGTTTCTGGTGTCGTCATAAAATCGCATCTATCTGGTGCTTGAGCATTTCTTTCGCAAAAAATGGTCCTGAATTGCAAACCAACTCCACACTCGCTAGAGCATTGCTCACTCCAATCTGAGGTCAACCAAGTTCCCATCTTCTTATTGTCTTCAACAGTTATATTTTTTTGAGCTTGATTTATAATACCGTTGTTTGATCGATGTTTTGCTGGTTTTTGGTGTTTGTAAACCTCTAGCTTCGATGTTTTTGATGATCCTAAACACTGGCACTTCAAAACTGTTTCTGGTCGTTCGCCCACACAAGCTCCACCATTTACTTGAATCACCACACCAGAAATCAGCTCCTGAACGCATTTGATCTCTCTAGATTGTTTTTCTAGCTCATCAAAGCTTCCACATTTGCAATCATTCCACTCACTGACTTTCCAAAAAGCAGGACACGGTTGAGTGTTACATTTCATCAAACTTTCGTTTAAAATTGGTTGTTTGAGATGAGCACAACGTTTTACTGAAAAAGCTCTTGTGGGCTGTTCGCGAACACATCTCATGATTGGAGTTTGAGATCCACCACCACAGGATTTGGTACAGGGAGAAAAGCCAATAACTTTCCATTGGAACTTTCGCTGTTTTCGAAAAGAACCGGATGTTGCTTCAACTGCTTTGAGTTTTGATTTTGCAGACAAAATTTTAAACTCGGAAGATGTCGAGTAGTCGATGCCAGTGTCTAGATAAATTATTGATTTATTATGTAATTTTTCATTAGTATATGAATTAAACGCACCTATTTGATCTTCTTCTGAAGTACTCGAAAGAGTGATTGGTAGTAGGTATTCATATTTGACTCCTGGATTTGATTGCTGCGATAAAATCTGTAAACAATTTTTAAAGGCAATTAAGGAAAATAATTAGTTTATGATGATGCAATTAGCTTACCATTAAGTGTACAGGCTCATAAATTGGTCCAGGACTTGTAATCCACTCTGTTACTCCATCGTTTCTCTTTTGAATTTTGCTTGCATTTCTGATATCAACCCTAAAGTACTCAAAGATACTTCCAGCTGCTTCATATGGGCCATTTTCTGAGACGGCATAGTCTCCGTTTATGATGTACTTGGAGTCAGTTGATTTTAGAGCTGCAAATAAAATTATAGTTTTTCTTTGATTTGTACAGATTTCTGATTTCGTTTAATCTGCAATTTTTAAAGCTATAAAGCTGCTTCAATAAGTTCTGAAATATATCAGAGCTAAATTCAATGTTTAACAATACGCTCGAACATAAAACCGATATCCTACTCAATACGATTTGCAACCACAAGCACTAATAGATGCAATAAATTCCCAATACTGCTGAAAAATGCAACATTTATTTCCCGATGGAGCACTTAACAGTATTTACGAGTATTTATTATTATTTACACTAGTTATTACTTCATTTTTTGGCTGTTGCTGGAAATAAATGGAAAATTATCAAAAGAACTTATATTGCTGATACTGTATTGGGATATTACTCTAAATTACTCTGAATTTTATTGGCAACGGAATACCAGACGTGACTAAAAAAAGATTTCACAAAATTCTATTGAGTTTGCCTCAATATCAGTGTAAAATGTATAAGTCGGGAATGCTGGGTGTGCAACATAAACAACATAAATAGCATAAATATAGCATTGCATGGTGTAAACATAGCCGACAACAAGTGGTTTAAATTATTATAGGTGAGCAGATAATTTTTAATGTTGCTGCTTTTGGGATGTGCTTCATTAAGTTTAAATGTTAATTGTAATAATAGAAAGGTTTCAATTATTGGATAACCATAATCAATTTGAATGTAGTTTTGGGTATCTGTATCAAAAACATTATTTATATTTTAGCTGCAACATTAGCATAATCTTTTTAACATTCTTTTTTATTAACTAAGATTATCGAAAAGCTCTAGAAGCTTAACGGAAGGTCTTTGGAAGTTGATAAAATGTTCAATTTGCATCTTCAGTCATCAAATAACCAACAAAAGACCCAAATAGTAATATAAACCACTCGGAAGGTTTGAGAGCCTCTGGTCAGTATTTTTATTATATTACAGATATATTTCCAATAAACATAAAAAAGTATTCCCATTGTATAAAAAGACGAACATTCAGCAGAAAAAAATGAATGCCTGAATGCCCGAACTACTTAATTAATCAATCTTTATCGCAGACGAGTAAATCTTACAAGACTTCAGTTCTACTTCAGACAATTCAGCCAAATTCTTCCTTTTAGATAGAAGAAGGTATTTGTAGCTACTGAAGCCCTTGCAAATAAAATTTCTGAAGCGAGAAATCTTTACGAGATTTTTCCACCCAGTATTTTCTCTGAATTTTCCAATTTGGTTTTCTTCGGCTGTTGATTCAATTATCAAGTTTTTGTCTGTCGACAATGAAATGCTTGTATTGGTTCTATGAACATAAATACAGTATTGGTTCAGAAAATGCGATTTTCAGATTTTCTACAATTCTATGGCAGCAGCAAAAAATTACTGCATAATTTCGAACCCAATTTTTTATAGATTCTTATTTGGACCAAACTTTTATTTGATTTTCTTTTGTCGACTTGAAAACTTGGGATCATATTGAAATTATTTGAGTTTATTGAAACTGTTCAAGATTTTGGTTTTTTCTTATTTTTTTAATGAAAAGAAATTGTATTCTTGAGCAAATATAAATGTTTCTCTGAGTTTTCAGTTTCTTTTAGTTTATTTAGGTTTTTATTCAAGTCCATAGGGAAAAAATGTTTGATTTATAAAAAAAATCAAAATTGGAAAAACATCCTAATTCTGTTGAGGTATTACTTTAGGTAATCTTCCTTGTGAGGCATTTTCATGACAATATTTTTCGTGGTTTTTAATAACTGGTGATTTATTTTATGCTGTTTTATTAACAGCTCACCATTTTGAAATTTATTCATTGGATGGCAAATATTGAATAGAACAGTATTTCGATTAATTGATTGCCATGATATTACCTAATATTCATGAATTATTGAAGAAAAATACGGAAGATATGCTTTCATAAAAATTTATTCAACGAAAGCATTCAAGTTTCATCTCCAACTTGAAATAATTATGTAAAATTATCCAATTGAAAAATCGCATGAATGAAACGTAAAATACATTTATTTTAAATAATCCAATAATTCAAATGCAAATCCCGCAAATTGCTTCGTTGAAAAAATATATCATAAATAGATCGTAATAAAGTAATAAAATCTTCAAAATGTTTTTAGACAACTATTCCAAGTAAATTGATTTTAAGTGGATTTTGTGGAAAAAAAACTCCTCCAAATATACCAATGGATTATCTTACAAATTGCCTCATTACTTTGGTATAGCTGGATCATGTTGAATGTTTGACAAAGCTTCAACTTAGTATAGATTTAGTTAAGATTGGTGACGATATTGAGTGTTTCTTAAGTAAATTATTGCCACAATATGTCTGTGATTTAAAATGATTAAGTGACGTATACTAAACGATTTTAAATCAATGCAAATGGAATATTTGAGCTATATTCAGTTTAATTAAAATTTACTGAATATAATCAAAAAACAGATTTCGAGGATTTTTAAACATAAATATTTTTACAGTGCAATAATAGATCTATATGTAATACAATCACAACCACATTTTATGTTAACCCCCAAAATAGCCAAGAACAGCAAAAAATCTTACCCAAAAAGTTGATACTGTCCTTCATCTCAGTAATCGTGATATTAGAAGCTCCAGCCGGCAAAGTGGCAATATGAATATATCCATTAGGCAGCGGATTTTTTGCAAACACCCCCATTATCGGTCTACAAATCGAAGTCCCACACCGCACGCTCCCAGAGTTCATAAATGCTCCGGCAATCACACCGCTATTCAGCACCACCTAGAAGCACAAGTAAAAAAGTACGAAATTATGGAATTTTGTTGACTCAATCGATTTTCGCCGGCTTCTAAAGGAAAAACTTCTTTGAGAAATATTTTTGAGGAAAAAGCTTTCGTTTCAATTTCCTTGTGGCTCTTTCAACCGAGAGAAAATGCCCGGTAAGGACGAAGCACTAGAAACCCAAGAAACACAAAAATGCTTGTAAAATAATGTACTCGAGAGATTCATTATCATATTTTTTATACTTTTTATTTTTTATACGTTTTTTATGCAAACAAGCTTTCTTGGTAATTTCCGTGATATTTTTTATAGTTATTTTTTCTTATTATTTTTGGTACAAGATTTTCAAGTCAGATAATTTGTTTGTTCGGAAGACATTTTTTTTTGTTAAAAGATTACGAGCTTTTTTATAGTAATTACTATTTTTTATGATAAAGGAAATGTTTTAGAGAGACTTTTATTTAAAATTCCATTTGATAAATATGAAACGGACTTTTTCAAGATATGTGTATATGGTTTAATGTTTAACCTTGAAACGGAAGAATATTTTTTAAATTATACAGCAATATTTTATTATAAAAAATATTATCCTATCAATTTCATCAATTAAATATTTTTGATTCAATTGCTTTTATTACATATTTTAACATAAATTAAAAGAAAATTTGAGATATCTTACCAATAACACTATCATATTGATCAACAACCCGGAAAAGTCCATTTTGATAATAGACATCTGATTCAGTTGACTTTCTATACAATTTTTTCTCTTCAACGAACCACACAATTCACTTTAAAAATAATTTCAGCGACCTGCCTCAACAAAATAATTATTCCAAGCCATTTGTTTCAGCTTTGTTATTCTTTCTGCTGTTTCTGGTATTAATGAAAATGTTCAGAATCATTGCAATTATATGCATTGTTTTATGACGTTCATACATTTTTATTGTTTATCTACATTTTGCACATCATAAAATATTCCTGTAGCTTCATTTATTTTTCTTGGTAGACCAATATTTTTAATTTATTGCTGGAATAAATTATAAAGTACTTTGCATTGTTTGTATAGAATAGTAAAAGTTTTCCTTAAATACTAAGGGGACTATTGAAGATGTTTCGTTGGTATTGTGCTGTGTTATGTCGACTCTAAATGATACTTTTCAAATTTGTATAATTTATCAACTTCAAAAAATAATTAAATACATGCATAAATGATTTTTAACTATAGCAGAATGGAGTTCAAATTATTTTATTTTCAATTTACTTCACGTGCGATAAAAATTTTGCAAGAAACTTTTTTAATTTCTCCTATTCCTGGTTTCTTCCATGTAATTATTTCCTTTTTTCCTGATTCCATTCAGGTCACTTTATTCCCTAAAGTACGAGTTTTCAGTAATTAAAAGTGAAAATGTCAACAATTTATGGACTCAGCTTTTTCCACCATTATTGCTAAGAACTTCCTGGTTTCTTGATATTCTCGGGAGCTATCAAAACTCCCGTCGAGCCACAAAAAACTTCACCACATAAATTCTGGATAAGAAACTCATGCTTTAGTTAAAACGACTTTTAAAAGTTTATATCTTAGCCGAGTACTACCAAGTACTCTAGAGAAACACGAAACTGAAGACAAGGAAATTTGTTATTTTACTCATTTGTTGCCATTTGTTTTTTACATTTTAAGAATTCTTGAGTTTTCCATTTTCTAGCGCAAAAAATATTCTGACGGAATCCAAAACAATTTAAAATTCAAGCTTGGAAATTTCACAATTTCATAAATTTTATGAGAAACAGACAAAATGTCACAGATTATGTTAATGAAAATGGAGGAAATTCCTTGACGCTTTGCTTGAAAAAATATACAAATAAGCGAGAAATTGTAATAAAGTGAGTTTTTGTCGTGTTGTTAATTAAAAGGATACGTTTATTTTGATGTCAACTTTCTTTCAACTAGTCTGAGTTTTGCATTTCTTAAAAAAGAACTGGCATAAGAAACTGTTTTAATGATAAAGAATTGAAGAATTGTGAAGTGATTATAATTTTAAATTAATTTACTCAAAAAAGGGAATTTGAATTCATTTTAATTGTAAACGTAATTTGATAAATTAGAATCAGCTTTAAAGATTTTTAGACTGATAATGAACTCCTTAATCCCAACATTTAATTCAACCCAAAAAGCACACATCTTTTCTGCACTTGAAGCTTTAACAACTGCAAACATTCCTGTTTAATCGCTTGAATTAAAAGCGTACCAAGTTGAATTCTCTAAAATTATACCAAGTGCAATATAATTCTTGCACAATTTAATTTAAAAATTACTACAATAACTTTATGGAACTTAATGAAATTGTTCGCAATTACAAAAAGCTCTACCAGGCTACCAGACTACAGCAGCTACAGTTGCCGGAAAACACACAAGTAAATTATAACGTTTGAGCGCACAATTACGGAGTTTTGTGAAGCTCGTTGAATTGTGTGAAATTGCACAACTTTCTGAATTTGAAGATTAATTTATTTTTGACTGGTTTTTTGCAAATTTTAGAGAACACTGGCAAATGCTTTTTCAGAGATTTCTGAACTTCCCCAGTATTTTACGAGCATTTCCCTTGTTTTGGTAAAGTTTTGTGAAAATTTTGAGACTGTTCATTAGGGTGTTTCTTTTTGCAAGCTTTGTTGAAATATGCTGCTCCAGTGGCCATTTTTTTTTTCCTTTTTAAAATATAAGAATTTTGGTAAAATTTTTTTTTTTTTTTGTTCGGTCTAAAGGGGTGCGCTGATTTTTTGAAGATTTGAAATTTAATCAAAGGTGATATTTTGGAACCTTAAGTCAGAGTCTCAAGGAAGTTGATGATTTTTATAATTTTTCTGTATTCTGTTGCCTTTGTTTTAAAATGATTTGTGAAATTTTTTTTTTCTGTTATTGGTTAAAAAATCTTATAAGGAATGGTAAAATTTTTAATTCAAGCTTCATCGAGCCGTTGAAATGGCTCAAACAAACAATTTTTCGATTGATTATTTTTTTTTTGAAAAAAAGATATCTTACTAGACTAAATCAAAGCTTGAATCCAAATCTGGGCTTTTGTGGTCTAAAACTTCAGGTTTTTTAAAATTGACCCGAGTGAAAAATAAATTATTTCAAAAAAACTTAATTTGACAATATAGAAACATTTTTATGAGTTTTGTAAAAATTTTAAAAACTGTTTCATGAGAAACTGAATTTATTAGTTCAAATTATATGGTAAATTAAAATTTTTAAATTTTTACTCAATAATTTATTTTTCGCTCGGGTCAATTTTTACGGATTTTAATTGCAAACGTTATTTGATAAATCAGAATCAGCTTTAATGGTTTTAGATTCATAATGAACTTTAATCCCAACATTTAATTCAACCCAAAAATTACACATCTTTTCTGCACTTGAAAACAACTGCAAACATTCCTGTTTAATCGAAAAATTAAAAAACCAAGTTTCAATTCTCGATAAACTTAAAAATTATACCAAGTGCAATATAATTCTTGCACAATTTAATTTCAAAATTACTACAATAACTTTATGGAACTTAATGAAATTGTTCGCAATTACAAAAAGCTCTACCAGGCTACCAGACTACAGCAGCTACAGTTGCCGGAAAACACACAAGTAAATTATAACGTTTGAGCGCACAATTACGGAGTTTTGTGAAGCTCGTTGAATTGTGTGAAATTGCACAACTGTCTGAATTTGAAGATTAATTTGTTTTTGACTGGTTTTTTGCAAATTTTAGAGAACACTGGCAAATGCTTTTTCAGAGATTTCTGAACTTTCCCAGTATTTACGAGCATTTCCCTTGTTTTGGTAAAATTTTGTGAAAATTTTGAGACTGTTCATAGTTTTTCAGAGATTTGCCAGCTATTTTTGAAATGATTCAACTGAAATACACTTTTTGTGGTTGGCACGATGAGCGTAAGCTCTTGAATAAATTAAAAAGTGTCAGAAATGAAGATATAAGTCATGGCATTCATGGAAACAATTTATGTGCCAGAGAGAATCTTTTTTCATAATTGAAATGCATTGAGAGTTCACTTAATAGGAAAATTTTGATTTTTTGTTGTTGTTTGAAGACATTTAGAGCTTTTTTTCAAACATGCATTTGCAGAAAGTTTTTTAATTTTAAAATTTGTTTCAAACAGAACAATAAGTTTTTTATAAAAAATTACATGGCAGCCTTTTTCAATTGAAATGCGAAAATTAAATTATACTCAAAGCAACTCTCGTCAAACACTAATTGCTAGAACATTAAAAAGGTTGTAAAACTATCCACAAATTAAATTTCATGGTTTTATAGTTTTAATGGAGGACTTCATGAAATTTTAGGAACCGAGGCAAACAGTGTAATAACATAAAACTGAGTAATTTTCAGAATTTTTCACAATTCTTTCATAGACAGATTACCAAAAAAGAACAAACGAGAAAACTGTCATACTATATCTCGAATATGTTTCATACAATTTTATCACCATATATAGATAAAAATACTGTAATTAAAAAAAGTTATTATGCGGCGCTGTTGGAAGCGCTCCAACTGTGCTTCTTTGCTTATAATATCTAAACTGTCTACCCACAAACCCGAAAAAACCAAAGCCACCGAGCTGGCAAATTTATTTGAATTCAATAGATGTTCTTTATCAAACACTCATCTATTTTTGTGAAGGTTTTTTGCTAGTTTTTCAGTAAAAATTGCAATTTGCTGGTACAATTTTTATGGCAATATAAAATAGGACATCAAAAAACATGAAATATAAAAAATAAATAAAATACAAAATACATATAAAACATCAATAAACCGAAAAGTATTGGAAAATCCTAAAGAGTATCCTGTTTTTTATAAACAATTTTTTCTTTTTCATAAGACTCGTTTTTTGCAAGCGGAAGTACTTTAGTTAAATTGACTTTTCCTTAAAATAGCTCTGAAAGAATATCAGATTATAAATATTAGATCTTTAAAGAATATAGATTGCATAAGATTATCGGAAATTTTTTCAAAAAAGAGTCTCCTGTCCAACTCCTGTCTCTCAAAAACAAATATGTACACGAAAAAGATTTTTTCATCGGCATTTATGCTTACAAACAATCAGCATAATTCTTCCGCAAACAAATGTGAATTCGTGTGCAGCGCAATGAAAAAATGCAACAACATAAAAACATGAAAAAAAAAACATAAAACAGATATATAACAACATAACTACATCATGCATATTTATGAGTCTCGTGCATTTTGGTGGAAAATTTGGCTTGCAATTGGCTTTGTGCCGTTTGTGGAGTAGCAGACTAATGGAATGGATTTTTGCTTTATATTAAAACAATTTCGTATTTTTCGAGTACTCGACGGTTTTGTATTTAGAGGTTTTTACGGGCTTAAGTGATTCTTTATGAATTTTAAATGTTATGCATTTTTGTGTTGGTATTTTTGGTGCATTTTTGAGCATTTATTGCAGTTTTTCCACTTTCATTATTTGCATTTTGCATACATTTTGAAGTGAAATTGCCAATTATAGCAAATAAAATCGTTTGAATCAATTAATTCGTGTTGAAATGGAATAATTGAATAACAAATCAATTAAGAGCTCGGAATATTTGGGATCGCATGTTTTATTCAATCAAAATGATTTTTAAATTGTTTCAAATATTTTAAATATATTTTTAAGAACAGAAATGAATTAAAATTCTGATATGTTTGGAAGTACATGAGAGTTCTGTTTTCTAATTACGAACAAACAAAATAAAAATTTTCTAGCCAAAAAATGATCATTCAGCTTCCAGGATACCTCGGCCAAGATGTAACATTTTTAAAACTTTATAATCTATTTTGCTTAAGCTTGTTTTTTCTTATTTCATAATTTTTTGTTGCTTTTGCTAAAAAGTTCAGAAATTGTCAGGTTTTCAGGGAATTGTTTTTAGAGCGACTTTTAATACTCTTTAAACTCTTTTCTATTAAGGAAGCAAAAACTTCTATCCTTGTTTTTGAAGATTTATAAAGAAAATGTGAAAAGTTCAGAATGTCATTTTATTATTTTATGATGTTTTCATAGTTTCACTGAAATGAAAAATGAGAGTTACACGAAGTATTAGGAAATGAGGGAAAACCCACAAGACCACAAATTTTTAAAAAGTATCTAGGTTTTGGTATTATGGGTGTAATCTGCCATTGGTCAATAAGTCAAACATTTCCTTTGGCTTTGGACAATTTAGCAGTTGGTTAGTTTGGAAAGTAGTTTGGTAGTTTGGGCAGCATATTTTCTTGATTTAATGTATATTATGTATTTATGTACAATAATTTCATCTTTTTCATGTATTGCATGTATTTAATAAAATAAATTCCATCAATAGAAGAGCTTGAAGGAACAGAGAAACTTTACGTTTCTAAAACTATTTTTACGATCTACAAATATTTAATTTATTTCTAGTTTCTGGTCAGAAATTTAAATTTATTGCTTAAGTTTGTGGAAAACAGAAGTTTTGAGATAGAGTAAAAATCGTATAAATATGCTTTGTTTTTCATCAAATTTTATGTAAAAGAATTATTGCTAATTATTACCATTGATCATTCAAACCTTTGGGTGAAAAATGCCAGAACGTACATGGATCGACTATTTTTCTCTAAAAGAACTTTTCAATTGTTATCTGGCCATAAATAAAATCTATTAGTATCAAAAATTTATATCAAAAGCTTTTGATGTTTTTTCTAGAAAATTCAAGGAAACTCAGAAAATCCCAGGAAAATACTGGGAAACTAGGGAAAACTCTGGAGTTTGGAATAATAAATAAAACATAACAAAATTCAATATAGCTCAACCAAATCCAGCAAAATTCCCAAACTCACCGAGAATCTCCACAAACTTGTGCATAAACCAAAAAGTTCATTGCAGAATAAAATTACCCAGAGTATTATCGCAAACATGCAAAGTCTTTCAACCTGTTCGGTATTTTATATAAACCGTGTATGGTATGAACCTTCATGTGTTGCTGGCAAAAGTTTTGCTCTAACGAAATTTAATTAAATCATAATCTTTTTCTTCTCCGCATTATATTTCAGATTCAAGATTTCAAGATCTTGAGTGTTTTTGGAAAATCCAATTAAAGTGCACAAAACTTTTTTTTCTTTTTAGTTCTAAACAAAGTGAGAGGCCACTGGTAAAAATTATTATGAGAATGTATTCCATAAAAAACTTTTAAAATATTTATCAAAGACATGACATCAATGTTTCAAATATCTAATTTATTGTGTCATTTGACACAGCGTTAGTGATTAAAAACACCCTAGAAAAAAATCAACGCTACTTTGCTCACAAGACAATATAATATACAGATGTTTGAAGGAATTCCTGGTATGATCTGTTTTTGAAATTTTTTGTTCATTTGCAATAACCACTTTGTACGTTATTTTTATAGTTTATTCATTTCAACGAATTTTCCATAAAACTTTCCCAGAGTGCTACAAACATTTTATTCCTTTAAATCAAATAAAAAGTAAAATGTATTCAAATCCTTTATCCAAGTCGGAGTTTATCGAGTTTATAATGTTAGGGAAAATTCTTACTTCTCTTAACTTTCGTCGAGCTCTGCATAAATTGTGCTTTAAAACAATTTCCATGAAACTTCATAAAACGTATTTTGGAAAGCTTTTTAGTCTTCATTGAGAGATTGTAATCTCTATGTGCTTGTTTACTTTAGAAACTGTAATGTTTGTAATTTTTTGTATAATGTTTGTAATGTTTAGACTATATGGTTTAGACTTTGGAGCAAATAAATTCAATTTAAATATTTACTTTAGGGCCGTGAGCTGAAGATTTTTGTGAGATAATATATCTTACACTATGATAACTTCACGTTTGTTGTGCTTTAAATTTATTTGTAGACTAGTAAAATAGGTGCTGGGATAATTTTAAAGTTTTTTTTCAAATCACAACAGTTCACTTGTATTTTTGAGTCTGCCAACAAAATGTTTAAGTTTTATAATTTTGAGGATATCAGTGCACCGAAGCTTTCTTTATTTTTAATTTCAGTGAAATTAAAGGAAAATTATCACAGCTTAATTTAGCATTATTTTCTCTGCCTATACATACTTTAAATTAAATCTAAATAATTTGCTGAACCCACCCATAATCTTTTTTAACACATAAAAGATAAACAATCTTCTGATCTCATCAATCACTACTTATGCAAAAAAGTCTCTCAGCAAAACATTCTTTGAAATATAAATTTCAAATATTCTTTCCAAAAATTTCCAATAACTCAGGAATTACGAAGAAAATAAACAAATTATCGAGTTGAGTAAAAAAACTTTAAATTTAGATAAAATATGTTGAAACGAAATTACTCTTCAAATTTATGACATAAATAAAAACAAATTTCCATAATTATATCAATAATTTATTATACACCGTAGTGGTAAAAACTTGATCCAACGAAATAGAAATATGCAAAAAAAACATATTAAAGCCAATTTTATTAAAATCGTAATTTATTGTCAACCACAATAGCTTTTTGATTATAAATTTTTCTTTTTAACAGCTAATAATTTTTACCGACCAAATCATATAAAGTCTATACTTTTAAACAAATCCAGCATAGATATTTAATTAAATTCACTAAACATTTTAACTGCTTCTCCCAAACTAGAAAGATTTCAATTCAATTATATTATTCACCGTTTTATTGCAAATTGTTTATGAACCAATGTTTGCTAATATTATTTATTAAAGGGTATATTTAACAGGCCAAAATGTTAAGAATCAATATTAGCTTATTTTTGAGATATTATTTGATCTTCCAACAAATTATCAATAGCACACTTTATTTATTTTTTGATGCTGGGTGCCGCGCACGTTTGATGTTTGAACTTTACTATCCAACTGAGATAAAAACAGTAGAAAAATTATGATAAAACAGATGATGCGAATTTGAGAGGAGAGATGAAATTCTCTGCGTTTTTAGGGAATCGTAGGGAAGAGAATTATGTTTCATGTTTTTTTTTCTGTGCCTTGAGAATATTAAGGTATTGGGCTTTCCTTAGGTTTTCAGCCTTTTTTTAAGGATTTTAGTGTTTATTGATTTAAATTTAGAAGACTTATTCTTACGTACGGTTGTATTAACCAATACATATTATTATTATAGAAAATACAAATACAATAATTATAAGATTTTCTTTTTAGAAAACAAAACTTTTTTATAACTATCTATTATTCAATTTATTTATGTTAATTGTTTCAAAATATTTTCAATCAGAAACACTCATTGCATGAAATGAAACCAATCTAGTCAAGAATATCATGCTTCTCTAAAAAAAATCGTTTTTTTCGAACATTTAATAATCTTGTAAGTTTTTCGAAAGAGTCACTTGTGTAAGAAGCTTGTACAGTCTTATCTAGAAGTTCTTGCACAGAAAACTATGCAAGTGTTGGATGTTGAATCAGTTTTTAACGAAAAATTAATTTTTCAATCAAAAATTTTTAACAAACATCGAAAAATTACCTTGCACTTTCCCTCGACGCAAACATTAGAACTGGAATTATATCTGTCAACTTCCTTCGCTATTTTACAACTCGTTCCATCAACAGCATACTCCCTCAATTTTGCAAAATACTTTCGATTGATTGGTCTACAATTTAGCTCACACTCGGCATCATCTGGAAAATTAAAAAAATCCGTGTTAAAACTTCTTAAACTTTAGTATATACTATAATAGTAAATCCGAACCTTTAACATATGGCTCCCATTCATAAACTTGCCCTCTGAACGATTTATCGTTAAAAGCCTTACACTGTTCCTTTCTAAAGTCGACTTCGGTATTAGCACAAACCTTTTTTGTTGTTGTTGAAATTAAATTTAAAAGCTTTAAGTTCAAATGTTCGATAATATTTTTATTGGTATTTTTACCATCTCATTGCAAATCCGATAACGTTTGTAGAATCCGATACATTCACTTAGATTTATCATTGTTATGTTGATCCTTTTGCCATCCTTGTAACTATTTGAAGAAAAAATACTTGTAAAGTCTGATACTCGATTTCAAGGGCAGCAAATTTTTTCACATATAAGTATATGAGATATTTTTGTTGAAATCAGTATATTATTAAAATTCTTATGTGATGCGTAATATTTTTCAGCTAGCTAATTTACTTTTCATTAAATATTATTATGTTATTTATCTTTTATTTTAAAATCAACGTTATTATGTCAGTTTTGATAGTACCAAAACTGACAGTGCAGCACTAGATATATTTTGGATTTATCTACATTCAATAAATGTAAGACTATATATATTTTGTGACATATACTTTAGACAGTCCCTTAATTTGAAGAAGAAATCTTTTAAGCGTGTTTCCATAGATAAATCTTAAAAAAGAGTACAAAGAGAATGTCTTTGCTTGAATAACAAACATTTCTGAAGGGGGATCATGCGAGTTAAATGGTTGAGAAATCATGGGATTGGATTTGGGTTTCAGACTTCTTCAATCCTTCTGTTTTTGAGAGATTTTATGTCTCGATGACCTTCAAGCAATATATATATTTATAACACATTTTTGTATCAAAATGATAATAAAATTTTTCGAATGCTTTGAGTTTGAAAAATGCATGGAAATTGAGTTAAATTACTTAATGGAGTAAAATGACGAGTAAGAAGCTTTTTTATTTGATCTTCTAAAAAATAATCCAAAGGCTCGAGTGTAATCCTTGATTTTATTGTAAAGGAAATCTTGATGTTATGTTTGTTGCTTTTACTTTCTTTGTCATTCAGAATCCTTTGAATTCATTAACAAATTAAATGAAGTAGTAATTTAAACGATAACATCTTATTTCGGAGCTTTAAGTTAAATTATTCAAAGTAATATTAAAAACCATTTAGATCTACTCGGAAGTATGTTTAAACATTGCCGTTTTAACTTGATAATATTTTTGGGACTCATTTCAGTTCTTTTAAATATATCAATTCAAAGAAAATGATAAGTTCGAATGAACACTTTAACCAGCCCTCCAGCTATTATACCCGCAGCAATGAATCAAAACAGTTTTAGTTTAATTTGAAATTTTACAGCAATCCATCGTCATTTGAGTCCAAAATTATGACAAATTTAAGCTCTCTAAGAAATGAAGACAAACTTAACCCATATATCACAATTTAAAAATTTCATAGCACAACTTTCTGTAACGACTAAACGAATCTAGTGAAAAAAAAACTCAAAAATTTTCCTAGAATGTGAAGCTTCAGGAAAACCCGTAGGATTGCTCATTTTATTCAAATAACATTTTTATAATTGCACAAAAAGACAAACTTCACGATAGATTGCAAAATGAAATCCAGAGTATTTTCTTGCATTATTTGCAATTGTATTCGAGCATTATAAATTTCTTATTTAAAAATTGTAAATTGTTTAACGAACATTTATTTTACAAAATTTTCAACTAAGTTGTAAATACGCTCACATTAATTGAGCGGAAAATTCAGGAAGAGCTAGAATGTGATCCAATCTTTGGACCAACAAATAAATTAGAATTTATGTATAAATTTTGTACATTCGAGCGGTAGTAAGTCTGAATTATGAATTGCCAATTTTGAAACGGAAAAAGATTTTGAGCAAATTTGTGGATAAATCAAAAAATCTCTCAGTTAACACTCTGATACGATAAATCGGAAATAAAGAGCAATGGAAAAATAAGGCAAAAGTTTATATTTAGGTTGAGTTTATTAGGTTTGAGAAGTTTTGAAACACATATAGATCCCAAAACTGAAGGGAACGTTTAGCAATAATACAGCACTACTTAGTAGTACTTAAATTGAAGGAAAACATGCAAACATAAATGATGTATACTTTAATTCGTAAACATGAACACATTGAGTTGGAGCAGCTTTACAACTGAAACTAGGGTAAACAAATAATAATACTACATTATAGTCAAGCCTTTATGGTATATTTTCGTCACATATTATTGCATCTTATTCATAAGATTCTCATATCAGGAGGTGCATTTTTACATTTTGAATTATTTTATACTGAGTATATTTGAAAAATCTCATTAATACAATTTGAATTATTATTGAAGAACAAATCCCTTTAATTCTGAATGATTTTAAAAAATTCACTTGTATTGAGTTTGAGGTATTATGTCGATTCAAAAATTGGCATGCACAATTTCAATATTAATGAGCATAATTTATGCAGTGTTTCCTAAAAAGGCAAATTCCCACAATAAATTCTCAAACGTGATTAAAATGCATAATTAGGTCGGCGTGGCACTAATAAATCAATAATTACGCTATAATTGTGAATATAAATTAATTGGCATAAAATAAAAAATAGAATTATGTTTTTCACCGAATTAAATTTGCCCACATGATAAATAATAACAAATAATTGAAAATTGATTCGTTTACGTTAGCTTTGTTTTAAAAAAATTATTCTATTATGTCATATGATTTTAATTGATAATATAATTTATTTCAGCCAGCGGTCAGTGACTAAATTCTGCTTTTAATGACTGAGACTCAAATTATTAAATTTAGGTAATTGAACCCATTACTAATAGTATTTTGGTATTTTATTGAGAAATATTTGGAAATTACGTTCAAAAGTATTGAAACATAAATTATAATCATATATCATTGGTTATGAAACCTAATAAAAATCACATACTTATTCAAATTAAGTAGAATAAAAGAATAAATTATATTTGACTTAGATAATGAATTAAAATTGAAATTTGAACTATAAACCTCTTTTCCACGTCATAAAGTTTGAACTATTTTTTCATACATTTTTTAACAGATTGGAAAATGGGAAAAATACGATAAATATTAAATGACGGTTTCAAATATTTGTTTTCCCTTATTGAATACGTATTTGAATTGATTTTTGTTCACATATTTTGCTTCACTTTAAAAAGTCTGCTCAAAGATTCATAATATAATAACATTTCAAAATGAAAAGAAAATCTATGTTTATAGATTTTTCAATAAAATGTTTTAAAAAAGTACTTTTCTAGAAAACTTATGAAACTCACACTTTTTCGGTGCACTCCCTAACTTGCATTTTTACTCCATCCCCACAAGTCCTCGAGCAATCGGACCAATCGCTCCATCTTCCCCAGCTTTTTTTAATAGTGACATTATTCTTCAGGTTGTTCTCAATATCCAAAATGAACCTTTTGATATCATAATCTTTAAAATCAAAGTTATTTCTATGGAAATTGGTGTTCGATTTTACTTTTTGTTTCTGTCCACTTAAGATTTTGGAGATATCTGGGAAATTTTCTATTTGTGTTGCTTTTGATGTTTTGAACGCTTGTGAGATTTTTTCTCTTGCTACTGGGGGCAAACTTGATGTAATTTCAACGTCTGTTTTGCTGTTTTTTCTAATTTTGTTAAGTTCACTGCTAAGTTTGTTAAGTGATGTCACTGTTTCTGCCACCACTTTCAGTTTTTCTGCTGCTTTCAGAGTTTCAGATTTCTCGGCACTTGAGAGTTCTTCATTGCTTTCAGTTGAGTTTGTGGCTTTTGCAACAGATTTCCTCAATTTACTTGATGTACGTGAAATACTTGAGTTAGGATTGTTCTCAGTGTGAAGTAGAGATATTTTGCTAATCAAGTTCTCAGTTGAATTATTTTCAACTTTATATTCAAATTTACTTTTATTTTTACTGTTTCTAAAGATTATACTACTTTTTAATGATTTGTTTAATGAAGGTTCAATCGCTTTAAATTTGATAAGTTTCCTTAAATATTGAATTTTTTCTAGAGAGTTTATGTCTTCTTGTGCAGAATTCTCAATGGAACGTCTGTGGAGCCAATCTTTGTGTTTCTATGGAAAGAAAAATTTTGTTTTATTATTCATTTTGTAGACAGTAAAAGTTATTTAATTATGCATTTCTGAATTTATTTACATCTCGAGGTTTTTAGTCATTCGAATTATATCAGGATATTCTTCTGTATCTAATTGATTTTGTTGGTTGGTAAAGGGTTGGTAATGTTTGTTATTTACTGTTTTAGTCGCAATATTTTTATTTACTAAGAAGCTGCATGAATAATTTACATTCCACAGTGCTGACTTACGCCATTGTATAATAACTTCAATAAATGAGCAATTAAATGAAGAATTGGAAAATGAATATTGAAATAAGATAATTGAAATAATTTACCTTGAGGAATTTCTCAAATAACTTTTAAAGATAAACTTTTCTTCAGAACTTATATGTTTTTTTATTTTCATTTTTGTTTCAATAATTTATAGCAGAGCTTTTAATAAGCAAGAGAAATATTCTCAAAGATTCTCCCGGAGTAAAAATAATTGGACGTCATTAAATCGCAAGCCGAAGAAAGCTCCCTCAAAATCTCTTCTGGCTGAAGTTTTTTTGTCCACTAATTAACTTGAACCTGAACTAAGACCTGCCATAATAATTACCTGAATTTTTTCTTTGGTGCTTAGCTCGGATGATGAAGTTGCTCTAACACAAATTAATACAAAGAGGATTGAAGAAGCAAAGAGGCACCTGCAATAAGATGATAATGATTATTATTATTTTATTATTTTACTGGAGGATGTGAGTAGGATTAACATAAGCCATAAACATGTATGTATTATAAAATATTCATAGTTCATTGTGAATTTTGGGATGCACCAAAATAGTAACATTTTAATGAAATTTTTAAATAGTTTTTGGGAAAGCAGTAGTGGAGATAAGCTTTGACATTAAATATATGAATATTCATTGAACACTCATTGCTTGATATTCAGAAGTCCAACACATTATACTCTTTCTGCACTCCATTACTCTTCAGTATTGTTTATTTATGTGACGTTCTTCTATTTCTGTTTTAGTTATCTATTTATTTGCTACATATATCTATTATTTATTTTCCACATGAATGCTTTGTTAGTTGCTTTTGGCCAAAAATTCGAAATGAATATTCAAATAAAAGAATGCTCGTGATGAAGCTCAAACTGATAAATTTCAAATTCCACGTGACTCCTAAGAGAAATAAATTGTACAAATATTCGACGATATCCATATAGTTCGCAAAATATAAATATTTACGTATTTTCCCGATAGAACAATAAAAGCATTTCAACAATGGCCAATTGATTGTTGAGAACTGCCATTTACAATCTCCTCGTGCATAAACATGTAAAGTTGGCCTTTTTGCTTCACAGCTTCAGCAGATATTCTGGATCATTTTCTCATTCTCGGAAAGAAAACTTGAACCATTTTAACAATAGACGGGAAATTGCTGTTTGATTTTTATTCGATTCCTATTTCATTTATTCCATTTAATGCTCGCAGCCGGATTTATGCTCCTACAAAGAGGAAATACATTTCTGTATTGCTTTATGTTCCCATGATTCTATTTGGTTACATGCTTTATGCTCCGTAGTAAAATAAAAATATGCTCGAGTAATCGTATGGTCGTACAGTACTCAATCAATTGTTACAAAATTGCAAATTTGTAAATTTACAAATTTTTACAATCAAAATGTTGAATTTTTGTGTGTCATAAATATTTCAAAGCACAATGCTGACAATAATTGGAAATGAAAAAATTTGTGGAATGAATGTGCACAAATGCGAAATTCATAAAATACTAGAAATGTACAAGCTCATAAAATGTATAAAAATGTTGATACTTTGGATTTTTTTGTTTAAAGAAAATATTTTGCTTGAAAAATGTTTATTCAACAAAAATTAAGTATATGTTTAGTATTTCCAATTTTTCCAATGTGGAAAGTAGGGAAGCTTTTTTTGAAAAGCTTTGAGAATGATTCTTGTTGAGTTTTTGAGAGATTTTAAGATATTTGAGCTGTTGAGTTGTTATGTGTACTTTGCCAAAACATTTTTCCTTTATTTTCTTGTTTTCCCGTTTTCATATTTGATCAAGTAGAAACGTTATTAATTTTTATGATGTGCTCCTAATGAATATTGATAGGATATCATGAAGTTGAATTACTATATCAGAAAAATTATTTCCCAAGTGAATGGAAAATATGTCAAATCCAATTGATTTTTAAAGAATTGTGCAATAAATGGAAGTATATTTATAGTATGGTAGAATTTGAAAGTTAATGGCATTCAGTAAACATTCAAATAAATTGAGATTTCAAATGGAAATTCATAATTTAATGAGAAATCAATCCGATCGTCAATAATGCGAATTTTAATGGTTTGTCGTATATATTAAGATCTGGCGTAAAAGATTAAATTCAATTTATTATTTCAATAAAGTTTTTATATTTTCAATATTTTATTACAGCACCTTCAATTCTTCGCATCTTCCCTATAAAGAATTTCCCATAACATTTATATGATCTCTGCAACATTTACTTTGCTCAGATATTGCGGATGTTTCGTTTCATCTCCTTTTTCTGAATATTAAATCTGCATAAGATAACGTTCCTCAATGATTTCTTTACGATAATGCCTCGATATCATATAATGTAACCCAATGTGTTTTCAGTATTTACTTTTAGAATCTGGATTTTCAGTGGGAATATGTTGAGATTGTTTAAGATTGTTTAAGATTATTTAATATTATTTTATAGTTTATGATGTATAGTATTGTATCGTGAACATATTATGTTCAGGGATGAATGTAAGTTTGGAGTGATTCAGCTTGATTTAATTTTTTTTAACTTGCCCTTATAACATTTTTTCAAATGGGTTTTACAACTCACATTATCAATACTTGGTATTATAAGCATTCTCCAAAACCAATAAATTCGTTTTGAAAAAAAAATTCTAACAAATCCTCAATCTTGCTCCAATCTAACAAAGAAGAAATAATATTAAAATTATCTGTTATCGAAAAACTCTAACATTTCATATCCCTTTGTTTAAAATAGACATCACATTTGACTAGCAACCCGTATTGTATTTGCAATATCAGAAAAATGGGTTGAAGCTCATATCAGTGCATGTTTATAGATTTTAAAGCTCACAGCTGCTGCTACAAGTTACTTTTTAAATCGAGTGCTATACTAGCAGATTCTGGATAAAATAATAATTTCCGTGCACATTTCCATAAATTAATTAAAAATTAATCGAAATCGAATTTTTGTTATATTCGTTGTTTTGTGTAATTTTGTGCTGTAACTGCCAATTAATAATTATGAGAACAGTTTTATACTTTTTAAATATGTTGGGGTTTTAATTGAAATTTATGACGATACAACGATTAATTATTTACATCATGTTGGGCAGGTAGGGAAAAGCTATCCGACGACTATACTAAGCGAGTCCAAATTTTAATAATGAATGAATTTTGTGTTGAGGTTTGGTGGAAAAATTGAGAACTTTGATAACTTAAATGTACGTATATTTAAAATTTTACAAAACATATTGTAGATTGGTCGCTCTTGGCATAAGTGTTGGACAATTTAATAAAATGTAAAATGTACTGTTTTTGCATACAAATAACCACACTACTTATACATCGTCTGTCGTCTGCTATCTTCAGCCACAGAGCTCCTCCTTAAATTGCAATAACCAATTATGTTATGTGAAATATCGCGTAAGTTGGCTGGTTGTTGCAATTTGTGGAGGAGCTCTGTGGCTGAAGATAGCAGACGACAGACGACATGTAAAATTACATACAAGTACTGAATTGCATAAAATTACATAATATTACGTGAGAATAATTTAATTCCCATAAAATAAATGAAATAAATGATTTTATATTTATAAGTATTCTCCCAAAGTAAAACTTAATTTATCGTTCAATTGTGTGAAAGTATAGGAAAACAGAAAATATATTGTTTGTCCCAGGACTCGTAGCCAAGCCAATTCAATTTACATTTCTATGTAATGTATCGAGCAAGCACCGAGAAAATCTCGAAAGAAATTGTAAGAAATATTATAGGAAATCAACTTTTAAGAAAGCTCTAGGTAACATTCAGCACATAATAAGTTGTGGAGCTTGCTGCAACAAAAAAAAAATCTAAAAATATTGCCAATTTAATTTAATTGGAAGGAAACGTGGAGCACATTTTATGCAAATTTTGAAGAAATCTTACCCAGTTTGCTGTTGCTTTTAAAGATTTTCTTATTTTTTGAGAATTTGATGGAAGTGTAGCCATTTTGGTCTAAAGATGGTGAAGATATTGAAAAAATTGAACCAATTTTGGAATAACACAAGTTTGTCGTTCCTTCAAAAATTTTCAATTTTTCCGTGAAAGGCGCTGAAAAAGTTTACAATACAATTATATAATTATTTGTTTATTTGCGTCATTTGTATTTGATTTGTTTTTGAAGAGAAAATTCTCGTTCATATAAAAGATTGAAAGAGTGTGGGTCGTTATGGGTGGAAAATTGTATACAAACATGAAATTTTTAGTTTACTGAAGATTTCTCTACAGAGCAAGAACTTCAAAAAGTTACTCCATTTTTTCTTTTGACTGAATTGCTTCTAAAAGTACTTCAAACGCTTCAAAACTCTTTTCCACAATTTTGCACAACTCATAAAATCACGTTCAAATCAATTCGATTTGAGTTCAAGGTCGACATCAAGTATGTTAACATTTGTTTCAAATTAAAAACTTTTTACACACATTTTATTTCGTTTTAGGATCGTTAAAATATCAGTTTTACTGCTTTTTGATTCAAACATTTTTCCGCCTGGAGACCAAAAAAAAAACTGAAAATACTGCAAAAAATCGTGATATACTGAAAAAACTAAACGAGAAAAATTAAATCACGAATTCATCTGCAGTGATTTTTCTCAATTCTATGAGCTTTGCGAGAACTCGTGGTTTTGGGGTTTTTCAGGATTTTATGCTTTTTCAGCTTTTTAACATGAAAGTTGGGAAAAAATGGAAGTTGCTTGAAATGATGGAAATTATTGAAACTTTGAAAAGGAAACATGCCTGAATTCATGAAGGGTAATATTGTGCTGGAAATGAAATGAATGGGTATTGATATGTCGATGGAAATTATTCAGTTGGGTGGAAAGTCAAAGAGACCCTCCATTGTTACAAGTTAACTTGAAATTTTTATTGACACATTGATAGAAAAATACAGTTGGGAATGTTGTTATTAAATTAAAACACTGTGCGGTATAATAAAAGGTCACTTGAAGTTATTGTTAATTGATTTTTAAATCAATTTTTGTAAATTTAATGTTCAGTAAAAGCTGTTCTTTTTATGCAAAACACTTTAATAAGCACTATAAATAATCCATTATATATATATATTTTGTTCTTATTATTGTTCATCTTTCTCCGTTAAGAACTTTATTCAAACCTCTCTACTTTGTATTGAAGCAATTTACAGAATTTACAAAATTTACATACAAATGTTACCCGTAACCGACACATAAAACGTGTTCAAGTTCAAAGAACATAAATATATAAAAAAGAATTAATATTCAATTATTGTTTACTCTATTATATTTTATGTTCAAGTCGTTAAAAAGTGGTTGGAAAATTTTCAATCATGTTTTTTGAAATTTGTTCATATTTCCGGATATGATTCGGCAACTGGTCATATCGTTTTATTACAATATGGTATCAAATACATGTACATGATTCTTACTCGTCTGTTTGGATAGTATTTCTATATGTAACTTTTACTATATAGATATTATTGTAAATTGAATTGGCTATTTATTAAACTAAACTTATCGATTGTATTTTTCAATCTTTTTTAAAATTAATGGTTTTTGGACAATAGTCACGAATTTTCCAATTATTTCATTTTCAATATTTTTTCAATGAAATAATGCTACGAAAATGTTAAATAAAAGTGACATTGAAATGTTGAAAAAAATATGAATTAAACATTTTTTCAATGAAAAAGAAAATATTCAGAAACTTTAAAATAAATTTCATAAAATCCGTAATTACTGGAACTTTTTACTAAGCAGAAAATTTCTCTTATTTTTCCGAATTTTCCCAGAAGCACATAACTGTTCCGTTTCTCTAGCTTCTTAAATATGTCACAAAATATTTGCTTACATATTTATGCATGTGAGCATTTATATTCAATTTGGTTGAATAATGCCGGAAACAAGACATCTGGAGCATTGTTTGAATGGTTTATGATTAAATAATATGAAAATGTGAAGTAAGAGGACGATATTTGTTCCATGGAGGTTTGAGATTCTAAACATTATATAAAATTATTATTATGTTCAAATAGTGTTCAGGAAAACAAAAAAATATAGCATTTAATCAAATGTTTAGTTTTTAAAACATATATGGACTGCTGTTAAAACGATGATGATAATGAACTTCATTTTTAAATTAGATCAAGCATTTTAAATCTTTTTTTGAATCATGGCTAATTTTAGCGAATTTTTATCAAAAACTGCGTTAGAAGAGTTATTATATGCTGATTACATGCTATTGACCAAAATTTTTTCAGGAACTATGCACGCATATCCACTGTTATCTTCATAAAATTACTGTTTTGTTCAGTCTAAAAATATTTACTTTTTTAGTTTCTAATATTTCTATATGTTTTTATCAATTTCTTTATGGATGAACGAATAATATAAAATGATCTACAATTGAATAAATTTTACATAAAAAGGATTTCACAATTTTCCAATCAAATTATTATTCAAAAGCCCGCACAAAATCATTTAAATTCATCACCAAAATCGCACCAAAAAACCCCAAAAAACAAATGGTTCAAAAACCTTTCAACATCACCGAATTCATTATTTGATTGTTTCCGACAAATCCTGCAAATCCTCAAAATTGTACTATAAATTCATGGCAGAACTTTTGATCCCAAAAAAAATGAAATCATATTTACTAGCAAATGCTAGAGCAGTTCCAGTTCATCCCAGTTATTAAATTTTCACAATTTTGTTTTGACTCGGCTACGGCTTATTTGATTTGCTCAATGCTCCTAATGTATAAAGTATGGTTATAAATAGGGTTCAGGGGTGTAATGGCAGTTTATTCAAATTACGAAAAATTTATATTTTCTTAAAATGATGCTAAAAATTATCAGATTGCTACGAAGGTTAGATATAATTTCTTCATATCATATGCATATTGCTATATTGGGTTTTTTTATATCTTTGAAAATAATTAATTTAATCTTATTTTTAGAAATCAACCAACGATATCTACCAAAACCACAATTCTACAACAGAGCTGAATTGAAATAATTGGCGAGCTTACTCGAGGCGAAATTTATAAATTTGATAAAGTTTACTTTTGTTGCTGGAAGGGATAACACAATTTAACAAACATTTAGCATATCTCGCATATCAAATGAATAACTAATTTGCCACCCGAACATATTTCCCCAAAAACTAAATTAATCTCAACTTCAGTTGCATTTTGCATAGAAATATATTTTAATACCAAACTTTTTAAATAATCAAACAAAATATAACAAACATTGTTGGGGAATTATTGTAGCAATTGTGAAAGGCGATTTGTGTTTGGGGAAATTTCCAAAATTGAACAGGTTAGAGTTGCCAAAAAATACATCATGCTTTTGAGTTACGTATTTTTAATTTTTGTTTGTTGCAGAATGTTTTAGATGTGTCAACTTATTATATATTCTCCTTAAAAACTTACAGATTGTTAAAAATTTCTCTAAAAAAAGAATCTTTAATTTACTGAGTGTTCTGGAAGTACATGGAATAAAAACCTCACATAATGCAGCTATAATAAAGATAAACATTCTTAAGAAACAAAAAATAGAATTTTCCCGATTTCAGTCAGTCATTATTGCATTACGAATCGATTTACAAGAAAATCTATCATTACTCAACATGTTTTTAATCAGACATATAGAATAGCTTTTGAATTGAATCAACGTATTGCAATTGTAAGCACATCATATTGAGTTCCATACTCTTTGAAAAAATTAAACATATGTATGGAATTTGTTGAAAATATCAAAATGTTAGTAAAACAATTTGGTGGCAAAATTTTAAATCCTGGAATGTTTCACCATAAAAAAAGGTTCTAAAAATTCTTAGAGAAAGCAGGTAAACCTTGTGGAAAATGCAAAAATAAAAACCAGGAGAAATTTTATAAATTTGGAATTTAAAATATTTGAAGTTAAAGCTGCTGAGATTTAATGAGAAAAATGTAAAAAGCTTAGAAAATTTTGTTGCTAGAAACAAGCTTCGCATTTTACAGTGTAACATCATTGTAATTTCACAGTCGTAATCTGTATGTGTTACGAAGAGAATCTCTAAATCTTGTACATGGAAAGTATTGCAAATTGAGTTAGAGTTTCATCTGTTGAGCTTTTTGAACATTACGTGAGTTGAAGGGTTTTCAAATATCTTGAAGGATTTATATACATTTTGGTTGGAGAGTTACCTGACGGACAAATAGACAAAAAAATGAAATCATTAGCGTACTAAATATTTTAAAAACTAAATATCTCAAGAAACTGAAACTGAAGCTTTCGTGAAATTAAATTATAAAAGTAAATTTCTTAAAAGAAGAACGGCTAAAAGTGAAAAACTTAATAATAATTTCGTTGAAGAAACTTTTCGTCTAAATTAAGTGAAACAAATTGTGGAGCTTGGAAATTTTCTTAAATTCAGTTGAATTTGCTTAACTTGGTGAAATTCGGTAAAATTTCAATAATTCATGCCATGTTTGTTTGTTATTAAAGCTGACAAGTTCTGGGTACTTGACTTGAGATGCCATAAATTGTCTTTCCCTCGAAAATACATTAAAATTTGCTTTTCTTCGCATGGAACTTTTTTAATGATAAAGAAGAGATGGTTGGTGAGGGATAGAATTTTTCATCAAATTTAATACAATTAAGTATTATACGAATAAAGAAAATCATAATTTAGTCGTTCCATTAATATTAAAAAGAATGAAAATGATTGAAAAAACTTAATTGAATAAAGGACTCAATGAAAAAAAAAGTCCAGAAAATTATTTCATCCAATTTAATTTTCCATTTGCCTATTCATACCCCTCATAATTCGCATCATAATTCTGTTATTAGGCGGAAAATTGTTGGCACAATGACGACAAAAGAATAACAAGTCAATCTACCCTAAACAGATTTTTTAATTTGCATTTAATAAAATTTCATGTCCCGAAACGCAAAGAAAAGAACAAAAAGCAGAAAGAACCAAAAGTAGTGGGTGAAGTATAGCATGGCAGGTGTGGAACGTGGTTTTTAGAGTTCTTGGTGTTTTGAGACATATATAGTGACTTGATGTCTTCTCCGTATCTCTACTGTTACCATAGTCAAATAGTCAAAGCTCTAAGAAAAATAATGATAAAAACCGCAAAGAAAGAAACTTGTGGATTTCGAAACAAAGAAAGGCGAAATGAGCAGAATTGCGAGAAATATTTAATCTGTATAAGAAACTGAAAGACTGTCAAAGGCAAACAAAAATATCGCCCGGCACAAGAATTTTCATAGAGAAATTTTATATTAAATCATGGATCAAGTTGAAGTGACACAAAAAGAGAAGCATTATGGCAAATGAGATAGAGTGGATTTAATATTAGAATACAGCTTTAATGTTTGCTCTAGCCGGATAAATTGTATAAACTGTATAAATAAGATTAGAAGGCGAATACTTGAAATACTGGAATCAACCCATAAGCATCAAATAAAATAATTTGATTATAATTTGAGTGTATATACATGCGTTGGGTTGTTGAGGTTAAGTTTGTACTCATGATCTAATTATATTTGGGATCGAAGAGCAGCTAGTTTGTCAATATTTGAAACCGAATCAAGAAAACATCGAATTGGTTTTTTGGTGGACTCTAACAAATATCAAGTTTGATATCATTTTGCTTTTCAGGCTCCGCAGATTAAAAACCAACACTTTTTGTACAGTTTTTAATTCAATGATGTTTTAATGTTAAATACATCAATTTGAAAGTCATAATATATTAACAGTATTTTTAAGAGTGCTCTACTTAAACAGTAATCTGCATAAACCAGCAGGAAATACAATTATAAATTCCACGCTTCCTTGAAGCTCACTCCTAAGTTTAGATTGTGTGATAAAAGCATGCTGTTAGTGAAATTTACCCTGACATTACCTGTTATAATGCATGTTGGATGATTTTATCCTTTACGAGTTTTCAAAAAAATTTTAATTGGCATTAAAATACCTGCAGCAGGTTTTACACAAAAATATCATATTCCAAGATTATTCGTCTCACTTCAGATTTTAAAACGAAATTAAAAAATCACAAGTTGCACTCAAAAAGCTCATGAAAAGCTCAACACAATATAGCAATGGCTTTGAAAAATTAATTATCCTGTTTTCTCGTCTATCCCGGAAAATTTGCACAACTTAATTGCAATATAGTGTGGAAAATTTCATTAAAATTGAATAATTATGCCTCACGCCACAAACGTGTTTTAACACCACAGAGGATGTGGCAAGAAACTAATTTATTTGATTCACTATGAACTTTCACACAAATTCAACCAATTCGCATTGAAATGTTTTCAAGCGTTTCCTGCAAATCACTCCAATATTAGATGTATTTCTGGTTATGTGTGAAGAACTAAGCAATTAATTTTGCCAACTAATGTTTGAAAATCAATTTGGGTCTTTAGCACTCCTTGCTATCAATAGTTTTATGGTTTGTAATGATTTTTTTTTTTTTTTAGGATGATGTGTGTGGAGTTTTCAGCGCTTAATAGGCTTGTGACCATTATTAACTTTTGTTTATTTAGATTATTTAAGAAATTCTATTTTCACAATAAAAAAAGATTTTTATTGTATATTTTAAAGGTAGATTTATTTAGATAAAAAATTCCATGCTCAAAAAATGTGTCAGCATTAACATATAGCATGTGTTAATAAATTATTTATGTATGAAATATTAATCCACTGCACTGTGTTACTATTATATCAGAACATAAATTATGTTTCACATCCGAATCACGCAAGAACTGAAAACATACTGAAATGTTTGGCAAATTTGTTCGGAAAGCTTTCGAAATCAGCTGAAGCAATGTTATCTTATTTTCGTAATAAAAATCAATAATAGTATCAATAATAGTTTGAATAAAAGACCGGAAACAATTAAAAACCATTTTAATTACTAAAAACTAATAAATAGCATACCTCAAGCAATAATTACAAAAATATATTCAACTTAACGAAAATTAAACAAAAATATTTTGGCGCGCTTTTTCAAAATAGTTTAACGAAAAAACTTCAAATTTATATACAATTTAATTATTACTAAATTAATCAATTAATTCGACGGAAAAACTAATCATTAGTCGGCCAAAAAATTAATAAACTTCAATAGCAATTTTTACAAAAAAACTGATATTCAATTTCCTTTAAGAACGAAAATTAAACAAAAAGAAAAATTTTTGTACATGCCGTTGTGAGCTTTTTGAAAAATTAAAATTAAAATAGTTTAGCACGAGTTTAGCCGCTAACTTCACTTCAATTTATATACATCTTTGTTATTGTGAAAATTTATTGTGAAAAAAACTCGAAATTAAATTTTCTGTGCTTAAATCGCTTAATTATTGCTAATTCTACGTTCAAATCCTCAATTATCCAGGAACTGCTTGATGTGCAGCTCGTAAACTTAACCATGGTTGGACTTATAAACCAGAAAATAGACCAACAAGATGAAAAAGATTTCATCTCTCAACTGAAATTAAAAATCCAGGAAAATGAGGTGCAATTAAAGCCAGAGCATGTAGTAAACCATGTAGCTGATAAAACTAAGAACGTGAGCTTGAATTCAAGGGTTAAAGTTGGATCTGCAGCTGGAACGGTTAGATTCGTGGGTGTGGTGAGTCATCGATAGAAAAAGTTTTATAAAACAACAATAATAATACGATTGATTCATTTAATGCAGGTTCAAGGCTACGAAGGAGTTTGGATTGGTGTTGAGTGGGATGATGAAAGCAGAGGACGTCACGATGGAACTGTAAATGGAATCAAGTATTTCCAAACAAGGTAATAAATATTATTGTTGAATTACTTCTGGAACATTTTTACAACTGGATCTAGATTATTTTAATTAAGTTATTTTATCTTGACAGAAACCAAATAACACTTGTATTAATATATTTTTAGCTCTCTGAAAGGCGCTTCGATGGTCCGTCCTGAAAAAATTGAAAAATTTGAGAGTTTGGGAGCAGCCATCGAAAATCGTTATTTGTGCTCAGAACAAGAAAGCTCCGTTAACGAGAAAATGATGGTAGAAGCCCAAGAAGCTTTTGCTGCATCATTCCTCGAAATTGTGGGCATGGACCAAATTCGGGAGCAGCAAAAGCACTTGGAATTAATCCACGACATCACAATAGCAAATTCTACAATTAATTCCATTGGAATAATGCCCAAGTTGCACAATTTAACAAATCTGTGCTTAAAATCTTCTTGTGTCTCAGATTGGAAAGTTTTGAGTGATTTGATGCCGCATACTCCATCCTTGAGGACTCTGGATTTAAGCGAAAATCGTTTAAACCTACCAAGTATGTTGGAAATTCAGGAGTTGGAGCCATCTTTTAGGTAATTGTGTTATTTTTTTCTTCAATGTTACGAATAATTAAAATTCAATGAACCCTTCTATTTTTAGGAACCTGGAAGAAATTCTTTTGAACAACTGTGGCATGTCCAACTGGAGTGATTTGCTCCATACAGCTCAACTTTGGCCTCAAATCAAAGGTATTTCCGTAAAAGAAAACAACATTAAGCAGCTGATAGAAGCAGATTGTTCCAAGGTCTTTAAGCAGTTGCAAGTACTGTACTTGAATGACAATTCAATTGACAACTTCGATGAGATTGTCAAATTGGGAAATATTGGCACACTACAGGAGTTGATCATAATAAAAAATCTATTTCCGGAAATCAAGTTGCCTAATTGCTCTGCTAAAGAGAAATTGCAATTGTTTTTGGGAATGGAGTCTCTGAATATTAGAGATTGTGTGTTGTTGGATGAGGTGAGTTGATAATAAAATGTTGAAAAACTTATAGATTATTTAAACGCAAATAAATTTTTAATCAACAGGCAAAATCCTTCAACGAGCTCGACAAATTGCCTTCTCTTAAAAAGCTCTCTTACGTTCCTTTACTTGCCGACAAGTACGATGAAACTTTGACTACTGCTGTCGGCCTGGTTTCTTCACTTCAAACATTCAACCGCAGCGTCCTTGAAAAGTCTCAACGTAACGATTGTCGTTACGAGATGTGGAAACAGTTTGCCCCTTTGTGGATGGAAGTTTTGGATAATCCAGAGCTCAAAGAGCAGTTTTTAAGGAGCCATCGAGTGTATGAAGCTTTAATGGATAAATATGGAGATCCAGAGCAAATTATCATCGTTAATAAGAAGAAAAGAGCAACAACTATTGAAGTACACTTTAAGAGTGTCGCTGATGGAAAACTGTACAGGAAGAAGCTTCCTCTTGGAATGAGCATCCACACGCTCTATGGATTGATTTATAAATTAACAAACATGTACCGGAATAATAATTCGTTCAAACTTTACTATGTGGATGCCTACAACAACAATATAAAGGTTTATTTGGATAATTTGTCCAGAACCCTTGATTACTATCAGATACAGAATGGAGATACTATCATGATTGATTATTGAGTATCTCTTGATTATTTAAAATAAGTTCTTGACGAAGAAATTTGGACTAAAGATCAAATTTAAAGTAAAAAATCTTCATTAAAATTTCAATGATTAAGGAAAAATTACAGTCGATATTACTATATTTTTTTTTAGTAAGCGACTATCTTTCAAGTATTTGTGAAAAATAAATTGATCTCACTTCAAAATTAACATTAGCACTACAATCACTTCTGGCTAAGACATGTAAAAAAATACTCTAAAATTTTGTCACTCAATTAAACTCAACTTTTTTTC
Organism: Parochlus steinenii; assembly: GCA_038502155.1. Lineage (NCBI taxonomy): Eukaryota > Metazoa > Arthropoda > Insecta > Diptera > Chironomidae > Parochlus > Parochlus steinenii. The sequence continues at coordinate 3,188,993 of JAXCIN010000048.1, read as the reverse complement.
GTCAAGGGCTTTCAAAACTCGAAATTTTTGTATTTATTTTGTGATGGGGGACTAATTAAATATTTAATATGCACCAACTTGAAAACTTGTAATCCAAAAAAGAAAAAAGAATATAATATATTAAATTTTCAAAAGAGCTTTTAACAAAAACAAATTAATGTCTTTTAATCCTGAAACTGTTTAAACATTGATATTTTTAATTTTATCTTTGATGAAGTAACTAGAGTTAGAGACAATGAAACTCAACTTGGGAATATAAGTTTCAAATTACTGAGGGATTTATTGTTTATCTACTTTAATATTTATTTGAGATCTATAACTCACTTTATCCTGTACTCTTCCTAGTTCCTTTTAAAATTTGAAATGTTTTGTATTTTTTATGTTTCTTACATTGCTTCTTTCTTAATTTCTAATGCATAGGTATTCCATAAAAGTCATTTTCTTTTGAACTGATTTTGACTGATTTGGTGAAAGATAAATCAGTACTAAAATCGGTGCCAATCGGTGCATCACCAAATCAGTGATTTAGGTTGTTCTTTTGGGAAAATCACATGAATATTCCGATCTGTTCTAAATCAGTACTAAATCAGTTGGCAAATCCCTCGAAAACTGCTAAGAAAGCGACAACTTAGATTTCCGAAATCGATTAATCTAAAACAGATTATCACCTATTCTGATGTTAAAATTAATTTTAATTGATTGAAACCATTGCAGTTATGCATTATAAACAATAGCCAATGCATTTTCATAGCTATTGACGTCGAACAACCAAAAATAATTTGTGAATTAATCAAAATCAACCTTAATCATAGTTTGAAAGCAGACAGGGATTTAAGACCGAGTTTTAAAAAAATTCAAATTTGTTTGTTTACAAATAAATAAAGGATCATTAATAATTTTGAGTTTTTGTAACAAATAAGTATACTAGCAGCCAAAATGAGGTATAGAATTTCCTTTTCTAGACCTTGAGATTAAATTTTCATAATTTTTGTCTGCCACTTAATTTAATCTGTTGGCACACTTATTTATAGCTAGAAACACAATTTATTAATCCTCAGAAAGTCATTATTTTGTTTGTAAACAAACCAAATTTGAAAACATCGCGCCAAAGAGCATACGCCATCTGGGCAATGTTCTGCAAACTATTTCTGTCAACATGTTCAAGACTAAAATGAAAGGAGGCCCAATAATGCAACTCGAAACAAAAATAATGAATTTTACGGCTTATATAAAACATTTTCAGCAATTTTATTTAAATCCTATGTATTTTATACAAGAACGTAATCAAAAACATTTGCTATTGGCTGAAAAACAGAAAATTTTTGATATATTTTCAAATATCCTTTATGTGTAGACCAAATTAAGAGGGAATTCTAGGGTGATATATGTCTCCTGAACGGAATATTCCAATAGAACGACCAAAATAATTCAGTGATTTTAGCACTGATTTTAGCACCGATTGGCTCAAAGTGAATATTTCAATAAAACAATTCGTCCCAAAATTGCAACGAAGTGAATTGTGAAAAGAATTTGACTAAAGTAATAGCTAAGTATACATAAAAATCATATCACTATCAAGTTTAATATGCGAGACAAAAAGATATCAGAATAAAAATTGATAAATTGCTCTCGTATCTTTTCTTGATTTATTGAGTTAGATTGAAACTTTCCACAGCACATACTAGATATTTAATATTTTGATGATTTTTTACAATAGAGATAGAACATATAAAAATGCAAATTTGTTTAATGCTGGAAAATTATTAAAATAGTAAGAAGCGATGAAGTCTCTTTTGATTATATGGAGTGGCAATAAATTCAATGGTATTGTGGGTGGTCTTGTTGGCATAATTATCAATTGAGTGTCCTTCAAAGTTTTTTGATTGACGAGGCCTGAAATTCAGTATCATCATTCAATGAGAGTAACTGTAGTAATGTTGGATTAATTTGTCAGTTTATTAGTATTTTTAATTCAAAATAATTTGCAATGAATTAGGAGCATATCATAATTCATCAGTTTTATGTTATTCATAAATGCAAAAAATTCTTCAATTCTGATCAAGTTTTCGGTCATGCTGCGATATTGTAATTTACTGTTTGATGTGAGGTGTTCAGACTTCCAGTTCTAGAGATCATGAAAAAATAAATTTTCATCTCTTTTCCTGCTTTTACTTGCAATTTCACTTTATAGCTTCTCAATGTTCTCTCAGCATATTCTCATGAGAAGTTCAAAACATTTTCGACTTTTCAACTTTTTTTGAGAGCTCAATTTAGAGACGTTGTTACATTCGAGGTGATCGGACGTTACTTGGTTGCGGTTTAAATTCATGAAACATTTTTGCGTTAAGAAAGCAAATTATTGAATCAAAGTGCAAAATTTTACTATTATTAACGTTGTGGAATTTAAGAAAAAAATCAGAATAATTTCTATTTTATTTCAAGTTTATGTAAGTTTAAGATCGAAAGCTAGATTTAATCTTTAACGTTGCACTGCATTTAGTTAGGATGATTTTTGCATAGTACCCGTTGCATGGTTTTTGGTGATAATAAAATCATGAAAGTGCAGACAGTTTGTTTTATTTGTTATTTTTTTGCTGTTTGAAAGAAAATCTGACAACACGATATAAGTGTTAAAAGAAGTGATCAATATATTGAAAGAACTTTAAATTAAGTTTGTTAAAAAAAATGGATGCATTGAAAAAACCACAAAACGATCAGCTTGGAATAGTTTTATTTAAACGATGAAATTACAATGTTTGATTACAAAATGATCAGTATCTACTATCTAGACACAAAAACTTAAATACATTTTGTTATGTCTCAAGAACTGCCTGAAACTCTGTATTTCGTTCAAATGAAATGATAGATAACGCAGGATAACGTGGTTTTATATGTATGAAATATTGCATCTTCAAACAAAAATTAAAGATTCAAAAATTATAGAATTCTCTATGCTCAATTAAAATATGTTAGTTGTTTTTTATCTGGTTTATGAGTTTTTGAAATAGTTTTTTCATAGTGATAATTTAAAACCTCTGCAGATGAAGAACGAGATATTTATAAAGAGAAATGCTAGAAAAAATCAAAACAGTTGCGCTTTTAACTTAATTGCGCGTTGTCTTGCGAAAAATCAATTCATGTTCACATATAAATTATTAAAAAATCTAAATCTTGGAAAATCAAAAACAAAATCGCAAAAAGATCTTTGAGTCTGTTTTTGAAATAATGAAAAAAATCAAATAATATACTGTAGGATACATTAATTTTTATTAATATATTCCGAATTAAATTTGAAAAATATAAAAATTGTTTCTTCCAGATGTTAAAATTTTAATTGAAATGTATGTTACGTTTTATGAATGATTTATGGAACACGTGTTTGATTAATTCTTATTTTTTTGTTGATATTCAGCTTTTCAGGAAATGATCGCCTGAAAAAAAAAAAACGACAAATCTATATCTACGCGATACTTAGAATATTTTTTTATTGTCGATTTATTATTTGTTATTTTTTTTAAAGCATAACTTAACATATTTTATTATAATGTTAAATGGGATGCGTTGCTAATAAATCTGTAGTTTTTAAACTTATTCCATAATAAATATTTATAAATTTGAGAAGAAAAACTTTATACAAAGCTACAAGATCATAGTAAAATAGTTAAATCACAGATTTCTCGCAGATTTCCTTATATTTATCGATAAATTGAACATGCGATGATAAATATTTTACACAAACCCATTCTTCGAAGCGCTTAGTCTTCAAAAGAATCTTAAAATAATTAGAATCGAAGGGTGGTCATGAATTCTCTTCCACAAATGTATTAAAACATTCAAAAGAACCCTTTGCTATGAGACAGCAATAATCATGTTTCAAATTTCATTAGAAAAATATTTTGAAGGATGTTGGATGTTGATGAGTGTTGATGTTGCTCTAAAACGTTTAAAAAGCTTAACACAACAAAGAAAAAGTAATAATCATGTGTTCTCGAAATTTCAAAAATTTATTGTTATTTTCAGAGATTGAGACTTATGACGGTTTTAAATTAGTTTATTAATTAATTTATTTTGACTTTAAGACTTTAATTCAAATTGTATACAGGTTATACAGGTGAAGGCTTTGACATCTGTGGAGTTAAAATTTAAATAGAGTTTTTTAACGATTGTTCCAACCCTGATGGATTTTATGACGATCGGGACCTACGTTTATAGGCTTTGAAATTCTGTGGAACCCAGATTCAGCGGTGAACAGGACATGAAAGAACCCCTGCAATGAAAGAACTGAATAAAAAAACGAACACGTTAACATATTTTATTTTTAATTTTTGTTAATTTTTCTAAAATATTTTGTGTGAAGATATCTTTTATAAATCTTCATGTCATTAAATTTCATTAGATATTCATTAAATGCTCAAATATTAGCCAGCAAATTTTGAAAGTTAAAACATGTTAAAACATATGATATGCTACAGGAACTTTTATTTCTTATCTAAATATGAAAGTAATTTATATTGACCAGTATTTACTTAATGTAATTAGTGATGTAATATTTAAAGGGATTTTATACCATAAAAGCTTTCTTTTGTTGTAAGTATACTCTTATTTTTATAATTTATTTTGCTATCTTCTTCTGTTTCAACACATTTCAAAAGAATAGTTTATATATTATAACCATACGAAATTATTCACGAGCACGTCCGTGGTTAAATTAAATTGAATTATTTAGTGGCTTTTTGAAAAATATAATGTATTTTTTGATATTTCAATTGTATTTTATTGTAAGAAGTGAATACATTCGGTATAAGTTTATCATATTGACACTACCTTTTAATTAATAAAGAATGTCTTTATTTTAAAAACTTCCTAGAAATTTCCATCGATTCCATCCAAAAAAGTTTTGCTATGATAAACCTCTCTGATGTGTCTTAATATTTTTACCTTTTACTTTCCATTTGGATAACTTTGAGCTTCAACTTATTAAGATATATAAAAAGTGATCATTAAAAATATTTTAAAACACTTTGAACAATTCTTGGCTAAAATGAACAACGTTTCGTTCAACGAGAACAATGTCAAATATGAAAATTTTTCATAAAAACGTAAGTCGGATTTTTACGAGATTTTTATCTACAATTAATTAACAGTTCTAATTAATAAATTGACCTGATTGCACTTGTCATATATGTCAGACGAAAGTCGGACGTTAATCTTTACAAATTGTTAAAAATATTTTCGATACTTCCCGCCAGAAGCGTAAAATAGAGACTTCAGCAATATGCTCAATGAAATTATATAAATTAAACGAATGCTCCTAAAAGAATTAAATTTGCCCAATTAGCAACGTGTGGTCTGATGTCGCCTCAAGATTCCGTAAATTATTCATACGTTTCGGTTCGTCAATATGCAGTCAGATTATGATGAAATAAATTATTTATGAAAAGTCTAATTTATTACAAAGTTGTCTGCATTTATTTATATCATACAATATTCAATAAGAAGAAGAGATTATCAAGCTAGCGAAGCGAATACCAAATGATTTATTCAGATTGTTAAATTATTGATCTGGAGGCTTTTTTGCATCCTATATATCGTCATTCAAAGCACTTTCGATTATATTTATCATTGAATCTGTATATTATTATCAATTGAAGGATTTTGTAAAAAATGATTTTCTTGAATTTTATCTTTCTTACAGACTACTTTTTGGTGGAATAGTTGAATAAATATAATTAGATAAAATAAATAATGTGTTAACAAAGAAATTATATAAAATATCCATCCCAAACATCAAACCAACATAGTAAATCGATAAATTTTTCCGCGTTTTTTTGCGACTTAACACTCGCGGTTTATCAGTTGGATAGATATTGTTTTTTTTCTTAGAAAATTTTTCACATTGTCAAATTTAATTGAATATCATTGTTATGCGCAAACTTTCAGATAAATTCAACGAAACCGTTGTCGTTTTCATTCCAAAGCCATTTCATTTGGCGAAGACGTTTTTAATGAATTTTAGCTGCCTGGTTGCGCATTATAAAACATTTAAATTGATTCTGTGTGCCGTTTTGAGCGTCTACACTAAGAAATTAATAAGAAACATTTCTTGATGCCAAATCAAGATTCAAAAGAAATTCACTTGTGCCGTATTTGGTTTACATGTTGTCGATCGATTACTTTGAAGACATATTTTGTCTTGCTGTAGCGCTGTCATTCCATAAACTTGCCCAAGCCATTGTTTTCATTTTCCATAAATGTGCTGAGATGCAGAAATTCTTTGCATTGCTAATACTAAAGTACCTAAAAGAACTGGAATCGTCTTTTGGTCTTTTTAATTGGTTGTGGTGGATGATTGAAGAAAGTCTGGAAAATCAAGAGTTATTGTTCCGAAAGCTGCAAATGTGCGTAAGGCTCTGCAGACATAAGGCAGTCAGCATGGAATGATAGCTGCTCACACTTTATGAAGTTCTTCTCACGCATGCACCTCATTCTAATTGATACACACAACTGATATTATTTAAATTCGAAACATATAAATTTATTTTACATCACGGGAAAGAAAATTTGAAGGGAAATTGGAAACTTCAAAAATGAAGCCGTGCAAGACTGTCGTCGTGGAATTTATAAAACATATCAGAAAACATGATTGAACATCAAGTATCAAATGCTTTTATAGAAATAAGATTTAATTAATTGCTTTTAATTTTATATCTTAATTATGATTGTTTTTTTGGTGAGGTACATATCAAATGAAGCACATTCAAATAAGCATAAAGTTGAAGACAATACTCAAAACTTAATACATTTTTGAAAAAGTAGTTCGAGATATTCAAATGTTTGCGTTTTTTGCGGCAATAATTCACTATTTAAGGTTCATCTGTTTGTTTTTGCTCCAAGCCAAAGTAAATTTGATTATGCACTGTGTGCATCATCGCTAGCAGACATAATTCATGCTATCAAATATGTGATTTACATCCCAGCTCTTTACAATATTTTTATGCGGTTAATGATGAAAATTTCTACGGAATAGAAAATACATAATTCGATAAGAAATGAGCATTTCCTTATTGGCTTTCGTTTGTTATCTTTTAGGCTTTATATGTTTTTTAGTACCTTTGTGTTTTTGTTTAACAATTGTGATTGATATTATTTCTTTTCTAAGCAGTAAGATGGAGAGGTATTCAAAAATTCAGAGAAATCTGCCTGAATATGAATGTTTGGACACTTTTGCTTGGGAGAAGCCTTTTTGATTATGTTGGTTAATAAACTTTCAGAGTTTATTCATAAAGAGTCATAAATACATCCTAAAAGTGCAGGAGTCATTTCATCAGAACGCAGTATTGTAAAATAGCGAATGATATGCATGATATTCTGAAAATTTCAATATTTAACGGAAAATCAATAATACTATTTTTAAACCAATTCAATAACCCTCCCAGCATGTTGCACCGAATCTCCATAACAATAATTGGGTAAACGTAAATTTTATCATCTGTTTCACTTAATTTTAGCTTTTCAACTTCTCTAAAAATTCGGTGTTTGTTTCCCCGAAACTAAGAAAGAAATTGTTATTATTATCAGATATTTACAAATGATAATTCAATTTTTCAATTATTCAGATATTTGAGTCGAGCGTTTGTTTATAAAAAACTAAGAAGAAACTAAAAGAAACCACCAAGTCTTCTGTTTTTATTTACTCGCGGCTGACTAAATTGCCTGCAACTCCTATGCGGGTTGCCATAAGGAAACATTCACCATAAATATTAGTTTTTTAAGTTTTCTCAAAAAAGAGTTCACTTACATTTTATGTGTTATTTACAATTTTGTAATGTCCAAATAAATTTCAATGTTGTCAACCAAATCAGACCATCCCAAACATTTTTCCGTTTTGATGAAAAATTGTTTTGTGGATGATGCATTTCTTCTTCATTTAACTTCACAAAACAATTCATCATATTTGGTATAGATATTTTCAACAAGTACTTCTTGTCTTTTTATATCCATTCTTTTGTACAAAACATAAAAAACTCATGAAAGATACGGAAATGTATGAAATAATACAGAAAATCAAATGTTTATATGAAGAAATGAAAAATGATATGCCACAGCATGTAAGGTATTCTCAAGTATTATACTTGAATTCGTTGCTTAAATTTTGTAGTGATATAATTCTTTCAAGATGAATCTACTTTTCTTGAATCTTTTACTTGAACAATTATGGATTAAAAATTAAAAGCGGATTTTTGCTGTACGAGCTATTTAATCAGAGGTGGTATTTACGATGCAAGTTTACAGTTTATCTTGACCAAAGTCTTGAGAATGGGGGAATGTTTTCAAACAGCTGAAGATGGCAAGTGAATATAACAAGTTTTTAGATTATTTGTCATAAAATTGATTTAGTCGTTAATGCGTAATCTAAATATTAAATAATTGTTGTTTTTAAACAATTTGTTCTTGAAAACATTGAACTAAATATTATAAAACGTTGACGTTCCTGCCAGAATTCAATGAAACAAGAATATCATTATAAATTTGATGCATTCTATGTTCAATAGAATAATTTTGAATATGATAGATACATACAAAAAGCATTTTTGAAATTTTTGATATATGTTAGGTTACCTTATGGTATATTATCATTATTATTAAATATTCTTATTAAAAAGTAAAAAAGTCCGTCTAGTTGTTTAGTTATTTTTTTAATTATTTTTTTTAATGTGTTTTGGATAAAAAAGCTGATTTAAATATTTTTGATTGATGTTATTGACGTTCTCAAGATTCATGAAAAAGAAACTTGGCATTGAAATAGTTGTATAGTATATATCAATCTATTAAAGTATTAACGAACAAAGACTTTTATTTAATATAACTATCTTCCGAACATCTTGCAACATAGAACCTCAATTTGTTGAAAATTATAAAACACAATTTATTAAAATTTCTAATGTTCAAAGTTCTTTTTTAACCATATTTCTTGCAATATTATTTATATATCAATCTATTAAAGTATTAACGAACAAAGACTTTTATTTAATATAACTATCTTCCGAACATCTTGCAACATAGAACCTCAAACTGAAACAAAACCACAAAACACAATTTTTATTGCACTATCGATTTCATTTTAATCTTAATCCTCAAAAAAATCGGATCAGTCAGAAAATCGATTTAAATCATAAGGCTGCAAGAAACTGTCAAGCCTAAAAAACAATGAAATTTCATAAAAATTGTATAATATGAATCGCAAAAATAAATTCTCAAATGGTTTTAGATTTTTATTAGCGTAATATTGATGCCTGAGCGAATCAATTTCCTAATCTTTGGACTCTACTCATTTATTTAGGCTTGACAATCACTTAATAATAATAAAAGATAGAAATTTAATTTTAGATTGACTCGCGATTATGCAGAAATACGTGAAATAAGAGCGACCAATACAGTCTAAGTAGATACTATCAGGAAGTCCAATGAAGAGCTCCCTAAAGTCACTCTCGACTGGAACCCGCAAGGAAACATGAAACATGTACGACCAAAGCCAACATGGCGCAAAGCAATCGCAACAGAATGCAATGACAAGACCTGAAGTGAGGTCAAGAAATAAGCAGGAAACCGAGTCAGGTGGAAGAAATACGTTGAAGCCATATTGATAATATAGTCTAAATAAATTATTTGAGTTATCAAAGATTAAATAGCTAGATTTAATGAACAAATTTATGTTTTTTTTGATTGTTCCACTGGATTAAAAAAACAAATAACTAACCTCTTTTTAAAATGATGGAAGTAGCTGTTTGGAGCTATTCTTCGCTTGGATTGCCCTTATATATACTAATAAGTTATTAGTAATATCAAGCAATTAATAACGAACTTATACTTTTTTGAGATAGAAACCACATTATGCCCACTAACTTATGTCCTTAAATAAAATTAGAAACATTATAAAAGTTTTGATTTATTATAAAATAAAGTTTTATTAAAGAAATTAATGTATGGTTTATCGTCTATCTATCGAATTATTATTTTTTAATCAAAAAGAGTTTTAATTTCAAACTTATTAATTTTGAGAGCTCAACCGCAAATAAAACAGACTCTCACATTTCCAATAAATCCACATCGTTTCATAAAGTTCAAAAGAGAATCAAAAATTTCAAGAGAATTTAAAAATAAAATGAAAATTATAGTTGATAAGCTCTTTTCAATTTTTGAACTTCCGCGGAAGATGTTACAATTTAAAAATATATTAATTTTGATTGAAAACTATAGAGGAATTATATTTGAAAACATTCACATAATCCAACCTCAAATATCCAAAAACCATAAAATAATTCTCGAAATTGAAAATATAAAAGATGAAATGATTCCGGAAGACTTAAATCATTGAGCAAAATTAATTATTTCACAGTGTTTTAGTTTTGTTTTGGTTTCAACTTGAACTTGTAAACATACTTTTTTTTCAAATTGGCGCTGTAAAATTTTTTGTTGTGGAAGAATATTTGCAGATTTTTTAAAAGACGAAATGTATAACAAACTGCACAAACGAGTTTATGATGAAAAAATTTAATCTAAATGCAAAACGAAAATGAAAAGACACAAAAAGTGTTAAAGCCACAAAACTGCAGGTGATGACCGCTAGAAGTTGTTTTTAGTTTGCTGCGAATTTGTAAAGTTTTCGTTGAAGTGTTTCAAGAGAAATCTAATTTTTGAAAAGGTATTTCAGCTCCAGTATTTTGCTATATTTTTTGTTAAATTTTAGTCTCAACTTTACATATGCGTAAAATTTTAAAATCTTCTAAGCTTAAAAGCTAAAAAAATGTTTTCTTCATGAAAACAAAAGACCTAAAATTAAATATAATCGTTTGGAAATTTTTATTGTTAAACTTATTCGTTTGAAAAGATTGATCACCTTTTAAAGTGTGTTGATAACTTAATTGCTCGCAAATTGACTGAATTATGAACAAAATTTCATGCTTTAAAGGGCCATAAAACGCACTGAAATTTACAATGACTTAAATGTTTGGCAGCCCAATTAAAATAACTGCAATTTACTGCCAATTCGTTACGCAGGGACCGCAGGAAATTGAAAATAACTTTAATCACTTTCTGATCTCTTTGGGTAATCTTTGTGCCTTTTTTAATCCACCAGAGTCTCAGCATTTAAAGAATGCTTCAATGTTCAGCATTTTATTGAATTTAAGAAAATTATAAGCGACTAAGGAACATCATGCAATCAATTAAGTACATGATAATAAATGTTATTTTGCTGTTCTTGTTATGCGAGTTCAATAAAAGTTAAAACGCAATAAAACTGTATTAATAATAATAATAATAATAATAATAATTGAAATATTTTGACTACATGAAATTGTATTTTGAAAATGTAAAATTTCAAAAGTGAAAGTAAACTTTTGATATTATTTTCTAAAACTTTAAATTGAAAAAATAAAATGTTGTAATAATTTAAATTTTTGAAAATATTATACTTGTAAAAAAGCCCGTTGAAAGGATGTAAAGTAAAGTGCGTTTAATAAACTTTTGAGAGTTTTTCTAAAATTACTATTTTTAATTTATTAAAATATTGCAATAGCATATTCTCACAAAAATTGTCTAAAAACAGTGCAAAATTATATCGATAAATGTAATAACAATATGTGCTTTATACAATCAAAAACTCACTAAATTTAGAAAAGCAAGCAAGTCCAATGGCATTTTACTCAAGTTTTAACATGGATTCGACACATGAAAAGTCATGGTTCTCAAAACATGTGATTAAATCCTTTTCATGTTTGAACATCACTAAGGTAAGATTACGCAGCAATCTCTCAGCTTAACAATCAATAGCAAATCATTTGAATTTCCTTACATCTTCTTACACTTTTGCAGTTTGCAAGCGGCTTTTAAAGGTTATACACAGAACTGCACAGTGCAACAAAATTACATTTTCCAGACAAATATCGATTAAGAATGAATAAACAGCGATAGGCAGGAAAAGAGTCAATATGTAACAATGATTGGTCTCTTAAGAACAGGGACTTCAGTAGGTTTGAGAATTTGATAAAAATGTGTTCCATTTAATCACGCCTCTAAAATTTATCTGTTGCAGCTTCAAACTCAAAGTGAAGTTACGAGTCAAGGGTTAATAATTTATCTTTAGATGTTTGATTTGATGTTGAAGAGTCATAAATTAAACTGAACATAAATTGTTTAAAAGACAAGCGTCTAGTCTTATAATATTTGTCTTGCTGAGAATATTAGAAAAAATGTAGAGAATAATTTGATATGGTGTAAGCTCAACTTAAGACAAACAACAACACGGTATTGACTGGAAGAAATGCTGAACAAAATTGAGACGATATTAAAATGATTTAAAGTGTTGAAACAAACAGCTTTGAATAAAAATATTTTGTGCAATATAATTATGTTGCAATTTTCTCTTTCCCGCGATACTTTGTTTGGGTTTCTTTGGCGCATTCATTTGGCGATTCCAAGGAAGAAATTACTGCGAGCATGTTTTTTATGATGTAAAATATGCGCCGATGCAGAGGAATTATTTAAATGGGAGACAGGGATTGAGAATGAAACCGCATCTAGGTATTAATTTTAATTAAATTCTATGGTATGTTAACGATTTGCACGACAAATATGTGTACAAACAAGTTGATTTTCTCAAAACCTTACAAAACTTCTGCAAAAAATAAACAAAAAATTCTAGCTGGTGTTGGTTTTGCATGTAAATAAACGATTATAAGGTAGCCCGAGGCCAAAACACTTTTCTGTCGGATGGTCAGTATATCAATGCAACAGAATTACAAAGAACTACATTAAAACTTCAAGAAATTTAAAGAATATGCTGAAATATGTTGGAGGTCAGCAATGATGTTAGCTAGATGTTGAAGTTGATTTAATTATTGAGAATTTATGGATTATACTGAAATAAACATCAAAAGTGGATTAAACCATTTTCAACATAAATGAAAGCCCTTAAGCTTTCCAGCAGCTTTTTATACATATAAGGTGTTAATGCTTGATCATAGACCGTAAACTTTTACTAACAAAATGAACATAATTTATGGTATCGTTTATTCATTACACTTTAATTATTTTCAAGGCACCGGACAAGATTACTGACGCTTTATTGCATTTTTAATGGCTGTAGTTTACGATAAGCAAATGCATTTAAGACAAATGCAGGCGATGATGGAAGATATATGTTTATGGTTGGAGTGATTTATTTTGTTTCTTGATTAATTATATAAATATATCCAATCAGGAGTCTTTGAAGCAAATGTAATCAATTGAAATATTTGATAAATATTTTTAAGTCAATTAATTCTGAAATTTATGATGTAATTTCTATTTTTTACCAAACAATTTAAAAAATAAACTTAACAAGCTGCACATCAAACAAAGTTAAATTTCCACATATCAAATTATGTGCGAGAATCGTGACTGGAATACTTAACAGCTATCAAAAAGCACATTTACTGTATTTGATGTGTTGTTTTGAAAAATTTTATGCGCAAAGTGCAAAAATTTAAAGTGGCGCATAAACAAGTGGTCTCATAATCATCAGTTTTATAAGTTTCATGAGTTGCATCCAATAAAACAATCAAAAGAATTAAAACGCCAAAGAAGAGTGGAGAAGATCTGAAAATCATGCAAATTTATATTGTTCTCGTAAAAACATAATTATATGGAATTTATTTCAGAAGGATGATGAGAATGAAGACCTCAAAGGTGTTAAGTGCTTGATTTTACTTTGAATTTTTAGGGATCTTTAAAATTTTTGATAATTTTTATTTTTTTATTTGATGGATAATTTATTTGGATAATAATACACACAGTGCAACATATTTGAAACAATATTTAAATTCATTAATGCATTAGAAATTACAAGTACAAGCTATGTGATCTTTGAAAATTGTCACTAATTCGTTTTTGCAACGCTTATTGATATTGATAGTTGTATTTTAAAACAAAAATTTAGTATGAAAGTTTTCTTGGAAATATATTGAAAATTAGTTGCATGTATAAATTGTAGATTGTGTGAATGATTTTAAAATAGTCAATTCAATCACTATTTTGTTAAATGTTTTTCGATTATAACTTCTAATAAATTTTCCCATAATCTTCTTGAATAGTGATAACTTAATCAAGATATTTATTTTAAATCATTAAAAAACTATAAACATATATGAGGTGACATAAAAGTTCAAAGTTATCTTTTTCTTGCATCTTAAAATGTGTTTTAATTAATTACAGTCTATTTTTGACTTATCCATATTCAAGTTGATCTCATTTTTCTAAATAATACATTTGAATATATTTACTTTTTAAATTTAAAATCAAAAGATGTTAAGTTTTGTTATTTATATTTTTATCAAATTGAATAGATCTTTATTGGATTTTGAATTGCTTAAGAAAACAAAAATATTCCTTTAGGTTTAAAGCGTTTAAAATTTATGGCAATTTAATTAACATGGTATTTTTTCCAGCCCTCATGCAGGTTGCAAATTTTTATTGCAATAAACTTCTTTGCATATTCTGCGTTCTTGCAGAGGAAACAAACAAAATTAATAATGTTGATGTTTTATTGTAGAAAATGCATGTAAAATTAAAACATTTTTAAATTTAGCGGAAACTGTATTTTATCATTTCAATAAAACGGGTTTGTTTAAAATTTAAATTTGCGGTTTTTTGGAGAGCGAAGTTCACATTATAGTGTTAATTGAATGAAAACCTTTTATCACTATAAACAAAATGCAAAATGCTTGGAATATTTATCAGAGTTTCTTGATTTATTCGAATATATTACATATTTAAATTTGCAAAAATCTTCGTTTTGCATATTTTATGCAAAACATCAATAAAAGAAAGATATGTTTTGTCACAATAAATTAAAACAGACAGGAGAAGATAAGATCATAAAATTTTACTATTCGACTTTGAACACGCGCCAAAATTCTTTATTTTTTATAGTTTTAGACAATTTATACTGTGATAACGACGATCAGCTATAAATAATTTTAATGTTATCATTATGAAAAACATTATTTTATGTTTCTGAATAATTAAAATTTATGGCGCTAAAATTTACATAAACAACCATAACATTAAAAATGTTGTTGATAAAACCTAAAAATCACATCTCCTGATTTGATAGATAATTTTCATACAATTTTATTGATCAATGCAAAACAAATTCAATGATACCTTCCTGTTTCAGTAGAAAAATTTCAAAATTCTCTAATTTTTTATCCAATATCATAAAAATTCCGTATAAGCAAACATTGAATACAAAACATGCATTTCTTTATAAACTCGGTAAACTTTGAGATCGATAGATTGTGTAGCTTGGTGTTTTGTATTTTGTATCGACATTTTCACCGCAATACCTGCATTATAATTTTTGTTAGCAAACATCAATATTTCCCATGTGAACATGAAGTATGCTACATAGCCATGTCATGTTCGAGTATGATTCTTGTATTCTTTTAATTTTTCTATTTATTAAATCTCTTTAATTTTTGCACAGCAACGAGAAATTAAAATGGAAGAAATTTCTCGAATTTTTCTCATGATGTGTCACGTTCTCATGCAATTCTTATTTTATTCCTTTAAAAGACAAAAGCAGCTAAAAGAGATATCAATTGAAAAAAAAAAACTTGAGATTTAATGAAATTCAAACGATCACAGTTTTTTTCTTGTAAATTGTAAGCATTATTAATTATATAATGGATTTATAGTTTTAATAGATTCTTTAGATCAATATCTATTAGCTTTAAAGTTTTATCACTTTTCCAACAGCATGTTGCCCATATTATGTTTCAGGGCTAACTACGTAATTTATTATGTCTAAAAAATAGTTTCTGTTGAATAGTCTAAAGAGACATAATTTAATGAACAGCCCCTGACTGAAACTAGAAAAATATTTATCTTCCAAATTAAGTTGTTGCTTAATTTATGTTGATGCTATTTTTTTATTAACATTTTTTCCTACAAAAGAAAATAATGAAATTGTCGTTTGCTGCATAAAAGTATTTAAAAATTCAAAACTGATTTGGTCTTGTATGTTCAATAATCACTTGGAATTATAACCTAGATGCAGTAAATTACCATACATGAGTAGAAAACATGAAAATGTAATGATCATTGGAATCAACCTGTAATATTATAAATTTTATTAATTTCTTCTTTTTAATGGTACGTGAGGAAAATATTTTGTCCATTTTAGTCACGATGGGACATTTTCCATGCTTGGATATAAAATTTAAACGTATGCATTTTAATATTTAAATTTCAAAGCAATTTTCAAAAAAAAATAAATAGTTTTAAAAGCTAAGAATCAACAGTACTCTCATTGTGGATGATATAGCGTACATTCAATTATGCAACGTATATGAGTTGAATCAAGCATTAAAGTAATCGAGAGCCAAATATATATGGTTTGTTTGGTTCTTTGCGGAGTGAATACAATTATTAAGACACAACATAAAGCAAATTTTAAAAGGTATCTTTAGGTTAAAATTGTTTGTTGACAAATTTAAATGACCAAAAAAATTATCCAACCAATTAAAAAAATATAAGAATAAAGCGACTGTAATTTATAATTTTTCAAAAACTATTTTCCAAAAACCAAAGCACCGGTTTGCATTTTGCCCCAAAATATCTTGGAACCAAATATTTTTGGTGGATGGTCATAAACACTTTTTAACAATAATTATTTTTTTTCACCCTATACCCATCAACGCTTTTGCATAATTTCATAATTTAGAAAAAAAATGTCTTTAGATTGTTAAAAAAAATGTATACTGCGTTAACGAGTTATTCACGAAACGCCGTGCTTATCATTGACTTTCTTGTACCTAATTCCGTCCATTGGTTCCTACAAATTCCGTCCGAACTTTTCAATAAAAACGTCCATAAACTTTTAAATGTTTTCAAAAATTGGAAATTCGTTTTAAAATGAAAATTCATGATAGTATGCGAACAACTAAAAATGGGAATGACGACATGAATGGATTTATTTTTCAAATTTTGTCCAAAACGAGCGACCTAGAAAATCGTCAAAATATCAAGAAATAATGAAGGTCCATGAGGACTTTTTTAACCACCAAACTGCTCATGGTCCAAAAATAAAAATTTGAAATCCCAAAAATTCCAAAATTTTTGTTATTGAAATTCAAAAAGTGAAAAATCATGAGGACCAGCAATCAAATGCTCATGGTCCAAAAATTTGTTTTCATCAACCTTTTTTTGAAGAACTATCTGTAAATGCATGAGGTTGCATTGAGGATGCCATAAGGAAGTGGTCTTGAGGTACCATGACAAAATGCTCATGGAGCTTTAAATTAGTTTTTCTCTGCCTTTTTCAAAACCAAAAATTATCTTCCGGATATGCTTATGGTACCTCAAGCACCTCCTCATGGCACCTCAAAATTTTTTTACTTCCTCATGAAGTCCATTCTTTCATAGTTCATTCAAAACGCTGATACACATATTTTAATTGACCATGAGCAAAAGTTTTAAGAAAGTTTTATTTTTATCCGTTTTTATTGACATTAAAATAATCAACGGAATTAGGAATAAAATGTTGAACGGAATTCATTAGGTAAACCTTTGCTATACAATTATCGTGCATATTGCAAAAATGCTTTACTAGAAACTGCAATATTTGCCGCACATTATTGGAAGATTCAGTAAGCAAAAACACTCAGTTTGGCTTTTTGGAACTAAAATTTTTTTGCCAAAGAACGTTCATAATGCGACTTCTGGGCAACTTCATTGGACGGAATTTGAAAACTACAAAAAATCCTATGAAATTTTAAAATTTAATTGATTTAGATAAAAAGCAGGAAGTTTAAAGTTTTCGATTTTTTAATCGTTATTAATGGTCGTGAGGTATTTTGTTTTTAGACAAAATTTTTTGGAAAAAAATTGTTGTTTTAATTTTAATGTCATCAAAAAATCGCAGTTTTAAAGCTTTTTGGAGATTTCTCATTCAATTTTCAACGTATAGTTATAAAAAATCAAACATTTTTTTGGTTAAAATGGACGGAATTTTTTTAAAGGCTTTAGGACGGAAAAATTTAAATGACCAAAAAATTTTTATTCTTATTTCCAAAGTTTTAATGAAAAACATATTCAACAATATTTCCGCAAACCCTAGTTTGCATAATTTCCTCGTTATAAATATTATTCAATGAATACAAAAGTTTATGTCAAACTAGCAGCTATTAACATGTCTATCAAATCACTCCAAAAAGCATACCAACCGAGTTTAGACTTCAATTATTTTGATTGTTTTCTTACATTTTGTCAATCTGAATATTTATTACAAACATGGAAACATGAATTTTCTTATTGAATCAATGATTACGCTAAAGTTATGGACAAAGCCTTAATAAAATTCAATATCCTATTTGTTTTATGTTTTGAATATATTGTAAAGCGGTTTTAAGTAAAGAATCCAATAAAAAATGAGCTTTCTAGCTATCTAATCCAATACTTCATGAAAGTGTATTATATGAAACGAGGTAAATGTTTTAAGAGGAAAAGGATTTATTGAATCTCTTATATATAGAATAAATTATATTGTATATGTTATTAAAGTTTTAAAAATAAAATCCATAAATCTAATTTTCTAGATTTGCTAATCAGTTTATTTTGAAAAGAGAATTTGTTCAAAACTACCGGGAGATTTATTTTCTATTTTAATATTTTTTTGAATCTATTGCATTTTTTATTTTTTTTTCTCTTTGAACCACTCTTCATCCAAGTCTATAAAGTGATGTCAAAGTTATCCAGTAATATCATAAATAAATGATCAAATAAAAACTTTTTCTGTTAGCTGCTCTAAGTAATGTATTAATGTGTGATGCTAGTTTTGATTTCCTTTTAAATGAGATTAAAAGTACTTGAGCTATATTTGATATATAAATTACTTGTTAACTAGGGACTGATCATAAACATCATTTGAATTTAGGCCACAGTCTCAAAAACCCCTCTAAATTGTTGAAACTTTTTTAAAGTTAATAAAATGTTATGAAGTTTTTCTTTATTGCATACAGTGGAAAAAAAATGTAATTGTTTTACGGGTGGTCTGGTCTGCATAATAATGAATTGAGTAATTTTCAAAATTTTGTTTTGACGTACATTTAAATTCTCCTGTTGGTTGTTTTGATTGATTGTTTTGGTAAATCAGCTTCATCAATTTTTTTTGTTGCTGTTTTTTTTTACAATATAGATGCAAAAATTTCCTTAAACCATAATAAAGTTCTCGATCTTGACACTTGATAATGAAATAGAGAGACTTCGAAAAAATATCACTCTCTCAGCCAAAGATCATGTAAATTATATTCTGTATCTTCTTCTATCTTTCCTTGCAATTTCTCCTTATGCCTTCTCAATGTTCTCTCAAAATATTCCCAAGAGCTGAAGAAAACATTTTCAACTTTTCAACTTTTTTTGAGAGCTCAACTCAGAGTCGTTGTTACATTCGTACCGGTCGGACGTTACGCGGTCGTGTTCTGAAAATTATAAATTATTTGTGTTATAAATTAATTCAAAAGATACAAAAACTTCATTCAAAGTCCCCGCAAAATCATCCTCAAGTGCAAATATTTAGAGAATATTTGCATAAATTGTAGAACATACAAAAGAAATCAGAACAATTTCTATTTTATTGCATTTTTGCTATTTTCTCGCTGTTTTTTTGGTGTTTCGTGTTGAGCAAAAATAGAAAATCAGAAATAAATCTTGAGCTGCAGTATGTTAGGATGTTTTTTGCATAAGAATGAATCATTCAAGATGATAATGAAATTGTAAAAGTGCAGACATTTGAGTTTGTTTGTAGAAGAAAATTAGGAAAAAAAGAAATAAATGTTGATTGAGCTTGCAAATTGAAGAAATTAATGAGTTTTTTATTTTCATATGGAAATTCAAAATAAAAAATAATACAAAATTAGTGAAAAACCATTGTTAAAATATTAGAAAACAAATTCAAACAGCAAGGCTCATAATAAAAAAAAGATGCAATAATATATTCTAGTGAAATCTTAAAAGTTCAAGTTTAGAATACAACGTTCACAGATTCATGAAAAGTTCAATTATTTTGAGAAGATCAAAAGAATAATGCCAGTGAAAAGTTTATTTTGACATAAATTCTGTCTCGAAGTCTTCAATCAACCAAAAGTGTCAAAAAAGTTTGAAACGTGTTGGGTGTATAAAATATTTTTAATTAGCCCAACAAAATATGCATAAGTGATACCTCATAACGCATAAAAATAATTTAATCCACCAAAAAATAAGAAATTATGTAAAATTAAGAAAAATTTATGTGCGAGTGAAGTTCAAACGTGGAATTACTAAAAAATGCGCGAATAAGCGGAAAAGTGAAAAAAAATAATTCAACGTGCGAGAAAAATAGAAGAGTTTATTTTTAGTTTTCGGAAGAATTTTATAACTTCCTTTTTAAATGTCTTCTTATAAAGGTGCCTAATTGGAATAAATTGGTAAAATGCCAGTATGTTTAAAATACTATCTCCTTGTGAGCTTCATAATTATTTCGGGGATCTTGACGAGTGAATGGCGAACTAACGGACAACATCCCAAGAGATCAAATCGGAAGAGTTTAAACAATGCGCCCAATAATTTTGGATTACAAAAGGATCACATTGGATTACTTGAAGAAGAAGAGATACAATATAAATCATCGAGGCCTGGTCAGAAAAAGCAGAGGCTAAGAAAAGGCCAGAGACAGAGTGAGTTCAGATTGATTAGTGATTAAAAACGGTTAAGATAGAGTGAAAAACAATTTAAATGATTTGTATAATACTTGTAATTGAAACATCTTAAAATGTCGAGTAATTCACATAAGTGTCATGGGCTCAATCGGCATCTTTAATAATTGGTTATCTTGCTTATTTCACTTTCCAGCAAACATGTGTATTCTGTTGCGAACCGCAGGTGGCTTTCTATCCTTATAAAATTTCATCAGGTTTCACAACCTCGTTCAATATCATCTCGATTTCTGGTTTAGGGTCAAAAGCTTGAACTTTTCTCTGCAAAACTGAACAAAATGTCTCCCAGAGCACACACAAGATAAACAATGTCTTTATTCATTTCTTGCTGTTTGTTTGTCAAGCTCGTCTTGCAAGATCAATTAAATTTTTATTTTCTTTTACAAGATGCAATCATGAGATAAAAGCATTAAAATATTATTAAAAGTAAGGAAAGCAAGTGATTAAGAAGGCAACTACTGTGCAGATAAATAATTTAATTGATTTTTGGTTGCTTGCGTTTTATGGTTTGTGATTATGAAAAATTGCTTGGAATGCTTGTAGCATTTTTATGGCAAGATGATTTCATTTAAGAAATTGAAGTGATGTCGTGCGGTATTTATTCAATTATAGTTATGGACCCAAATACTATCATTATATATGATTTTTAGTCAGTTTAGTTAAATGATATAATACTGCAGAATCCTTTCATTAATTTAGATTTCAACTCTTTAGATCAAATATGATATTTGTCGTGATTTTTATAACGATCTGAGAAATTCTTTCCAAGATCTAAGTCTCAATAACTTTGCAGAGAAAAATCAAATTCCTTCAATTTGTTAAAAGATCAAAATCTTCAACAAAAACACTTGAAAGTGTCTGATACAATAAAACTGCTGAAACAAAGCCACCAATAATTGGTCAATAAAAGAGATTCCCATCCTTACACAGAATCTTGAGAACAGAAGACTTTCAGAACGGGACCGAAAATGTTGAAATTCTTGTGTTTATCAAAAAGTCTCAAAGTCTCAATGCCCGAATTTCTTTCTGTGCTAATTCCTTTCGATCAGATATTTGCCCAATTCTTTTTTGCTTTAAGAAAACACTCGCGTCTCCAAGTCATAACATCGTTACACCAAAAAATACACAAGAAAAGCTAATTTGAGAACCAAACAGATGATTATAATTAGTTGATTCACAAAAAAACATACAAGCAAATAGCCGGCCGGTCTCAATTCTTTCAGAAATTTGAAATAAAATAAAATAATTTCGATACCAGAAATCATGCGAAAGAAATCTTAAGGTTTGCTGCATACTTTCTGAAAGTTTTGTTTGTTTTGGCAACCAATAAATAAAAAATGTTATTTTAGAGCCAGAATATAAATTGGCAATAAAAGCAATAAAATTGAAATCAAAAGTGATATGCAAATGAAATAATGGAAGGAGTTCAATGAATTGTGGGTAGATTTTTGATTCAAACTGGTTGTTAATATTAACAGAAATATAAATTTGGATGCAATTTTGAAAACTGTAATTAAAAGCGCCACCCTGTCTTTGAACACAAAAAAATATTTTAAATGCATAAATGATCAGAAAACTGCATAAAAATTACCTGAATATCTGCAGACCATCGGTACTTGTGCACAAAGAAAAATGCAAAGAATAAGAGATAACGCAGGATAACAAGGATAACAAGGATTTACAAGATAATGTGCGAAAGAAAATACTGAGTGGTATTTTTACCTGAAGGCCAAATAGTTTTTGGATGGATACTTTGAAGTTTAAATATATTTACACATTCCCTTGTTTATTAAAATATTTGAATTACAAAGAATTTTAAGAAAAAATATTGTTTTATTGGATTTATTGCATTTTTCTCACACAATAAAAAAAATAAACATTCATAATATGATAAAACTATAAAAACTGAAAAACCCTTAGCTGTTGCGAGCAGAATGAAAAGGTTTTATGGTTTCTGCACATTATACACTATACTGAAGAAAACGTCTGCGGTTCTAAAAAGCGTTAAAGTGCTTTTGCAAAATATTTTTTTTTTTTTTAAATCAGATTTTAAAAGATACAATAATATATATTATAATTTTTTTTCAAATGATAGATCACCAACAAATTGTTGAATTGATAAAGATAATAAATTTAATATTTTCATTAAATAGCAAAATATGTCAAGAGTAGATTAATTTTAGATTCTTTTAATTTATATTGGTGAAGTTATGTTTATTGTTGTGGCTTTGCGCGTCATACTGAATTTTGTTTGTCGAGTTTGTGGTCTACTTTATCAATGTGAATTGAAAAATTTAATTCATGCTATGACACCTGTTGAATAGCAAAAAAGCTGAAGCATTCCCGGGAAACCAAAACATTCCGGTTAAAATTCATTCCGATAAAATCATTCCAAATATACTGAAATTTTCATTCTGTATGCAGAAGGTTAAATGGAGAATCTTCAAAGAAGTCTAACTCGCATGCTAGAAAACATTACAATTTATAGTTTTTTATAGATGTTAACTAGAAAACCAAGTAGAATGATTTGTGGAATGCAAAATATGTAACATTTCGCAATATTCCGTTTTATGCGTTCAAATGAGATGTGTAGGTAGAAAAACTTTTTTTAAATTACTTTTCATCACTTTTATTGAAAAAATTCTTGCAAAATTCATGAAAATGAGATTTAATTATTTTACTCGTGATATTCTCTAAATGCATTTCTCAAAGAATGTCCAAAGAGTCTGTTATATAGTAATTATTCACGTTCTGCAGAGCATCATATAGTTAGAATATAAAAATGATTAAAACTATTAATTGATTTTTGGCCTATTTAGTTGAAAATAAGTATCAAGCTTACTATTTTTAGCGTTTTTATCACTAAATATATAGCCTGTAGTAAAAATATAGGAAGTTCATGAGATTCAGAAAGGAAAACTGAAAAAAACCTAAAATATTGTGATATGTCGAAAATTGATTCCAGTTAGTGTTCTATGAAGAATAAATTATTGGAATGTTTAGTAGACCAAAACAAACGCGGAACAAAGCAGAGCTCTTCGTAAAATTAATTCTTTTTGCGTGATTTAATGAGTTTAAATTCAGAAATTGTTTCTTAAAACACCAGTAGTGACCTGTAAGAGTAATAGAAGTGTAGATTAAACATTAAAAAGTGAGAAAAAATTATATAAAGCTAAAATTTGAAGTTATTTTGAAAATATCCCGTTTGAGTTTCTAATCTTGTGCTAATCAACCAAAAAAGCAACTATACTACAAAACAATCAAACAAGATTTACTGGTGCTTGATCTGGTACTTGATGTTATTTCAGCTGATTTTGTAATGAAAACTAGAGTTTAAGGTGAGTTCATAGTTAGAGGTTATTTTGAGTATTAATACAAAGTTTTAATCTTTTTAGCTATTCGGACGATTCCTTAAGTTTCTGAGCTTTACAGTATCTACGCAGTACAGTGTGTTGGTTTTTTTGGTGTAAAAATTTCTTCATTGGTAAATATTTCTTTATATGATGCATATTTTATTCTAACATCTTTTCTCTTTACAGAAAATCCCCAAAAACGTGAAGTTATAAGAACCAGCACCTTAATCTTAGTTTTCTCTACAACATAACATCTTTCTTTTGTCAGACTTTTTATATCATTATAGAAAATTTTAAGCAGAAATAAAACTTTTAAATTGAATATGAATATTATTTTGCCACCATCAATCATTCCAGCAACCATTCGAACAGTATCAAGAAATAAATACTTATTAGACTTTTAAAAAACATTCTAAATATGTTGCCTTTAATACCTATTTTCTAGAATATAATTTAGAATGAATTCCGGTATGTCCACAGAATGTTCATAGAATGTAATTTTATTTTTTGCGGTATGTCTCAGAATGAAAAATACATTCTAATTAGACGTTCTTTTCAGAATGTATTTTTGGGCACTTTACCCGTTAAGTGTTATGACTGGAGAATATTTACAGACGTTCTTCCGGCATGCAAACGTTCTGTTCAAAGATTCTGTGATCATTCTGCAGACATACCGGTTGGTTTCCCGGGATTTCCTCCTATGAAATAGCCTATAGGTTGTTCTGGAAATTTTTTTTTGAACAATATCTTGTAATTTTAGTGCATAAATTTAAATTTAATTCCACAAATATTTCATCAAAATGCAAACCAGGCCTAATAATACAAGTAATTGCTTTTAATTTGAACAATATCTACATACATACATAAAAAAACTCAACAATTGTAAAGATAATTGGATATTAAAGGAAGTGCATCAACATCTTGAGCTGCGCTTCCAAAAAGTATTGTGAGCCATAATGTGTACACAAAATTTGAATTTAAAAACACTTTTCCAAATTCAATTAAATTTTTTTTTGGATAATTGTTTCCCTTAAATATGTACGATGTATGATTAATACATCAAAAATGTGTATTCATTGCCCACTGTTAAATAAAATTAATTAAATATATGTATATAAATTTTTTAATATAAATTGAGCGATTACATTTTACGATATATTTATATAATATAAAGAAATTGAAATTAAACTCTTTCGGCATAGAATTTTTAGGCTCGAAATTATTTAGGTAGATTAATTTTTGTGGTGGTTAGCGAGAAATCAAAAAATGGTTTTAGTATGATTTGACCCGGAATTTTAATGCCATTTTTAATGCCAATCAAACAAATGTTCCGAAATCAAATCGTAAAAGTTAGATTTCAGCTGATTTTCTCGATAAAACTGGACGATAAAAATCTGTGATAAAATGTTTATGCAAATTAAAAGCAGAAACGTTTTCAAGTGTTATTTCCTTCAGCTGGTCGGCATTTAGTAACAACACTGCTTTTCTGCATGACATGATGTTACAGCAACTGCAGATAGAAGTTTTTTGCATGTAGGTATTTCAGTAATTTCCTATTTTTACATTTTAATGAATAAACAACGTAGAGCAGTTGATCAATTAATTAGAGATTCTTTATCACATATTTTATGCTTCCAATCTAATTAAATGTTCCACAAATCTCCTGGGTTGTTACCTCTATGGATATGATAATTTTTGTTGGTTTTTTTGATACAGTTTATAAATTATATTTAAAATAGTGACATTTTGGAACCCCTGCAAAAGAGCAACATGATAATTATAAAGAGAAATGCTAGATATAATCGGAATAGTTGCACTTATTATAACTTAATTGCGCGTTGTCTTGCAAAAATACTCAATTCTTGATTGAAAATATGAAAAAAAGTTGTGAAATATTTATATCTTGGAAAATCAAAAAAAGCGCGGAAAGTTGCCTGTTTTTGACTCTACAACGCAGCAACAAATTATAAACGAGTTAAATAGATTTCTTAATTTAAATTGAAAATCAGATTATGTCCAGGTCGAACTTTTAAGATGTTTGAATTTAATTGAAATGTTAATTTATTGAAAAAATGGTTTATGCTGCTCAGACTGCCTAAATTGTCTTATTTCAAATCGCAATAACCAAGAAGTTTGGTTCAATTATAATGAACAAATAAATATACACATAAGGTTACAATTTTTTGGAAAACACTCAAATCTCCTAAAATTATCTGAAAAAGCCGACCACAAAGTAATTGTTAATAATTTTGTAGTCAGAATTCAAGAAAACACAAAAATACAACAAATAAGTATCCCAAAAACCACGGTATTTGCATGAATATGTACAAGAAAGTGTTCAAAAAATCTTGTTTGTAATTCAAAATTGTGTAAACTTGTGTGAAGAGTTATAATGGAGATTTGGAGCAAAAGAAAACGAGGTGAAGAGGCTTTGCTTTGTGATTATTGAAGCGCCGTCTCGACAAAAAACCTGAAATTGTTTATGGAAATGAAAAGTTATGCAATTCATAATTCACTATATTATTCGATATTATATTATAAGTTGTATTTTATTGGTTTCCATTTATTCTCAAGAAAGCTTGGAAGACCAAGTTGGTTGCAGTTTGTTGAGAGATATTTTGCAAGCACTTCATTATTTTCTTTCTTGTTTTGATGTTCTTAGTTGATCAAGATTGTGTATATTGGTGTGTCTTTACAATTCTTTTTGAAGTACAACTTTATATATTTTATTATGTATTAGCATCAGATGTTATGAGATATGCAATTTGAGTATCATCGAAAGATTTATTATCTATAAAGTTAATATATGATGTGTTAATAAACTTTGCATTTTTCATATATTTTCCGCTACAAAATAGAAAACAATTTGTAGAATTCCAAGTTGCCACTCAGGTCATTGAAAAGAATCAACACTTCTTAATTGCCCTGTCACATTTCAATGTAACTGATTGATGCAGCAAGTTTACAATCTAGCAAGTACTTTGTTGATACAAATGGAAAACGTTTCAGTCATTAACAATTTACAATTTATATTGACAATTTACTGAAATTCTTCAATATGAGTAAATTAACTCAATCCAAGATTAATCAATGATTTTGCAGTTTATTGGAAATTCCGTTAGAATTGACATGGATGAATTTTATTGCATAGCACATGTATATGCTAATTGAATAGAAACATGTTTATTCTAAGCTTTGCAAGAAATAGTCAAGAAATTCTTTAAAAATCAAACCTTCCATTTTTAAACCTTTAAACGGTGATTTGAAATAATGTAGCTTAATTAGTTTTTGCTTCAAAAACTGGAAATCAGAATTGAATTCCGGCAGCAAAGTCCGATAACTTTCTTTAGATATGCTGAAAGAAACTGTAATGTGTAGCTGTCGGTAAGCAGATAGCCCATTGTTATTCTTTGCGATAACGAACCTCCTCTCTTGATCATTACAACATTAACTACCTTAACAGCCCTAACAGCTTGCACAAAATTCCAGGAAGAAACTCAAAAATCCATGAATATCCAAAGCGATACAAGATAAAGACAACAAAGAAGACGATAAATTTGTCTGAATTTTCTGAAATTTAAGTTTTTTGATGTTTTAGTGAAAATTTTGGTGTTTGATTTTGTGAAGTGTTCTTCATTCATCGAATTCGTAAAACATGGTAAAACTTTTGCCAGGTAAAATAGCTTTCATAGATAATTACATTCTCAGGTTTATAAAAAAACTGATATGATGTTAATAATAACAGAAGTCCTTCTAAAATATCAGACTTCAGAATGACATAAAATGTGGCGAAGAGCTTTTAAGTTAGATCAGAGATTTGATACGTATGATGTTATGTATGTATAATTGTATACACTTTGAATGTGAAAAAATAGTTTTCTTTAAACTATAGTTTACTCGAGACTTCAAAGGAATACCAAAAAATTAAAAACCAAAGGGTGGTCAAGATTTCTTTTCAAAACTCAAGGTACTCCCCCAAGTGAAAATAATCCTGAAAAAGACTGCTAATCATACTGCTCAAACATACTTAAAAAGGTCACGAAATAACGCTGCTTTTCGAATTTTTTTACACTACTTATATACTACTTATCATATTGAAATTTCGGATGTGTCACACTGCTTTTTCAAATTTTTAGTAGAATGTTTAAGTATGTTTTGGTAGGACAATTTTGCAAAAAAGAAATTTCAAATTGCTGAAATCTTAACTTTTTAAGGTCTTTTTAAAACTTTTATTTTATTTTTTGCAATTTTTTAAGGGAAATGTTGAAATTATTGTTACGGCGTCAGCGATGCTCTTCTTGTTGATTTGGGCCGGACTCAGGATTTGAACTCGATCTTCTCGCGCGAGAAATTTGCTTGCTACCACAAAGCTGTTGAGGATTCTTATGAGAGCACTGCTTAAAACTTATATAAGCCAAAGTGCATTTTTTGAACCAATTTGGTATTATAATACTGAATTCTTGTATCAAATAGCTATTCGTGCTGAAGAATAAATAAACAATCCAAATTAGTTGATTAGAAATATGTTTTAACTTCAATTATGCTTTTATCTGAAAAATTTTAAATTAAAATCATAAGGTGTTGAAGTTTTTTTTCTAATTGTGTAAATTAAGCATATTTTATTTTGGAAACAATTTAATTAATTTTAGAATTTGCAAGTCTCATTGGTCATTTTGCGCTTTTTTGGGGAGTTTATATCTATAGAATAAATTTAACCTGTTTCGTAATATGCGAACCAACCAATTGCAAAGTTGTTATACAAACTGTTTGTAGATAATTGCACCCAAAACTGTTACAATAAAAACTTTTAATCATTTTTAATCTGCATTAACGCATTTAATACGAGCAGTTTTAATAAATCAAAATAAATGCAAGTTTTTTAAATTTTTGGATTTATGAGGAGAAAACTTTGCTTTTCTAATTTGGATGTCCTACTTTTTAAAGGATGATATTTTAAAAACAAATTTCTATCAAAACAAAAAAACTCGGAAAATCACTTTAAAATGACTAAAAAATGGTTTTTTAATTAAAAAAAGATTTTTGGATGGTGAGTGGTTAACACCCTGTAAATCTGTAATAGAGTAGTTTTTGAGTGGTAAACCTGGGTTTTTCAATCAAAGTGCTTTGATTTAACAGAAATATGAGGAGTAATGCACAATATTCCCGTAAGGCACTCTAATCTGATATTTATATTTTGTTTATAAATATTTTCGAATTTATTAAAATGTTATTGCTTCATTCTTCAGACTTTAACGATTTTTTGTTATAATAAGCCGTGGCAAAAAATAATACATACTAAAACATTCTATTAATCATTTAAATTTACAGTGTGTTGATTTATTCAAGGAAAAAAAATTCTGATACAGCGCTTTGCTTTTAATCAAGTTTCACCATTTCTTTATCACAATCTTTAGTATCAACTACACACCTAACTAGGCTCCTGCGATTAGTGATTTTAATAATCGTTTCGATTGTCGATTCGATTAGTGAAATAATCGCGATTCCGATTCGATTTCGATTACCTAAATTGAAAATATGTAGTGTATTTTTTTAAGCAATTTTTACGCTAAAACTAAGATTTTTTTTTGATGAATGATTTCTGAATTGATTTTTGGCCATATAAAAAAGATTGCACTTGAACCAAACCTTAAAACTGTGTTAGAAAGGGCCAAAAAAAGCTTACCAGTGTTTCACAGAATGTTTTTGGAAGGTCTGAAAAGTTGAATATTTTACTACTAGACAGTACATTTTTGTATTTTTTATTTTTTGAATAATTTAAGTTACAAAGTTTTCATATTGACTCAGACTGTAGACTGAAAAAAGTTCTTTCTTAATAGAAACATCTCAAATATATAAATTAAAATGATTCTAATACAGATATATGCTTTTTTGAAACTACTAAAATAATTTTAAGGTTGGTTCAATTCCAAAACACTCGGTTGTACAGTGTTTTCAACAAACAAAATTTATAATTTAGGAGAGAATGAAGTAAATAGTGGTCGCTCATAATTTTATACAAAAAATAGAGTCTTAATTGCGTTTGGCTCAGATCAAAAAATTAGCATTATGTTTGGAAAAGTGGTAATATTTAAATAATCGAAATCTTCGACTATCGATTTACTAATCGATTCGATTATCGATTATCCAAACTAATCGCGATTCGATCGATTTTCGACTAGTCGCAGGAGCCTACACCTAACTATATATTTTTATGTTCTTTGTCCCTTGAAATGAATGTTTTTGCAAAAAAAAGTACCAACTATCAAAACATTTGTACAAAAAGTACTTGAATCGACCATTTTGAGGTGAAAACAATGTTTTTGCATGAACAAAGTTTTTAAAAACTTCTAGGTGTACAAAAGGTTTTGTACTAAAATATGATTATATACTAGATGGTGATCAAAACAAAAAAAATATGAGCATTTTGATCAGGATTTACAAGTCTCAAGTTTTGAGAAAGCGATTTGTAATGATAAATAAAATTTTTACAATAATTTAAATTAACGATTTAGTCAAAACAAATTTTCTTCCCATTTGCCCATTTACCACGCTATTCTATCAAAAAAACTGAATCAAAATATTGCAAATATTAAAATTATTCATATTCAAAATTATTTTTGGTTTTCAATCTATTTTATCCATCATGCCGCGTCAAATCTACCAAAATGCTGCATTTATGACGATCAAATTGTAAATTTATATAAAAATAATTTTGTGCGGAACATACTTAAACATTCATAAAATAATTTGAAATTCTTGTATGATTTGCTAAATATCACAATTTCAGATTATTTCATAAATATTTTTGTATGTTTTAATTCTGCTTTATTCTTGTAAACATTTGTAATTGCTGTATATTATACTGAAAATTCATATGTTTAGCAGTATTTTCCAGTATATTCCAGTATGTTCAGTGTGTTTTCATAGAAAAAACATTTGGCATATTTTCACTTGGGCCCTTCATTTATTATTTTGTTAAAAATACAAAACAAAAATAACCCTTGAGAATGACACAGCAATTATTTTGTTTTAAGTTTTTTTAAGATGTTGAAAAGGATGTTGGAGAGTGTTGATTTTGCTCTAAAGTATAAACCTTACAGTTTTAAGATACAAAATAGCTCGATACAACAAAAAAATAATTATATGTTCTCAACATTTCAAGAATTTATTGTTATTTCAAGAGTTAAGGGTTTCTAGAAGACTTATGGAGGTGGTAAAGCATTTAATTTATCTAAGAAGACCGATCTTCATTATTATATAGATTTTATCTTATTCCCATTTGAACGAATGAGATCAGAATTTGTTCTAATTTAATTAACAGTTTATTCTAATGGTTTAAGATAAAGGATGGAATTTTTGTTGTTTCATGATATCAAACATTTTTTTTTTCTTTTAAATACCCAAATATTGTTAGATAAACTGAATAAACTTTCCAGGACATCAAAGGACTTGAATGATTGAATTCAAAATGAACCTACAACCCCTCTCAAAATTTTATTATTTTCCAATTGAACATATTTCTAAGAGCAGTCATATATAATATAAAATTAGAATATGAGAAAAACATAAAAATTCAAATATCTACAACTCAAACAAGAAAATCCCCATTTAGATAAAAATATTTATTCATTCTTATAAAATTTCGTGAAAAAATGGATAGATTAGTAAAATTGTAAAACATGTTATCACAATTAAACAGACATGAGGCATTTTTTAAAGACAATTTTCGTTCGTTTTCCTTAGATTCTTGAAAGTTTTTATAAACTGTAAATTTAGTTTGATAAACGTTTATCAGAAATTTCCATGCAGTATGAAAACATCAATCAAAAATCAAATAATCATTCTCAATCAACTGGTTTTCTGGAAAGTAATTTTCTTTTCCTAAATTGATATCAAAAATACAGTGTCATACAAAGTGTATCCATAATTTAAGAATTGGAATTTATAGATTTTATAACATTTAAAAATGAATCACGGAAATTTATAACTTTATGCAGATCGATCAAGTGAGCATGTTTATGTAAACTTATTGCTCAGCGTAGCATAAATAAGTATAATTAAAAATATGAATAAATAATATCATACACATCAAATTATTTTTATTGTTAATAAAGATTTGGGCTCAATAATATTTAATATTATGTGTTTAAGATCTCGCTCGTTATAATCTCAGAGGAAATCGATTCTGATTGTGATTTGTCGGATCAGACTTTTATTTAATTATTTTGGGGGCCTATTATTGTTCGAAATTGATGATATTCTCAAAATTCGAGCATATAATTAAAAATATCTATGTGGGATAATTTTATATTTTAATGACATTTGTGATCGGAAAAATTTGGATAATCTATTTTTTAATTTGATTTTATTGACAAATTTTATTGTGTAAGCGTTTTTAATACGTAAGGTTAGAGTTAATATTTATCGTTTCGTTTATTTATACTTAAAGTTCAAAAATTCAGCAGTATCTCAAATGCGTGCTAAAATTGTGCATACACAATTTGATCCATTGAATGCTGTAAAGTTTTTAATGAGCTGTTAACAAAAAAAAATGCCAGACGCACAATATAACAAAATAATGAAAATTTATGGCATTCTCCAGTTTTGCTGCTATATTTGGTAAACTATTTTGTTTCTTGATGTTGCAAAATAAAATGATTTTAGTTTCGAAGATCCAAATTTTGAAAGCGACGAAATAAATTGCACTAATACTTTATATCGAGAAAAAATGAACGCACAAGAATGTTTATTATTCGTTATTTACTATATCCCGATTAACCAGATTTTATTTTTATTCCGTTTTCTCATCAGCAATCACGAGGAAAATTGTTGAGATTCGTTGATATATGCTGCTAATAATCTTATGAACTTCACGATTCTCTGCAAAGTTCTCTCCATTTACCAAATAATAAAATAAAAAGCAAAAGTACCAACATGATATCAAAAGTTTAAATGTGTAACGTTTTAAAGAGAGACTCGGGATTTCCATTTTTTAAGTTATATAATGATTTTAAATTTTTACTGCAGTACTTCATTAATTTTATTATTCATTAGCAGTTAATTTAGAATTACTGTCTGGAACCAAGACTCACTTCTAAAGCACGTTGATTCCCTAAAAGTCTTAAACCGTTTAACGGATTTCAGGGCGGCAAATTTGAATCCAGCTTTACCAACTTGGAAACAAAAAAAAGTCCAAAAACCTGAGGAACGCAACTCAAAATTCTTGCCATATGCACAAAGAATTTATGATAAAGGCGCAAATCTATCAAACGAGCAACACCAAATTTTTATTATTTTGTTTTATGAAGTGAGAGAAATGGGACATTTACATTGACGAAAAGCACTGATATCTGCATACCGTTCTCAACGTTTCCATACAAAATAGTTTGCTTATAATCGTGGCCGTGTTAATCGGGATGTATCAGTTATTTTAAAGAAAGATCAATATAAAAAGACCGCACAGTCAATATAATTTTAATAAATAATTCGTAGATCGATCGCAGCTAGGTGATTTTAATACTTTTGAACTTTAATTTGTTATTGAAATTGTAAGTGAAACTGACATGAAATTTTTCTACAACAATTCAAAATCTTTAAGTTTTTGAGATGTGAAGAGAATTCAAAGTTTATAAACAACTTAAAGTGAAACTAGTGTCAGTTAATCAGTTTAAGTTAACATTAATTTGCTTTTGTGCAATTTACTTGCTTTCTAGAAAATGAAATTGAGAACAAATTTACATATATAAGATGAAGTACATGGAAAATTATTTTAAATTTTCAGATGTATAGTGATCTCAGTTGATCTTAGTATTAAAAAATCTAAATTTCTTTAAAATTGCGCCTTTCAATCATCGATTATCGGTTTCCCTATAAATTAAATAAATTTAACAAATCATTTTAGTCAAATACGAAGTGAAAAACGAGGATTCTGTAAGATTAATTTTAGTTTCATCATCATACAAGCATAAATAAACACACGAGACGACATTAATCTAAATAATAGTAAAATATAAGGAGCCGGCGGCTCAAACATTTGTTGCGTACTTTATCAGTCTTAAGGCCACTCTAGAATCTAAAACACGAGAAATTAAAATGAAAACATTTAAAAAATACACCGACCAGTTGAATAGGCTCGAATAACTTGAACAGTTGCATAAATCATAATTCACACAACCCATAAAAAATGGTCATTTGTTAGAAATTATAAGTCTGGCGCACATTTCGTTGCCAACTTTCCTTTGGTATACCTCACTTCTCCGTAGTCTATCCTTTTCATGTTCTTCTTTTGTCACAGTTTCTCTAAAAAACTCTCTGTTAAAAGTGAGTAAAAACCTTATTGCGAAACACATACAATTTCTATAAATATCACAACTCTCAGCAGAAGAATAAAAACTTCAAAGCATTAATTTTTCTTTAAAATTAGCGCCATTTGACAGTTTCAATTGTTATAAGAAATTTATGATGACCTTTAGAGTTTTCAGTTCTATTGGTAACTAATTTTGTGAGCGGTGTTTCTTTAAAATATTAACAATAGCTTTGAAGAGGCTTCAAGTTAGACCAAATGCTCATCATAAGTGTACAATTAACTTTAAGGTATCCTCAGAACACATGAAATTTGTGTTATATCGAAAATGTTGGCTATTTGAAGAAATTGTTAAAAGATGTAGAATAAACCCGGTGTCGTTTCAAAATCAGAATTTATGGAAGAAATAAATTATGATTTTGGATACGCTATGCTTGCTGTTCTGCATGACATAATTGGGTTCATAAAGGTTGAAAATGTTTAGAAGCCCAAATTGTGCTAACGAAAGGATACTCTTTGTTGCTTTGCTCTTCAGCTTTCAAATGTTTAATCATAAAGTGCAGTGTTCTAGAATCTTTCAAGAGCCTAAATAACTTAATGTAATGCAGTAGTTTCATAATTAAGTCATAAATTAGAAAAGTAAAATTCGGTTTCTCAATGTCTAAGGGCAGGGATGATGTAATGATGGAAGAAATAAAATAAATGATAATGAGAAAACTGTTGCGAGACGAGAAAATTCTGTAACATTCAGATTTTTTTCACAGAACTAACACACAATCCAACAACTGAAAAATCAGGGAAATCTGTAAAATATTTGAATCATTAAACTTTATTAATGAGTTCATTAATTTAATTTTTGTCTTGGAAAAATTTTAGTTTTTTTGGTTTTAATTATTTCCGTTTATTTTTAGCGTTGAGACTGTTATCAGACAGTTCGTATCCGCTGCAGCGAAGTATTCTGGAGCATGGAAGTTTCGGCATGTGGCCAAAGCTCTTCAACACAGCACTCAAGGCCAAGATCACGGCTAATGCAACGTGTGGAGAGCTGGCGATTCACAGTTATTGCAAGATGTCAGATATTTACATGCTTAAGTGAGTTTTTTGCATTTATGTTGAATTTATAGGAAACAAACCTATATTAATAGAGTGATTTAGATTATTAATAGAATCTCTAATTGATTTATTTTTTGTATTAAATACTATATTTTTTCCCATTTTTTCAACAGGGAACTATCGCAATGTGGCATTTGCAACTCAAACGACCCAAACTACCGGCATCCCATTACAAACGTCATCGAAAGAGACACTCACTCTTGGTGGCAATCACCAGCTCTTTCCGAAGGCAAACAATATGAATATGTGACAATTGACATGGACTTAGGACAGGTTAGTTTCCAAAAGTTTATTCAAGGACTTTCTTACTGTTATGCTTGAAATTTGGAACACCAGATTCTAAAATAATTCAACAGAATTTTGATTGTGGTTGTTATATACGAAATACTCAAGAAAAGTCTCTTATTCTAAAAATAAATCCAAAAATTATTTTCATCTGAGTCAGACACTCTAATTTTTTTAAACATTTACGTATAAATATAACTCGTGCAATTGCTTGAAGAAAAAACTCAGGGAAATTAAAGAATAACAGAAGAAAGTATGTTTGTTATATTTACTTCTCCGCAAAATTAAGAGAAGTATTGTTTTCGTCCCAGCATTTTCAGGGTTTTTTGACCTTATCTGATTTTTCCTGACTTCCCTGTACACAAATCTCAAAAATATCTCATTTTTTTTTTGTCCGTATTGAGTTGAACAAAATTCCTGTAAAAAAAAATCGGGAAAATATTGAACCCCCGACCCGTGAAATGCGAAAAACTAAGGGCCGTGTGCCTGGTGGTTTGGTGGTTCGGTGGGGTTACTGTAAACGATCGATCTGAACTTCCACCGGACCGATTCCAAATTTTTTGATGCCAATCGACTTTGTATCTATTCCCATCGTGCACCTGATATTTTTGGTGATGATGACTCCACCGGTTAGGTCACCAGAACCACTTCCGTGACGCAAAGTCGGGGTTTTCATACAAAAAAAAACTTTTATTTTGAAAAACTCGAAATACAGCTGTGGTCTTTTGAGAAAAAATGTTTGAGATGATAAATTAAGTCAGGAAGTGCATCGATTTTTGGTCCATTACCAGCTAGGAGTCATCTGGGGGTCATCTGGTGGTACCAGACAACTTTTTTTTGAAAAAGTATTAGAATCTCATGATTCGTCCAGAAAATAAGAAAAATCAAGTTTTTGGAGTATCAGTCTGGTAGCGCTTACTCTCAGCTCCAGAACTCGAGAACGACTAGAGATAGCACTTTGGTCTATTCAGAAAAAAATGCTTGAGATGACATGTCCAATCAAGAATTGCATTGATGTTTGGTCCACTATCTGCTGGAAGCCATCTGGTGGTATAAGACAATTTTTTTTAGAAAAGTCCTAGAATCTCAGCTTGGTACCGCTTACTCTCAGCTCCAAAACTCAATATCTTTTTTGAAACAATTTTTATTGAAAACACCATTCTATGCTAGCGGAGAAGTCCTGCTCAGCTCACAAGCTGCACAACTAGTTATAGTAGAAACGATAACGACATCTATTAAGTTTATAATTATAAAATAACATCGTAATTTGATTGTTTATATAAATTTTATCAATTCGGCGGTAGACTTCTCGTACCAATTCGAAAAATGATCTGGAATTGAATCAAAATTAGTAAAATCAATGAGATAATCTAGGATACACTATGAATTTTATAAATTCAACTGGTTGAAAAAGAACTTGAATACATTACGAACTAAAAAGTTCATAGGTGTGAAGCGACGACGAAACATTTCTTGGAAAAATGTAAAAATAAGGAGCACTTGATTTCTTGTTGAGGATTATTTCATGTTAAATAATCTTCAAGTATGTTTTAGTAAAAATTGTTGAAGAATATTATGAACAGAGAAATTAATTGACGGACCATTCGTTACACTTCTGGAAGTCTTGAAATATTTTCGGAAATGCTTTGAAAACGTTACAAGACTCAATCAAACATACCATGTGTTTTTTGTCTACATTGTAAAGATGATGGTGACGGGACGTAAACTTTTCAATGGAGATTGTTTATTTGAATTTGGTGTTTTTATGTTCAATGTCTACTTCAGCATTTTAAAATTAAGTTAAGACTTCCATTATTAATTCATTTTTATCACAACTTTAAAGTACATACAATCAAACTATTCAAACAATAATTCGAAAAAAAGAAATTGGAGACTCTTAAATATTGTGCGAAAACACACTTCCGCAAATTTGATTCAAAGTAAAATTTAGTTTTGAAAAACGCATAAAAAGAAAACACATAATTGAATAAACCGTCATTTCCAACCCTTTGACATGTCACTCAGTTTGATTGTTTCCACTGTATTTCTCCGCAAAAATCATATAAACTAGCAGCAACATAAATTATGAGTTGATCATAATTGAATTATTTTTTCATAGTTCACTACTTTTGTACATATTAGGTATTAACAAGGAAGTTTCATCAAGTTGCTTCAAAAAGTATTAAAATCATTGAATGAGAATTTTTCTAATGCTCCAAACTTTGGCTTCGCTTTCATAAAAAAAATCTGATAATAAAAAATCTATTAATAAAATAATGTGATTGTAAGGTGTATCCAAATCTTCGAACACAAAATTTTCTTAGTTTTATTGACGCAAGAAAATGTTTTCTTGTTTTAGAATCTTCAAACTTCTTTCAAACGTTTTAAATTACATTAAACGAGACTTTTATTTATTGTATTCCTTGTAGTTTTTTGTATAAATACAACATTTTAATATTTCCAATAAATTGTCCCAGCTTGTTCACACTCAACGAGCTTGATGCTCTTTGAAGTATTTGATGTTTAATATTGTTAAAATAGCCGCATTCTTGAAAAACTCATTGATTTCAATGAAGAAACCATATAAATTGTCCGATTTCAACAGTTTTGAACAATTTTTAACATTTTCTAACACTTCATGTGGCTGCACAACATACTAATTTTGAGAAAGAATTTAAGAAATTTGAATAATTTCTATATAAGAGAGATCTATGCTCGATCACGACGCGGCGACCATTAAAATCTCGATGAATTTAGTTTTTCAATTTACACGAATTAATGAAAGATATTACAAGTCTTTAAAAATTTAAATTTCTAGAATTGTTTTCCAGAACATATTCGAAATATCGTTTTTGGACTCAGACAGTTTTTTGGGTGTCACAATCTATAAAATTTGTATGAATATATGAAATTTGTTTGCAGAATTAAATTCGAAAAGATTTTCTTTCTCACATTTAGAATACTGCACTTCCGAATATTATGAAATACACATTACACACATATTAAAAACCAACGTTAAAAATCACAAACTCATTCATTAATTTTTTCAAACTTCTTTTGTGAATGACAAATTTGTTTTTAACGTCTCTTGACGACATCAGACGGAATTCTTTTCAAATTTGTTAATCTCGTGTATAATAAATTCTAGACTCAAGAGTTTTAGGAGCATTAAAATTATTCTCGCTCTGAAAATAGACTGTTTTAATAAGTTCATGAATTTTGAATAGGAATGAATGCAAAATATTATTTATTCAATTTTATATGCATGAATGAGGATTGTGGTCTAGAAAGTGTATCTGTAAAATATGTATATTTTCTTAAACAAACTTTTTTTGTTATGATTTATTCAGTTTTCCGAAAATTCTTGGTTCCACATTCAATTCAATTACTTTTATTCTTTTTATGTTTCAAGCTTCTTCATCATCAATCTTGAGCACTTCAATATTATCAATCAAACATCAATCAAACATTATTCAAATTAGTTTATGATCCAATATACAAATTGATGAATGTTGTTCTAGAAAACTCCAAGATATCGGACTTTGAAACTGTAATCGTCCTTTCGAGTTCTTCACAAATTACCAAACAACTTGATGGACTTTTGAGCTTCTTAATGAGAATATGTCTTGAGAAATAAGATCAAGTTCATAAATCTTTCAAAAATGCTGTTTAGATGCATTTTCAGAATTCTTCAATTAATCATAAAAATGTTTGAGAAACTCAAAATAAGATTTGATATGTTATGGCATTAAAAGATCATTAAGAAAACATTTGCAGTCAATTTGCACTTAATATCTTTTTATTGCTTTGTTTAATTGAATTCTGGCACGGGATGCATCCATACATTGAAATTAAAAAAATTCAATTTGAAATTTATGCAAGATTTCAAAAATACTTTTCACTTCATGTAGAAATTTTTGATATTAATGTTTTGAAGACTTCATTTTCATATTTCATTGATAATTATATATAAAATAAATGTTTATTTTTAATAGCTTGGCAAGGATCTTCAAATTACAGACTTAATTAATAAAACTACAAATTGACTAAAAACTTGTCAAACTCACTCGTCATCTTTAACTTGTTGAAAACATTCCCGCATTCTCAAGACTTTAGTCAAGATAAACTGTAAACTTGCATCGTAAATACCACTTCTGATTAAATAGCTCGCACAGCAAAAATCCGCTTTTAATTTTTAATCCATAATTGAGCAAGAAAAAAAGAAGAAAACTAAAAGTATAGAGAAAAGTAAGATGCTGCTGGTATATTCATCTTGAAAGAATTAAATCACTTCACCATTGAAGTAACATGTTGAAGCATAATACTTTAGAATACCTTACATGCTGTGGTATATCGTTTTTCATTTCTTCATATAAACATTTGATTTTCTGTATTATTTCATATTTTTCCATGTACTTTTTTGTATATTTCTTTATTTTGTTCAGAAGAATTTATATAAAAAGACAAGAAGTACTTGTTGAAAATATCTATACCAAATATGATGAATTGTTTAGTGAAGTTAAGTGAAGAATATTTTTTAACAAAACGCAAGAATGTTTAGGATGGTCTGATTTGATTGACTACAGTGAAATTAATTTTGATGTTTGCAAAATTGTAAATAACACATGAAATTTATGTACACTCTTATTTAGGAAAACTGAAAAACTAATATTTATGGAGAATTTTTCTCTTATGGCAACCCGCATAGGAGTTGCAGGCAATTTAGTCAGCCGCGAGTAAATAAAAACAGAAGACTTGGTGGTTTCTTTCAGTTGCTTCTTAATTTTTTATAAACAAACTCTCTGCCCAAATATCTGTTAAGTTGAAGAATCATTTGTAAATATTTGTTAATAATAACAATTTCTTCTTCGGTTTCGGGCAAACACATACTGAATTTTTAAAGAAGTTTAAAAGCCAAAATTAAGTGAAGAATATGATAGAATTTACGTTTAAACAATTATTGTTATGGAGATGCGGTGCAACATGCTGGGAGGGTTATTGAATTTGTTTAATAATAGTATTATTGATTTTCCGTTAGATATTTAAAATTTCATGCTAAGGTTTCATTCGGTTTTCCAATACTGAATTAGTTTTTGCGGTTTATGTGTTTTTGAAGATGTACGAAGGAACTCTTAAAGTTTCAACCTACATTAAGATCAAAATATAAGTATAACAAGCAAACTGTCCATGTTGTCCAGACACTCATATTTAAACAAATTTCCCTTACATTTTTCTAAACTTTTCCGTCTTATTTCTCAGAAAAAAATAATAACAATCACAACTGTTAAACAAAGGCACAAAGGTACAAAAAAAACATAAAAGTATAAAATAGAACAAACGAAAGCCAATAAGGAAATGCTCATTTCTTATCAAATTATGTATTTTCTATTCCGTAGAAATTTTCATCATTAAAACCGCATAAAAATATTGTAAAGAGCTGGGATGTAAATCACATATTTGATCGCATGAATTATGTATGCCAGCGATGATGCACACAGAGCACAATCATAAAAAGCCATTTAGAGCTTGCTGCTTTGGCTGCTATTTACTTTGGCTTGGAGTAAAGGCAAACAGATAAACCTTAAACAGTGAATTACTGTGGCAAAAAACGCACCAGATCTCACTTCATGGGAATTTCTCGAATAAGTTTTGGAGAATAAAAAAAAACATTTTATACAAATACCCTCTATTACCCTCTATTACCTAATACCCTCTGTTACCCTCTATTATTAAGAACAAAAAAATCATTTTAAAAATAAAAACTCGGAGTAAAACGTAGAAAATTATTATTTCTTCAATCACCTTTTAAACTTTTAAAATGTGCAGTTTTGTCGTTTTATTTTTGGACTTTTAATTTAATTAATTTAATT
This sequence comes from Parochlus steinenii, assembly GCA_038502155.1. Taxonomy (NCBI): domain Eukaryota; kingdom Metazoa; phylum Arthropoda; class Insecta; order Diptera; family Chironomidae; genus Parochlus; species Parochlus steinenii. The sequence goes on along the minus strand of JAXCIN010000048.1, from coordinate 3,147,277 downwards.
TGAATTTTATTAAGTTTTTCAGCAACTAGGCTATTAAAACTTGCACAATAACATAAACAATTTTTTTAAAAACAAAATGAATTCAAACAATAATTATTTTTTAACAGAAAAGGGAATGAAGCAATCAATAAATCAGTGGAATTTCAACAATGTTTAAATTTTATACATCAAATCAGTATTAGCAATAAATTTCATTAAATCATTGACTTTGTTATCATTGTTAACTAATGAACCAGGAAAACTTATGTTGTACTTTGACCTTTCAGATTCATATTTTATACAGTCAGAAAGTAAATGTTTTACAGTAATTGTCACATTACATAAAGGACATAAAGGAGGATCAGATCTATCAAACAAATATTGATGAGTCAATCTAGTATGACCTATCCTAAGACGAGTCAACAAAATAGACTCTCTCCTACTAAGATTTTTTGTGGACCAAAAATCAATATCTTTCTTTATTTCCCATAATTTATTATCCTTTAACAATTTCCACTGACTATTCCATAAAAACCTAATCTCTTTTTTTGATCTTATTCTTATGAGCCTCAGTCAACAAAGAATAGCCATCATCTACTTCTTTACTCAACGCTTCTTTTGCTAAATAATCAGCTTTTTCATTTCCGAAAAATCCCAACATGTGAAGGAACCCAACCCAGAACAATATCAAACTTTTTAATTTGCAGACCATAAACTAGATTTTTAATCTCCATAACTAGATTATCTCTACTTCTAACATTTTCCAGAGCTTTTAAAGAACTTAAAGAGTCTGACAAAATAATTACTTTCATAATTTTTTGTGCTGAAACAATTTTCAGAGCCTCTCTAATCGCTAAAAGCTCACTAGAAAATACAGAGGATCCATCAGGAAGTCTAACTTGAATAGAAATACCATCTCCAAAAACTCCAAAACCACTACAATAATCATCCTTTGATCCATCAGTAAATATTTGAGAATGATTAGGAAATTCAGCTACCAACTTATTAAACAAGGATTTGTAAACTAGACTACTAATCATCTCTTTTTTAGCTATATTTACATCATACCTAATATTTAATTCAAAATTTTTCCACGGTGGAATAAGATCTTGAGTCAAAAGATCAATTTTAGAAGCTGTAATATTGAATCTATTAAATAATAATTGAACTCGTTTATAAAATGGTTTTGTATTTGTTAACAAAAACCTTAATCCCGTATTAGAAACAATATTTTGATAAAGTGGATGATTTACTTTGGACTTTTATGTTTTGGATATTTGCGCAAAAATAATTGCACAGAAGCTGGCTCAACAAATCAGACTAAAAATATTCAAGCACCTTCTAAGTACTTTTCACAAAGTACAAACTGCATTCAGGCTGGTTAAAAATTGTAAATCTGAGCTGCAGTTAAGCAGTTAAAAATAAAGAAACATGTACAATAGTTGTGACTGGGAGATTTTGCATACATACTTTACATTTTAGCAATTTACAATTTTACATGAACTTACCATAAAATGTACCTAAATGGACTTAAATGGAGCTCACTATCACGACACTTGCATTTTATTGCTCGGTTTGAAAGAGATTGTGCATAAATTGCCGACAATTTAAAGAAAAATAATTTTAAACTATTATTGGTCAACCAGCAATTTGATCATGTGAATGGCTTTGATTGAAAATCAAAGTACCTGATTAATCAGGTATGAACAAAAAAAAGCGGCCTATTAAAAAAGTTTAATTCATTTTTGTGATCATCCATCTAAGAAAATAACATCAATTTTCATTTTTACTTCTCCACAAAACGGAGAAGTATTGATTTTGGGATAGCATTTTAAAGGTTTTTCAACAATATTTAAGTTACAATGTTTAATTTAACTCTTCGTAAAAAAATCCGCGAAAATCAATGCCCAAAATACATTGGATAGACCCGTTAAAATCCAGACTTGAAAAAAATTGTGAGCGAGGGACTCCCATTTTGCTTCCTCTTTCTAAAACCTAATATCCCCCTAAAACAAAATGGGGAGCCCGTCTCTCCATTTTCCTCCATTCTAGTTCCTAAAATAAGAATCTTCCACATGAAACAAGATACACTGGATGGAACCACCAAACTCCCCCCTAAAAAAAAAATTGGTGAGCACCCTTCCAAATTTGGCTCCAAAAAAAAATAATAATATAAAATTGATTTTTCATTCTAAAAAATCAGTATCTCAATATTTTCAACAATGACTCATTTCTTACATATTGCGGACTTTGATGATGCAACTATGATAGTATTTGATACTTGCAGATCAAACATGTTCCCTGACTTCCATGAACATTAAGAATCTGTTTTAAATGAATTTTTAATTTTACATACAATTTTTGCCATCATTAAAACGCTCCAGCCAGACGATTGTCTTGCACGGCTCCATTTTTGGATTTTCCAATGTTATGCCCTGAAAATTCTCTTTCCCATGATGTCCAATTACCAGTTAATGTTTGGTTATGCGTTGTGTAATGTCACAACTCAAATCATAAGTAAGAAACGGGAAATATGTGATTTGATGCAACTGAAAAGAGTCTAGGCAAAGGGAAATCATAAATAAATGTACACTCGTCTTGTACTTGAGTAATATCAGTGATTTATCAATTAGAATGGGATGCATGCGTATGAGGAGCTTAATAAAATCTAAATCTGTTTTTTTTGGTTTAAACCTTGAGCACCTTTGCAGGTTTCGTAACATAAACTCTTGATTTTCCAGACTTTCTTCGATTCATCCATTACAACCAATTAAAAAGGCCAAAAGACGTTTCCAGTTTTTGAGCAAAAGTTTAAGCAATGCAAAGAATTTCTGCATCTCAGCACATTTATGGAAAATGAAAACAATGGCTTGGGCAAGCTTATGGAATGACAGCGCTACAGCAAGACAAAATATGTCTTCAAAGTAATCGATCGACAACATGTAACCCAAATACGGCACAAGTGAATTTCTTTTGAATCTTGATTTGGCATCAAGAAATGTTTCTTATTAATTTCTTAGTGTATACGCTCAAAACGGCACACAGAATCAATTTAAATGTTTTATAATGCGCAGCCAGGCAGCTAAAAGTCATTAAAAACGTCTTCGCCAGAAAAGCTTTGGAATGAAAACGACAACGGTTTTGTTGGGTTTATCTGAAAGTTTGCGCATAACAATGATATTCAATTAAATTTGACAAAGTAACAAATTTTCTAAGAAAAGAACAATATCTATCTAAATGATAAACCACAAGGATGGAATCGCAAAAGAAACCACAGGAACATTTATTGATTATATGCGCTTTGTGGACTGGTGAGGTTCATTTTTATTGAGGTCTGAATGTCGTAAAGTCGGTTTGGATGGATATTATATTAAGTTTTATTGAATACAGATTTTCATGGTGAAAACATTATTTGGATTTATCTAGCTTTAAAGATTCAACCACCACCCAAAAGAAGTCCGCAAGCACTTCTACTGAAAGCCAATCAAAAAGTCGCATCAGCATGAAAGCAAATTGTTTTCTAACAATTCAAACTTAAATATCAGAAAAAACCTTAGATCTCCTATCAATTAAGGCTCGTTACAATTGTTAAAACAACTACAAAAGAACAAAAGATCAACTGCAAGACCAGGAATAGACGCTTGTAAACAGAACCAGATTTATAGCATTCCATTAATCTGTTGTTGATTTGCCTAAATGTGAAAATTAAGTAAATATTTGAAATACTTTGCTACACTATAAGATGCAAGAGATGCTCTTTCGTGCGCGATTCATTATAATCTAAACATAATTTATGGCTTTGTTGAAAAAATTGCCTTAAATAATTTTCAAAAGTATAGATACTTTTATGTAGCACGTGCGGATAATAGAAAAATATATAAACAAGTATTTTAGACTGACATTATATGTTTTCTTGAGTCTTTGTGTTTTCGCACCAATCTTTTAGTTTTAACTCAAGTTCAAGGAACTCAAAAGTCTTAACAATCTTTAATTGATTCCTACATTTTACTAAATTAACCCACAAACAATTCAAAACCTTCTCATGATACACTAAAACGATATAAAGTGCTTTGCATGAAAAGCAAAGAAACACTCAGATCACTAATAAAATATGAATAAATTATTTGATATTCGCTTCGCTTGAATGCACTCTCTTCTTCTGGTAGATATTTTTGTTCGATATCAATTAATACGGATCAACTTTGTATCAATTATGACTTATATTTTGAATTTTTCTATAATCTGACTGCATATTGACGGACTGAGACGTATGGATAATTTACAGTTAATCTTAAAGCGATATAAGACCACACGCGGTTAATTGGGCAATTTTTTCAGGAGCTACCTATATATTTATTTTAATATGGTACGAGTTATTATTATTAAGTTTAGTTATTATGGTAATATATTTATTCAAGCTTCGAGGAGATTTAAGTTTTTGATGGCAATATCCTTAAAATAAAATGTTTTTAAAAACTTGTAATCTTATCGTCACACCTCTATTTCAAGTGCAAGCAGATCACGATCCAATTAATTTGAAAAGACTGTTTTCTCGCATCAATTAATTCTTTCCGCCAAATTGCACAAACTGTAGCTTCTTAGAGAAATTAGATAAATTGCAGATAAAAATCCAATTTGCAATAGAAAACTACGCCGACAAATTACCCGCCGAGAAATCGGAAAAGTCTGTTAATCTACAATTAAAAGATTCGCAGATTTATTTGCTAGAGAAACATAAAAAAGAAACATAAAAAATCCATTGTGAGAACACGGAGTAAACATGAGATTATAGACACTGCCAACAAGCAAAATCTGTGTGCGGTTCTATAATTAAATCTAATAGATGTGCTAGTGCAACTTTGCAATTTTCTTGAGTAATTGGTTCTATTCCTTTGTTTGCACATCTGTGTCTTTGGATTGGCGTCTTTGGTGAGAAAGATACATATTTAATATTTTTCTCGTGAAGAGCTTTTTTACGAGAAGAGGCCAAATTTTGTTTGAAAATGACTTGTTCTATATTTTTAAAAGTAGCCAGAAGTAATGATTCATCTGCTTTTCTAGGAACTTGTGCTGCAATCGTAAACATTCAACTTAACTTTTTCAATGATATTCCATTTTCATCGTTCGAGTGTTTAAAAGAAAACTTTGGGTTTGGTAAATAAAAGATCAGTCGATTTTTTGGTTTGATTTATTTGTTAAAAGCGAGTTTGCAGAGAATTTTAAAACTATGTTTAAACTATTTTCTCTTGTTCATTTATTTTCGAGAATCTTCACATCTTTTATAAGAACTTTGAATTATCTTAAAGATTAATAGAACTTAATATTTGGGTAGCAAAAAATGTTTATGAAATAATGTCAGACTAGTTTTTGGTGGAAATGTTTTAAATATACTTTAAAGTCATAAGAAATATTTGACATAAAATATATTATAAATTCTCCGATTTCTCCCAAATAAAGAAATTTATACATTTTTTAACCACTCAAGATAATTTCTTTTAGTGAGATAATACACAAAGTACAATTTGAAAACCACAAATTACCCATAACCTTCAAAAACCCACTAAACGACTCAATTAACTTTCATAACGAACGTGCTCGTGAATAATTTCGAATGGTTAGAATTTAAAATAATATTTTCGTCTTGAGTTGAGACTGAACGTCTTGTTCACAATTTAAAAAAACATAAAAGATGATAAAAGTATAGAATAAAAGGTTGCTTACATATTTTTCATAAAGAAACTTAGGCTCTAAGATTCCTTTCAAGATCGCAGCATAAAACTCATTCAGTAGCTGGAATCAATTAAATACCATAAAGGTCAATATTAATTGTCAATATTTCAGATTATAATTAAAGATAGTTGGAAAAAGAATCGTTGAGCTTTTTTTATGAAAAGATTGAAGAATTCCAGCAAAACACACGGAGCTATAACTGTATAAAATCTGCTCCATAATAAAGTAATTTGCAAGATTTCAGCTGAAAAAATCATTAATTTTGTGACCCGCCCTTTCCGGCAACAAATTTTGCAGATGCGAGCTGACGATTGTGAGAAGTTTGGCTTTATATTGCAAAAATAAATGGATATCAAACATTTTTTGAATTACAGCCACAAAATATTTCATTTTATCAAAAATCAAGAAATATACCTTTTATTGCACTAATAAGTATCTATTGATTACATTTATATCTTAATCCTCAAAATCCCACCAATAATATATTTGAACTGAACTACCAAGCAAAAAAAATAAATAATGCAATCAAAACCATCCAAATATTTATGACTTGCTTAAAAATAAATAAAATTCAGCTTCAAAATTTTTTGAGGCATACAGACTGTGAGAATATGTTTTAAAAATATAAATTGCATTTTAAATGCAGTTGAAATGCTTAATCAGCTTACGATTGCAAACTTTATGATAATATTTAAGATTTTAACAAATTGAATAATAATCAACGAAAATTTTAATTGAATTTTGGTTGTAAGTCATTTAGTTTAATTCTCTTATTTTGGTTGATGATTTTTGAGGCATTTAAGTATGAGATCTGGATAATTTATTTGATGATGATTCTACGTAATTCTTATGTTTATAATAAGCGCTACCAAAAAAATGCCAACAACCTGCACTTTGGTCTTTGATGAAGACTTTGCTCTGCAAACACCTCCAACTAATAAAAAATATTTTCTAAGGTATTTTAATTTTCTTATCATTCCTATCATAAAACAAAAATTCCTAATTTTATCTTAATTCTATAGAAATTCCTGAGAACTTTCTCGTTATCTTATAATGAAAGATGTTTTTATGTTATAATATTTGTTTTGGCCACTTTTCTGGAAAAATTGTATGTTCTTAAACTTTCGTATTTGAACAAGTGTGATTAAAAATCATTATTGTGCTTATAATTTATTAAACTTAAAGAGTGATTGAAGTATTTGACATTTTGCATAATTCTAAAAGTATTTAGAACACACTTTTTTTCATTACAGATATATGAGCTGTCCTCCTTTAAAATAAAAGCAGCCGAAACAGCAACTCCTGCCACCTGGATCCTAGAAAAATCCTTGGATGGAAAAATATTTGAGCCTTGGCAATATTTTGCAGTGGATGATACAGAATGTCTGAGCCGTTTCAACTTGACAGGCCAAAATGCAAATTACATCTTCAAAAACGACAATGAGGTGATTTGTAGTACTGCTTATCCAGAATCAACTCGTCTGAAGTTTGGAGATATTAAAGTGCATCTTTCTGATGGAAGGCCAAGTGCGAATTCATCTATTTCCGTGGAGCTGTTGAATTTTGTATTGGCAAGACATATTCGTGTTAAATTGCAAGGTAAATAATTATTTATTAAAGTATTATTATTTTTTTCATTTTCAAAAGAACGTTCAAATTTCAAAATGAAATAAACCCTACAAATGAACAATATAAATGTTGTCCCTTAAAGTTATGCAATATTTAGATTTCAAAATTTATTTTTTTAATTATCCCGTTTGATGTAAAATTTAATAATACGTATGATCTATGTTTTATAATCATTGAAGGACTATACGCTGAACTTCCAAACACTGATAAACAGCTGAAATGGGAACCAGAAGAGGCAGATTTACTCAAACGAAGTTATTATTCCATTCAGTCCATTATTGCTTTCGGACGTTGTCATTGTTCTGGTCATGCAGCAAAATGCAAACCCACGGATGTTGAGAAAGATGATAATGTAAGTTTTATCCAGAAACTTTAAATAAAATTTAATATCTTTCAATCAACGAATATTTCAGCTTCCTCAATGCGAATGTTTGCACAACACTTGTGGAAAGAATTGTGATAGTTGCTGTCCGATGTTTAACCAAAGATTGTTTCGTCCTGGAACTATTTTGAGGGAAAACCGTTGCGAAAAATGTGAGGTGAGTAAAAACATAAATGATGATGATTTTTACAATATCTCCATGACTTGCTTTTCTATTTTGATTTTAGTGCCATGGACACGCTGTAAAATGCAAATACAGTTCTGAAGTTGACCAAAAGAACTTAAGCATGAATGCTCGAGGAAAAATGATGGGAGGTGGAGTTTGTGTGGAATGTCAAAAATTCACGGACGGTCTTAATTGTGAAAAATGCTTACCAAACTATTTCCGTCCATTTGATCGAGCAATTGATTCTGAGACTCCTTGTGTTCCTTGTGAGTGTGATCCTCTCGGCTCGTTAGGACCTTGTTTGAACTTTGGAGGAGAATGTGTTTGCAAAGAAGGATTCACCGGAAAGAAGTGTTCAGAATGTGCGGTCGGTTATCGAGGTGATAATTGCATTAAATGTTCTTGTGACATTAGAGGGACCATGACAGGAGGAGAGTGCGAAGCACATTGTCAGTGCAAAGTAGGTTTTGCATATAATTTGTAGTAAAAGTATAATTTTTTTAATTTTAATTTTGTAGCTCCATGTTGAAGGAGATCGCTGTGATCGCTGCATTCCTGGATACTTTTCTTTAAACAGAGAAAACCAGGAAGGTTGTTCCAAATGTTATTGCTCTGGAGTCAGTACATCTTGCCAGAGTAGTCAGGTTTCAAGAAATATTGTAAGACAAACTTTTTTAAATTCACAATCAAAAACTAAAATTTCTAATATAAAATATTTTCTATTGAAGATCGAAACCCTGGAAAATTGGTCAGTAACTGATATCTCAAAAACACAAATTGCATACCCTACTAGAGACAACAAATCTTCAAATATGGTTTTTGGAATGTACGAACTAGGAGATATCGAAGCAGTTTATTGGTCAGCCCCTGAAATATACTTGGGAAACCATCTGAATAGTTATGGCTCGCATTTCATCTTCAATATGGAGTGGATTATCGTTCGAGGTGACACGAGTGGAAAACAAACTGCTGGACCAAACTTTATTTTAATCGGAAATAATGGTTTGAAAATTGCATTTGGAGATGGAACTTTTAAAGAATCAAATGCGACTGTTAATGTCAGGTTAACTGAGGAGGGATGGTATCATGTTCCAAGAACTGTCAAGGATATTGTGACGAGATTAAGAAGGACTGAGTATAGAGGGGATCCTGTCACTAGAATTCAATTTATGTCTGTGATAAGTGACATTGAAAGTGTTCTGTTGAGAGGAACTTATCATACAGATCAGGTTGAAGTCATCTTAAAAAGAGCTTCTTTGCATACTGGAAGTTTAGACAAGCAAAGCGAAGATTTATTCAATTATGTGGAGAAGTGTGAATGTCCTGTTGGATACTCAGGACACTCATGTGAAACTTGCACTTTTGGGCACATCAGAGTTTATGAGAATTCCACATCCCACGAGAAGGTTACAAAATGCATTAAATGTGCTTGCAATGGACATGCTTTGAACTGTGATCTTGAAAGTGGTGATTGCGGAGAATGCATCCACAATACATTTGGTGAAAGGTAATATAGCATATTAAAGCATTTTCAAATTAACTGACATTTCATATAATAATTTATATAGGTGCGAGAAATGCAAACCTGGGTTCTATGGAATTGCAACCATTGGTCGAGATGATGACTGCAAGAGATGTGGATGTCCTTTAACAACTCTTTCCAATAACTTCAGTCCATCTTGCAAGTTTAATGAACAAAGAATCTACAGTAATTCTTCCCATTATGAATACATTTGTACAAATTGTGCTGAAGGCCACATCGGGGGTAACTGTGAGTTTTGCGATGATGGATATTACGGGCTTCCAACAGTTCTTGGCTCGAAGTGCAAAGCATGTAATTGCAATGGAGACCCTTGTGATTCAGTGACTGGAAAATGCATCAAGTGTGAGGGAAACACCGAAGGATGGCGCTGCGAACGCTGCAAGGTTGGATATTATGGGGATCCCTCGGTTGGTTGTGATATGTGTGAGTGCGACGATTCAGGAGCCATCAATAATTTGTGTGATGTGGTGACAGGGAAGTGTAATTGTAAAAATAACTACCGAGGGGATCAGTGTGAGGAGTGTGAGGTAAGATATTTTAAAATTAATTAAAAATATTTTTGACTAAATATTAAAATTTATAATTACAGGCCGGCTTCGCAAACCTTTCTTTAGAATGTGCTACATGCGACTGCCACCACAACGGCTCAGAAAGTGCTATTTGTGATCCAGAAAATGGACAGTGTTTGTGCAAACTAAACGTAGAAGGTTTGAAGTGTGACACTTGCGAAGAGTTCTATTTTGGTTTAACTGCGGAAGGATGTGATGGTGAGTTTTTAATTAAATATAATTATATCAGTTTTAAAATTGGCGTGAAAAGAGAATCATGGGGAAGTAATTTCCTCTAGTATTATGCTAGACAGTGTGAAATGAAGTGTGTGGTCTAGATTTATGACAAGTCTGAGAAAATTCAAATAGTTTTTAATGCAAATACCTTTCTTCGACTTAATTCTTCTGCTTTCCTTAGTTTTTCTTACGACTTCTCCAATAAAATATCAAAGACTTCTGAAATATTCAGCAAAAACTATTTCACACATTTCTTTACCAATTAAAATCAAAAGATGAAAGTTTCTTTAATTAAATGAGATTTTATACACTTCTGAAATTTCTTGGATTTTCTAAGTTTTTTATATTTTCTACCAATTAGATATGTGCAAGTATTTAAGTCACGTTGCAGTTCAAAGTAATAATGACAAAACATGTAAAAGTAGTTGAAATAGCGAGACATATTTTGTGCTACGCAAGATTGGAGAAATAATTTGTCAAATTGCGGAAATAATATAATTCTCAGCTTTATAATTGCTTACAGTTATACAGTAGCTTCAAGCAGATCTCAGTTTTCTGTATGGTTTTAAGTATGGTCTAATAAAAAGTTATGAATGCGTCTGCTTTGCAATTTTTAATTGTTTCTTTTAATAATAAAATTATTATTCTTTAGTGCTGAGTTTGAAAAATGTTTCACTTCTTGGTTTTTACAATGTTTTTTGTTACTAAGATTTTCTAAATCAATAGGTAACATCAGTTTAACAGCAATTTCATAAATAGTGTTAATACCCCAATCGAGAAAATAAATATTTCTACTTGCCATTTAAACATTTTCTACTTACAAATAATAAGAATACCCAATAAAAATCACAAGCCTTGAAAAAAATGGCAATTAACAATTTTAACCGCATAATCGTAAACTATCTGAATTCATCGCTAGCTGAAAAACTCGATGCATCGGAGAGTTCCATTAAAAGTTCACCATAGCCAAACACATTAATTTAATAATTTCCTTATTGATTTATTGCCTTCGGTATGTAATTATGAATATTACAAGTATCATGGTGTATTGAAAAACGAATTTCTTGCAAATATGGAAAATTTATGGGTTTACTTGGTTTTTACGAATTTCACTCAAATAAGCTGTTGTTAACTGTAATAAACGCAAAAAAATGTGATAAATATGAAAATGTTTTGTGACTTTTTTGTAGGGTACTGTTTAAAGTTTTGTAATTTACAATAAAATGAAAAAGTCAGGAGATTTATCAAAACTTCAACTTTGCTTCAACGATCGTATGTAAAACGTGATCTTTAGAATATCGTTTAAACTATAAGGTTTTGCAACAAAAACTGTAGCGAAAAATTACATTTATCATTCGAATTTTTGGGTTTCAAACATGCGTGCAATTCACAGCTATATGGTAGCGAAGATGATGCTTCAAAGGGTTCTAAAAAAACAATCAATATTATTGTAACATTAAAATAAATTGAATTTATACTACATTTTAAGAAAACAAAGTATTATCCGAGGTATTATCTGAAGTTGTCACCTCAATAAGAAGACTATACAAATGAAAGTTCCACTTTTCCATAACACTCTTATTCAGCTTTTGAATGAACTTGAAAAAACTACACAATCATTGAATTCATGAATGAAAACCAGAAATTCATTGATGTAAACGTGTTTGTCTGCTTCTTGTTCCCGATGGCTGGCTTTCAACTTTTAATACTTTATTTTGAATGCATGCAGCCAAAGCTCCCACGCATTTAAAATAAATAATCCACACGCTGCATTTAAAGCACAGAAGATTTTTAAATGTTAATAATATTTTTGTAAGCAAGCAGCAAGCAAAATGCAAGGAAGTCGCTCGAACGCTTTCCAAGAGCAATAAATCGTGCGTTATCGAAATTTCGATTGCTTGGCAGTTGATGAGAAATTGCGTAAAATGATTAAAATTGGATAACTTGTAGTTAGTGATGAACTAAAGGGAGCTGTGTGACATTTTCAATATCGAATCAATTTATCATTTAATGTGACATAATTTATATTTATTGCTTTGTTCATTTGTTTGTGGATATATGCAAATAAATTGCGATACGATAGGTTGGAATGAACTTTTTGCAGTTTCTCGTCGCATAACTATAATCCTTAGATTGAAGCATTTTTATTTTTTATTTAAAGTAAAATTATGCGAAAACAACTTGAATATCCTGGTGAAAAATAAAACTTTTGAAATCAATACATTTCTTTAGAATTCCGTTCAAATATTTTTAAAACTCTAAAAGTATCAATATTGACACATTGCATCCATCTTTGCAATAAATTCAAGTATTGCTTTCTTTCCTCGTTTCATCGACATTTGTTTGTATTTTTAATTCGCCTTTTAATGTTCAATCATTCAATTTACTCTGCGTTCATTCAATATAAAATTTTTTCCACGCAACATGTTTTCAATATATTTTCATGCAACTCAGCATTTATTGTTTTCATGTATCAATCATAATTTTTTCATTATTGTCAGTTTTTCAGTTATTCAGTTCTGTTGCAATAAAAAAATATTTACATGCAGAGAACATAAAAGAAACATTGAAGTGTAATTGAAATCATGTGTGTATAATGTTTTCCCATATATTAGAGATTTCAGATTTGTGCTGTTGAGTCGCCCAAGATACGCTAAGACGTAAAATATTTTTGAAAAGTGAATTTTTCATAAGGAGCCAAGATATAGTAAAAATATTAACGGGGTGTAAATGATTTCCCAGTTCTTTTTTCGATTTCGATTTTTAAATGGTTTTATCAAAAAAACGTGTAAGTTTTAGTTCTCAGCGTCTGCTATAAGAATTCAAAAAACTCACGAAACCACTCAAATATATCTTCAATAGCTGGAAGACAAATAAAGTGGAAGACTTTGAACTAATTTTTAATTTCAGGCTTTAAGATATAGATTCAAACTAAAAAAAAACCGGAGATTTTGATTTTAGTTGACGAGACATTTTTAAGACATTTTTTAAATAGTCAGGAAAAAACCATCAAGAAGTTGAGGCAACATAAAAAATATATTTAGGAAACAAACATTTATGAACTTTTTTGAACTTTTAAATGTTTGTTCTCATTTATACTAGATTGATCTCTTGAATGCCAGCCATTTATTCTCATGGTTAATAAAAATTAGAATTCTCAAAACATCTAGGATTTTTTTTTGTTTCCAGAGGAATCTCCAATTTGAAATCCAAAAATGTTACCCCTTTTTTTGTAAACATTCCATCAAAAACCGTAACAAAACCACAAAGCAATAGATTTTTCAAAGAATCAAACAAACATCTCACAAAGCAAATAATTGATCTTTTTTGATCTCACAACTTCACTATATTCACATGAGCAACAGCAAAAGAGAAGCAAAATGATTGTGTTTGAACAAATAACAGAGATCACTAAAATCACTGAAGTAATAAAAACATTGAATGAATGTACGCTTTTATCGTTATTGGTTTTTTACTTTGTTCTTGAAGTACTCAAGTAGCGATTAATTATAATTATTTATCAAATATGTTATAGCCGCTGAGTCAATTGCATGCAATAAACTTGAGAATATTGAAAATTGTGCCAACAAAATAATTGAATTCATTTTTCTAAATTATAAAGAATGAACGTTTTTAAGATTTGATGTTTTGCATTTGAAAATATATTGAATCGTGTTAAATTTAGTTGAATGGTCAGAAAAGATCATTTGCAGAAATTTGAGAACAAAAACGTCTATATACTTAAAGTTAACTGACTTTAAAATGGTTTTTGCATTTTCTGATGTTATGATTCTAAAGTGAAAATATTCCCAGCTCTCAAATTAAAAATTTCCACAGTTAAAAAATATCTAAAACACAAGTTCATTTTATTTGAAAGAAACTTGCAATAAAACAATTATTGTATTCTTCGTATTATCCTAAAGAACATTAATTTTCAATCAAAATGACAACCATATCATGTCTCATCTCACACTTAAAAATTTATGATGGATTTATTAGAATAGTTAATGTTTACGCTTCAAACTAATCTAAAGCAGATCTATTAAATTATGGGATTATAAACTAATTTTAGTTGAAATTCCATGATTTATGGGAAAACTTATTAGTTTTACAAATTCAAAATAAATATAGAGATGAAATGAAGAAAACATTTTTGAAAAATCTTTTTTGACAAAAAATTGTGGGTATGTCTTTATTTTACGTTTTCCAAAAGAAAACGAGTGATAATTTATTAATTAAATGAATAACACAAGGCTTAGATTGATGACAGACCTCACATTATGCACGATCCTAAACTCCATTCAAAAGATTACATACTATTTAACATTAATTTGATTTAAATACATGGGTTCCAACAGAAGCAATACTATATGTAATTACAAAAATCAGCAAGTAAATATGATTCAACAACAAAGTGGAAAAAGTATTAAAATACTACTTACAATTGCCATTTATATGATTATGATTTAAATAAATGTTTATTTTATTCATGTACGACAGACAAGTATTCAACCAAACTCAACAAAATTCAACCAGACAAGATGCGCACGACTTTTCACAATTTCTCATAATTCTAGACGTAAGACGCTCTAGCAATATAACTTATAATTTTATTTATTATTCCTTGAAAATATCGTTCTGTCCCCATTTTTTAGATTTTATATAATTTTGATGCTCTCTAGTTTTCGAATGTTTTGAGTGTCTTAAATTAAAATGAACTTTAAATATTTTTCGCTGTTTTAAAAATTTCGACAATGTTGTCTTAGTACACAAATTAACATAAAGTCTTTTGAGAAATCATTATTTGCAAGAATTTTTATTGCTTTCAAATCGCTTATACATTGATAGTTACTTAAAATTAATTGATAACTTGATTCGCAACTTGAGAAACATTTACTAGCTATACAAAGTTTGTAATTCAACTACATTTTAATAATTTGTAAAACTGTAAAGTGCAAGCATGAACTATAAAATAATTATTAAATGCACATTTAAATTATTAATAATTAGTATTTGCAGAGTTTTTAACACAAATTTGTAATAATATTTTTTTTGAACCAAAACAAAATCTTCAAGGAATGGAAAAACTTTTGTGTGTATACTTTTGATTTTGAGTTTCAGAAAACGCCCTAAGCAACTCTAATCAATTCGAAAAAATACGTAATTTCATTGATTAAATGTAATTCAGACAGTGTAGAGTCCGTTGTAAACCAACGTTTTTATTTTAATAACGTATTAAATATTCCTTAAGCCTTCGAAAGTGCCCGAAACATCAAGAAACATTTTAAAAGCATTAAATAAATTTGTTATTTTAAATGACTGAGCTACTAAATAACATAATTTATATTGGCTGATTGCATTTTTTGCAACTTTGTAGCCAAAGACTTTATTTTGCAACATTATTGCCATTTCTTTTGATGTGTTTTTGTTGGTTTTGCAGCGTTTATTTATGATTTCCCACGTATGATATGATTAAGTGCTTATTAAATTACTTGAGATGTTTATTAATAAATGAGGGGTTACTTCGCTAAGCACTGCAATTTTCATATTGGAAGTGAGTACAACAAAAAAATTATTAACATTAAAGCAAACTCGCTTCATCATACAATTTGTTACAGAGTTTTCAATATTATCACTAAAACATGCGAAAAACATTATGTTAGAATCAACAATAAAATTTTTCTTTTCGATTGTGTAGCGATTTATTTGATTCAAATAAAAATTATTGAAGTTGCTTCTGGGTGGCAATTGGCAAGATCACCTTCTAAATCAGTTAATGTTTCATTTTGCAAGACTTTGTCAACACAAATATTCCCTTCCAAGTCGAGGATTTCCAAATGTTTCAAGTTTAAGAAAGAATGAGCCTGGATCTTTGTTATTTTGTTATTTGCAAGTAAAATACCCTCCAGCTGATCATTTTTCAACAACAAAAATGTAGGAATGACTTCAATTTTATTGGAGTTTAGCACCAAAATTCTCAAGCTGAGCAAACTATCAAACACGCCATTTTCAAGCTCTTGTATTTGGTTATCTTCTATAAATAAGGTCTCTAACTTTTCCATATCCTGAAACCACAGAGCGTTTAAAGAATCTAGATTGTTATTGTCCAAATCTAATCTGATCAAATTTTTAAGTCCTAAAAAGGCTGTCGGGTGGATTTTAGATATGTTATTAAAGTCCAAGGCCAGCATTTCCAAATTGATAGCGGTTGAAAATCCGTTGGCTTCAATCGTTAAAGAGTTCTCTATACTTTTAATGCACTTGATTTGCGATGCGTCCCCAAAAAATTCTGCATTTATAACATCCGTGTTGAACCAAAGTTCCAAATTTTCAATATTCGGCAAAACTTGCAAAATTTCTTGCATGGGAAATTGTCATTTAGTCTCACTAGCTTTACATCTGAGTTTTGATGTGAATTGGTTTGTGTTAAAATTGTTGTTGTTTTCCCGATTTCAAGTAAAGTAGCATTGTAAATTTTGCAAGCCCAACTTGGTTCAAAATCCTGAATGGTTGAGTTCCAAGCTCCAGTATGAATCAGCTCAAAATGACATTTGAGTTCTTTCAACTGACCACCACGCAATTTACTCAACAAAAATAGAATGAAAACAGCTTTTTGTAAGATCTTGTTGAGCATTTTTGCTAAATTTAGAAAAAACTTCTTCTCAGTTGACTAATCAAATCAAACTAAACAAATTTTTGCATTTTTCAAATCTGTATATTTGAAAAGCCCTATCTAAAGCTCATAGGTTATCACATTTCTTCACAAATTTGGTTTTTAGCGTTAATTTTATTAATAACTCTTGATTTTAAGGTCAAAAACATTTCTTACTCATTTCCTATATTTGATATTTTAACAACCATTCAAACAAATATAATAACTTAAAGTAATTTGTTATTCTAAGGCACATAACACTTACTCGAGCTGTTATTTCTAACAACTCGCTACACACTTCTATCCAGCTTCTCTGTAATAAATAATGTTTTGGCATAATTTCCAGTAGTTCCAGTAGTTTGCTAGTCTAGAAATCTAAAAGAAAATATTGATGCAATTTGTATATTGTTTGCACAGTAATTTGTTATAATAACAAGAAAACTCGTGAAATTACCTTAAAGACAACAAACTGTCTTTGTGTTGAAGATGTTGAAGATTAATACTTAGATACTTATTATTTAACATTTTGCTGAAAAACTTCTTGAACTTTTTAAATTTACTTAAACTTATTTAAACGCTTTTTCTCGCAAAAACTGCTTAATAAAAAAATACTTTTCATTTTTTGAGTTTTCGCCTTTTCGCTTAAAGCAAACACAATTACTTTTAAATTTTAAAAGATTTTGCGTCTTTTAAATTTTTGTGTGGTCTTACAACGTTTACGGCTGGTAATATTGGTTATGTTACTGTAATGTTGCTGTTATGTTGCGGTAATGCGCCTGTTATTTATATTTCTCAAACATTTTACATTATTGATCTTGTATAAACAATCAATATTTTATTAATAATCGTATTTAACAATTTTCTCGAAATTGTTGTGAAAGCATCATAAAACATTTATATCAAAGAATTTTGCAAGAAATTACTTGAAAACTGCATATTAATGATTTTAAGAATTTGCCTGATTCAATTTTTGTACGATGAAGGATAGTGAAAACTTATTGATTTAATTGACTAATTGTATGAATAATAAATTGTTTTTTAAAGCTATTTAATGAATCAAAGCAATTTATTTTTAGCAGCGTCAACCCTCAAAAATAAATGGTTGCGAAAATTACTTCATCTTGGGAGAACTTTTTCTCTTAGTATAATCAATATACGAAATTTATGCAGAATAACACATGCGTTTACAAGCATAATTTTATGGAATAAATTGACAAGAAAACAAGTATTCGCTTTAAGAATGTTGTCTTCACCGACTCTCTGCGTTTTATAGGACTTTATAGACTTTGTGGAGTGCTCTTGGATGGGGTGATGGTGATGTTAATATCTTGTTGATAATTTTTGTTTAAGATTTTTAAAGCATATATGGCAAGAGTTGGAACTTAAATCTTTTACGAACAAAGTAACTCAAAATCCCTGCAACGCAATTTCCCACAAAATCCACAAAATTACTCAGCTGGGAATGTTTTCATTAATTCAATTTATCATAATTTACATTTTAATGCATAACAATCATGAAAAATTGCTGTCCGAACGTAATAATAATATTTAAATCTGAATAAATTGAAATGCAATTTTCTCTCTAGCCTCTTCGAATATTTTCAATATACAACAATTTAGCAATAATTTAAGACTTCAGCCATAATAAAACTTATACAAAATTCATAAAAATTATAAAATCTTGAAAATGTGTGGAGAATAGAAATGCTTTGTAGCGCTGAGAAAAATGGGAATTACTGATAAGGCAAATATTAAAATTTATATCCACACCTTGAAATCGCGAATTGCTTCAATATTACTTCCAATTATGCGATGTATATATTTTACAAAGAGGGAACTGAAAGCATATACGCAGAATAGCAGAAGATTGAAAGTGAAATGCGATTGATACCGATAACAGTTCATTTATTATTTTCCATGGGAAACTTTGGATGTTTTTGCATAAATATTTTGTTTACAAGAATACAATTTCATAAAATTTAACATATAAAAGTATTTAATTTTTACTTCAGAAACACTTTTTTTTTTACTTATTCAAAGTTTTAGAATAAATTATGAATGAATGATTTGTTTAGTTTTCAGCGATTCTTTACTGAATGAATTATGAGTAAGCAAAGAGTTGATGAAATCATTCTATTATGTTTTTGGTACCGTTTATTTTTGTACCATTGTGCCTAAAACTCAATAGACACTCCTCCAAAATCATCTAACATAGTAATTTCTGATGTCATTGAAAACTTTGATCATCATTTATTATTTGCACCTTTAAATAAATCGAATGGAATGAGTATAGTAAAAACAACAGTTTAATAAAAATAAAGCAATGATAATATAATTTAAATATTTATGTACAGCTGCTAAGTATATATGATCACACTTGACATGTTAAAATTGCTAATCGAAGTTTAATTAAAGCAAATGCGTCAAAAGGCAATTAAATATATTTTAATATTTGTGAATATTTCAAAGCAATTGCTACACCGCAATTGTAATATTGTCAATTCGAATCTTGAAACTAATTAAAACGGAGAAAAGAAGTTATAGCACTGAATGCTAATAGTTGCGTTGAAATATTTGAAGAGAAGCTACTCTAGCCGTTTTTTAAATTTGCAATGATCAAACAAAATATATCATTAAATTTTGTGATAAGTTACTTTATATTACTGAGAAGCAATTACCATTTGAACGGTGACTTGACAACAGGTTTATGGACACATTTAATATTATTATAGCACTTGTAGCATTTTATGGTTTTAATTTATATGATTGTATTTATTGGTAGTTTTTGATGCAAGTGAGTAAATGACATTTAAAACGATATCAAAAGAATATTCATGTTTTATATCATCACCCATAAATCACACATGAAGCTTGTTAAATGTTAATCGAAGTTGTTTTCACTGTGTCTCAATTTAAGAATGTTTGTTATCAAAACTAAACATGAGTTTTTTTAATAATAAGTGTCACTTGATTGCTTATGTCACATGTTTCTCCAATGTGTATATGTTAAAAAGATCTATGGTATTTATATAAAAATGCAAGAAAAATCAAATTTTCCAGTTATTTTAATGGGAACGCATATTATTATTAAACATTAAACACTTTAAGACACTTTGTGCATTGCAAATTTTTCCATTCAAATTCATATGCATTGCAAATTAAAAAGGAATCAATTAATAGCTTAAATATCCGACTTCTAAATGATACATAAAATTTAGTATCAGCTATTAAGTACAGTCTTTGTACTTGCGAGCACTTAACTGCTTAACCAGCACTTGGCAAGCCTTAATTTAATGAAAAACTACAACATATTAAAATCTAAAATCTTATATTCCAAAGTGAAATGCTAAATGGTCGTAACAAATAGACTATAACTTGGATATTATCTTACAAATTGAACAACTGAATAACCTGAAAAAATTAATGCTCAATAAATCATAAAGTAACTTCCATCAAAATTTGTATACTGACTCTCTTGAGTAGCTAAACGCTAGCAACAGCAAAACATTGTTTATCTCATTTAATGTTTTAATGCTCAATAAGCCATTCAATTTAAATACAAATAAATTAATCTGATGGATATTAAACTTTCAATTTAAATAATTCCGTAAGACTCAATAATAAAGTGTATAATTTCATTTTAAATGAGTGGCTCAGAGGAAGAAGGAGCTAACTCCATAAAAATTAATTTTGAGCAATTTAAAACTTTGCAAATCACCATTTTACATCAATAGTTGACAATAATTTTGATGAAAACTTTATTTACTTTATATAACAGTTGAATATATGAATTTTTGAGAAAAAAAAAATTTGAAAAAAACTTCAACAATTGAGTGGATTTTTATTATGAAGTGAAAATATTTTTCAAATTTTGAAAATTCACAGTGGACGGGCCCCTAGTTGAAAAATGTTGAAACTTCACAAAAAGTATCTTTAACTAACCTTCTTTCAAAATCCAAATTTTTATAAATATCGGTTAACCACAGAAAAAGCTGTAAAGCACCTCAAAATAAAGTGCCGTGCGCATGCATATATGAATTTTCTTGCTCAAAACCTTTTTTCTACGCATTCTTTGCGGGGAAGAAGGGCACAACTCCTTGAGTAAGGAAATTTCTTGATTGGAAAGTCGGATCATTCTGAAAATTTCAGGATATTTAAAACTAATTGAAATACACATTTTGGCAAAAAAAAATTTCAAAAAAATCATATATGTTTTTAATTTTTAAATGAATTTAGTGCTATACAAATATCAAATTAATAATATTTTGGATACCATCCTGCAATTTTTTTAGAAATTTTTTTTTTTTCCAAAAATTTATTTTATTAGTTTTAAAATATCTGAAATTTTGAAAGTGGTCCAACAACGCTAACTCAAAATTTTTTCATACAACCGGAGTTGTACCTTTTTTCCCCGCAAAGAATGCCAAATATGTTTTGCGCAAAGAAATATATTGCTTATATGCGCACGGCTGTAAGTTTTTTTTGATGTTTGATTGCTTTTCGCGTGGTTTACCGATTTGGATGAAAACTTGGATTTTTTGATTGTAGATTAGTTAAGGATATTTTGGTAAATTTTTAAATCCATTTTACTAGGGGCCCGTGTTGTATGGATTATCAAAAATTATTTATTAAACCTGTGGGATTTATTTAAAAAAAAAACTCAAATAATGGTATTAGAAAAAAATTATATATTTAAAAATCTTTTAATATTTCACTTGGTGAGTTTTTCACCATCGTTTGAGTGATTTTTGAAAATAAAGCCCAGAGGTTTAATAAATAATTTTTGAAAATCCATACAACACGGGCCCCTAGTAAAATGGATTTAAAAAATTTACCAAAAGTATCCTTAACTAATCTACAATCAAAATCCAAGTTTTCATCCAAATCGGTAAACCACGCGAAAAGCAATCAAACATCACAAAACTTACAGCCGTGCGCATATAAGCAATATATTTCTTGCGCAAAACATTTTTGGCATTCTTTGCGGGGAAAAAAGGTACAACTCCGGTTGTATGAAAATTTTGAGTTAGCGTTGTTGGACCACTTTCAAAATTTCAGATATTTTAAAAACTAATAAAATAAATTTTTTGGAAAAAAAAAATTTCTAAAAAAATTGCAGGATGGTATCCAAAATATTATTAATTTGATATTTGTATAGCACTAAATTCATTAAAAAATTAAAAAACATATGCGCCCTGAAATTTTTTTGAAATTTTTTTTTTGCCAAAATGTGTATTTTAATTAGTTTTAAATATCCTGAAATTTTCAGAATGATCCGACTTTCCAATCAAGAAATTTCCTTACTCAAGGAGTTGTGCCCTTCTTCCCCGCAAAGAATGCGAAAAATGTTTTGAGCAAGAAAATTCATATATGCATGCGCACGGCACTTTATTTTGAGGTGCTTTACAGCTTTTTCTGTGGTTAACCGATATTTATAAAAATTTGGATTTTGAAAGAAGGTTAGTTAAAGATACTTTTTGTGAAGTTTCAACATTTTTCAACTAGGGGCCCGTCCACTGTGAATTTTCAAAATTTGAAAAATATTTTCACTTCATAATAAAAATCCACTCAATTGTTGAAATTTTTTTCAAATTTTTTTTTTCTCAAATTTTTCCAAATTTAGTTGTTAAATGAAAAAAAAAAAGAATTCAATTAAATTTCCGCACACATGCATCTTAATAATAACATATGTGGAATGATACATTTTGATTATATTTTTTGAATAAAATGCTCATTAGAAATGCTCAGTGTCTCATAGAAGGAGTGAAATATAATTTTTTTTTTTTAGCTCTAAAATTAGTTTGAGACCTTAAAAACATGTTCTGAGAATAAAAACGATTTTGCAAGAAAATGGAGTTAGCCCCTTCTTCCTCTGAGCCACTCAAATATATAATTCTCCTGTTTATACGGCAAGTTATCTGTGTTAAATCTACAGAAAATTTAAATTAGAAAAATAGTTGGTTAGATACGAGCCGCGAAGCTGGAATTTATGGAAATCATTGATATTATCAAAATTGTGAATATGTTGGATATGTTGCTGGGAACATGTGTAAAACGTTGAGGTGTTTTGGAAAACTAATCAATTATTGAAATATTGCGGGCTGTGATTAATTAAATGCGTAGAAAATATCTGTAGATTATAGGTTTAGAGTTGACGCTTGATTATTGTGTTTTTATGAAAAGGGGACGATCATTAATTATACTCTTCGAGGTGGAATAAAGAACAAATCATTGATGTTTTGAAAGTAATTACAACTCTATTTTTAATACTGCTCAGATTCTATTTTTAAATATTACGTGATGTGTGATCGAACTCAAATAATTTAACAATCGACATGATTACATAGTATCAACATTATTCCTCCTTAACAAACAGCTCAACCATGGTATCAAATCGGAACAATCAATATTCACAAAAAATATCAATCAATCATTCACCTTAAAATATTGAGCATAGAACTCATTAGTCCTTCACAGTAGAAAAGACATCAACATGCAAAAGACGTTGAATCCTTTTCCAAGAAGAAAATTAAACAAAAATCCATTTAAAGCACATCGAGACAATGTTAAATACTTGCAAAAAACAAATCGTGAGTTTATCATAGAGTATTTGAAGAATTTCGCTAGCTCGACTAGCATTCATGGTGTCAAGTATTTGAGTCAAGAAGAGGCCTATTTATTAGATAAGTGAGAAGTTTTATTTATTGATAATTCAAGGACCTATTTCAACATTTTCTAGAGTCGTTTGGGCCATTACCATCATTTTAGCTCTGTTGACATCGAGCTACGTCTCAATTCTTATCTCAGAGCGGTTTAACACAGTGCCTATAGCAACAGTCATTGAAACAACAAACTATCATATATCTGATATTCCATTCCCTGCTATTTCTATTTGTCCATCGAATCAATTAAATTTTTCAAAGAAGAATGAAGTTATCGATACATTTTTCCCCAATCGAAGTCAACTAGAAACAAACATTTTTATGGAATTCTTCGAGCTGATCCATAATTTGGAATTTGGAGTTTTTAACATTTTTCAGGATCTTGTAGACAAAAATATAAGTTTCAAGTTTTTGGAGAAAGTGAACGTCACAGAAATCACGCTTTTTGTAAATTCTCAAAATAACTTTTAATGAATTTTAAGTTTTAAACAAAGTTTTAGATGTTGCATGACTGTGAAGACCATTTTGTATGGTGCTGGTTTGGACACAAATATGTCAATTGCTGTGATCTATTCGCAGTACAAATAACTGAGATTGGTATTTGTTACTCATTCAATTCTTATTCGAACATCGGTAGTAAGCTTTCAAATGTATGTACAATATTTCTTGGTTGATCGAATGTTAATGCAGTATATTTTACATAGAAATCCAACTCCAAATTCCCCCATAGAATTGCTCGTAGAGGTGAGTGGAGTGGCTTAAAGTTTGTAGTTCGCGACATCCCAGACGCAGTAAAGTCAAACAGTGAATTTACTGGATTGAAAGTTATTATCAATCATCCTGCCGTGTTTCCTAATATTTACGGAATTCTTCCTTTAATACCACCTGGTACAAGAGGTTCCATCGAAATAGTACCAACAGTCTTCTCAACTAACGAAGATGTAAAAGGATTGGAACCAGGAGTGCGACAGTGCCTTTTTACAGTACAAGGCAAAGATGTTTGTAAAATTAACTTTAAAAAAAATTATTTACATTTTAGCATGAAGTTGATACTTCGGAAATGGAGATTCCCTTTTATTCTCAGCAATATTGCTGGATGAGTAATATTTTGGACTTATCACTAATTTTAAAAATTTTATACAATAACAATGGTTTCAGAATGTCGTCAAGAACACGTTAATAGATTCTGCAACTGCAATTTCCAATCATATCACCCACCAAACTCAAATCCTGATTGCAATGCTACTGGTTACTTGTGCATGACAAAATTTAATGGTTTGTTTTTCCCATTTAAAATTTATAAACTTGTGTCACAAATTTGATGGATATTATATTGAGTGAATTGATTATTTTAGACGCAATCAATGACCTTAAGCCTCCTGATGGTAACCCATTTTTTGACTCAAAAGATGAAGGTATTTTTTGTGACTGTTTGCCATCATGCGAAAAAATTTCTTATGAAGTCAAAATGCAGTCGATTAGCCAGTCGTAAGATTTCTTCTTTACCACCAAAGATATTTTCCAATAATGTGTTTATTTCAAAGAAAAAACCGCAGAGACTTGATCGAGCTGGACATTCACTTTGAATCGGAAACAATGATAAAATATCGAACGGATGTGGTATTTGGCTTTTTGGATTGGCTAGTGGCTATAGGAGGCATTGCTGGATTGTTTTTGGGAGCGTCCGTTATAAGCTTTGTGGAAGTTGTATATCATATCACAATTGGATTGTTCTGGGAAAAAAGGCGGATGGTTATTGCGAGGATTATACCGAAAAGTAGATTTAGTTATGTCCATTAAAGGATTTACTTATTTTAATATAAATAGCTCGAAGATATATGACCTTTAAGTTTTCCAATATTTCTTTTTTCAACGTGTGATTCAAAAAACAAAGTTTAATATTTTACAAATGTTTAAACAAATTTATTTTCAATCCAAAGACTTGACTACTTTTAACTACATAATAAAAGAAAGCCCAATGACAGAAATTCCACGCAATCAAAAACAAAATCTTGTAAAATGCACATTTATTCGTTTCACTAAGATATACGCCATAAATCACTTATTATCGTCCCATAAAAATCCATGAATGAAAAATAAATTATGATGAAAAACTTGAGGAAATTCGAAATACTCAGCTAACTCGACAAGTTCGAGAAAAAGTTGAAAAACAATAAATTCATAATAAAATAGAAGAAGACATGGAATTAAGATTACTAGCTTGATAACCTATAGCTTGAAATATTTAACAGCGCATCATAATATAAATAATTTAAATAATGTAATTTTAAATGCAAATTGCCATGTTCTCAAGAAATCAATTTGCTCTTTGCTTTTATAGGTTTATGGACTTTATTTCAGCTTATTTATTTTGATGCTAGTTTGTTCGAGTTTGCTCAGTTTCTTAAAGAGTTAATAAAAGAAACATAAAAGCAATTTCAGGGGAACATGTTAAGAAAATTGTAGAGAAACGTTAGGAAAAATTAAAAACACATTGGACTTTTATATAGTATGGGAAATATAAAATAAATTGAAAAGTTACAAGAAAAAAACATTCAAAGAGTCGAGATATTTATAAGATTCTAGAAAACATGCTCTCATTTCAATAAAAGTTTTCTTTTTAATGCTTTTTTGAAGTATCCTAATGTTTACAAATTCAGGGTTGTCAATTGACACTTTCATTTGACATTAGATTAATTTATCTATAGTTTAAACCAAAATAGATACATTAACGCATTAATAAGATTTCATATCATTAAATCTACAAACCCTGTAGATAGTTGAAAATGTCTACCTAAAAAATATTAAATATAATCCCTACAATAATCCAATTTATAAATATTAAATTCGTTAAATAAATTATTATCAATATCACTGCAGTTCTCCATAGTTCCAAAGATAATAGTTGGTCATAGATTTGTTCAGCCCACTCAAAGCCAATTAAAAATCAATTTGTGATTTTGTTGCTTTCATGCTACAATTATTTATTTATTTGTGGAGCAAGATACCTGCAATTTGTAAAATGTAGCATATGAATTTACTTATTTGAAAAATATAGTCTTTAGAACTGTATTAAGAAACTGTGATAATTTATTTTCTTTTAAAAAAATCGTTTTAATGGCGAGCCAAATTTTTAATTGATGTTTTTTTACTTTTTTCTTGAACAGACAAAGTGCCTACAGACTAAAATCTTATCCTAAATTATAAAATTTATTTAATTGAAATTTATACAAATATGTAAACACCAATTTTTTCAGAATTGTGAAAACTCAGTTCCCCAGATCCAGATAAATTATATGCATAACACCGGTTCAAATTTATTAGCAAAATATATTGACAAATTATAAATTTCTAAAAATATCAGCGATTTTATTGTTTAATTGATTACAACTATTAATCACTAATAAAATTTCAAAGTAACTGAATGTATTGCAAAATGCATTTACGAATACAAATCACGGCGTCTAAATTTAATAAATGTGCAACTCGTGTCTTGAGTCTTTGAAGCAAGGTCGCCTGAATAGAAACTTAACATACTCCCCTCGCTTTTTCTATTTTCCTATACAGGTCTGGCTGTAGAGCCAAAAAAAAAAGTGTGGTTATGTCTAGCTTCTGTTGAGGTTAAGTTTTTTCCCGGTGAGCGGAAAATTTTTCACCACCAGTTAAAAATATTCCCCACGTAAACAAAAAACAATATTGTTCGATTTTCTATGTTCATAAATGCAAAATGCAAATAAGTGCCTCTAACTAATTTATTCATGCCCATGTACCTTAATTCATTAATTAGTATGGTTGCCTCATGTTGCCTCATCGTTGTAGTTCGCCCAAATGTAGTTTAAATGTGTTTAATATTGATTTTTGGGTTGTGATTTCGTCAACATTAAATATAATTGGATCTCATCTGGGAAACTAAGATTTATTAGTGGATCTAAAAGCTGTTTCGGGTGTCAATTGTACTTTATGATCCATTCTTCATTGAAATACTTCTTCGTTGCTCTCAAAATCTCGAACATTATCATTTAAGCCAATATTAACATTGCTGGATCTCAGAATTTACAAAACATGAACCAATTCCTGCTGATCCTGGATATTCCCCCAATTTCTTATGATTCTATCATATACTACAAGTGTTTCAATTGATCTGAGATGTCATTTCTGCATTTTAATTGAGTTTTCAAACGATTTACAATGATCGAGAGCTTGATTTTTGGTTTCAGGTCAAATTTAGGTTCTTTAACATGGATTTCAAGGGAGCTGAGCTGATGAATTTATATGTTCGTTACTAAGTATTCATGAAATCTACGGTTCAAACAATTTCTTAAGAAAATGTCATCTCAGGTGACTTTGGGTACCAATATGCTTTCCATCATCATTCCTCTACCTGTTTTCAATTTTCTATGCTTCCCAAACCAATTTATGAAATATGATTAAATTTTTATTTAAATGGTTTTATTTTTCATGTTTCATATATTTTGTTTAGTGACCAATTCTATTGATTGCATGGATGCATCTCCATAATTTCTCCATTTTACCCAAAATATCCTGATTTGATACATTTCCTAGCTCTTGATCCATAATCTGTCTGAATTTTGGTCCTCAAAACTGTTACTTTGATGACTGAAAGAAATTTAAAATCAAATATGTTAAAATGAACCATCAACTGCATGTCGTGATGGATGCATCTCCTGAAGTATTATCGTTTTTTGATAAATGCTATCAAATAATTGACTTGAATGAAATTTAAAAAATTCGAACAAAGGAACCAATTTTTCAAAATTTTATGAAATGTAAAAAAAAAATTTCTTCCTGCTTTCTGAAAAATCTCAAAATTTCGCTCGTTCATGATAATAAAATATTTTTAAAATCAAAGACTGAATTGATCAAATTAACGGAAAAATTTTTATTTGAAAAACTCCAGGAAAAAAATCTTGGTAAGAAGTGATATTTTTGGAAGAACCACGTTTTTGGATTTGAGTTTTAAAATTCCAATTTTTTTTGAGTTCATAGAATCTATTGTCTTCATATTTAAATATGTGCTGAAAAGATCTTGGTTCAACTTCCTGCTTTTTTTCTTTTGAAAAACTCTATGTTTCCGTTACTTCGGGTTTATTTAAAATTCAAAAACAGGAATCAATTAAAAAGAACCCAATTGAATAAAAAAAGTGTCATCTTCCTGAAGGTCAATGAAATTTAACATTCTAAAATTTTTTGAAAAATATTGTCATGAAATTTTGTAATCAACCTAAAAGTAAATATTAAGAAAAAAACACCGGAGCCGGATATCAGCTTTTCCTTTGGGTATGGGTTTCCCATCTTATAAAATCAACCCGTTTTTGATCTTCTCAAAAAATTTATATCCTTAATGTTTTATTGAATTTTTTTTTTGAAAAAAATAAAAATTTCAAAAATTCAAGATGGCCATTTAAATAACGGTCAAAAATATTTTTTAACCTTAAAATTTATAATTTTTCTAAATTTTTATAAAAATTTTAAAATATTTTTTAAATAGCCTCAAATGTCAGCTTTCCTTGGAAAAAAATTTTTTGAAATATTAAAAAACGGGAGATATTAGCTGGGAAGCAATTTAAATTATGCCCAGGATGAAGGAATTTTTTCCGGTCAAATTTTTTTTTTTCCTTAAAAAATGAGTATTACATAAAGCTTTTACAAGTTTTTTTCGATCGATTCCTTCATCTTGGGCGACAGTTTTAGTTTTGTTTGCTTTCCAGTTAATATCTCCTTTTATTAATATTTTTCAAAAAACTTTTTTTTCTTTGGAAAGCTGACAAAGGCTATTTTAAAATATTTTTAAAAAAAAAAAATTTAGAAAATTATAAATTTTAAGGTTAAAAAATTTTTGACCGTTATTTTGTCGGCCATCTTGAATTTTTGAATATTTTTTATTTTTTTTAAAAAAGAAAATTCAATAAACATTAAGGATATAAATTTTTGAGAAGATCAAAAAAACTTGATTTTATACAGAAGTTTTTATTCACCCATTACCAAACCGAAATGAGCTGATATCCGGCTCCGGTGACATTTTTCCATAACATTTGGTCACTTTTTTGCTGGGCTTGATTACAAAATTTCAGAATTTTCTGACAACTGGAAGTTTTTCCGTGAAAAATTTTAGTGGCTCCAAAAGCTGGAAAAATTTTTCATCCCTTTTCCAGGAATGAATGACACTTTTAATATTCAATTGGGCTTATTTTAAGAGGATTCCAAGATTTTGAATTTTTACATAAACCCGAAGTAACGGAAACATAGAGTTTTTCAAAAATCAAAAAGCAGGAAGTTGAACCAAGATCTTTGGTCAGCACATATTTTTTTCATGAAGACTGATAGATTCTATGAATTCTCAAAAAAAATTTAATTTTAAAACTTGTCAAAGTCAAAAATTGTTTCTTCCAAAAAATATTTCTGGTACCAAGATGAAGCCAACCTGGAGTTGGTTTCAACATAAAAATTTTTCCGTATAATTTGATCATATTCAGTCTTGGTGCCATTAAAAAAATATTTTATGAAATATCATGAACGAGCGAAATTTTGAGATTTCTCAAAAGATCAGAAAGCAGGAAGAAGTTCCAAGATTCTTGGTCACCATAAATTTTATTTTGAAAGATTGGTTCCTTGTTCGAATTTTTGTAAATTTTCAGATCAATCGCATTTCAGGAAGTAATTATTTGATAGCATTTATCAAAAAAAACGATAATTTTTTAGAGATGCATCCATCACGACATGCAGTTGATGGTTCATTTTAACATATATTGATTTTAAAGTGCTTGTCAGTCATTAAACAGTTTTGAGGACTAAATTCAGACAGATTATGGATCAAGAGCTAGTGTATCAAATCAGGATATTTTTGGGTAAAAATGGAGAAATTATGGAGATGCATCCATGCAATCAATAGAATTGGTCATTTAAACAGAATATATGAACGTACATGAAAGCATAAACCATTTGGAAGCATAAAAAAATTTAATCATATTTCATAAATTGGTTTGGGAAGCATAGAAAGATTGAAAATGCAGGTAGAGGAATGATGATGGAAAGCATATTGGTACCCAAAGTCACCTAGATGACATTTTTGTTAGCTTGAGCGAAAATTGTGTAATGAACCGTAGATTTCATGAATAGTAACGAACATAAAATTCATCAGCTCAGCAAATCCATGTTAAAGAACCTAAATTTGACCTGAAACCAAAAATCAAGCTCGATCATTGTAAATCGTTTGAAAAATCAATTAAAATGCAGAAATGACATCTCAGATCAATTGAAACACTTGTAGTATATGATAAATCATAAGAAATTAATATCCAGGATCAGCAGGAATTGGTTCATGTTTTGTTTTCTGAGATCCAGCAATAACGATTGGCAGAAATGATAATTTCGAGATTTTGAAGAACGAAGAAGTATTTCAATGAAGAATGGATCATAAATCAATTGACAAGCTTTTAGATCCACTAATATATTTATTTTTTCAAGATGAGATCCAATTATATTCAATGTTGACGAAATCACAACTTAAAAATCAATATTAAACACATTTAAACTACATTTTGGCGAGAGCTACAACGATGAGGCAACATGAGGCAACCATACTAATTAATGAATTAAGGTACATGGGCATGAATAAATTAGTTAAAGGCACTTATTTGCATTTTGCATTCATAAACAGAAATTCAAAATAATATTAATTTTGTTTATGTAAATATTTTGTACCTAGTGGAGAGAGATGAGGTGAAATCAGAAAGAAAAAATTTTAAACGTCTTTTATTTGATTTTTTTGTAGTGAACGAGAAAAACTGAATATGAGAAACAATTTTATACCTTAATATTTAATGATTAGAAACACTAAATGTCTCAGAAAGATCAATTATAGTACTAAACGATCATTTGTTGTGAAAAAAAATTCTCCCACTGTTCCATATTCCCGTGCTTCGGAATATTTTCAAATAAACTTCAAACACTCGGTTGAAAGGTTGCCAAGCACAAAACATATTTTTTGTCAGATTTTTATAATTCATTAAAGAATGTTGAAAAATGGATAAAAAACAATGTTTACTATAATTAAAAGAATTTACTTCTGTTCATCTTTAAAATTTAGTTCCTTGAAAACTTAACCTCAACAGAAGCTAGACATAACCTCAATATTCTACAGCCAGACCTGTATAGGAGAAAGAGGGGCGAACATTCATTTTCTATCCAGGCGACCTTGCTTTGAAGTTATAAAAAAAAAGAATTTATAAATTTTTCACTTTTTCGTCTTTTGTGTAAGTTTTTTCTCAATTTTTTAATTTTTTTAAGGCTTTTCACATATTCTGAAATACGTGCAAAATGCTTCATGAATTAGTTTCACCTTTGTATAATTCGGAAATGAGTCAGTACTTAAAGATAATTGCACTATTAATTTCAAATTTGGTGTTTTAAGGTGCATTTTCATTGTAGGTTTAAAGATGTAAAACATTGAGTTTCATGTTTTGTGATGTTGTATAAGAAATGTCACAAATATATATTATGTAACATATGATTGTAACAAAACATATTTTAGTATTTAATATTTCTGTTTTTAATTTAACCTTTAGTTTATGTACCAAAATAATCTTTGAATCAAACAGAATTAAAATTTAATCTAATTATCATAAACAAATGTTATATAAAAAAAAATAGTTTGATACAACACGTAGCAAATTCTTGATGTTGACGCTCAATGTTTTGTCTAACAACTTTCCTTAATGTTTCGCCGGCATGTTCACATCTATAATGTTTTCGCAATGGTGTGCCCAAAGAAATTCTTAAGACGACGTTTCAGTAGCTTCGCGACTTCCAAATCGTTCAGACTGTTCGAATTTGACTGCCAAGAAAGTAGTAATAGGCATGCAAAAAAATATTTTAAAAGTTAATTTTTCCTTTTCTGTGTTTTGTGTGTAGTTTCTTAATTCAAAATCAAAACGCAGAATAAATGCGAAACCAAATTTATCGGTGGAATGATAATTAATGGTTGGTGCAAAAATTGTGTCTTTGGAAAGAAATTAAAAGAAATACGCAAAGAAGTAATGAAGTAATAAAATATGTGACGTGAATGAAATAAAAAAAGTATAAAGATTTTATAAAATTTTATGAAATGTAAAAAAAAAATAGTTTGTGTGGAGAAAATAAGTAAAATTGTTATCGCAAGCAATAAATTCAATAAAATCAATGAATTGAAAGAAATTTATTTGAAAAGCGAAAAAATGAAGAATGTGCGTTGTGATTGAGCAAAAGTGATAACGGGTTGCAGCAGCATAATTGCTTGCATATTTATATAATCGGTGGTCCACTTTCGGTTTTTCGGGTTTCCAGTGTTTCGTGTTTTAAAACCAAAAAACAGGCACAATATAAAGAACAACAAAAAAAAATCGCTGAAGAAAAATATATAACATTCGGGGTTTTTGAAAAAAATATATGATAACTCTAAATATAAGAACAAAACAAGTATAAGGTTTTGCTACCGTTTCCCATCTTGGCATTTTAGGCTTCTTTGATGTTTTATTATGTTTTAGAGTTTTTTGAAAGATATTTTTGGAATTACTCATTTATAAAATGGGTTATAAAATGATTTGTTAGTTAAAAGACTGAAATGAGAAAAGTACAATGTTCTTGATTTCCTTGTTAAAAAATTTTTTTTCTTAAATTTGGTTCAATTTATTATGAGTTTAAAACTCAAGTTTCTCTTCAATATAATAAAAAAAAAATTCTGAGTTATATAAGTTATGTTCTTATATAAGTTTACAACTTCTTCATATCTATTTAAAAAAAAGAATTTCAACTCTTTGTGATTCAAGAAAAAGCGCAAAATATTTTTAACAAACGAAAGCAGTAAAAATGATTGACTTTTGATCCGGCAAAGTGTTTTAAATCGAGATTTGAGTGCTTCGGCAATTCAATTAATGTTTTTTATGTTTTATTAAATATTACACACATTAAATCAAATTAAAGCATGTCCATTAAACTCGAACTTTTGGGTCAGATCAGTTTCATTGGATTTGCTGGTCGCTTTGCTGATTTTTTAGCGCTTTTTATTTTGTTTTGGACGTTTTCAGTGATCTTTGAAATTTTATGAATTTTTTGAGATCTCAGTAATTTTTATTGTTTTCTGGAAAATGTAAATTAATATCTTTAATTAGTTACTTCGTCTTTTGGTCTTTAGGTTTTATGAATCGATTTTTCAAGGCATAAAATTATGTTTCTTTTGATTTCTTCCGATTGTTACAAAAATTTTATTGCCTTTTCAAATTGTTTTAAATTTTGAAATGATTCAATAGAGCACGAATTGATTTTGTTTGGTCATAAAATTTGTTGAAGAATTATGTGTTTTTGTGGAAGTTCGTTGGAGTTTGCGATTCTTGAACAATTGTGTGTGGGGTGATGTCATATTTCGATATTCAAATGACATTTAGGTTATATTTTAGTAAGGAATACTTTAAAAGAGTATTAAATTTCAAAGTATTGTGGTCCAAGAAGAATTTCTTTAAATACATTTTATGTAATTAACTTACATTGTAAGCTCGAGTTTTTAAAAACAATAAAAATTTTTTTTTTATGTTGCAAGAAGTGTGTAAGTAGAAATGACATAATTTGTTGTTTTGAGAAAATTATCATGAACTTGTTAATTTGATCTAAATGAAAGAATAATTGGAAGCTCGAATTAGCTTCAAGTTTATGAATTTATGGAGGGTAACATAAATTCATAAATTTGAAGCTAAATTCATAACAAACTATTTTCAAACCACAATTTATTAAAATCCGCTCTTACGCCACAATCTAATTAGTTCAAAAAGTCGGTCAATA
Source organism: Parochlus steinenii (assembly GCA_038502155.1). Taxonomy (NCBI): domain Eukaryota; kingdom Metazoa; phylum Arthropoda; class Insecta; order Diptera; family Chironomidae; genus Parochlus; species Parochlus steinenii. The sequence goes on along the minus strand of JAXCIN010000048.1, from coordinate 3,112,919 downwards.
TATTCAAACTATAGCTATAAATATTTATTTATACTTTTTATACTTTACCGTTTTCTGGAGCAATAACGAGAACGCAGAAATCAATTTAATTTGAAGAAAAAATCTCACAGCTAGAAGATTATTCGATCTATTCAATATATTCGATGTATTAAAAATTATAGCTAAAGATTAAAATTAGAAAATTAGATGAACATAAGAAGAAGAACTGATGAACTGAAAATATCTAGAAAGTAAATTGAAGCAAAAGTTGTTGATAATATAAAATTAAAATTGTAATATTAATAAAGCCAAAAAATACTCACGTTTTTCAATTTAACTAAATCAACAAATTATGCTCATAATTATATTTTCACTGAAATGAATCGAAGTAACTGAAAACTGTGTTATAAAACTCCAAAAATGAATTCATTCTGTATTTATTTTAAGATGGAAAGTTTTAGAATGATTACATATATTTTAAAGGAAAATCACGATTTATGGGATAAACTGACCGCAGACATGCCAACATTTCTGATTTTAATGTTATTATGCTTTAGTGCACTGAAATGCACATTAAAACACACACATTCTATATTTCTATGCAACACTTGCGGCTACTTTGAGATTTTAAAAGCATTTATTTTAGTTTGGATGCTGTAATCGAGGTGCATTCAATGTATTGGAGTTTTCAACGTCTTTTCTTTGTTTTATATTTTTTGATTTTATAAGAATTCGATGAAATTGAGAAATTGCTTTGAAAACTTTTGTGAATTTACTACAATTTCTGCATTCTGTATGTTTTACCGTATATTTATACAAATTAATCACTGCGTCGTCTTAAAAAATCCTAGAAAAACTAAATATATACACGACCAACTAAACGAAATATACCAACGAAATTTCAATTTTAATCTCAAACTAAAAACTCATCAAATAATAATTATGCAAAGCAAACAGAGTATTGAGTTTTATCAGCGCCACTTCATTCAAAAGACCGCAAATTTGTATCTTATTTGTTTTCTTTCAAAAAATTATTTGCCATGAATCATCAAAATACGAGGCACACGAGCCGAAACTTTAAAAAATCTCAAAAATCACTAAAAAAGCAAACAAAACTGAGCAACTAAAAAAGTTTGTTCATTTGTGGCCAAAACAAATTAAATTGAAATTTATTATGAGCTCTGAAAATTTTGCTAAAATTTCAAATATAGTATTTAAAAATTTGACAAAAAAAATCTGCAGACAAAATACATTAAGGCATAAATTTCAATAATTCACCAAAAAAGTCTCGATCCTCGTTTTTAAACTTCTAAAAAAACAGTGGCAACTCCAAAATAATCTTTTTGCTGTGGAAGAATGGACAAATGGCAGGAATACTTAATTAATAAAACTTTTCTTGACCAGATTAAATTCCAGCGCAAACATTGCGTGAGTTTCATCAATTAAAAGCTCGTGTTAAAATATCTTTCTTCAAACCATTTGTAGCAACAAAACCAAGAAAACCAAAGAAACCTAAGACGTGGAGTGGAAATATTGCTTTTTGATGTTTCTATTAAATATTTTTTTTAAATGAAACATTAAAGAATGCTGAACTATTATTACTACTCGAATACTCAGTAATAAGTATTAAGTAATACTCAATATTTCGTTTAGATTCTTTGAGTTTGCATGGTGAGGTGATGAGCTAGAGGTTTAAACAATTTATGATTTTAAACAAACTATTTTGAATTTATAATGTGCTAGAACTTTTTTTCAAAGTACGATCAAGTGCGATCGTTAGTGATCGCAAGAAATCGCAATCGAGTTTTGAATATTTACTTTAATGTTGGAAAAATTGATATTTCTATATAGATATGCTTTCCGTGAATAGTTTTATTTAAACATTGTAAGCATCAAGCAGTGGCAGGATAAAGGAGTGATCTCATTTTCAAGAAGGAGGGAATATTGATCAATTATATTCTTCTCCTCGTCTACTCATTAATGAATTCTGAACTTAAACATAAAACGTAATGGTAACTTATAAAAGCCAATAAAGGAATCCTAACAAATCTCTAAATGATCTAATCAACCAAAAAACTCAATTAAAACCTTCAGTCTCCAAATCAAATCCAAAATTTTTACTGATTATTATAACAAAAACCAACTCAATAATATATTTGCTGATAAAGTCTCTCAAACGTTGGTTCAATATTTTATTCGTTTAAAGTGCTTAGAAAACGACAAGACTTGCTATTTCTTTTGAGTTTTTATCATTTTTTACTCTGTTTCTCACTGGTTCTCAGATAAGAGTTTAGAAGAAGTTGTTCACGAATTTATACGAATGATAAAAATTTTGTGTGCAATAAAAATTCTTCGCTTATCGGATCGTGGTTTATTAATTGAAGGAGAAAATTGTGTCATAGGTATCAAAATATACACTTGGACTAGAGTTTGGAGTTTTTTTGAAAAGTGTGTATAGAACAAAAAGTTGTTACTGGATACAGTTACGTTGATACGAGAAAACAAATGAAACATACTTTTTTAATGGAAACCTGAAAAAATCTAGAGTGCAAATAAACAAGTTTTCCCAAAAAATAATGTATTAAAAAAAATTCATAATTTTAGATCAGAATCTGCAAAAACAGATAAAATATCAAAAAGTGTTAGGGTTACAAAATAATTTCTGAAGAAATTAAAAATAAGTGTGAAATAGCAGTCCGCGACATGTCTGATAAAACGATAGTGAAGAGTGATATTAACCTCTAAAAAGCTTAAACCATGGATTACGACGAAGCTTATCAACGCAGAAAACGCTATTGGCAAATCTATGGCCGAGCTTTTCTTACTATCGGCATTTTGGGCTTAATCACAGTCGTTCTGCTCAACTTATCCCGTACAAGTTCACAGAACGACGAGTCTCAGCTATCAAAAATAGTGGTTGGCAATGAGCTCAGTCTGGACGAGCTCGAAAGTCAAGAATTAAAAAATGACGTGAAAAGTTTTAAATTCTCTAAAAGTCTAAAATTATTAAATATTGAAAAACATTCACAAATTGTGAATTATGATCAACTTAGTGATTTGATAAATTTGAGCGATCTCAGTGATGATTTAAGTGGTGACGCAGCAGATTATGAATTAGATGAGAAATTAACTAATTTGGAGAAATTAGAGAGATTACCAAAAAGAGACAGGCGAGCGGTTGACGACCTGTCGGGCCAACCAATTGCGTCCATAGAAGACTCCACCATCGATGGAGCCAAGCCAAAGATAGATGTGCATATTAGCGAGGAATACTTAAGTTTAAGCAATAACAGTATTTATGATAGTAATTACGATGACTCGTTCAACCACACGGCTGTGCGCAGAAAAGGTGAAAAAAAGCATCAACTTCATAGTCATCCCGATGGTGGACAATATATTTTTGTTAAGCGGTATAAGTGTGTGCCATATCGAGGAAAAAAGCCAGCACCGGAAAAACTCCAGTCCTGGAAAAGGAATGGTATGTTTGCTTTGAATGTGCTTAAGTCGTAGAAATTTTTAGGGATATGTTATTGATTGATTTTGTGGACTTCCTACACATTTTATCTATGATCGTTAGTGCATTTCTTTCTTTAAAATATCTTTCATAAGTTTCCATATAGATTTCATTCAATTCTTTAAGTTATTCAATATTATTCAAAAAATATTCGTAGTATCTAATCTAATTTATTAAAGATACAATTTAAAGAACTGAATATTACCTCTTAATAGTAACCTCATGATGTGCAAATTCTTTTCCTCATCTCACTAAACGTAAACACAAATCTATCCTCATTGTGGAATTCTCTAGCATTAAACTGGTTTCGAAAGAAATTGAAAAATGTTTACAAATCTTGCAACTGCAGCAAAAAAAGTATTAAATGTCCGATGGTCGCTAGTCATCTAGTCGGGAATATTTCTTGTGGTTTTGTCCAGCAAAATTGCATGTAATTTCATATTAATTGATGATAGATTGTATGGCCTGTTTAATTACGTCTTCAGTCTTAGAATAGCTAAGAGAAAGATGGAAATATCTTTCAAAAGGTTGTCTCATAGTGTATAGTTGATGGGTTTGATTTGTGGAATTTTATGTCGGGAGATGTGTGGTTGTTCTTCAGACATTGTATATTGTTTCAGTATATGAGCGGGAATGGCTTTGATTAAACTTTAATTTGAAAATATACAATGTTTGATTAAAAATGGTGAGTAACATTGTCAGACCAAAACTCTCTAATAAACAGCGTGTTATTGTATGTTATAATGTCTAGCTAAAAAATTAGATTACACTGAAACGCAGACTTTAGAATGAATCGAAGTATAGAAACAAGATTTTTTTTCCATAAAATTTCTCCATTTTTGACAAATACCATCCACAATGGCTAATTTCTTTATTGTTTTTCTCCCAAGAACTACAAGCAATTCACTCTCCAACGTGGGAAGTAGTTTGTCTCGTTTTTTTTTTTTAATACTTGTCTTTCATTAAACAGTGCTTTGAGCTTGTGATACTCTTTGCAAATTTGGTTGTGTGGCTGTTTGGCTGTGTGTACTGAACTAATTTTTCGGACAGGATCATAAATTACAGCAAAAAAAACTGTTTCTTTTATTAATACTTCTAATAAAAGTTTAAATGAATGGAAAAAAGCGAAAATCGGAAATTAAAATATGAGTGGTTAATTCGGTTAATTTAGTAAATTCAAGCAAATTCAGGTTTGCTGATGAATAAATCGCATAATAAACAGCTAAAAACACTCTACAAGGAACCAGACTCTTTTAATAGGTTTAATTTTTTGTTGATATTTCAAATACAAATACGGCAATAATACTGTAGACTTGCCACAGATAAGATCAGCATGTTTTTGTGGTTTCTCTGCATTTTAAGCTTTTCGGCTAATTTTCATATTATTCATTCAATGATTCAATATTTGAAAAAATTGGCAACTCCACCATGCATTTTATTATTTTTCGAGTTTATATATTTACGCGTTCATTGATATTTTTAAACAATTTTTATGAATGAACTTGTTTTATATCAATTCAATATTATACATATTTTTGCTGAATGAAATTTGTATTGAAAACAAAAAGTTAGGTTTGCTTGTACTGGAAAACTGGCAAACAGGCGTTCGAACTATGTTAGTAATGTGTCTTCAGTTTTGTTGCTAGTTTAAGTAAATACACATCAATATAGACAGGTCGTTTTGAATGTTTCATAATTATTATCTGAGTACAAAATATTAAGTAGATGATATTTTGGAAAATATCTAAAAGAAGATTATGTTTATAATAATGAAATATTCAGCTATTTGAAACATAAAAACCAAAAATTATTCCATGATTCTTTGGTTTTCCGCAGCAAACAAAAAACTGTGTTGGATGCTGTCTTATCTCCAAGGCATAGTAGACACCCTGCCGTCTATTTCCTACATACCTACATTGCATCTGTGATTTATATGCCCCAAGTTTATGCCAATGATATGCTTGGTTATACCAGACTGCAAGCAATAAACCGGGTCTTTACAAGATGAATTCAAGCCATCCAAGAAGAATTTCTTTGCCAGATAATCTCGCACGATTTAAGCGCAACATCTTTTCAGATTTTTTCCTGGATTTGCAGGGCACAGAAAGCCCAACTTTTAAAGTATTTTGAATTATTGATATGACATTGATAGTTATAAAAAAATATCGGTATTTCTAAAAATTATTTAAAAAATTTTAAACAAAATTTACCCGAAAAATATCATAATCCCAATCCCTTGCATTTCTGGTCTTGAGAAAGTTCACCGAAATAAAATCAGTTACTTAATGGTTTTAATGGCTCTTTAAACTGCAATAAGAAATTCCGGAATTTCAGATTCTCGATCACAAGAAACATAATAAAATAATAAAAATTAATAAAACTTATTAAAAATCTCTTTTAAAAGTTTTAAACTGTGAATCGATAAAGTTCAAGTTTGAATCTTCTTCATTTTCTCACAAGCTATTTCGTTATTTTCCGAAGATTTTCAATGTTTCTCCAATGTTTTCTGCAATATAAAATCAATTTGTAAAATCTTTCCACCAACAATCTTTAATAATTTTCCAATAAACTCCAAATAAAATCCAAATTTTAATAAATTGAGAAGGCGGCTTCAAAGATTTTGGTCTTTGTGGCCTGGCAAAGAGCTAATAATCGAGTCCATAAAAATATTAACATACAAATGCGAGTATGTGGTGATAAAAATGTGAAAATATACATTTTGAAAAAGTAAGTGAAGCATTGCAAAGCAAGTTTAATTTTGTGTTATGACGATATAAGCTCAATGTCGTTTATAAAAATCGACAGTTTAAAATAAAAAACCGCCAATAAATGGATCGCTGCGTGGAAAAAACGGAAAACACATCTTAATTGCGTAATTTGTATGAGAGTGTGTCGTTAAATCTGTTGATCGTTAAAGCGAAATGGTCAAGAATAAAATCAACTGGGAACATCAATTAAACAGTTTCTCGGTAGTTTCGAATTTAAAAAATATCTCTTTCATATTTTTTAGATTGTTGTGTTTTTCGTAAATTTTTTGATTATGACGAGAGGTAGCCGTGCTTTTGACAAATTTTAATGGTTTGCGATGACAAGTTGAATTTGGGTAAATGGGATTTTGGAGTTTTATGTGTGTTTTTATTGTTTTGGAACGGTTTGTTGATTGTTTTTTGATTATAAACATAAAGTTTTTTAATTCATGGATTTTTTAATGATTTGTAAGAATACGCTGGATATATGCTGGATATATGCTGGATTTAGAAATGTTTTATTACAAACGAAGTATTGATCATATTTTTATTAAACTGTTGTTATGTACAACAAAAATTTTTGAAGAAAAAAAAAAAAATTTACAGAAAAAGTCTAAATTTCATTAAACAAACAAAATATCCATCAAATACCGTTCTACTTATTAAAACTAACTATCTTTTAAGTTTATGATTATTATAAATTAATGAAGAATCTATTAATTTATTTTTAATAAATTGCGTCGAAACAATTTCCATAGTGATTAATGACCTCAAAATTTCCGAGAAACCCTATTTCAATTTGAAACTTTTCAAATTACAATTAATCACAATTTATTCAATAAATTTATTGTCTAATCTTTTGCACTTTATATTTTAAAAAAATTCCGTAAATTTACTCGATTAGACTTTTGGTTGATAAGACATGATTTAATTCAATTTTTGAGTTTTTTCACATTTCAAATTTTTTATAGCACATTCAGCATTTTTATTGAAATGTTATTGTTGTTCTTTTTATAGAGAAGTTTGGAAAGCGATAAAGCGATTATGTCATCATTTTGTGATTTTCTAGGAATTTTTTCGAATTTGCTGAGTGAAATTGTTGAATTGTTCAAAGGTTGGTCACCTTTTTCGATGGAATTATGTTCCGGGGAATTATTAGTAAAAATTTTGAAATACTTTTTGAGAACTTTTTATAGAAACTAATTGAAAGCCCTAATAGCTAGTTTTGAATGAAAAATGAGTACGACAGATTGAAATTTAAAGCTTTTTCAATCGAAGAGTTTTAGTTTTAAAATTCAAATTTATGTGACTAATCATTGAAAGGCAATATAAGCAGTTTAAAGCATTTAAAGGATCAAAGCTGTTTTAAGTGCCTAAAGTTTATCACCAAAGTTTTCAGAGTCTCATAACTTGATGCAGCATTATCCTAATCACCATCAGCAGCATCTCAGCCATAAACTGTTTTTGATGATTCTCCAAAAAACAAAAACACCAAAGCTTTATTTAAAATTTTTCTAATTCTTTTCCATATTCAATTTGGACTCCCAAAGACGATTCTTTTCAGTTGTTGCGCTCTGCCTAATGAAATCATTTTTAAAATTGAAATAAATTGAAAAAACTATTATTTATTCTGTTTGTACGGTTCTAGGTTAGTAAAAGACGGGAAAGAATAATAAATTCTTTTTTAATCCGTAAAGTCCATTAAATTTTAATACATCATCTGATGGATTTAAACATTTTTTGAGTTTTTGAGGTTTATTCTTTTTGCTTTTTTTAAGGGGAAATGTGGCAAATAGGCAAACATTTTAGATCTTAATGTATTTGTTGCTTTAAATGTAGAATTGAAATTATCCAAATTTGTTTTAAATTTGTTTGAATTGTTTCAAAATGAATGACATATTTAAGTTTTATGTAGTTATGTGGCTTTTATTATCTTTATATGGCACGCACTCGAAAGATATTCAAAATGCTTTGAAGAAAATTTAAATTTAGAAATTTATAAATGTACATACAAATCCCACATCACTACATACGTTTGGGTTTGAATTGCAAAAACTGCAGTTTTCGAGCAATTTCAAAATTTTGGTTGCCTTTAAGATATGTTTTATTAAATTCATTAAAATTTTTATATAAAAAAAGTCATTTACTGAAGTCATAACATAGTATTTATACACGTTATGTTCTTTAACAGCAGCATTGCACTTCCATATTCAACAACCTAAAACTTCAACAGCGAAAATACAAAGTAGAAAAATGAAGGTTGTATTTGATTGCTCTCCATCAATCTTTGTTAAATAATGTGGGTTAAAATTGATAGACACTCACGCCTCTTCCGTTAATATTTTTTCCATAACATAAGAACTATAATCTTAAAGAAAGTTTAATTGGAGGTAGTTTTTATGGATAATAATTAGATTCGTAACAAATAAAACATACTTTTATGAATGAAGCAAATTGAATATTATCATCAAACTAATGCACATATTTGAGATTAAATCAAGGATTAACGAAAAAACAACATCTGACGTTTAATTGTTTTCGAAAATTCTACAAAAAAAAACAATCTTCAACAATATTCCCCAGCAGCAGTACGGACAATTAACCTGTTCATCCTCACCCGCCAATCCACCTCACAGAGCGTTAACGACCACAAGAATCGCAATTTTCGCTCGTTAAAATACAAATGGGCTCATTATTCAATCATAAAACTCGGCAAAACTTATAAAACTCTTTAAAATTTACACAAAAAAACTTCAACGAAACTCATTCATCGCTGCATTGAAGGCATTTTAAGCATTTCAAGCAGTTAGAAGTGGATTTAACATATATTTAAAGCATTCACATTAAAATAAAAAGGCGAAAGAAACGTGAAAATTCATTCCAGATCAACAAGTGCTTTACATTTGAATCCGCAAACCGAACAACAAAGTTGGATTGTTGCAGGATTGTTAAGTTCTTTTTGAGTTCTTTTCGGTGCTTTGGTGAATTTGAAAAATATTTGCAATGAAAAAAAAAACTTTTAAATGCAAATTGCATGTAATTTCCTTTATCTTGGCGAATAATTTTAGTTTTTCATATATCTGGGGGTGTTGAGAAGCTATGTTGCTTAGTTTTTCGATCAAGTTTTGATGGTAATTTTGATCTTATCATTAAAATTTCTTTAAAGAGGGGATTTTTGGTATTTTTAGATCTTTTTGCATATTTCAATACGACACTAAACAAAATGTGAAGAAATAAAGCAATGTTCTTAGTGGAGTTTGAGTCCTTTGTCAGCAGGTTGGAAACTTTTTATTTCTAACAAAACTTAGCTCACAATTCGCTGACAACCCTATATGCAAAATAAAAGAAAGAATTCTTTTGTTCCCGGAAGAGAGCTGAAAATGTCTCAATTTCTTAGAGAATGTTTGAATTTAATTCCAAAACTGACCTTTTGTATCTTAACTACATGTATTTTCTCTGATATTTTAATTTATTTAATTTATTTCTGGTTCGCTTTGTAGTTTTTTTTTGTAGTTTTTGTAAATAGTTTGTTTGTTCTTAAGAGGGACAGAAATGTCGAATATTGTCGATACGTGCTCTTTGCTTGATTTTCTCTTGAGTTTTCAATTAGAATTCGGGATAAAAAGAGAATACAACGATTTGTAAGACATTTATCATGTTCAGCTTTCTTGTAAGTTATGTAACAATGTTTTTTAATGGCTCAAAACGTTGAATATGCATTCACATTTTCTGGATGTAAGAATAAGATACTTTCTTGGTTTTTCTTGGATTTTCTCAATATTTCATGTCTGATACCTTTAAGAACAGTTTAAGATTATAATTCTAGGAAAGAAAGTCATAATCTCGCGTAGATCTTTTGTGGTTTTCATTGAATGTGTCGTAATAAATTGATTGTTATGTTGTTCGTTAATTGATGACGTCACGCAAGGGATTTCCAGATATAATGATTAATTATCATTTGATTCTAAAAAAATTCTAAAAAAAGTTTCTTGTAAAATATTTCAGTTTTCAAAAAACGAAACAAAAGATGTTGCATTTGAGTAACTTTATATTCTTGTTCAACATATTTTTAACTCACATACATTATGAAGATAGAAAAAAAATTATATGTTTATTCTAACCGGATTCTAACCATAATTTGATCTTAATTTGATCTTAATAAAAAGAAATAAAGTCGTGCATTCAAAATTATATTTTTAACAACTCAATTTATTTAGATTAAAATATTTCTGATAATATTTTTATAATGAAAGTTGTTTGAAGAAAGAGAGCAATTGCTGAGACAATAGACCAGAAATTGATTAAAAATTCCATGAATTCAGAAAAACACGAAAACAAAATTGAAACTTTATCTTTTTGCATTACTTTTAAAGCATTCCAAATATTTTCCTCTTTAAAATAAATCCATGCAATAGATGTAACATTGAAGAAAGATGAGTTATGCGACATTTATGCAATATTCCATGAAACCCGTTAAGCAACATTTTTGTTGTCTCAATTTATTTGCTTTTAATTATTCAAGCTTCGAAATTGGAACCTCCTTGAAGTCTTGAAAGTTTTACAAAAATTAGTATTATTAATTGATTTGTTTATTCTCTGATCCACTATAATAATAAGTTTGATGTATTGTGAAATATTAGCAATCTTTAATTTGATCGTTTTTTTTGAAGGGAATAATAAGGTGAAAAAATTCGAATTCCCAAAAATCTCACAAAAAATATTCTCTTAAACATAGGGTCTAAACCTATAAATACTCAAAATACAATCCTTCATCTAATATTCATAATAATTAATTGAAACCGCATTTAAAATAAACATGCAATTGTATATAAAACTGATAGACTTCTAAACAAACGACTACAAAACGTAAAATTGAATGATTTGCTTGTGAAACATCTTTTTAATATATTGCCAAGTCTTCAATTACATCTTAATCTCCTAACAAACTTTTTGAGCCATCTGATCTGGACAGCAATTAATAAGATTTGGAATTATAACAATCTTTCCTAAAGCAAGCAAACTAAAAGCAAGTTAAAAGCATCTCAAAACTCCCAAGTATCTTCAAAGTATCCAAAGCGGTAATTGAATCCACATGTCGAACCGATTGATGCCTTCAATCATCCGCGTTAAGAAATCTTAAGGAAATTAAAAGAAAATCGAAAAAATATCGCCAGCGAAAATTAAAAGAAGCCTCAGCAAGCCAAAGGAAAGGTTGCAGACCTCGCCGATCAGCAATACAACAATTTGCAAGTCTTACATGCTTTATTGAATATAAATTGATGATTGCTGCCGGGAAAAAGGTAGTGTTTCTTTAGTTGGACAAAAAAATAAGTTGGATTTTTTTATTTGTATATTTTTTTTTGGAAATTTTTAGTTGGACAAATATTTTTTTATGGATTTAATTTTTTGGATTTTTTTTAGTTGGATGTATTTTAGTTGGACTGTTAAAAAATTTTGGATTTTATTATTTGGATTTTTTAAATTTGGATTGACTTTATATGGATAATATTTTTAATTGGAAAACGTTTATTTGGAAAGATTTTTGTGGACGATGAGCCATAAAAGGTCGAAAAATCCTTCCATTTACACAGGAATGCGATGTGTCTTGATAAAGATTATTCTTCCTTTACAAGATAACTTCCGAACGAATAAAGTGAGAACAATACGTCTCGAGTCACCAAATCATCCCACCAACTGGTGATGGACCCAATTTTGGCCATAACTTGTTGTTTTCTAATAATTTTCAACAATTTGGCTGAAGAAACCGAATCGCTAAAATGTACCGTTCAAGAGTGATTTCGTATGAGAAAAGCGACCTTTTGTCAGAGAAGTTGTAAATCTCCCCAGCTGGTTGACCCACCACGCTTTTGTTTAATCCAACTAAGTATTGGTCTCACTTTACCCGTGCAAAAGTAATCTTGTAAAGAAAGACTAATCTTTATCTAGACACATCGCATTCCTGTGTAAATGGAAGGATTTTTAAACCCTTTATAATTCATCGTTCACAAAAATCTTTCCAAATAAATGTTTTTCAATTAAAAATTTTATCCATATAAAGTCAATCCAAATTTAAAAAATCCAAATAATAAAATTCAAAATTTTTTAACAGTCCAACTAAAATACATCCAACTAAAAAAAATCCAAAAAATAAAATCCATAAAAAAATATTTGTCCAACTAAAATACATCCAACTAAAAATTTCCAACTAAAAAAATCCAAAATAAAATTTTTGTCCAAATAAAAAAATCCATATTTTTATTTTCCAACTAATGATACGCTGTCGGGAAAAATTTATTTTTTTAGCGATTCTTCGGTGTAGCTTGAGATTTTCTAGAAAGTTTGCTCAAGTTTGCTCGACTTTATTACTTCAAGTGCTAATTTAAATTAAAGTATCATTGCATTATATTGCAGCACCTAGATAGATAGAAGTTTGTTGGAAGCCCGCGAGCTGTTTTTCTAATGTTCTAATAGATTTAAAGTTTCCACATGTAAGCTGGAATGATCGATGAGCAACGATAACATTTTTTGTTAAGATTTCTTTGAGTTCTACTCTTAAAATTGAAATTCTAACATTTTACCGACAGTCTTTGGAATTCAGGTCTCAATACTTAAAATATGTATGATTTGATAAATTAAATTGCCAACTACCTAGACTTTTTCAACAAACAATTTATATGATTCCGTGAGAAAATCTTACCCTCAGAAAATTTACCTTTAAGTCATGAAGTTGAATAATAATATCATGCCACTTTTGCGAATTGTTCTAAACAAATTAATAAGTCAACCAGTTTTGATCAAATTACATTTTTTATGTATTTCTATCCACAAACCATTTAAAAATAAACAAATACAATATTTGTTTCCTACTAATAGTTTCAGAATTGAAAAGTGAGAAATTAAGAAACTCGAGAAACTAACATTTTTGTTACACTTGAAACTGAAAATTTATAAGAACTTGAGAAGTCGTTAATCACGATCAAGCAAGTAGAGTGATGTAAGAGAATTATCAAGAAACTGAAGCATTGAAACATTGAAACTTTTGAAATTGTTTTTAAAGTGATTTTATATTGAACACACAAGTTTAATTAATGAGGAAGTTAGACTGGATAAAGGTAACTTGCCCGAATATTTCGAAGTATTTGATAGAAACATTACAATAATTAAATGCGACATTTGCAAAATGTTTAGACTACGAATCAAAAAAAAACAAGAGCTCAAATTATATTTCATTTGAATTGATTTTGATGTCATATTAAAACTTAATTCTCGATCATTATGAAGAATGTAATAAAAATGTAGAGAAAGTTAAATAAAATAATTACGAGCGTTCAAAAAGTCTCAACAGCTTTATCCAATTAATTTCCTTCATTACTTGTTATTTCTCAACTGCTTAGACAAATTGCTTCGATAATGAAATTATAATTTTTATTAGAACGCCACATTCTCCGAGGATCGATTCCACTTAAATTGAACTTTCTGAATGTAATTCATTCATCAAATCTTCAATTATTCATAGTTTTCATAGCACTTGAACCTCCTTCCAAAGCAAATCATAAAATTGGCGTGCTGGTTTTCTTGATTAAGTAATTTCTTTTGCTAGATTAATTTTTGAATTGCTCAATCTCAATATACCCAAAGATTAACGGCATGGTAAAAAAAAGATTGTGCGTCTTTTGCTCAAGTCTTTCACTTTTAATAGTGTAGCTGGGAATCGCAAGACGCAGCTAGCTGTAAATTACAATTGGTTATCATCATTTGAATGAGATTGCGCAAGCCTTATAAAGTAAACGATCACTTAGAGCCATTTTTGGTTAATTATTTTGTATGGTTTGCTTTGTTTGGTGATTCGCTTTGGACTGATTTGGAAAAGATTTTTGGACGATTCATTGCTTTGGATGAATTCCCAATTTCGTGGTTGATTAACATAATTTGGGAGAAAGGTTATGTTATTTTCCTTAGGAATTTAGAGGCGGTTCTTTGATAATTTGTGTTTTTGAGGGTAATTACAATTACAATTTGTTTACAAATGTTTCATTGAAGGTCATTTTGTTGGTTCTTTGCCAAGAATATGTATATAAATCAATAAAAAGTTTTATGATAATCTTCCTTATGACAGCTCACATGACAGCAATTTTGAAATTTATCTCATTAATTGGCTTCGAATATTAAATTTACTCTGAAGATGATTTAACTATCTGCTTTTCGTATACAAGATCATTTAATAAGTTATCACTGAACTTCCCGCCACAGCCAAATTAAATCATTTGTGTTTCGCTAGCAAACAAACCATAAAACATTTAAGTTTCATGCAACGAAAAAACGTCAAATTTTTTTCACCTCTTCATCTCCAACTTACAGAAATCTCCAAAAGATTAAACCAAAAGTCAGTTTTTTAATTGAAAAATCTTTCTCCAGTCTCACTTCGAAATAGTGGCGGGCACTTAATCTGCATAATTCATGAATTTCACAGTTTAAGAAGCTGAAAACAGCTTGAAAATGGTAAATAAAAGCAATAAAAGTCACACACAAGACTACAACCAGGTACAACAGCAGATAAGAAGTTATGAATGAAATAAAGGTAGAAAGAGCAAATTCTGGATTTCTCGACTTCTTCCCATTCATTATTATTTTTTTGTGTGTTGAAAGTCATTAAATTCATGAATGCATGTGATGTTGTATAATGGTCTTTAATTCACTGCAAGTGCAGGCTTGTTCCCATTATGGAAATGGTAAACACCAAATACTCCTACTCAGCCTGTTGCAGCTTTCTTTATGGGCCTTTGGAGAAAAATTTGTGAGATTGAAAACTGTTTGGAGGAAAAAAACACTTCCTACTCGCTTTTCAAGTGTTTGGTGTTGCAAGTATAGTTCAAGTTTTAATGAACATACAAAATTCAAAAAACACATGTTATCTTTCGAATGAAAATATGATAAATGAGATACCGTAATAATAATTAGAATTCAGCAAGAAATTAAAGCAAAATTTGAGATTGGATATCTTTTTTGATAAATTATTAATATCTAAACACTAAATTATCAAAAAATATATTTTAAAATACTTTTCGTGAAATGCTCAATCTATTTCTTTCTATCATTCCAGGTTGCAACTGCCATTCAAGTGGCTCTATAGACCGCATCTGTGATAACCGAACAGGTCAATGTAAATGTCGACCGTTTGTGTCTGGAAGAGCGTGCGATCGTTGTGAGCCTGGTTACTGGAACATCGAAAGTAAAGTTGGTTGTACTCAGTGTACTTGTCATCCTAATGGAAGTGAAGACTCGGGTTGTGATACTCATTCTGGACAGTGTTTCTGTAAGTCTGGTGTCGAAGGTGCAAATTGTGACAAGTGTCAACAAGGATACTACGGGCTTAGTTCCAATGGATGTAAAAGTTAGTATTACTTGTGAAATATATCATGATATTTATAACTTTACTCTTTATACAACTTGTCTAACATTTATTGTTTAATATAAAGGATGCGATGTCTGTTCCAGTCCAGCGTATGTTTGTGATGCCGATACAGGCCGATGCATCTGTCCTCCAAGTAGTCATGGTGTAGATTGCCAGCTGTGTTATCCAAACACTTGGGGCTACGAATTCCAGAAAGGATGCCAGAATTGTGACTGTGATTCCAAAGGATCACTTAAGCAGACTTGCGATATTCAAACAGGTTTGTTTTTATTTTTTAATTTAAAATCTATTTTCAATGAAAACCATGCATAACAATATATTTGATGAATTTTAGGACAATGCTCATGTCGTGATGGCTTTACTGGACTTAAATGTGAATATTGCGCACCTGGATCTTACGGGTATCCAAACTGCCAAAAATGTGGCTGCGATGCTAGTGGATCTTTATCAACAGCGGATAGCTCAATTGACTGTGACGATAATGGACAATGTCCCTGCAAAAACCTCGTAACTGGGTTAAAGTGCGATCAGTGTCGTCAAGCGACTTTTGGGCTATCTACAACAAATCCTGATGGATGCACGAGATGCTTCTGCTTTGGAAGATCACAGGACTGTCAGCAGAGTGAGATGTCATGGGGCCAAGTGAGACTAATGGGTCCAAGAAATGTCTCTATTCAGTACATCACTAATTATCGTTCAACTAGGTATTTTTTACATATTTTCTACTTAAGTAGAAAACTAATGTAACAAACTAAAATTTATGTTACAGGCAGGATTATGAGTTTGTTGTTGTTTCAAACATTAGAAACAATCGGTTATTCAGAGAATCTGCTGAGATTGATGTTATCAACGGTTTAAGCATCATTCCTCACTTCACAGGAAACGTAACAATTGGTTCCAATGCTGCTTTTTATCATCCTCTTTATTTCAAATTGCCGAAACGATTTTTGGGTGATCGAACCACCAGTTATGGAGGTGCTTTAAATTTCACCATTATCACAGAAGGATGCAGCTCAAATTTGAGGGAGAATGTATTGAGACAATTTCCTTTGGTACAAATTCATACACATGAAAAAATGGTCCTTGATTATTATGGCGTTGAAGATTTGGAATCAAGTGATCTTACGGTAAGATCCAAAACTACTTTGTGTTGTTTATTTATGACTTTATTTCTTATGAACAATTACAGCACTCGTACAATGTTATGCTCCACGAATCCCATTGGAAGTTTCATTTTAATGGCGTCAATATAACTCGCGCTATTTTAATGACTGCCCTACAAAATGTTAAGCACATCTTTTTGAGAGGGACAGCTTCACCTGATTTCACAACTGCAAGCCTACTAAACGTTTCAATGGACTCTGGGTTGCCAATCACTGGAAATAATGATGCTGCATTAGCTCTGGGTGTTGAGGACTGTGAATGTCCAGACAAATATGTCGGAGCAAGTTGCCAAGATCCTCAAGATGGATTCTACAGGTTGAGAAATGTTACAGATTCTATCACTTTAGAGGATTTAGTTGGTAGAGTTGTACCATGCGCATGTAATGGAAGAAGTGAAATTTGCGATAAGGAAACTGGTGAATGCAAAGGTTGCAGGCTCAATACTGGTGGTCAAAATTGTGAAATGTGTGCTGAAGGATTTTATGGGGATCCTGAGAAAGGCAACTGTCAATCATGTCCTTGTCCTGAAACGAACAAAAACTTTGCTAAAGGATGTGTGGTCAAAAAATCTAATGTCATGTGTATCTGCAAGGAAGGATATACTGGAGCTTTATGTGATCGGTGCATGGGAGGTTTCTTTGGATTCCCACATTTACCGAATGGACATTGTGATGATTGTGATTGTCATCTGGAAGGGATTGTTTCTGATGAGTGTGACGAGCTTACTGGACAGTGTAATTGCAAACCAGGCGTAACTGGACGAAGATGTGATAAATGCGAGCTGCCTAGACATCTTTTACAAGATTATAAATGTCAATGTAAGGTAAATACAGGTCAATATATTAAATATGTTTTAATTACATTTCTTTAAAGTATGCGACAACTGTACCATGACTTTGATGGACAAAGTAGATGAGATGATTTTTGATTTTGAAATTGGCATGGAAGATATGAGCTTACATGATTTGAAAGCACCATGGTATAAATTAAAGCACTTGGGCAACGAAACCGATGCTCTTGACGAAATTTTTACGAACTATTTCGATGCTAGTGATCGAATCGACAACTTCAAAGATTCATCAGTTGATAAGGTACACATAATAATATTATATACAACGATCTGTTGGCTTAAAAGAATAAGGAACTCTTAAATTAATATAAATATTTTTTTAAAGCTTCTTTCAAAAGCCACCAGCTTACACAATAGATCAAGTAAAATAATCAGCAAAGCAGATAAACGTCTTCAAGATGCAGAAAAATCTAAGTCTGAAGCTGATGGTGTGTGGATTGGCCTCAAAGACATATCAGGACTTATACAAGAAACAATCTTAGAATTGAATAATTATGGGAGCAACGATAATCACGTGAAACTACCAGTAGCTCTGCAAGAAGCCAATAGATATTTGCACGATATCAAACTTAAAGCAAAAGATTTGGCACATGGGCAAACTGTACTTGATTGTGCTAATAAAAATTTAAACCATTGGAGTCATGAGAATAATGTTACCATAGAACAACAAAATGACTTGAGCAACCTTAAGTACAATATTGGAAATTTAACATATCGTTTAGATGATATCAAGAGCTTGACTCATAAATCTTTCCGAGATGCTATGGAAACTGAAGTTCTGCTTACTCACAATCAAAAGAATATTGAAAAGCTAAAGAAAAAGATTGATGAAGTAGAATCGATGCATGAGGATATCAATTTACAGCTCAACACTGACATTATTGCACAAACTGATACTTTGATGGAAATGGTTCATGATGACATTGGAAAGTTGAAGATCGATAATGATGATTTATTGATTTTGAATGCAGACCTTAACACAACCATTTATGAATGTGCTGATGGATTAAAAGAAGCTCGTGAAGTTTTGTTACCTCAGTCAAGAAAACATGCACAAAGATTGGCCAATCGAGCTAAGGTATGCAATCATTTAATGTCACACAAATCAAATTTTTAATTTTTAATTGATTTAATTGATAGGTCATCGTAGATCTATTCCAACACAGCAAGGATGGCGCGAGAGTAGCTCTTTTAGCTAGTACTGCACACAGTAACATTACTGCCGCTGTTAATGCCGCACATGAGGCGAGTGAACAAGCTTTTAATGCTGCCAAGTCTAGTAATGATGAGCTAAATCCAATTGGAGAAGACTCCATCTTCGATAAAGGATTGGATTCATTACATGAGTCAAAGGATATTCAAAAGGATGCGATAACAGAGATTAACAAAATTGATGGTTTGTTTTATAATTAAAAATAATTTATTTATAAATAATTAACTTCTTTTAAAATCTTACAGATCTTAAAGACAAACTTTCCTACCAAGTTAATCTTGTTGATAATATTGGTTCCACTATAAGAAAAGCTGGTGTTAAAAATAATGATTTCTCTACAAAGTTAACAGCAATCACCAACTTGGACAGCCAACAAATTATTCGAGATGCTGCAACATCTGCCAACAGATTCTCTGACGAGATGAAGATCGTTCGAAAGGAAGCCCTTGATATCAACAGTGAAGTTTACAAACTTAAACTTAAATTAGCTAGTTTAGAACCGGAATGGGATAGTAAGTTTGGATTGGCTGAGGAGAATGTTTCTCAATCTTTGAGCAACATTAGAGCAGCAAACACGACTTTGATCAGTGTCGAGTCGATTATGGTTCACCAAAATGAAAAATTTAAGGTGTGGAACAATACTATGTCAGCAAGGATGCAAGAATTGAGAGATAAGATTGCTAGAGCCAAACATGCAGCAGAAGGAGTGAGTATATATTATCTCTGAAATTAACTAATTAATAAATTTATTACAAACATGTTCTTACAAAACTAAATACATTTTTCAGATCCGTGTCTCAATTGAATCTAAAGACTCTAAATGCATGCGATCTTACTCGCCAACATCTTACGGTCCTTCAACGTCCACCTCAATTGTGATGACAATAGCTCTGAACAATAAAAACGGCAACTCCCCACTTATATTCATTCAAGGAGAAGACACAAAGTTTATTGCTCTAGAATTAGTCAAAAAGAAGATTCGTTTGGTTTGGAATTTGGGCGGAGATACAGGAGTGATAACTCATCCTTTAGAAATTCTAACAAGAGATCCTAAATATGATGATGCTTGGTATAAAATTGAAGCAAATCGAACGATGAATGTTTTGAGCTTGATTGTAAGAAGAATGACTAATAACGGAATTTTGGCACCATCAACGACTTCTAATGGAGCCACTAGTTCAGACTACACCAGATTAACGTTTGATCCCACGAGTAGGATATGGTTAGGTGGAGTTCCAGAAAATATGAAGCCAGCAGAGTTGACTACTAATGATGGCTTGAATGTCGTTGTTCACCAGCTCTTTGTAGATTATTCCCAAATTGGATTGTGGCACTTTATAGGTACTCAAGGACAATGTATTGGTGCCATGTTAGGAGCGCATGAGAATTCGGCTGCTATAAACTCAAGAAACTTTAACGGTCAAGGATATGCTGTGATGAAGACCAGCTCATCTAGACCTTATAGAAAGAACTTCTTCTCATTACAAATGTCATTCAAGACTTTAGATGAGAATGCGTTGTTATTCTTGACTGTGGATGAAAAGAACGTGAGTTTTCAGAGCAAAATCTATTTCAATAAATAAATTCATTTTAAATAACGCTGAAAATATTTTTAGAATCGATCCATCTCACTTACTCTATTTGAGGGAAGAATTGTCTTCCGGATAGATTATGGTGGTGAATCACAGCTTGAGATTAACACCACAAAACGGTATAACACTGGAAAGTGGGTCAATGTTGAGGCTGCTCGAGAATTCACACCAAAGAGGAACACAGAGAATGGTAGCTTGAAAGTAGACAATGAGGAGCCACAAACTGGAGCTCCAACAAAACCAATAAACTCAAATTTGCTACCAGATTTGAGTTCAGCCTTATATTATCTTGGAGGAGTTCCACCAGGTTTTAAAGCTGGTACTACAAAAGCACCAGGAGCTGACCATGGATTCTTGGGATGTATGAGAGATATGGTCATTAATCAAGAGACCTTTGATCCTCTAGAAAGTAGAGTCTACTTTGGAATTGAGCCATCATGCAGAACAACTATAACAAGGTGAGTTTCAATTTAAGAATAAATATTTATTGAAATTTAACGAATTTATTTAATTACTTCAGGGCTGGATTTGATGGTAACGGATATGTTGAACTTCCTTCTCATTCTTTACGAAAGCGCGCCAACTTTGGCTTTGTATTCCGAACCCTGCAACCAGATTGTCTTCTCCTATTATCAGCTTACACTCCACAATCCACCGCTGATTACGATAGTAAAGATGTAAGAGGCAACTATTCAGTCTCTTTAGTGAATGGAAGAACTCACGTGTGGATTGACGCTGGCAAAGGAAGAGTTGATTTGGAATCCAATTTAACTTTGAATGATGGAGAATATCATGTTGTTAGTGTTTCTAAAATAGGCAGGAAATTTGAGTTAAGGATCAACGATGACATTCAATCGATGAAGACTTTGTCGGCTACTCCTGCTTTAGTCAACATGCCTGAGGAGTTTGGTGGACTTTTTTTGGGGGGTGCTCCTGATTTTCCAGAGTTTGATAATTTGGCACCAACATTCAATGCGTTGGAAGGATCGATAAAGAATGTTGTATTCAATAACAGAACGATTTCATATGATGAAGTTTTGCATTTTAAGAACGTTCACATGGGAGGAACTGGACCCGAAATGGGTGGAACAATTCCCATGAAAACAGAAGCTATCAGAAGTAGCTTCAAAGAATCCAAAGAAGGGTGCCATAGGGTGAGTTTGGAAATCTCAAATTTTTCACAGACTAACCTTAATCAAAAACTTTTCTTACTAATTCAGGGAGACTGCTACAACGGAACAGTTTCTTAGAAATACTAAAATAATTACTTAAAAAACTAACCTGAGAACTGCCTTCAGTAGTATTTTAAATTGTGTAGTATTTTGTAGTCTTAATTTTAGCATAATAAAATAATCTTAAACCACATCTGTCTTATCTCTCTCTATACAAACATTTCATTAGCAAATAAATTAACATTTAACTTAATAATTAACGTTTCATGCATAACTTTTGTTACATCATTATCTTTTTTATGAATACAACAATAAACTTAATATTGTAATTTATTCTTTAGGTTGGAAGTTACTCTTATGAACCTCATGCTTATAAGTTTGGAGACGGTCCTTACAGCCACTCTGTAATAAATGTTGCAACTAGAAATCTCTGGCAAAAGAACTTTACCATCCAATTCGACTTTAGAACATTTTACCCGAATGCAGTTTTATTCGTTGCTCCGGTAATTTTTGAATTCCATGCAAGCTTATTGTACATGAACTTGCATGGAACATTCTCTGTAACAATTTTTTAATGCCAATTTTAATTATATCAATTTAGGGAACGAAAGATAAACCTAAACATTATGTTGTTTTGATGATGAGAGATGGTAAAGTATCCTTCATAATAAGAGGCAGGAGAAGGGAAGAGCTTTCAGTACCAGCTAAAGTAAACGATGGCCATTGGCATCAAGTCAAAATTACCTGTATCGACCGCAAAACCACTTTAAGCGTTCAAATCAATCACGGTGGACTTCCTAATCAGGCCACCATGAAACTACCAAAGAAACTGGGAGCATCTAAAATTTTGTTTGCTGGAGGAGTGCCTGAAAACACTACATTGCCTAATGAACTTTTGTCCAAGTTCGAGGAGTTTAAGGGATGTATGCGACGTTTTATTGTAAATGGGTTGACTCAAGATTTAGCGAGAAATCATAAAAATGTTGGACAATGCTTCCCTAAGGTTGAAAAAGGATCTTTTTTCCCTGGGGATGCATACGCTGTTTATAGTAAGTGTTTTACTTGATTTCTCAGATGTAACAAAATAATGTAACAAATGAATGTAACAAACTGTTATTTTATTAACAGAGAAAAATTTCAACGTTGGAAAATATCTTGAAGTTGAGATGGAGTTTCGAACATCCGAGCTCAATGGAATTTTGCTGAGTGTATCTGAACCAGAAAGTTATCCAGCTCTTTCACTTGAAGTCTATAATGGAAAAGTATGTATTCTTTTCAACTTAATATCAAAACTTATGAGATCTTGAATTTATTTAAAATTTCTTGGATTTCAGGTAATAATGTCCTGTGATTTGGGAGATGGTCACCCATTCCGAGTGGAAACACAGCTGAAAACCAAATTCTCCTTGTGTGACAACAAATGGCACAATATTTCAGCACAATATGAAGCTGAACAAATTGCCATCAGAATCGATCATGAGCCGCTAATCATCCAATTAGCTCAAAATCGAGCTATCGGCAAGGTTTCTACTAATTCGCCTTTATACATCGGTGGTCTTCCAGGTAAAATCAATGTATTATTCAAGTTATTGAAAATGTAAAGAAAATAAATAAAAAAGTGGCTAAAATCAATGGTTTATGAAAACCTAGCAAGAACGTGATTTAAAATTATAATCCATAGCAAACTGTACGAACTTGAGAAATATAGCAAGTTCTGTGTGTCCAGTGTTCATGTGCTGACAGAGGTTGAGTTCTTTAAGCTCCCGCACTTTACATTGTTGAGCCATATGATTCATTGCCATATTTTTATGACAACTTCATGAAGGAAAAATATTGTTATTTTGATTGATCGCGGTTGTGTTGAATGACTTCAAGAGTTTTATGAATTGAAGGAAGAATCATTTCACCAAATAAATTGCAATGACTGTTCATAAAATTTAACAGCACATGGCTAATTTATCCTTCAAATTATTATCATCCTTGGCGTAGACTAGCTTTATTGATACCTTTAACTAAATTATTTTTATCTTCAACAGAGTCAGCTTCGAGTGGAACTTTAATGGTGCGAGATAACTTTAAAGGATGCATTAGGAACTTGGCTATCAGAAATGAAATCAAAGATTGGACGGACATGGACTACTTACACCACGTTTTACTCAGCGAATGTTTAGCCATCAATTATTAGAAGATCTTAACATCAGAACTTTATGTAAAGTCAATGACAAATCCTTGTTAGAGTCAATGTTGGCATTCCAATTTTCTATTAAAATAATTTCAAGTAGTCAATTCTTAATGGAAAGTCGTGGAGTCAAAACAAAACTGTAAATTGAGTTATGATAATTAACTAAGAATATAAGGTTTGAGAGACACAAACCTAGATTTTATAAAATAAAGTAACAAGCAAAATCCTGCCATTAGAATCGCACAAAACAGTTGAGGGATTAAAGATACCTTGACATTGTCTGTAAAATAATCAACAAATATTTTTCTACGACTTCGTAAATTACGAAGCGCTGAAATGCAAAAATGTGTTCACTTAAAGCTTTGTGGTATCAGTTGCCTAGTAAGAACATAAAAACGTGCGGCCAATGATCTGGATAGTTGGCAATTGATACTCAAAGTGTAGCTGAATAAGTAATTTAATTAGATGTTTAAGTAAATCAATGTTTTTTGCACGCAAAAATGATGCCATATATATTTTTAGTTCTCTTCTATTAAGAAACGATGAAGATATTTGGCTGATGAGGGATTTGATTACAAATTGCAATTTAAACTCCTGGATATCGAAATTTATTTCAGAAATCAAGTCAGATATTGTTTTGTATAAAATTTATTTAAATTAAAATTTATATAGAATCCCACCAATTATATCAATAATTTACAACAAAAATCCTAGTACACTATTAATAGTTTTAAATCCCTCACCTGCACTCATAGGTACTTTTTGTATGATAACTTTTTACACAATATTTATATATATCTTTAATTTAACTTAAATTGACTATGTTAGTGTAAATGAAAATGATAAAATTAATAAAAATGCATCAACTTTGCATTTAACAAACTGAAACTTTGGATTCAAGTTCTTTTTACTTCTCCGCAAAATTCGGAGAAGTATTGTTTTCGTCCCAGCATTTTCAGGGTTTTTTGACCTTATCTGATTTTTCCTGACTTCCCTGTACACAAGTCTCAATAATATCTCATATTTTTTTTGTCCGTATTGAGTTGAAAAAAATTCATGTAAAAAAAAATCTGGAAAATATTGAACCCCCGACCCGTGAAATGCGAAAAACTAAGGGCCGTGTGCCTGGTGGTTCGGTGGGGTTACTGTAAACGATCGATCTGACCTCCCACCGAACCGATTTCAAATTTTTTGATGCCAATCGACTTGGTATCTATTCCCATCGTGCACCTGATATATTTAGTGATGATGACTCCACCGGTTAGGTCACCAGAACCACTTCCGTGACGCAAAGTCGGGGTTTTCATACAAAAAAATCTTTTATTTTGAAAAACCAGAGATACAGCTGTGGTCTCTTCTGAAAAATTGCTGGAGATGATAAATTAAGTCAGGAAGTGCATCGATTTTTGGTCCACAACATGCTGAGAGTCATCTGGGGGTCATCTGGTGGTACCAGACAACTTTTTTTCGAAAAAGTCTTAGAATCTCATGATTCGTCCAGAAAATAATCATGTTTTTGAGGGCTCAGTCTGGTAGCGCTTACTCTTAGCTCCAGAACTCGAGAACGACTAGAGATTCAACATTGGTTTCTTCAGAAAAAATGTTTGAAATTATATTGGAATTCATCTGGGGGTGATCAGACGATTTTTAAAACGACTAGAGATAGCATTTCGAAACAATTTTTAATGAAAACACCATTCTTATCCTATTTCCATTCCTATTTCTAAAACAAAATTAAGCTACAAAATACCCGTTAAAATCCGGCCTTAAAAAAAATTATGTGTGGGGGCTCCAATTTTGCTCCCTCTTCCTAAAACCTAAAATCCCCCTATAAACAAAAAGAAGAGCCCCCCTTCCAATTTTGCTACATTCCTCTTCCTAAAACCTAACAAATTAAATAAATACAAAATACTTTGGATAAGCCCACTAAAATTCAACTCCCAAAAAAAAAATGGTGAGCGGGAGCCCCCATTTTGCTCTCTTCTTCTTCATAAAACCTGAAAACCCCACCTAAAAAACAAAATTGGTGAGCCCCCCTCCCAATTATGCTCCATTCTCCTCCTGAAACCTAAATCTACTACAAATTACAAAATACTTTAGAAAAACCCATCAAAATCCCCCCAAAAAAAAAGTCGTTGAGCCCCCCTCCCAATTATGCTCCATTCTCCTTCCTAAAACCTAAATCTACTACAAATTACAAACTACTTTAGAAAAACCCATTAAAATCCCCCCTAAAAAAAAATTGGTGAGCCCCCTCCCAATTTTGCTCCATTCTCCTCCTGAAACCTAAATCTACTACAAATAACAAAATACTTTAGAAAAACCCATCAAAATCCCCCCTAAAAAAAAAGTTGGTGAGCCCCCTCCCAATTATGCTCCATTCTCCTTCCTAAAACCTAAAAGAAAATAATTAACTAAAACATATTATAAAAACTCTACTGTAGGGAACAATCAAACATAGCACAATACTTTTAATTAAATCCGCCAATTCATCAAAAGTATTCGCAATATATCTGATTTTTCCCCAAATTTCTATTTTTCAAAATCTCAATCCCTAACTTAATAATTTAAATTAATATTAAAACTGCTCCACTCCTCTTCCTGAAACCAAAATATATTAATCTCTAAATCTATCTTATTATTCCCCCAAATATTGATCTACTCAAAATCTCAATCTCGAACAAAAATTTTAATTTTATCTGAAATGAAACAAAAAAAAATATTTAATATTTAAAATAAATCAACTCTCTCCATTCCCCAATTCTTCTCATCCCCATCACAATTTAATACAATCATATACTTCCCTGCCGGATAGAATGGAATAGCTTCCACATTCCACTCAAATAGCTGTTCCTCTTCTTCTTCAACTTCCTCTTCGATGTCTGACAGCTCCTTCAAACAGTAAAACCTAGAAGACAAATCAGTAATATAGTAATCTTTAACAGTTTCCCATAAAATTAAATTTTCATGATACTCAGCCATTTCTTCATCTTGCTCTTCATCCTCTTCTTCATCTTCCTCCTCGATATCAGACAGCTCCTTCAAACAGTAAAACCTAGAAGACAAATCAGTAATATAGTAATCTTTAACAGTTTCCCATAAAATTAAATTTTCATGATACTCAGCCATTTCTTCATCTTGCTCTTCATCCTCTTCTTCATCTTCCTCCTCGATATCAGACAGCTCTCTTAAACAATAAAACCTAGGAGAATGATCATTAACATAGTGTTCCTTAACTTTTTCGTATAAATCCAAAAGTCTTAAACACTCCGACTTTACTCCATTGCCCAAAAATCCTTTAGGGTATTTATTAATGCGACCCATCTGAAAAAAAAAAAAAATTAATTTTCAGTACTAACACCAATTATTCAAAAAAAAATTCACGAAATTCCAAAAATTTCTCAAAAAAAAACTCAAAACCCTCTAATTTCTACTCAAACACCTTTTAACTACCACAACTAAGCTTTTCCGACACTTTTTACCCCATCAATCCCGATACTCTACTCAATAACTAACTTTTAAAATTTTCCATAAACGTCAAATTTAAAAAATTTCTTAAAAACCACCCAAAACCCTCTAATTTCTACTCAAACACATTTAAACTACCACAACTAAGCTTTTCCGACACTTTTTACCCCATCAACCCCGATACTCTACTCAATAACTACATTTTAAAAATTTTCATAAACGTCAAATTTAATAATTTAAATATATTCTCACCTTTATATTCTTAAGATCTGCCTCCAATTGTATCTCTGCTCGTGTTCTTTATAATCAGTTTGCACTAGTTTTGGTAATGCTCCGCTCGCTTTTCGATTTTTAAATTGATTATTTCGATTTTGCGACTGCTCTCAAGAACTCTCAAGCTTTTAATGATCCTCATACAAAGTTCACATATATATATAGACTACTAGGTTTTCGGGATTTTCCGAGATTTCCCGAAAATTTTTCTCGGTGTAAATTTTCCGAATTTTTTTTTTGGTGCAAGCTTTGGAATTTTAGTTTTGTTGTCGTTATGGAATTTTGTTGCGAATAATTGTTTGTTTCAGAGTAGTATCGGTCAGAATAAGTGTAATTGGAGATAAAAAAGTGTTTTATTATGAAAATTTAGTGGTTTTGAGCAAAATAAATCAGGAAATCAATGAATATATAGCTGTTAAAAATTGTAATTGAATTAATCTATAGGGACTTCTCTAGCGAATTGTATACCGCCTAAACTCGATTTAAAATCGCAAAAATCTTTACTTGGCAAAATCCAAATCCTTTCCACACTAGCGGAGAAGTCTTGCTCAGCTTACAAGCTTTACAACTAGTTAAGATTTTTTTTTAGTAAATGAAAAATAATTGAAGTTATCAAATCATCTTGCCTATTCAGAAACTCAAGAATCTCTTCATTTTGATTCCGCAGCTTCAGTTTCTGTGATTATAGATCCGTGATGCTACGTGATGTTACTATTAGATCATTAAACTTTACAAAATTTGTATTCGAACAAACTTCCACCAAAGTATCAGACACTCAAGGAACACAAGGAATAACTTCAAAGTTATTTTGCTGATATCTATATTATTCAGTTATTCACACTTCCTGAAAAAGTATGGAACACTTAAAAATTGTATTTTGTAGCATCTCCGATAAAAATGTTAAGCCATCATGGTAAAAACTGGTATCAGTAAGTCATCTCTGTTTGGGAATAAAAATGCTGATGAAACGATGAACAATTGATTATCATGATACACATTTATATTTTCATTCACTAAGAATTTAATGATCTTCTATTTGATCTTGAAATGATTCGAGCTTAAACTTTTTTCATGAATGATTGCATTTTTTTCTGTTCACAGTATAAACTGAATTGAAGTAATTATAAATGAACCAAATATATGCTTGAAAACTTCAAAACAACATGCCAAAAGTTTAAATATTAATGCTATATAGGATATCAAATAAATTGAATCAGTTTCCTACATTGATATGACAACAATAAAACAAAAGTTTCAATATTTCATTTAAAAACGCAATTAAGAATGATATTAAATATTGCATGATTTAAATGGTTATGATGATACAATAAAAATATTGAAATATAAAAAGACCAGGGGTTTCAAATAATAAATGTGAGTATTTTATTAATTTTGATTTTTATGCAATTTTCTAGATTTATCAATAAAAAAAATCAATTTGAAATTGCTCAAATGCATTTTCCAATTTTTTAGAACAGCAATACATCCAAAAAACTAAGTCAAAAGTATGAAACACAAATGAAAAGAATAATGCCAGAAATGTTGTATTTTATTGTTTGGGGTTGAGGTACATATAATAATGTCTTGGGAACTTGTAAACTTGCATATTTAGAAACTTTTCGTTGATATATAAGTTTTTAATGGATTTTTCCGATGGCTTTCAGACAATTTTTTTCAAAAGCTGAAAAATTCAATCTTCATAAAAGTTCTATTTGCGCCTATTTGACTGATATGAAGTGTTAACTGAAAACCAAACAATATTTAATACTAAAGACACCATACAAAACCATCCCTCATATCTGTTTCCATGTATTCATGTTTTTCGCTATTATTAGATAATCAAAAACAAAATTTTTGTGTATTAATTTTCAGTTGCTCAAATTCAGCGGAATTTGGAGGTCTATTTTTTTTTGCGCGCAAACTTTCGTCGGAAATATTTATCGCGTAATTGTTTTTATAACTTGAAATGTCGAACCTAAGATTTATACGAATATTTAAAGTTTTTCAATTCAATTTAACTTAAACCGGTGTCCGAAAATGTGTTAAATCTTTTTATGTTGTAATGTTTCAATATTGAGAAAATAGTGTGAAACTGCCAGAGCCTGTAAAAGCTCAAAAAGCTCAATCAACATGACCCGACACTTCTGTCTTTCTTTGAGGAAAAAACCAAAGCCACCAAAAAAGCCTCTGGTAAAAAACACGAAGCCCAAGTTCATCCGAGTCCACTCTGGAGAATTCAACTTTAAATTTGATGATGTAAGTGCAAATTTTACAATAAGCCCAGAAAACGTGAAATCACAAATAGCTATCAAAATATCGATAAAATTTAGAATTATGGCGTTCAAACAGGTTGACTTATTTTAATTCTTTTTGACGTCAAAATTGCCGAGTTTTTGCCGAAATTTCTGATAGCTAAATTTGGATCAAATATTTATTTTGGGTGCAAAAATTTTGCAACAGAAATTTATACTTTTTCTGATTTTTACTAAATAAAAACTTATCGAATTGTTTTAAATAAAGACATTTCAGGTACAAAAATCAATTTTCCACCCTAGTTTGGTGATTTTGTTTGTTTTTGAATTTTAGGTATTTTTCAGGATTTCTAGCAATTTTTTCAATAATGTGGAAAATGTTGAAAAAACCAAATTTATACAAAGTTTCGGCAAATAATAATAATTTATGTTTGGTGAACTTTCAATCAAACGAAACCCCAAATTTCTTTTTACCCGTAGTTTTTTTTGTTGAATTTTAATTTTTTTTGTAGAGCTTTTGTCTTTTGGGAATGAAAATTTTGGCTTGACCGTGTTCAATGTTTGGAGAAAATTCAGGGTTATTTTGGTGGATTGATATTCTGTAGCAGGAGGCTCACAGAGGGAGGAATGAGTAGCTCTTTTAGTTGTGTTGGAAATGTTACTTGAACTTCAATATCTAATATTACACGTGTCTTGGAACAGTAAAAATTTTATTCGCATACTATAAAATAAATGAATAAAAAATTAAATAAAGAAATTAAGATTAAATTTTGAAGTATATGTTTATTCTATTTTATTAGAAACTTTGAACCAATCCATAAAGTCTTTTAAATAATGTCTACTACGCAAACCTATAGAATGTCATCTAGCCGTAGGGCATCAGATTCCGTTCTTCTTCTCTGAAATATATATTATGCATGCTCAGCAAAAACATCTGAATCACAAAAAGTTATCCTCAGATGTTGACCTTTCTGATAGAGAATGGAATGGAATGAATGAACGAACATTTTTATTGCAATAAAATTGAAGGAAAAAATTCCAAAGCTATCTCACAAAATCCACAATATCCTACGATATAATCTCGACAATCTCAGAAGTATGTAGAGTATTCATAATATTCATAAAGTGGCTTTGAAAATCTAGAGATCCTCGTCTGTTCTGTGGTTGGTGAGATGAAATCAATGAACTATTGAGTGTCTGTTATTATGTGCACTTAAGTAAGTCTCAATATTTGATGAATACTGAAAGTGCCTATAGATGCCTAAACTAGTCAATCGCAGACATCAAGGATATTGTTTGCAAAATTGATTTTAGAATTTAGCTTTATTTTAATGTCACTAGAATTCTATGAGAAAAATTTATAATCTAATTAAGAATTCCTCTGGAAATGCCAAGCTAATGGATAATATATATTAAAATATAAAATATTAAAATATAAAAATGTTTTGGAAAATAAACTACGCCATTCAACATCTAATCCAATTGAAGCTTTTATATTATGCTTTCATCTTGGTGGCACATCTTGTGAGCTTCTAAATAAAAAAAAGATTGTTTAATGTCATACTGGAGCATATGTTATGTGAAAGAAAGTTTGGTAGATATATTCATGGAAGTGTTTAGGCCATAATGCTATTTTAAGTCTTATTGTCATGCAGTAACCAAACAAATTAAAAAAAATATTCAATTCAACCATTTTCAAGTTAACAATAAATTTAAATTTTATGATTACACAAGATAGTTTAAATGCTGCATCTCTTCATAAGATTCTTTTAAAGCTAACATCAAAGCACAAAAGGTTATAACTTTCTTATACCAGTTAGCGTCTGGCTTGCTTTTTAAAAAAATCGATGGTGTTCATTGAATAATTTGCAATGTAATCGAATTTTATGGAAAATAAGCGAACAATTTGAAAATATTGCGAAACTATTTCATACTGTGCTGAATCAGTTGACACGTGAAATTGGTTTATTTTAAGCTTTTAAGTTCTTTTGTTGCTCAACCAAATATTTATCGTCAATATGCATATTACGCCAATTGTTGAAATTTTACACCTTTTGAGTTGCCTTGGAAAATTTTAACAAAAATATTCCATTCATAAAGATGAAATCATATTTGCTCTAGCATACATTTCTAAACTTTTTGTTGAACATACAGGTCAGACTAGTCACAAATCCTTAAATTTAAAAAGCATAACAGTTGTATAAAAATTCCGATTATGATATTTTAGGTTAACTAAATTATGTTTTTGTTGATTGGATCGCGTTTCAAGCATGTATTTTAAATCGTCCTTTAAAACAATTTCACTCATTGCGTATTAAATCTATAAAAGCCAAATCGAGCTTTTGAACTCACAATAAACCAATTTAATAGTTTTTCCCTGCGTTTATTTGCCGTATAACACAACACGCTTCATTTCACTGTTGATTTATTTCTCCACTTATTACGATTGAAAATAATTTTTAACAAGAAAATTAACGCAAATTGAATTAGAAATTATATTGAAGCAAAACTCGCATATTTTATGTACAACATTCGCAACATTATCTAGTTTACTTTTATCGGTTTGGCTGAACAAACGCGAACATCAAATTCAATTGTTTCAGTGAATTTATTCGCTTATTTGCAGTATATTTAATCGTGAATTGAGGAATTAGTTTTGAAGAATTGTTTGAGGTTTATTGAGTGAGTTGCAATAAGTGCTGTGAAAAATGATTTAATCGCATTATTTATAGAGTGATTAGTGTTTAATCACCGGTTAGCTGAAACAATGTTGTCTTAAACATTAAAATATATCGTCTATTTTATGAAGATAAAGATCAATTTTTCTATTCTGAATAATAATTTATCTTTATTTTAATAATTTATTTTTTAAGAATCAAGAAATCGCTAAACGGATTTATTGAAGAAATATACTCTAGAATATATTAACAAAAATATTAATCATTTGTTAGATTAGGTTTAATTATAACATCTACTTTACCATCCAAATACTATCACCAAATACTGCCCAATGACTACACAAACGTATAGCTGCACGAATAGACTGACAGTGACAGAAAAAAGGAGATAAGAGTGAACAGAAGACTGTGAATAATTAAGGTGATAGCATTGAAAAAATAATTGAAATGGTATAAGATATTGCGTACCGAGAGTTTTAATAAACATAATGCTAGTGATATATAAGAACGATCATCCGTAGATGTTACAAGGTAAAGCAAGAGTGGCTAAAGCAAAGAAGTGCATCATTAACTATTGATTAAATTATTAGGAAAAGATATTTGATCACCGCGTGGCGACTTAATTGCAATAATTGGATTAGCGGCTCCAGAGGTCAAACCTCAAAGGTATTTCTTTGGGAGTTTCCATCACAGTTATGGAGTGAGTCTAATGCCCGCGTTTAACATAATTTTAGATCGCTTCAAGATTAGGATTGACGGTGAAGAAGAAATAAAACCGAGAAGAAGACGTTCTTCTCCTTACCACTTCTCTTCTAAGATCATCCACCAAGCAGATAGTTCATCACTACACCAGCAAGCCAGCTTCAGCCTCCAACAACTCTGCACAGCACCGAGCAACACATCACCAGCACAATCAAGTCCTTCGGCGGTTGCGCAGCATGTTTGAGATGGTGAGGTAGTTTAATTTTAAGATTTCTGAGCAGACAGAATAAGATAGAGCTTTAAGATTTAATAAGGATTAATTTAAGGATTTCATTTGGCTCAAGGCCTACTTCAATAAAAGTTAATAAAGAAAGATTGTTAATTAAGTAATTACATGTTTTTAGAGTTTCTTATTATTAATACCCCTTCCCAACATGCAACTTCGTTCAGTGGCGCTCAACAGCAATTTGTAAATAACGGCGATAAGTAGTTTGGGAAGGAAATTAATGAAATTTGAGGTTAAAAATTTAATTGAACCTCATGATATCAAAATTAATTTTGTTTTTCTAACCTCGTGAAATATCCATTCTAGTGGAAACATTTTAATGTTTTTCGATTGATGATTAAATAATTTGCTAGCTCGAATAGAGCCCCGAGAAATTTTGAAATATCCTTAATAAATCATTGAGTATCAGTTTTCGTCATAACATTAAATAAAGTTATTTCGGGATTAATTTCCCCACGTAATGCAAATTCACATTGGGCAAGGGATGCGATTAACTCATTGATGCATATTGTCAACCGAAAATTAAAATAAAGATTTATTTTGAAAATTAAAATTATTTTGTAAAATCTTATTTGAAAATTTTAAAAGCGATTTTGTAGAAAACTGAATTCTTTAAAATAAAGTTTGCCAAAATCAGTGAAAATTTTGTAGAACGACCCCTGTGTTGGACCAAAATATAATTCTCAAGATCATAAATTCCAAATATCAATAAAATGTTAGCGGAACAATATAAAATGAATATTGCTCATCTTGCTGAAGACGAATTACAATATGAATTAGAAATACGCAACCTTAAAGTCACAGGATCTTTGGAAGAAAAATTGAGAAATTTAAGACAAGCTTTGCGAGATGAAAATGAAAATGCATTGGGCTTTGTAATAAATAATTCGGTCCAAGAAGAAATTTCCTTTTGTTCTGCCCGTTTGGCTTCCATTGTGTATCAATTAACCAATTCTCAAGGAAATCAGAAAGAATTAAAAGCGAGTTTAATACATTGTTTTGAACGAATGTCAAGAGTGAAACCCGATTTTGCAAACAAAGATGTCATCTTGAACATTTTAGAATCTTGCGAATCAAACTTGAAAAAATATTTTCCTATAAAAACAAGGAAAATTTCGGGGAAAACTCGGGAAAACCGCATAAATTTTAATGATTCAGATTCCGAAGATGAGAACGTTTCCGACCAAACTATCGTGGAAAATGTTAACCCTTCAGGTGGCGAGAAAAGTGCAGAAAGTGCGCAATTTGACGAACTTTCTAATTTGAGTATGGTTTTGCGTGAAAAACTAATTCGACTTGATCGTGAATTAGCTGAAGTTGCTAAATTTAAGCGAGAAAACAATTTTCATTCAAACAGTCATGTGAAAAGTGTTCAACCACCACCGGCAAAAGTCACTTTGGCTTCGCAAGTCCATAATTCTCCGTACCCAAATTTATTCACTCACCAAATGCTCTCAACAAACCAAAATTTTACACAAAATGCGAACGGAGTCGCAAATGCATATGCATTTCCTCCAGCAGCTTCTCAAATCGTGCGTCCAAATTACTTGGCAATCCAAAAATGGAACACAAAGTATAACGGTGTTGATGGATTGGAACTGAATGAGTTTCGCATGAGGGTAGAATGTTTAATTAGGATTGAGAATTGTTCAGAGCAATTTGTTCTACAGGGAGCTTTCCATTTATTTGAAGGCCAAGCACTGTTTTGGTACATGCAACACCAAACAGAATTCTTATCGTGGAACCAATTAATGCAAGATTTGTCAAATAAATTTGTGCATCCCGATAATGCATTTGTGCAACGAGTAAAAGCGGAATATCGGTTACAAGGACGAAATGAAACCGCGAGGGATTATTTGAACGATATGGCACGCAATTTCTTTGCCATGGGCACAAATTCCTTATACTCAGAGGCACAAAAAGTAGATTTGGCACTGAGAAATTTAAATCCCAAATATAAGAATAATATGGCGGGAAAAGAGTTTATGTCTTTGAAACAACTTGAAGTAGAGTGTGAGAAAATTGAGAAAGTTTTGACTATGATGCCAGTACCTTTATTACTTGAAAAGCTGCAGCGAGAGCAAAATTCCAAATTAAATTCAAATTTTGGAAACAAGCAAAAATTTGGTGAGGGCTATAAGTTTTCCCAAAACTCGCAGAATGGTGGAGGAAATTATTTTCGCCCAAATAACCGCTCAAGCAGCAATGATAACAATTTTCGTGGTTATCAGGAGAAAAATAGTCAAAACGGATTTACTCGAACATTTTACAATTCGAGCAATAATTTTCACAACAAGCAAAACCAAAATTCGCGTTTGGATGGTTCCAACAATAATCGAGAACAGCAGCAATCAGCTGACTATAACAGACGTTCTAATGAACATTTCAAGAATAATTCTTTTAATAATCGTTCTCCAAGTTTTTATGATAACAGGAACCACCAAAACACGCAGACTCAAAATTACCGTGAAAATAATAATGCTCAGTATCAAAATAGAAAATTCACAGATAATCGAAACTTTAGTAATCCAAATAATACAACAAATCAGAATCATTCGCGCAATTACAATCAAAATAATTCTCACTTAAACTCCCAAGCAAATCAACGACCGAACACACAGCATCCCAAGAATTTAAACGCTCAAAATAAAAATTCGGGAAATTTTGCTGGTCGTAAGGAGGAAGTTTATGAACTTCATGATGAGAGCGCGGATGATGATTCAATAATTTCCCAGGAACTTAATGTTTTGAATTTGAAGCCTACCAAGAAAAAGGCTTCGACTAAAAATTCAAAAATCCCTAAATTTAAAATTCAAAAAAACTAAATAATGTTCGTGATCGTCGCAAAATTATAACCGACGCGAACATTAACGCTAAATTAGTTGAGAATGGGATAAGCATTGATATTATTGAAAACATGATTGTTGATGTAAATAGAGATAATAGGCCTTATGCAAAGGTTAAAATTTTTGGAGAAAATATTTCAGGACTTTTAGATTCGGGAGCAACTCTTACAGTTTTGGGGAAAAATTTTCAGAAATTTGCAAACAATTCTATAATTTTGAATAAATTTTTGAAAGAGGTTTGTGTTAAGACAGCCGATGGTCGAAATCACCAAGTATTAGGATATTACATGTTACCCATGGAATATAAAGGTGAGGTGAAAGAAGTTGTAACCATTGTAGTTCCTTCAATCTCCAGAGACTTAATTCTTGGCTATAATTTCTGGAAAACTTTTAATATTCAAATTTGCCAAAAGAAAATCCCAATAAAACTTGAAGAAACCGAATTGTTGACAAATCCTGAAAGCAATATTTGCATAAAACAGCACATTCCAAAAATTTACAAAGTTAAATTATTAGAAATACTTTCAAAATTGCCAATAAAAAGCTCAAATTATTTGCCAGTTACACCTCTATTGCAATATAAAATAGACACAGGAAATGAACAGCCAGTATATGTTGCTCCATATATGATTCCAAAAGCGCATGAAAAACCTTTACATGTGGAAGTTGATAGACTTCTTGCTGCTGGAATAATTGAACCAAGTGAAAATTCCGGTTGGAACAATGGCATTTTTCTGAATGTTAGAGCTGATGGTAAAGTTCGCATGATCATGGACGCTCGGCCTTTGAATAAAAAAACTATTCCGGACAAATATCCATTACACAATATGAACCGAATTTTTACAAGACTTCCGCGAGGAAAATATTTCACTAAAATTGATTTAAAAGACGCCTTTTATCAAATTATGTTATCAGAAGATTGTCGTCATAAAACAGCTTTTTCAATTTTAGGCAAAGGTTCTTTTAGATACACGCGAATGTTTTTTGGCCATGTAAATGCACCAATGTGCATGTCTAGACTTTTGGACAATGTGATTGGTTATGATTTAGAGGAAGTTTTTTCTTATTTAGATGACATTTGCATCATAACAGAAACTATTGAGCGGCATTTTGAAATATTGGAAATAATTATTGGAAGAATTTTAAAAGCAAATTTATCAATAAATTTGGAAAAATGCGTATTTTGTGACACAAAAATCGAGTATTTGGGCCATATTTTGGACGAATCTGGAATTCACATGCGTAAAGATAAAGTTCAGGCTATTTTAGATATGAGAGCACCATCAAATCCACGTGAAAATGCAAAATTTATTGGAACTGTTCAATTTTACAGGAAATATATTCCAAATGCCAGCAATCTCCTAGCGCCAATTACTTCAATTTCGCGCGAAAAGAAAAAATTTGTTTGGACAAAAGAAGCAAATAAAGCTTTTGGTGAGGTAAAGCGTGTTTTAACAACTTTTCCAGTTTTAAAGTACCCAGACTTTTCTTTACCTTTTTCAATTTCCACTGATGCAAGCGATTTTGCTGCTGGCTCAGTTTTGACACAAATTTTTGATGGAGAAGAACATCCAATAGCATATTTTTCCAAAAAGTTCAGCCAAGCTGAGAAAAATTATTTTGCTGTGGAGCGAGAATGTTTAAGTCTCGTATGGGCTTTGGAACATTTTCGAAATTACATTGAAGGAACCAAAATTAAAATTTACACCGACGCAGCAGCTCTTAAATGGTTGCATACAATGGATCCACAAAAATGTAAAAGACTTGTTAGGTGGGCACTTAGAATTCAGCATTTCAACTTTGAAATAATTCATAAGAAAGGGATCGACAATCACATGCCGGATTTGTTGTCTCGTCTTATTTCGACGATTGATATAAATCTATATAACCAAGTCGCTGACCCTGATTATGAAAAATTGCGTGCGAAAATTTTGGAAAATCCTGAAAATGTGAAAGATTATAAAATTTTGAATGACAAAATTTATAAATATGTTGAACATAAAAATGATTTGGGTGTTAATGTTTTTTCTTGGAAATTATTTATCCCAAAATCACTAATTCCACAAATTCTCAGGGAATGTCACGATAATTTGTTGCATGTCGGATTTTACAAAACTTATGAATTCATTAAGAATTATTATGTTTGGGCAAAAATGTCACGAGATACTAAAAAGTATGTAAGTGAGTGTAAAATCTGTAAAATGGCAAAAGCCCCTAATTATCGCACTAAGGATTTGATGGGAATAATGAAAACAGCAAATGAGCCATTTGAATTGATTAGCATGGATTATGTCACACATTTTTCAAGATCGCGAAAAGGCAATAAAGTTTTATTAG
The DNA here is from genome assembly GCA_038502155.1 of Parochlus steinenii. NCBI lineage: Eukaryota > Metazoa > Arthropoda > Insecta > Diptera > Chironomidae > Parochlus > Parochlus steinenii. The sequence goes on along the minus strand of JAXCIN010000048.1, from coordinate 3,074,252 downwards.
TTATTACTGACTATTTCACTAAATATGTTAAACTTTTTGCTTTAAGGGACTCTACCACCAAATATTTATGTAATATTTTAGAAAATGATATTTTCAAAATTTTCAAAGTTCCAAAAACTGTGTGGACGGATAATGGTGTGCAATTTAAAAGTAAAGATTTCATAAAGCTTTTAGAATCTCGAGGAGTGTACCATGTGAAAACTCCGTATTACCATCCACAGTCTAATCCAACTGAGCGCGTTAATAGAGTTATTGGGGATATGTTGCGAGTATCTCTTGAAGATGACCAAACGCGCTGGGATGAGTATTTAAGAGACATTGAATTTGCTATAAACAATACGGTTCATTCTTCCATCAAAATGACGCCATATTTTGCACTTTTTGGCAGGAAAATGGTTAGTCATGGAACAGAATATGCTCATAAAAATGCGAATGAACCAGAAAAACCGATAGATTTAGAAAAATTAGATGCCACAATAAAACAAAATCTTGAACAGGCTTATACTAATTATTCGACACAATACAATAAAAATGCGGTCGAACGTAAATTGAAAATCGGTCAGAATGTTTACAGGAGAAATTTTGCTTTGTCATCAGCTGCTGATAAATACACACCCAAGCTGGACAAGAAATATTTGCCTGCAATTGTGAAACAGAAAATTGGAAGAAATACTTATGAGTTAATTGATAAAACTGGGAAAATAGTCGGAAATTACAACATAAAAGACATAAAGCATTAAAACATTAGACAATTCTTTTATGCGTAAAATCTGAATCTTAAGATTTTATTTGATTTGTTGCTAAAATTGTAATTTAATTACGAAAAATTATTTTTGATTGCGTTTGAAAGGAGAAAATTTTTATTATGTTGTCTCTTTCATTCTACAGTTGAATAATTTGTCACTTGAATAAAACTCGCGATTTTGGACAAGTGGAAAGATTTTTTTTAGGGAAATAAAATTTTAAATGCAAATGAATTGGAATTTAAATTTTGGAAACGGAAAATGCAAATTGGGTTGATCGGGTTCTTTGAACATAATGTGGAATCATGGAATAAGTTTATTCAGCTGATGCTGATTTGTTTTGTTACGAATTTTCTGATACTTTTAGGTTTTTTGGAAGGAATCTTACTTTTGTAAGATAAATAAAATCATAATTAACATTTTTTTTTAAATAACTACAATATCTGACACGAGCTAACTTAGCACTCATCAGAATACGATCGATTGACATTTAAATAAATTACCACAATAATTACACAACTCGAGTATAAACAAAATAATAAACACAAAAACAAATCAAAACAAACAAAAATAATAACAACAAAAAAACAAAACAATATACACAAATACTACCTAAAAACATATGATTAGATTATAATTTCTTTAAATATTATTGAAAATTAAAAATTTTTGTAAAGATGCTTGATAAGTAATAAATTTTATCATTACTGTTATCTATGATAAAAATTTATTAAACCCAAGAAGGGGGCATCTGTAGGAGCTACTTTCAGTTAGATTAGGTTTAATTATAAAATCTACTTTACCATCCAAATACTATCACCAAATACTGCCCAATGACTACACAAACGTATAGCTGCACGAATAGACTGACAGTGACAGTAAAAGGAGATAAGAGTGAACAGAAGACTGTGAATAATTAAGGTGATAGCATTGAAAAAAATAATTGAAATGGTATAAGATATTGCGTACCGAGAGTTTTAATAAACATAATGCTAGTGATATATAAGAACGATCATCCGTAGATGTTACAAGGAAAAGATATTTGATCACCGCGTGGCGACTTAATTGCAATAATTGGATTAGCGGCTCCAGAGGTCAAACCTCAAAGATCGCTTCAAGATTAGGATTGACGGTGAAGAAGAAATAAAACCGAGAAGAAGACGTTCTTCTCCTTACCACTTCTCTTCTAAGATCATCCACCAAGCAGATAGTTCATCACTACACCAGCAAGCCAGCTTCAGCCTCCAACAACTCTGCACAGCACCGAGCAACACATCACCAGCACAATCAAGTCCTTCGGCGGTTGCGCAGCATGTTTGAGATGGTGAGGTAGTTTAATTTTAAGATTTCTGAGCAGACAGAATAAGATAGAGCTTTAAGATTTAATAAGGATTAATTTAAGGATTTCATTTGGCTCAAGGCCTACTTCAATAAAAGTTAATAAAGAAAGATTGTTAATTAAGTAATTACATGTTTTTAGAGTTTCTTATTATTAAAAGATACCCCCACGTTTACTTCCCAACATGCAACATAGACTCTGGTCCTTCTTGTTGAGTGAACTGGTTCGCTCAAAATAAACCAATTCCAATATCTTTGGCTGTCAGTGATGCCTTTCATTGATTTGATTGCAAATCGAAGACTGTTGTTGATTCTTCTTTTTTCCAAAGTAGCAATTTTTAATAACTGGCAACATGATAAGTAATCAAACTCTTCCGGAGCATTTGCAATCATTCTTCGATAAAACAGTTGCTTCACAAACTTTCTTTGAACCCTTTCGATTTTCTTTATGTATTTGGCGTGATGAGGATTCCAAATTTCACTGGCATACTCAAGTTTGCTTCGGACAAGAGAATTGTATAAGAGAATTAAAGAGCTTGGATTCTTAAAGTCTTGGCATGTTCTCATCACAAATCCAAGTGTTTTAATGGATGCATCATGAATGATATTGATATGCTGACTGAAGCTGAGTTTGCTATCATAATGTACGCCCAGATCACGCATTATTGACTCTCTTGTCAGTTTTTCATTACCAATGGTATATTTGAAATCCACAAACCGACTGATGTTTTTTGTGAAGCTTACTATCTTACATTTCCCAACATTCAGGTTCATTTGGTGGCGGGTACAGAAATCTTGGAGTCTTTCAATATTGTTTTGAAGCTTCTTGCAATCCTCAAGGTTTTGGATCATTTTGTAAAATTTTACATCATCGGCATACACACAGTGCTCAACATCCTCAAAAACATCGCTGATCTCATTAATGAAGATAAGAAATAAAAGTGGGCCCAAATGTGAACCTTGAGCAACTGATGACTTGACATTAATTGGATTGGAAAAGGAGTTGCCAATCTTTACTACTTGCTGTCTTCCAGTAATGTAGCTTTCTAACCATTGCAGCAAAACTCCAGAAATACCAGCTGCTTCGATCTTATCTATAAGAATTCGATGATTTACTGAATCAAACGCCTTACTGAAGTCTGTGTAGATTACATCAATCTGTTGCATAAGATCCATACATCGATGTAAATCTTCACTATATCCAAAAGGTTGGTAGATGTTGAGCGACCTTGAAAGAATCCATGTTGATTTGGAGAGATCAAATGTTTGAAAGTGTGGAAAAGTATGTCAGTGATGATGCTCTCAAAGATTTTGCCAACAACGGAAAGCAAGGATATTGGTCGGTAATTGGTGACATCATAAGCAGGACCAGACTTCATTATGGGAACGATATGTGCCAGTTTCCATACATCAGGGAAAATTCCATTTGAAAGAGACTTGTTGAACAATAGATATAGAGGATGAGTAAAAGCTTTTGCACATTTCTTGTAAACCAATGGTGGAATACCATCAGGACCATTAGCTTTGTTGGCATCAAGTGATTTGAGCTTTTCGTGGATTTTGTGCATTGGAATCCAAATTTTTGACAACAGTGTAATTGATGTTCCATTGGAATGGGCTAAACTGGGAGAAGCTGGAGAAATCAAAGGAACTGGCGGAGCAGATACATCATCCTTGTAAACACTTCCAAAGTACTTGGCAAAAATATCAGCAATATCTTTATTGTTTGAGGCGATTTGATCTCCATTTTTCATAACATCAGGTAATCCAGAGCCGTTCTTTTGCCTGCTTTTGACAAAACTCCAAAACTCCTTGATATTATCTTTAATGTTGGACTCGGTTTGCTTAATGTGAACGTCATAGTCACGATCAATATTTTGTTCAACATCTCTCCTAATATGTTTGAAGATTTCATGGTCCGATAACCGTTTGAGTCTTTTCCAACGTCTATGATAAATCACTTTGTCATCAAGCAGCCTGATTGTGTCTTTGCTTAACCATTTAGGGTATTTATGGATATTGGATTTCCTCAATGGGCAATGAAAATCCAGCAATTCCTTCATTTTTGCATAGTAAATGTTGACCAATTCATTTACGAACTCGCATTCTTCAAAAAGTACAGCCCACGGAATTTCCATCAGATCTTTGTTGAAAAGTTTGAAATTAATTTTCCGGAAGTTTCGGAACATCAGGATTTCAGGCTGTGCAAGATTAACAGGAGTACCAAGTAATAGTTCAATCTCCAAAGGTGGGTGAGCTGTATCAACAGCAACTAACGGATCATCAGCAACTGAACACCTCAGCAGACGGTTGCAAAAAAGTAGATCCAAGACATTCCCAGAAATGTTTTTAAACGTGTTGAACTGATCAAGGTCACAAAATGTCATGCAGTTGCTTAAAATCTCCTCTCGAGTTGAATATGTTATGCTTGCATTGATAAAATTTACAGCATTCCAATCACCAATCACCATGAAGACTTCATCTGGACGTGAGGCTCGTACTTTTTCAACATTTAAATGGAATTGTTTGTATGCTTCAGGATTTATGTCAAAAGGGAGGTAGACGCAGCATGCATTAACTTTGGTGTCACCAACTTGAAAAGATACCCAGGCGTCTTCTGTGGATATGTTTTGCCAATCATATTGTTGAGTGATGTTTATGAAATTAGAAAATTTCGTTTTCTTTACAGCAATTAAAGAACCTCCTCCTGTTATTTTCTGCGAGGTCTTATTGTCACGATCACGTCTTATGATTTGGTATTTTTCATTGAAGATTTCAGAATCAAATATTTGTTTGTTTTTCCCTCCAAGCCATGTCTCTGTTATGCAAATTACATCATAATCAAACAACAAAATCCGAAGCCGAAGTGTTTTCATTTTCATGTTAAGCCCTCGAGCATTTTGATAATAAACCTTTAGTTTACGGAACGAGCAAAAGTTGGACATTTTACAGCTGTTGTTGATAGATGAATGATTTCTTGGATTTAAATGAAATTTGATTCTAAGCCTTCAAAAGACTTGATGGTTACAGGAGAAGATTGCTCGTGTTTCTTTATCAAGATTTGTGAGTTGAAAACCCACACAAACTGGTACTTGTGGATTTTAGCCAGCTGCTTGGTCTCAAAAAGAAGCTTTTTCTGATAGCTTGTTAATTGATCGTTCACAAAGATTTTATAATGGAGATTATTTTCCTCAAACTGCTGATTGGTGCGTGTGAAAGTTTTGCCTTTTGCAACAAATTCTTGCTTGGCTTTGAAAGAATGAAACTCGATGACTAGTTTGTCGGATTCTTTGGTATTTGGATTTGCTAGCTTAATGTAAGAGTTCTTGATGCAATTTGGATCAAAGTAAGCACCAATTTGTTCAGATATTGATTCAATAGTTGTTTGCAAGTTTCTGGCAATATCTCTAGGCAATCCTTGAATTTCCACAGTGTTAGAAATCAGTTTACGCTCGTTTGAATCAGATTTCACTTCCAACTGATTGGCGGTGGCTTTGAGGCTTGACAGCTCAGTTTCAACAGTCACAAACTTATCTAAACGTTTGGTTACTTGTTCTAGAGTCAGTCTCAATTCAGAAATTTCAACAGTGTAGTTATTTTGAAGCTCTGCAAGTTGTGTTGAAACCAGAGCAAATTGGTCGTTTGCTGGAATTGGGTTGGACTTTGGTTTGGTTACAACTTTTGACTTTAAACTGGTTGACTTCGGAATTGGTGCAACAAAAACTGGTTTACCATTCACCGTTGACGATGGATTGGTTGACCTGGAGGCACGTGGGGATGGAAGTTGAGCTGGTATAATATTTGAACGCCGTCCTTTGCCGATTTTTTGACACTTGACACACAACCAGTGCAGATTGTCAGCCTCAATACTTTCAATGGTTTTTGCACCTAGCTCAATACACGAGTAGTGAAAGTAGATTCCACAATTTGAGCAACTTATGCCTGGACGTCTGACAGCAGTTAGGTTAGAATGACAAATTCCACAATTCTTCGCCATTAAAAGGATGTGAAATGGTTTTCTCAAGCGATTGTTCAATTGAAGTTTAAACTGGTTGCTGTATCAGTCTTGGAGTTTTAGAGAAGCAAAGTTTGCAAGCTGAGTTAGTGGCAGAAAGCTTGATCAGTTTTGGAGCTTTTGAGAAGCAAAGTTTGCGAGGCTGTACCTGAGTTAGTGGCAAAAAGCTTGATCAGTTTTGGAGCTTTTGAGAAGCAAAGTTTGCGAGCCGCTGTACCTGAGTTAGTGGCAAAAAGCTTGATCTTTTACTGCCATTCAGTATAATTGCAGCTTAATTTATATGGAAATTGGGAAATATTTTGTCTCATTTTTGTTGTTTTCTTGATAATTTGGTCTTGAAAAATTTTTCAATGTTAATAATTACTTCAGTTGATATGCAGATAATGAGCTTTCAGATGTCAAAATATAAAGTTTAAATTATAACGTTTTAAATCGAATAGCAATAATCTTTTCATATTCACTCTGAAAATTCTTCTATTTGGCTGTTTAGTGATAAAAATAATACATTTAAAAAGTCTTGAAAGTTGTGAATAGAAGTATAAAATATCTACCGAAATCTGTAATAATTCAGTAATATTGGGAATAAGATGAGTAACTTTTTAACATATACAATTGAACTAACTGAAATATTCATAAACAGTAAATAATCCTAATCGATTTTCTAAAAGATTGAGTCATCTACAAGTCACACCAATTTGATCTACATTTCCCATCTTAATTACTTTTCGAACGCTTCAAGCCTGAAAATATGCGCGTACACTATACCCGTACTGCTTTGTTCACAAATCAGTTAAATCAGTTAATTGATCGACTTTTCCATCCAGATTTATGGTGGCACACACTCGGCAGCTCAACAATCAAACACATTAACTCATGAAAAGATTGATAAATATTAATTAAGTTAAACGGCAAAAGTTTACTTTATAAATAACAACTCTTGGAATAGTAAAAAATCAGAGATATTTGTTATAAATGAAATAGATAAACTTTCCAATTTGGCTTCAAAAGTTTTTTACCAAGAAATTACTCAATCGGCAGTTTATACTTTTATACCTTTTTATTTGGTTTCCACACGTTATGGTTTTTGTTCAGTTGTTCAGTTGTTTAGTTGTTTAGCGTATTTTTGGCTTTTTTGCATGTCATGATTAATTCTTTATTTCTCATAGTTAAATTTGTTTTGCATTCAGTTTTGATGGTATATTTCAGATTTATCAATTCTATCTGTGAAATGCGGTTTTTTGACCCACATTTGAATGAACACTTTAGTATGATTTTATCGATTATAAGTGTTTTTTGCGATTTTAATATTTAAATTTGAATTAATTTGTCTGTCCTTTTGTCAGTTTGATTTGAAAAATACAAGAAAGATTTGAGCACAATAAGCTCTTGGACAGATCTCAGCAACAAATCGTCAGTTTTGGCATTTGAGCTTTTCCTAAGATAAACTAAAAACAGTATCTTTGCTAGCCTTGCAACCCTTAACTCACTTGCTTCGTTTATTTCGTTTATTTTTTGTATTGTACACCCAAAAAGCTCATTCAAGTTCAAAACCAATGGAACAGTGATTTAAAAATCGATAATATGGAAGTGAAGGTGTTTGATTTCAAATCAATATCGCTTGAAGTGTAATCCATTTCCATAATGGTCTAGAAACAACGAAAGGTAATTTTAAAATTTTTGGAGTGTTTGAAAATTGATATTTGATTTATTATATGTTATTTGTTCAAAGTTTTTGATATTAATCAAACTTGACAATTTTTGGGTATCATTAAAATTAATAATTTTTAGTGCTTAAGTGGTTAGTTTCAATTATTATGAAAACCACCCACTGTGAATTAATACTAATTTGTTTTTCTAAACTTTGGGGTTAAAAAAATATTCTTCATCGTAACAAACGCAGATTAATAACGAATATTTTTATAATTAACTTAATATTACATTTCTAAATTAAAAGCTACATATTGTACTTATAAACATATTTTATTAATAATGTGAAAGCCAAAAAAATATTTTTAATGTCACATTATAATATTGTAATAATAAGCCATTTGTCTACTCCTGTGGTGGTCAAAAGCTAAACCTTGAGCAGATCGTTGTACAACATTCATACAACAAAGCATTATTAATATTTTTATAATTTTGTAAATCATTTATATCGTTTTTAATCATTAGCTGTTATTTTCATTCAATTGAAACTTTTTATACGTATATTTAAAGCATTCAAAACTGCAAAATTGCCGTAAGAACATTTGTTCAGAAAGTTTTAAAAGTTCTCAAGGTTGCCATAAAACCATCAATTACTTCATATCCGATAATTTAGCAAATTTAACGAAATTAATTTATAAATTCTGCTTTGTTTCTTTGTTGGCTGGATTTGGTAGAAACTGTAAATATTGGCTAAATTCTTTTTTTTTACTTTTTAACAAGTCATAAATGTTTTCAAAACACAATCAATGCTAATCTCGCACATGTGTCAAGAAAAGCAACAACTGAACAAAAAAGATATTAAAAATGAAAGAGGTGGATGCCGTTACCAAAATTGTTATTAGAGAAAAGTCTTTATTTTTTTTATTCTGGCTTTGTTTTTTGGTTGTAACGAGAAGTAAGAATTTTTGGATTGCTTGATTGCCGGGTTTTGAATAATATTTTGACACAATGAGTGAATACTGAATACATATGAAAAGGCATTGTAGGAAACGATATGGGAATTAAGCAAGAAACCCTGAATTTGAAATTTTTGCGATTTTTTTTTTAAATATGAGATTTCACTGTTAAAAGGGATCACTTTATATCAATTTATCAAAGCAAATGTGAGACATTTTTATATTTAAGATAACAAATTATTAGTTTATCACGATGCATTATGGACATCTGTTATGTTTCAGTGGACATCTGTTATGTTACAGTGGACATCAGTTTTTCAATATTAGATCGTTGCAACGTATTACATTCAGGTTTTTTGTTAAATAAATTTTCAACAGTGCCATAAAACAACAAAGTAATAAATCTTTTATGGACAATTTAATTGAAAACCGAGAGAAGTAATCGTTCAAATTTCCTAAAACAAAGAAATCACTTATATAATTTAGAAATGTTATGTGAGGTTCAAAGATTTTTGGTGAATATTTCACCGTTAGTTAGATATTTTACTATTTTTGTCTGAAACTCCATAACTTAAATTTGTAGTCAGAAAAAAATATTCTCGAAATACAAATACAAAATCGAAAAAATAATAACTTGGTTTTGCTAGCAAGAACTTATTGTTCATTGTTTGGCCCATTAATGTGCTAAGATTATCCGTAAAAGATGATGGAATACAATTTGTTTCAAGTTTTCGGTTCTATACAACTTTCTTTGGGTGCTCCAGAGTTCCACAACATTCAGGGAATTGAAGCAAATTGCGGCATTGAACAAAACCAATTTGCGCGTTAATTTATTTGCGGTTTAACTTTTTTTTTCTCAGACTTTTGTCGGCGATTAAGTCGGACGAAAAGTTTAATAACGTTTGATTGCCAGAAATTAGCTGGAGTAGTAACTATCTATAGCAAATATAGCAAATGCTTGTGAGTTTATCAATTCGTCATTGAAAAATTCACAATGTGTTTAAGAGCGGTGAAGGCTCAATTGAATTGGAAGGCAATGCTCTTTGAACTTGGTAATTTTGCAATACTTATCAAATTAGTTTGGTTAGGATTTTAATAGAATTACTGTAACTTTAGTTGATAATTTAATTAAAGCTAATTTTTATTTCATTAGTGAGCTATTTTTTTTTTTATAAGTTGATTTTATAAAGTTACTTTTGGAAATTGTTAGTTTTGAATTTTTAACCAATAATATTAGTTTCAATGAACAAATAAATTTTGTTATTTACATCATTTTCTATTTATTATTTTTAATTGACTATTGACTGCAGCACTGATTCTTTGAATGCAACAGTTTTTCAAAATTTGGATTCTCTTAAATATCTTGAAGAGTTCGAATTTTTTGTGATTTTTAGAATATGATATCCGATCAAAACACAGCCTAATCAATATAAGACTGTTTGATTGACCTAACTTAACTAAAGGTTTCAAAAGATCAAAATATATAAAACATTATAATTGATATTACAGTGAAACTTGAGTAAAGTGTTTGAAAGAAACAAATGAAAGTATTGGAAGTGCTTCAAAAATTGTGGATATTCTTGAAAACAATGATGCCAATCGATTTAGAGGTGAGTGTTTCAAAAGAACATTGACAATTTAATAATTATATGAATCCAAAAAGCCAACAATCCCCTTCAATGCCATGCGTTTGTATTTTATCGCGAAAATTAACAACGAATAGTAATTAAAACTTTGTGATACGTATCGTGATACTACGAGCGCGATAAAATTTTTACTTTCATTGTTTCTGCAATATAGTCCACATTATTGGATTTATGATAAAACGTCGTTAGTTTTATTGATTTTATTTGTAAATGTGCGTTATCTGCTTGTTATCAGTGAATATCGTTGAATAAAATTATCGGCAACTTTTTCCTCGTTTTGGTGATTTATACTTGAATTTCGAGGGAAGTTTTATGGATTTTGAATTCAAGAGTATTTTGTGGTATATTTGATCAATTCTGTATTTGTTTCTATTTCTAGGATTTGATGGATTCCTCATTTTTCAAATCTTATCAAATTATATATAATTGATAAAAAAGTGACTCATAAAATATACTTGATAGTTTATTGAATTATGTACTGCGATGCATTAAGAAGAATGAACTATAATTCTTATTGGTATCCAATAAATATTATTATTATTATGGTATCTTATCAAATAATCAGATAATTCAATTATCTATTTTTCATTCGAATCCTTTACAAAGTAGTAAAAAGACTAATATTCCACTAATAAGCTTTAATGCACACGTCAACATAAAGTTTATCGTTCGAAATTTTTCTTATCTCCGTCGTCCATTTAAGTTAAGTATAATTTCTCTAAAGCGTTCATTAATTTGTTCTACATTCGCTCGGTAGTTTTGTTTTAATGTAATTTAATGTTTTTCATATTTTAAATATTTCAATTGACTCTCAGACGTCATTAACTAATTTAAGGCATTTAAAGTATTCAAACAACTTCAAATATATGAATACATTCATTGAAACAAATAAAAGGAAGCGATAAAAGTTGTAATTGCAAGGCCCAGCAAATCTCGGACATGCGAGAGTTTTCTTTTTGTTTAACGACTTCATTTGTTTCGTACGCTTCTTCTCTAATTTCCATTAATTTCATTAGTAGTTCGGTTTTTATTAGGCAGATATAGCTTTAATTAAATAAAAAGGCAATTAGATGCATTAAAGATGTTGTGAATACACTATTAACTTTAAAAATTGTTGTGATGAGTCGTTAACGAGCCTTCAGATGAACCAAGACATCATCACGGCTTATTTAAAGACTAAAACTTTGGAAAATGTGGTCGTTTTCGATTTCTTTTACCTTTCTTAATTATTTTTCTTGATTTTTTTCTCTCAGTTTTGTTTTTAGGACAACTTTTGATTTTTTGTTGAGCGAAAACATTTTCTTGAAAGCTTCTTGAATATGATCTTGATCAACTTTTATTTTTGCTGTGATGGAATGGAATTTCACGAATTGGAATGAAAGTTTTTGTAAAGGGTTTTGACATATTAATTAATTGTGAAACATATTTTTTAAGGTATTTATTAATTTAGGATAAACATTTCTTCAAAATATTTTATGGTTGATTTCAAATATTGATAAGTTCGCTGCAACTTTTTTTTTGTCAAACCAAAAATATTTCTAAATCTTCGCAGAACTCATTTGAGTCATATTTCAAGAAAATATTATTAAAAATTCACTTTCTTCTTATCGTGCAACTTCTATTTTTTGCTTCCAAAACTTTTTCCAATTAAAACTCTCATTTTTAAGCCTATTTTTTATTCCTCCTCTCAAAAAAATCGTTTATTGGTTTTCATGTTTTGCCATCGAACATGCAATTAAGACAAACAAATTTAAATTGAGTAAGTTTCATAAATTTCTAAATCCCTGAAATTTCATCACCTCAAGTCATAAAATTAATAGAAAATCAATGAAAAATTACAAAAACCAAGTATCAAGCATTGAAGACTGCAATAAAAAGCAGTAGTTTCTACATGATGCTCATGTATTTTTGCTGTTAATGATAATTCTTTCACTTTTTGCACTTTTGCCTTGTTTTCTCTGGTTTCTTCTTCTGATTTGCCTTGGCGAGCTTACTCGAAATTACTTATCGATCAACGACACTAATTAACGGTCAAGAAGGATGGTGGTTCTTGCATCATTAATCGATTATCATCTGATGAAAAAATTATTTTAATACAATTTCTAAATTACACTTCAATTTGATTATGATATAATATTCAAAACGATTATCAAAATTGATTATTTTTCCGCAAAATCACCACGCAACCACGCATTCAGAAAAATTCGAGATGAAATTTGTAGTATATACAAGAAAAGTGAATTAATTGGAGTTTTTTTTGCAAAGCTGGCAATGGTAATATGCAACTCGTTCATCCAGTTTCTCTTCGTATTCTGCTTAGAGCTAATTAAAAGTAATGTTTCACATGAAAAACGGCTTAATTGCAACTGATTTGGTGATTCCACTTTACACACAATTCCAACTGCATCGACCGAACTTGTCACTTGTAACTGGTAGAAAACAATTTCGATTGATATTTTTTCGAGAAGGATGATATTGTGCATAAAAGTGATTTTCACAACTTTTATTGTTTGTTGCGCGATATTTGTAAAATGAAAAAATGTGTCCTATTTATTGTAGAGTATCATACTAAGTAAGAGCAAATAAATTACATCTAACCTTGACATTTATTACATTTTAAAGAAAAATAGCACAAGTCTCTACATTTTTCATTATTTTAGATATCATTATCAGTTTCGAAAATCTATGTCAAATTGACTATTCTATTAAGTTGCATTTGTGCAAATAAGATGTTCTATACATATTTGAATCAGAATACGTCTTGTTTGAACATTTTAATTTAAAATTTACAGTTTCTTAATAATATTTGGATGTAATAGAAAAGTGAAAGAAGCTCAAAAGCATTTGAGTTTATTAACCTATTTCAAATAGATGTACTTACTCAAAGCTGGTTACATTAAATCAAAAACATATCTGTAGACAACATATTAAGATATTAATTCACAATCCAATTCCACAGAAACCAAAAAAGCAACCAAAACAATCAAGACAACTGAGCAACAAAGCAACAAATATTGTCTTGAGGCAGTGACACACCTTTTAAAGAAACTTTATAGAGTTTGAAACTGCTACAGGTTGTATCAAGTTAAAGAGCGTTAGCTGCTGCTCAAAATTAATTAAACGGCTGCCTTGTTTTGGAAAAACTGTCAGTATTTTGAAATTATTGGTTAAGTTTGAATAGATGAGGGTTTTTGATGATTCATATTGTTGAATATTCTAACTATGACTTAGTTAGTGGATCTGACATAATTCCAATATTAAAAATTTTCAACAGAAGCGGATGATAAAAAAAATCAAAAATTCAGATCATATATGTATACTTCGAATCCTTTGAAACGGTTGAAGATTTCAGATCTTTTAAATTTTTTTGCACACGAATGTATAAATGCTGATGAATCAATCATGTTTTGCCAACATAATTCATTTCGTTAAAATTTCAAAAAGTTAAATTAATAAAAATTAATCAAATTCTAAAAAAACATTCAAATCACCATTCAAAATATTCAAGTCAAAAAATAAATTCCAAAAACTCTCATAAATGGCGCGAGTCAAAAACCATTTAATAACCTATAGGAAAATGAAAAAATGAATCATACTTTCAGTTTTTTGTCGCAATACTTAAAAAACTGACAAGTCTTAAAAAAAACCGGCAAGATTTCGCTTTCCGTTGAAGTATTTAAATATTTATATGCAAAATGCGGTTTATGTTTATATTTTAACATTTCACAGTTTTTTCACCAAAAACAGAAATTTATTGGAAAACATTAAAATGCTTCGGTAAACTTTTATATGTGACAAAAACATTGAAATTCTTCACGAGAAAACATTATATACTATCTTATATTGATTTGCCGGGAATTTTTTTATTCTTTCGAATTTCGGTCAAATCAACAATTTATTTTTATATAATCAAGTTTGTGACGAAGTTATGCAAATTTATGGAATGTTTTGGAATTTCTTGAATTAACGTAAATATGTGACGTCGAGTTGAGCACGAAAATGATGCATAAATTATTATTTTGCTTAGATTGTCCAAAGTTTGACGTCATTTTCTGGTTTTGTGGTCAATCGAACAATTTTTTACGTTCATTCCAAAATAATCAAAATAAATAAAAAAGACTTGATACAAAACTGAAATGAGTTTTGTTTTTTTCAATGAAACAGATTGAATTCAAAAAAAAATTATTAACCATTAAATAAAAGTTTGTTTTAAAGGCGTAATTTACTAATACTCTGGAATATTCGTTCATTCAGTAATAAAGCTGATAATTTGTTGAAAATTAATTAAATCAACTAAATTAATTCAGTAAATTCAAATAAATTCAAGACAAATTTATGGTTGAAGGAAAATGCGGGACTTGGAGATTAATTTCAATATTGGTTGATTTGATGATGGAGGATGATAATTGCACTTGAAAGAAATACTTCCCGATCGCTATTGTTTAATTGATTCCAATTAAACTTCCCTCATTCATTTTAGATGTTAATGTTTTTGTGATTTTTGAGATTTTTGTTTGTGATAATTGGGAAGAGAATGAAAGTTGAAATTGTTTGCTTATTATTTTAAATGATACTGTAGAAAAACCCTCTGCAAATGTTAGGTTTACAGGTTGAGACAATCTAATGAGTTAATTTATCGAGTGAAAATGTTTTACCAAAAATTATTTTTGTGGTGCGTATTTTCAGTAAACTATTTAACTAGAACTTTTATTTAATGATATTTTTCATTTTTAAGCACACATAGAAATTCCCCTAGTTCCCTTAAAATTGTGAAAGCCCTCATCCCTTGAAACTATTAAAAATTGCCAATAAAGATCCAAACAAAGATTCTAATATCACATATTAATAATGCATTCAATTAATTATTCCATTAATTTTCCTGTGATTTTCGACATGTGCGTAGTATTCGAGTATTATTCATTTATTTATTCGCGTTTTACAATTCTTTTGTTTGCTAATCACAATACTTGGCAAATCCAAGCAAAACTGTCTTCTCTGATGTTTTAATAATAATTTTACAATATTTAATATTTAACAAAACCTATGACAACATTTGAGCACACAGTATAACAAGGTAGTACATGCTACACAAATCCACACAAATTTACACAAAAAATCGTTCAGTGAATTCAAAGAAATATTAAAATTACTGTTCAGCTTATTTGTTTGCCTTCAAAATTTCTCACCTAAAACCAACAATATTTTTAGCAAAATTTACCGTATTTTCATTTCTGGGGGATTTGCAATTTCTTGGGAATGATATGAAATTCGCTTAAATTCAAATATAAAACTCAAGAAATTGAGGAAAATCTTTGTGAACTCTTTATGACGAATCGGCAATTCCAAAAAACTCTTTTAAAATTTATCGTCTTTTATTTTTATTTTTTCTGCGCGCGACAAATAACCGTTAATTAATTAAGTCAACCAGACATTTCAAAGTACGTGTTTCGATTTCATTCATCTCGGACGTGATGATTAAGATTTATTTTCGAGGAAAAATGTAAGCGACGACAATGAAAGAAGATTATTTTTTGTTTTTTTATTGCATTTTTTATGTGCAATAAGCTCGTTTAATTTTCTATTAGTTTTTACATATTGCGTAATTCGAGGTTTTTCTTCACCAATCAGGTTCTTGTTCTTTGCGAGTTAAAATCTAACGGACATACTTGCATAATTGTGTATAGTTTATTAATATTTAAGCAAAAAAAAGATGAATTTTTAAAAAAATTAATTATATTTCTTTCTTCTTCATGATCATTAGTGAGCATTTAATGAAAAAGCAATAAGTAATGAGATTTGCTCAAATATTACATATCCGAATAAAACATCAATTTTGAAGGTAGTCGAGCTCACGTTGCTGAATTACTGTCTAATGCAAACAATAAAAACTGTCCAGGAACAATCTTACAGCTTTAAAGATGGACTTCCACACTACTGACCTTTGCCACTCCAAATCGAGCGCAATAACTTTTTGAAGCCTTTTGTCTCTTTGTAATAATTTTGTAATAAGACAAATTCGTGAAGGAAAAGACTATTAATAGCCGTTTATTGGTTGATATTGGTTTTCAGTGATCTCAGATCATTAATCTTGTAGTTTAACTATTTTTAAACTGTTTTAATTGCACATTGTACTTCAAGGATGCTGTTTTCATGTCATTCTAGAATTTTGTTGAGGACATATTTTTGCCGTAGAAACCTAGCGTCTGGTGTATGTAAATGAGTTTTATATTTAAATCCGGTATGTTATCTTTTTTATCATATTTTACACAGCTTTTATTGTTCCTTCAAACTCACATCATTTTACATATTTATAAATAATTTAATATCCTCTACTAAGCAACTAAACACACCTCCAGGTGTGCAGGAACCTCCAAATTCCACTGGAAAATTTGCCCTATAAGGCTACACATCCGCGACATTCCCTCCAGTCACTTCCGAATAGCTTACGGTCATTATATCAAGTCAAACTGACTGGCGTCTCCACTGTTTTGTTACACGACTTCAATCACCAACTTTACCTCAACATTTCACAACAAATTAATTCCCAATCATGACTCAATCAAGCAATCGATTTGCAAAAAAGCTGAAAATGTTGCACAACAACATGTTTGACCTTAAACTTCGCGCAGTATGCAAAAAATGAGTAAAAACAGTAAATTGCAAGTTTACATGATTTTTATGGATCTCAAGAGGAGGTCCCTGTGTTATCTAAAGGATTGAACTAAAATTATTATTCTTCTAATTGAAAAATTGTCATGAGTTTTAAAAGATGTTTTTATTTAAAAATTTAAAAATACAAATCTGATGATAGAAAAATTTGTGTTCATGAGGTTGAAAGAAAATGTTAATATACTATTAGATCTATAAAGAGTTTCAGCGTTTATTTGCATTATTTGATTTATTTGCTTTATTCACTTTGTTTACTTGATTTCACTAAAATCTGGCAAATTATAAAAAACAAACAGTCGAGCTTTAAAAGATGCAGAAAAGCAGAGAAAATGGCAAAGTCGTTAAAGTTCTCGTTTGTAAATTACATGCAGCAGCAAAAAGTCGTGAGATTGAATTAAAGTATTAAGCTCGACGTTTATGATTTAAATGTTCCCAATGCTTTCAAGTGCACCCAAACCTTAAGGCAAAACAAATTATAATTTGAGCAATATAACTCTTAAGCGTTCGCATTGTGACTTAATGACAGCTAAAGATCTGAATCTGGAGTTTTATGGCTTTTTATACGGATTTTATGGATTGTTGTGTGTTTATGGAGCTACTGGATGACGATGTGTTGCATTTTGAATACTTCAAGGTTTATTGTAAACTTTTTCTGAACAGTTTAAAAAATTTTATATTTTTATATTTAAGACAAAAAATATATTAAATATGGGGAAAATGGAACGGATCTTGAATCAAGTTCGTCTGCACAGTTGAATTCATTGAGATACATTTTGGATTTATTGGAATTATTGGATCTTTGTTGTCTGCTCAAATTGTACCAAGAGATATCTTTCGGTGAAAAACTTGCGAGAAGTCATTTGTATTCAAAATACGTGTCTAGAACTTGAAATGAAGCGAAATTGGAGAGTTTATAATAATTTCATGAATTTAGGTCAAGCTGTATGTGAATGCTCTACAAAAATTACCGATTATAATTCCGTTTTGGTCCCTTTTGCGGTTTATTATTCAAAAAGCGATAGATTTTCACTAGTTTTAACTACTATAATCCATTATAATTCGTTGTGGAAGTTTGATTAAGATTCTGCTGAATATATAAATTGATTTTTAATCTCATTTACCAGTATTAATATAATAATATAAACAATATTATAATATATGTAATAATATAAACACAAAAATTTAAAAATAGCTATTAATAAAAAAATATCATTAGATATACACTAAATTGCCTATCCTAACAACCCAAACAGCTTTGAAACAATTCCTTACTATAATGAAATGAAAGACCCATAAATTATTAACAACTTTTTATTAATTTTTTAACACGATATTCCTTATTGAATCATCCGACATTCACTAACAGTCACAAAACAAATAAAATCTAAAAGAAGCTTGAATTACACACAAATTGCAGAAACTTGACATAAACAACATTGATTGCAAAAATTACACAAATCACTGCATATATTGCAAATTTAAATTCAATAAAGAAATAGAAAAATGACATGAAAATGCCAAGCCAAGCCAAAGAAATAAATTCAAACTCGAGTTTTCAAGTAAAGCCATAAAGAACAGCGATTAAAGTGCAGTTTTGTTATTCTTGGGTTTCACTTACATTTCATTTTATTTGATGTTTGATCTTGAGTAGTCAGTTTTGATGTTTTTAGGGTCATTCAATGAGAAATGAAGATTTTTTAGTTGCTATAATACTAACATGTACAATAGTGTGGTCCAAAGTTCTATGGAGAATCAAGAGCATGTTAGAAGTGCGCTCCCAAAGCAAAATTTTGATTTAGATGACAAAATAAAAATTCAGTAAAATTTTCAAATTTTTTGATGCACGCTTTAATGGTGCTCATCGAGCTTTTAGTTTTGACATTTTTACAGTTTCAAAATCATCAAATTTTTTGAGTTCCACGAAATATTTTATTGGATTTCATAAACAATTTTAATTCATTTTGTTTATAAGAACTTCAAAAAAAAATTTCAGCCAAAAATATAAAGAAGCTAAAAAGTTATAGAAATAGTTTGAAAAGTCGATTTTATGCAATAGCTGTCAGAGCCGTCAATGTAACCTCATGAGCCTCCAAATAATTTCAGCTCGTTTTTTTAACCTTTAGATGCAAGTTAATTTATTCCTTAACCAAATGCAAGTGGTCCCGTGACTTTTTGATGACGCAATCTGAAGTTATGGAATTTTTAGTAGACTAATTTCTTCATAGGTCGCTTGTTGTTGTTGTAATCCTCAATAAATTCTTTTATTTACTCTCTCGGTGAAAAATTTCAAAATTTTTATCAAGATTTTTATAGAAAAGTATAAAAAGAAAATTATTCTAAATTTTGGTGAATTTTCCATAAAAACTGGGCTTGTAAATATTCAGAAATGAATTTATTGAGGATTACAACAACAACAAGCGACCAATGAAAAAATCAGTCTACTAAAAATTTAATAACTTCCGATTGCGTCATCAAAAAGTCACGGGACCACTTGCATTTGGTTAAAGAATAAATAAACTTGCATCTAAAGGTGAAAAAAACGAGCTGAAATTATTTGGAGGCTCATGAGGTTACATTGACGGCTCTGACAGCTTTTGCATAAAATCGACTTTTCAAACTATTTCTATAACTTTTTAGCTTCTTTATATTTTTGGCTGAAATTTTTTTTTGAAGTTTTTATAAACATAATGAAATAAAATTGTTTATGAAATCTAATAAAATATTTCGTGGAACTCAAAAAATTTGATGATTTTGAAACTGTAAAAATGTCAAAACTAAAAGCTCGATGAGCACCACTAAAGCGTGCATCAAAAAATTTGAAAATTTTACTGAATTTTTATTTCGTCTTCTAAATCAAACTTTTGCTTTGGGAGCGCACTTCTAACGTGCTTTTAGTTTATGGACCACCCTAATGTACAATTGTACAAATTTAAATTTACCAGATTTAAAAGTGAAATTTCATCTAAATTTCCAGATATTTAACCTTTTACCATAGACCTATTACTTTCTTTAAAAACCAATAAAATATCACACTTTTATTAAAAACTAAGTGCTCACCTAAATTTAAAAAAAATATAATTAAACTTATTACTTTAAACGAGCATCAACAGCTTCACCATCCAACGCTCCAAATAATCATCTTGCACGAAGTTCATTGTCTTTTGTTTTTTGCACAATGCCAACAGTCAAGGCAGCTCGAGCATCAAGCAATTCGAGACTTTTCGGCGATTCATTCCAAAAACTTACGCAAACGCTCCAAAATTCAACAAATTAACGAAAGGCTGGCGAGAAGATTTCCATTTTTAGAATATTTTCTTCTATTTGAACCTTGACCATTCCTAAAGTGGAATCCATTCAGATTTGAGATGGTTTTTGTTAAGTCTCTGGCAATTCAGCAAATTCATTTATTGTCTTATAAGCTTCAGAAAGCTCTTATAGTAGAATATTGGATTTGAAAAGGGGGTGGGATGTTCACCAAATTGTATAGATCTAAATTAAATAATCGATACATTTTTTTATCACTGAATCTGAAGTTGAAAAATGTCAGAAGGTAGAGAATTAAATAATAAATTGTTATTTAATTTCAAATAATTTTCATGAAAAAACTTTATATCAGGTCCAACAAAATGGCTCAACTACGATTCAGAATTTACATTTTTTGAGCATTTTCTTTCTCTAATAAACTACACCGTAAACCTATTTTCTACCAGCCCCCTAACAAAATTCTTCCAAATACTGCTATTCTTCCTAACATAACTGTACCAAATGTTCCAAATGTTATAGTCAAATATATATTGATCTGCGCAAAAACGTCGCACAGTCTTCCAAAATGCTGTTCAGATGAAAAATTCATAACAAAGAACGATTTGGGGATTAACAGAATTTTCATAACAGAGAGTAAACGGAGAGTGAGGGATGCTGGAGTTTTCACAGACTCTTTGAGTTTTCCATTTTCACTGAGAGAGACTAAAACAATGACGTCTTAAATTAAAATCTTTGGGTTGTGTTTTACCGATTTTTGATACATTTCCTAAATCAATGGAGAGTTTTCATATAATTTTCAACTTCCGTATTGTTTCTGATTTTTCATGCCAATTGAGTTTAAATTTGGAGAATTGTATACTGAATTGAAATTAGTAATTATTTGCCCCAATGTTTCATGAAAAATGAAAATTATTATTTTATCAAATTTGTTAGGCAGACCTCCAGAACCGAACAACTGCTAGTATCTGGATCATTCTGTTTTTACAAGATCACAAAACGGCAAAACATTTGTCACTTTTCCATTTTCCATATATTTGTTCTAAATATAACAGTTTGTTTATGAAGTTCAGATTCAATATTTATTAAAATTTATTTTCTATACTATTGTAGGGTTTTTATTTATTAAAATTTATTTTCTATACTATTGTAGAGTTTGATTCGAAACAATAAATATAAATTTGCACTGT
This sequence comes from Parochlus steinenii, assembly GCA_038502155.1. Lineage (NCBI taxonomy): Eukaryota > Metazoa > Arthropoda > Insecta > Diptera > Chironomidae > Parochlus > Parochlus steinenii. Next base: position 3,052,787 of record JAXCIN010000048.1, on the reverse strand, counting down.
TAATTATAATTTATAATCGCAATAGAAATAAAATAATTTAGAATGTGCACCAAGTGAATGAAGTTTTGCCAATTCTTTATAGTTTTTATGAGTTTTACTGAGATTATGGCAATTTCAAATAATTCAAGTAATTTTTATTTGTTTATCATTTTGCTGGATTTTTATGAGTTTATATATTTGCAAATGAATGTGAAATTAACTTGAATTGAAGATTTGAACAAGTTATTAATTGGACGTTATAGCTACAAAGTTATGTCAGAAATTTTATATTATCATTAAGATTTATTTGATTGAGATAAGGATTAACAAAAAAATTTTACTCGTTAGAATGGATTTTCACTAGATATTTACAGGAGGTGTACAAATATGTTATTAAACAAAAAATCAAAGTTAGAATATATCTAAAAATTATATTAAAAAATGTTCTTTTGAAGTAAATTACAATCGAAATATTAATTTTTAAGTTCATTAATCCAATGAATATATTTAGGCATTTTGAAAATTAAAAGAGGCTTTCATACACACGTTAGGAAAAATTTTAAACACTTCTAAAAGATATGAAATCGTGTCTTTTTGTATAATCTTATTCATACATTTTATCTTATCAAACAGACAATGCGACAATATATTCCTCTTTCACATTATTTTGCCATAATATGAATCGTTTTGAAACAAATATCTGATATTTCATGAAGCTAGTTCGCCTTGCGTGTTCTCAAACAAACTTTTTTATTATCCGAAATATATTAAAAATTGGATTTTATGACTTTTACTGTTGATTATAAGTATAAAAGGAAATAATTTCTTATGAAAAACAAATAAAACAAACAAGCTAACAAATCGCGAAATAGTTTTTTCTGATTTATAATTGAAAGAAATTGTTTGGAATGTCAGGATAATTATTATTATTGGCATTATTGTGGTGATTTATTGGTTGTTTATTTTATTTTGAGGAATTTTTGATGGTCATAAATGCTTTTGTTTGATTTTCTTGGCAATTCTTTTTTGAACGTTTTTGTATTTCAGTTATTTTGGATTGAAAATATATGAACACATCTTTTGACTTTTATAGTGAAATTTAAATCATACATTTTCATTATAATATTTTATCAATAAAAATATGTATCAATCTTCAAACTCTAAAATTCCACTAAAATTGCAAAAACTCATCAACAAATGTATTTATTTTAAACTTTTTTCTTTAAAAAATTAAAAAAAAATTTTATCGTCAATTTCATCGACAGAATAAAATATTAAAACAGATTTTCCCTAACAAAAGAACAAAATTAAATCAAATATCTAAATTGCCTTCAATTCTTCAAAATCCAATAACATAAAATGCAAAGAGAATCTCTCAAAACTTACGCTCATTCAAAATAATCATTCACTCATTCACTCCGTCACTCTTTATCCACAATTTCCGAGTTTGCTGTTGAGCAGCCGTTCAGTTGAACTTTACTTCTTGAAAAACCAAGATATACTTCTATATTTCTCCTCCGGAAATTCAGAAATATATGTGATTTTTCCAATTATTTCTAAAGTTTATGCAAGTTTTCGTGTTCAACTTCGGTAGTTCGGTATTTTGATAGTGAAATTACAATTTTGTGCTGAGTGAAAATATTGAAAATATATAAAGAAATACATGAAAAGTGTTCAAAAATAATAAAAAATAATAAAAGAGCAAAAAACAGTGGAAAAAATACAAAATTGTGTTTTGCAAAAGTTTTGCAAAAAAGTGGCCGAAAGCAGAATAAAAAGTAAATAATAATGCAGTATTGCAGATTTACATATTTTAACCGATTTTAATAGAGCAATCGAGTAATCTTAAAGTCGAGAAGAAGAGAATGATTAAAATTACCTAAATAAAGCAAGTCTTCAGATATTTAGGATAATTAGGATAATATAAAGAAGTAATACAGAAAAATCGAGAAAACAAAGATAATCGATTGAAATGATGAAGAAATTGAGAAATTAACCAATATTTCTTGAGCAATAAGCAATTTAAGGAATATTAAAAAAGTTTGTATTAAGAAAACATCGAGTTTGTGAGATTTATGAATTTGTAGAGAAAACATGGAAATGCACTTTAGACCAATATTTCAAAAATTGTTAATATTTGTTGTGTTATGATGAAATTTTTTTAATTTTAACTACTTTTATGTCATAAAGTTCAAGATAAAGTGAGTTTGTCCTCAATTTTACGAATTAATCTCAAGCTAAAATGAATTCAACGCAACAATATTGAATATGTACATGTAAAAATATTGTTTGAGTTAGTGAAGGGTGGATTGTTTTGAACTTCAGAAGTTTCTAAATTTAAATATTATATAAAAAAGGTATATTTTTGGTTAAACTAAAAATTTTTTTTGAAAATAATTTTCTGCGAAATTAAATTTTTGATCAAAACATAATACATCTAAAGTCCCACCCTCCTTTTTGCACTATCCAGCTTCGTTATTTGTGCAGAAAATCGATTTTTGTGCATCCTTGAGTGTTTTCCATTTTATTTCAATTTTTTCTCGTTTCGTTGTTTCTCGAGATTGCTTTTCTTATTTTGTTTTATGTGATGAAATTTTGCAATTTAATGCTTTACATTATTTTTTGTCATTGAAAATTATATATTTAAAAGCATTTAAGAAATTTAACAGAATCATGAAATATTGAAATGGGCACGAAATCATGGAGTATGTGGTGTCATTTGCTGCTTATATGCATCTGGAAGTACTAGAGGATTTTAATGAAGGACTAATTTGAGTAATTTAGAAAAGTTTGTTTTGTATTCAAAATAATTTAAGTTTTGTTGAAAAAATTAATTTATTATTAATGAACAAATTTACGAATTAAAGCCAATTTATCGATTATAACGTTTTTAAACCATCATCGAGTAGTATTTAACTAATTCAAGGATTACTCATCGCCAGCAACAAGAAAGTGAGTGAAACGACGTAAGTTTTCAAACATATAAGCTCAGGATAAGAGGCCAAAGACACCAAACAGCTAAGCAACAATACATTCTTACTCTAATTTGTAGCAAATTACTAATCGAATTTGCAGTTTATACCTGATACCTTTAAGTGTAAATTTGTGAATGAGCAGTCACAAACATTGAAACAAAATATTTTTAGTACTGAAGGTTTTATAAATATTTTTGATAAGTAATTCGATTTGAGCTGGCAAATCGAGGGTATTATTTGTAATCTTATTTGCACGTGCATTTGGGATTATAACGCTGTACTGCATAATATGGCTTTGATGAGGGAGTAGTGAAATGAAAATTATTGCAAATAATCATATTTTCTTCAAAAACAAAAATCTACTTAAAATCGAAAAAATCATCAAAAACACAGGTCATTCTAAAAACAATGTTGATTTTTTGGGATTTATTGAAGAAGCTTGTGCTGTATAATCATTTTTGTACGGTTTGTTAATTCGTGTTAAACGCTTTACATTCCAAAAAATAAACTTCAAAAATGGAAGTCAATTATTTTCAATTAGATTCCTACAATATTTTTTACAATTTTTGAACAAGGTGAAACTTGAGGCAAATTGAGTGAGTAAAATGCGAAAATCACATTAAACCAAATTAATTGGAAGTTTTATCAAATTAAAACGAAAATGAAAGCAAAATGTGCAAAATCGAAAAAATCCAATTAACAATTTTAAAGGGTTGAAAAACATGGAAAATCTCAAATTGATGAATTTTCATTATTCACAATGAATTTTCCATTAACTCTGCGGCTTTTCTCTTTTTGTGCATTTTATTTGATTTTATTTGCATTTTCCTATATTGTTGGTTGTTGCTGGTTGTTGTGTTTAACAATTTTCCAGGTCGAGATCTGCCTGCTCCGATTGAAAGCTGATGATTACATGTTTTAAATTGTGTGTTTCCATTTTGGATTATTATTATCATTAAAATTTTTATATTTTGTTTTATTGCATGACGAACAAACATTTTCAAAAAATCGTTTACTGGAGGTTCGCCTTTTATTTCAAACAGGCTCCCTAGTTTTGCTCTTGCAACTGGAAAAAAGCACAACCATAATTAAAATTATTACACCAAAAATACAGAAAAAGCTAGCACACCGAAAAAATTATAAACATGGAAAACTGACAATATGAAAACTGGAAAAAGGGTGTGATTTTCGTTAGCTCGTGCACTGAGCACGATGTTGCTGCACAAAAATGCCTTGAAATGTCTTGTAAATCAGGGCTTGGAATGACTTAAAATAACTGAAATATACTGATTAAACTTATTTTTCGAAAGTATTGAATTATAGATTATAAAAAGTTTTAGATTATAGACTTTCATTTCAACTTTCTAACCCTGCAAAAATTATGAGAATGGAAAGACAAAAAACAAAATTATTCTAATGTAAAAAACCGAGTAAAGGAAGTAGGAAAAGCGTGTAATCGTGGAAAAATGTCTTTGATGCAATGATTTGAGTTGATTATTACATTTTACTATAGGGATGTTACGGCTTTGTTCATTCAGATGAACATTTTAAAGTATTAAACAAAATTTAAATTCAAAGATTGATGTATGAAATCGTAATTAATTCCCATTTTCATTTGAAAACGCTAGAAAATCATGCGGGGGGGCTTTTGATTGTTTTTCAGTCCAATCTGCTTACAATTTATTTTTAGACGAGTTATTCAAAATAAGGGTTGACAAATAATTTCATTTCTAGACTTTGACTTTGAATCGATATTAATTATGGGATAGGATTACTTGCTATGTAAAAAAGGGGAAGGTTTTTGTTGAATAAATTTGAGGGAAATGAGGTTGTTCTCGTAATAATTTGAATATGTTATTATGGAAAGTAAGGGAACTTACAACATTTGTAAAACATCACGTTCGTTTGGATGAATCTTCTACAATCTACATCTCATAAACAGTAAAATTTGGCTTTGTCGTTATCAATTGAATAAATTTATAAACAGTAATCAGTCAACTTTCGATCATTTTCTAAATTCTTACTATGAAATATTTGATAACGCAATCAACTACTTTCAATCTTTTTCGCACTCAATAAATCAACCTAAAAATTCATAACATTCATGTAAACCAAGATTTTCAATAAATCAGTCAAACTGCTGCGTATCTACCAAAAATGTGTAGAACAAATGTTGCATTTTAATTTAACATGCTTTTCCATGTATTTTTGATGTCATTGCTATCGCTTTTGAAAATTTACATGAAATACAAACAATTATAAAACTGTTTGCTTCAGAGAAATGCGAAGAAATGTATTAAATACTAGTTAACAGTCACTATAATCCATCTTATGTTAATCAATTTAATCTTCATAATTTTAAAAGATCTAATCAAGACATTTGATTCAAAATACTTTACAAGTTTACAGGAATATAATTTGAAAAAATAAAAACTCGTGAAATTAAATATTTCAAGTTTATCAGTGAATTTTCCCAAAACAGAAAATCAAGCGCGAAAATAGGTCACCGAAACAAAGTTTTGAGGAACTGCAAAGCAAGTTAAAGCAAAAGTTTTTTTTGAGTAAATTGTATTTCAATTTTGTCGAGTTATGTGTGTAATACAGTTCTGCAACTTTTATTCTACCAATTTTGAGTCAGATTATGAGACTAAAGAAAAAAGGCAAGACGACATTAATATTCATTTTTCAAAAATCGCCAACAATAATCGAAATTGAAGGTATTATTGCATCAATTATCTGTAATATTCATTATACCTACCAGTCATGCCTTATGCAACCAAAAACAAAAGCTTTTCTGTAAAACACTGACTAAACTCGATAAATTCAACACGTTTCCACCGAATTCGAGTACATTTCAAACAGTTTTGACTCAATTCGGTAAATTAATCGTAAACTGTAACGCACTGATTTTCTACTTATTATTCAATTTTATGACCTAATTTTGACTTGCCGGTCGTTTGTAAAGTTTAGTTTTTGAATGAAATTTGAGGTTTTTAATAGTTTTACAGAAAACTTGCGATTTTCTTTCGTTTCTAATCAAAAAACAGTTTTTTGAGTAATTTTTGAATATATTTTGGAGGTTTGGATTTAGCAGCTTTAAGTTTCTTTTGAATTTTGATAAAATCTTTGAAATTGACGATAATTGCGAGAACATCCTATATTTTTTTTGTATTTTTAATTAAACTTTATTTGAAACGATAACGATTTTTTTGTTGGTTTTGTTGGCGCTTCATTTTTTTCCGATAATTTGTTAATTTCGGATTAAATGACGGAGTTTCTTGGCAAAAAAAATGTGAAAATATTTTTACAATTTTTGTGGAAGTTGATGAGTAATCAGATGTTGTGCTTGGAATTTGAAATCATTTGATATTTTAAGTCGTTGTTCTGTGAATTTTAAAATATGCCAGGTTTAAAGTTTTTGTTACTAAAAGTAGAATTTGGGAGGATATAAAAAAATCTTAGAGAACAAAAAAAATTGATAAGTTGTAAAAAATTCTTCAAAACTTGTAAATTATCATTTCACAAAATATGAACTTTGTACCAAAATCAGAAAAATCTCCTGACATCTTCCAAAAAACGAGCAAAAACAAAAAACCAGCTGCTCGTGTGTTGAGAAAAAAAATCTTGATGATATTTGTTTGCTTAGCAAGTTTGAGGTGAAGGTTATTGCCTTTTTTCTGCTAACCAACGATTGAATCCAACAATTCATAAAAAATGCTCACTTGTAATTAATCGGAATCTAATGAAGATACAATAAAAAACTTAAATTGGATTGAAAAAGTAATCACTATAATTTTTAAAGGCGTTCACTTATCAGCTCGAATTGCGGTGATATATACACACTTACTTATGAATTTTTTAGACTTTGTATCTTAATCACTGGAAGATTGCCTTCAAATTGCAATGATTTTATGATTCATTTGTTTGTAAAATATAATGCGAATAAGTTGTTTTTGCAAATTAATTCATTTAGATACGATTTAAAAAAATAGTTTTCTCTACTGATTGGACGACAAGTTATTATTATCTTTTAATAGTTTCGGATTTTGTTTTATAACATCGTGTTAATGAATACATTTGATGGTTTTGTGAGAAACTGAGAAAGTTTGGTGTATGATTAAAATAAGAAAGCCTTTTCTACTTTACTATGTTTAATGTAGAGATGTTATACGATTCATTCAAAGCTTTTTGATGATATGAAGATTTTAATGTAAAATATAAACTCTAATGGTATTAAAAAAAGAACGCTAAACATTGGTGTTTCCAATGAGTTCAAAGAATTCCATTTATTTGCTTAATCCCAATGAATTCAAATAATTCAAAGATTACAATAAATCATGCAGATATTCATTTCCATTCAATTTCCAATCAATTCTATCATTTCTACAGAACATAATTTATAAAAAATATAATCCCTCTTTTCATATTCTCCATACATTTTTCATACAACATTTCAATGTTTTCAATAATTGCCTTTTTAGCCATTTTTGCCATTCACATTCAAAAAATCTGCGAGCAAATAATTCAACCTCAATTAAAAAGTCCATTAAAAATTCCCTGATAATCGTGCTCAATTGGGCAAAAGCTTAGATATCTGGCCTTTACTCTCTTAAAAGAAGCTCTGAAATTGCAGAAAAAAATTTAACAAGTGAGAAATCAGCAAACAAGAAAACAACAAACCAAATCACTGTATAAAGCAGCAAAAAATTGATTAATTATCCAAAAACACAAAATACAAACAAAACCATTTGGTCATGAATACATTCTCGAGGCGATTCAAGCGAATTCGGAAATTCGGAGTGAATATTTTATTTCGAATAAAGGGATCGAATGTGTTTTTTCCACAAAAAATGCTGAGTTGTCAAACTTTCCATGAAGTGCGCCTTACTGGTTTTGGTGATAACAAAAAAGTCGTCCAGAAAATATGTCAAATGATTTTGCTTTCAAATTAACCATTTTTTTTATATATTTGTTTGCTTTATCATACGGTGATAAGGAAATCAGACTTTCACTTGATGTTTATTTGTTTTGTGTTTTATGGGGCCTTTTGTTTATATTTTTTAAATGTAGCCAAGAGAGTTGCACAATCAAATGTTTACACAAAAAATTAGTCACTTTTTAATAGGCTCAAAAACAGCTCGCATCTTTTTCATTAAAAAGCTTTTGTTATCAGGTCACTATTAGATTCATAAAATATGTCCATGAACCATGTAATAAATTAATTTTAGGCAAAAAGTCCACAATTTTCTGCACTCTCAGATAAATTTCATATTAAACAGTTTTCATTAAATTTACAGTAATGCGGTCGGTTTTTTATATAAAAATAAATGAATTTGACCCTTTTGTTATAATAATTCATGAATTCATGAATTAATGTTCCCCATGAAATAATGTCCCAAAACTCTCAAAAAACTTAATAAACTCCATAAATATTCATTTGTAATCTTGACATGAAAAAAGGTAAAAAGAACAAAAAAACACTTTTGGTTCTAAAAAAATCAATTTGAGAGAATTGCGTCAACAAGTTCAGCATTTAGTTGAGGGTGTCAAGAACGTCAGAGAATAGGAAACGCTGAATATTTATTTGGGGAAACATTGAATTATTGCATATTTTCTAGTTTTTAGACAATTTGTAGAATTCTTAATAGCCACCACATTTTGAAGGTCTCACAACCAAACTGAGCTAGTTTGTTTGAAAATCGTCAATATTACGATTGAAATGTTTCCAACATTAAATTTTACTAGTTATAGTAAAACATAATTTTGCAATAAGTTATTATCAATATTTTTCATAACTAACAATGTTTTTTCATTCAATACAATTTAATACATAAAACCAAACAAACTGAATCATAACCGCGCATTTTTCCAACTAAACATTACTCAATTCAGTTCCACTTGAAATTATTCATTATCTTACAGCTAATCAATAATAAAGTAATCAAATCTTACGCAATCGGTTAATATATTTATTCGCCGCCAATTGATTTCAGTGATTTATTTTTATTTTGTTTGCGATTTCTTTCCGCATATTCATTGAAAAAAATTATAAAAGCATCCAATTTCGCTGACTGCAAAGTTGTTTTTGTTATTGTTTAAAATAGTTTATTTAAACTTTTTCTTACTTAATTGACGAATTGCTTTGGATTTGCTAGTAAAATTGTATAAAATTGAACCATCTTTGTTTTACTGAGCCACTGACGAGTTTACAATTTTTTATAACTTTCCCGAAGCATTCTGTTTATTATTGGATTTCACGCTCAATTTTCCATCAATTTGTAATCGTTTGCTTAATCATTTTGTTAATTAAAGAAAATCTAGCTTGGCATATTTTAAATGAGAATTCATCTTGTGAGTGACTCAGTAGTTTTGTCTAAACGATTTTATTGTTGAACTGAAAGGAACTCCGCGAATTGAAAATTTTGCATAATTTTCTCACAAACTGTCGGTTCATCATCAAGAAATGTTCTAAACCTTAATAAAAATTTAAAAATAAAGTGCGAATCACTTTTATATTTGGGATTGCTAATTCTCTCATCAAATTCTGAGTAGATTGCAAAAAAAAATTAAAAGTTTTCTTTTTATAACTTTCATTAATCATTGTCTTAGTTAAAGTTAAAAAAATTATGCTGCTTTATAAATGAAATGAAATGTAATAATTTTAGATTCCATTATGTAACTTGACTTTGTTTATGTGTTCATGAAAATTTGAGACCATGATATTGTTTCATTGATCAAATGATTAACATCTAATTAACATTTACAGCATTTCAAGATGCAAAAATTTAGTTTTCATTTTTCAATAATCAATAAAAAAGCCAATATTTTACATCGTCAAAAACTAGCCCAAAAACTATAAACATTTAAATTAGACATGTGAGCAAAAATTCAATGAAAAATGTTTAATTAACAATTTGTCAACCAAAAAATGCATCAATTAGCTCAATAGAATTAATTTAAAGTCACTTCCAGCTATTAACATTTTGAATAAATTCTAATTAATTCAGAAAACTCCTCAAACTTATAAAATATGGGAAATTATCAAAAGTTGACGACGACAATTTTAGAAACCAATTGTAGAGCTTTGAAAAAAAATGTGAAAATAACTGGATTTACATGAATTTGTTCGAAATTACTGAATAAAGCTAATTTTTCAATTTCCATCTAAAACTGTCCATCATACTAATTTCAATGTTGTTACGCATATTTTTTTTCTGTTCAGCTGTTTTGTTTGAACTCGATCATCTGGGTTTCGTGTTCTACGAGTGTTTTATGAGTTTTCCCATAATTTCTCGTGTTTTGTGTGTTTTTATGTGTTTGATGGTGTTTTGTGTTGACTGTCGCATTAATAAAAATTCAAATGTGACCAAAAAACAACATATACCTTGTAATCGGGCAAACTCAATTAATTCCACCAGGCAATCAGCTTAATCTAAAACGGAAATAATGTGTGCTCATTTCTACACTTTAATCATGATTTGCTTTGAAGCAGAGGTTTTGAAGATGTTGCAATGTAATAATTTTTCTTTAATATTAAAATTAATAGTCATCAAAAATGTTTATAGTAAGTTAACGAATCACAACAGTTTTGAATAAAATCTTAAATAAAATGATGATTCTCCTAAAAGCAATTTCATACCAAAACTATCGACACCCCTGAATTATTCCTACTTTGTTTATAATATGTATAATATATGGAGTATGTAGATCATTCACCTGTAAAGTGAATGAAAAACAACAACATACACTAGGGAAACTAATGATTTTGTGTTTTTCTATTAATATTTCTGGCTTAACAATTGAATTATCTTTTCGGACAGTTTTGATTCATTCATCGACTTTGTTCCTATTTATTTTGTTTTTCTATTGAACTCTATGAAATTTTTCTACTTCTGAAAAATCGGAGAAGAAAAATATTTATACGAATTGATAAGTATAAAAATTTATTTCACAAAAATGATCGAAAACTTGCAAACAAGTGTGCTGACCAATTAATTTATGAATTTATGTAGATTCTGAAGTCTGCGTGGTTTTATTTGAATGTTTTTTGTTTCATTAATTTTACTGTAGCTCAATGTAATTTCTTTAACTTTTTCGATGTGTTCCTCGTAATACTTATAGTTGCTTGTAGTTTATGTAAATTAAACGGTTTTTATTAACGCAAATGACCTGATATTAATTTATCTGGTTGGTTTTCTTGGCTCAACTTTTTGGCAATCGATTGTTCGCTTGTTAGTCGATGCCAGGCGATGGGTTCTTTAGCAAAAGCAATGTCGACGGCTTGAGACTATTTTTTTTACTAGAATCGGTGAATTGTCATAGCTTTGAAAAGTTTGATATCATAAAACAACAATTGTGTAATATTGTTTTTCTGAAGATTGGATTCTTCAGAGAACATAAAAATATATATTATCAAAATTGTACTCTAACCTGTATATTTGGTGTCTATAATTTATTAAGTTAATTACTAGAAATATTATATCAAAGTATCATAGAGAGGAAAACAGTCACAAAAAACTGAAAATCAACATCGGTTATAGAATAAATGTTTCGTGACCCGAATCTTCTGTGCATTTTTTAAAATTTTTAGCACACACTATGAGACTGACACTGCAAAATTGTTGCTTCATAAAAATCCTCAAACTCGTTAAAGTCTCAAAAAACTCAAAACTTCATAGATTCAACAAAAAAGTTGTTTTAAGATAATTCGAAAAAAAAAATCTTAAAACTTAAAAATCCAATAAATCTTCAATTCATCTTGCAACTTCACACATACACACACTATTATATATCTAGGCATCAATTCATAGCCACATTTCAAGTTCTTTTTTCAATTTAAATTTTTTTGTTACGTTAGTGACGAAGACGATGATCAGATGATTTTTTCTGTTTTATCTGTTTTACGTTTTTCTTAGCTCAAACAAGAAGAAGACTTAAATAAGCAACAACAATCTGAGAAACTGAGAATCTAAGAAACAGGGAAAATTATGTAAAAAGCAGTTTCGAAGAAAAGTCGATTTTACTTGATTTTACTTCAGTTTATTGAGAATCTTTTTAATATTTAAAAAATATTGAGAATGAGAAGAATTGAAGAATTGAAAAAATTATGGAGGACATACAAGAGGCCATCATTATCCATTATTAAATCTACTTAGTGATTGATTTTGTCTTTCGTACGAAATGAGGGGGCTCGAAGTGCTCAATTTAGTATGATTTATGCTGAATTGTCTTGAGGTTGTATTGCAATTTTTTTAACTTAAATATAAATAATTGAAAACATTGAAGAACTTTTCAAAAATGTATTGGTTAATTTTGTTTCATACAAAAAATTTTATTAAAATGACAATTTTGGAAATTTAATTTTTATTATTACACTCTTTAATCTCAAATAATAAAGTTCAGAACCTCAAAAAAAAAATAGATAAACAAACTTTCATTCAAAATATCTAACTACAAAGTATACATCCATGTACATATCTTCCGTTGAAAAAAGCAACGACAGTTTAATGAACCTATCATTTCATCTATTTTATTACTTTGTAGCTTTGTCGAGTGTTTTGCTATTTTCTACTTCGAGATTTTCGAATTTGTCGAAAGATAATAAATAACAACAAAAGTTCATTTGTGAAGTTTAAATGACGTCACTTAGCTTCTTTCTTTTCTATTCAACATTCATTGTTCAATTTATTCCAATTGCTGGGTGAAATATCACCCATTACTACAGAAATTAATCCCAAGTTGCTTTTAGTTCGAAAGTGGCCTTTTGTCTGCTGACTTTGATCATCTGTTTCTCTTTAGAATATTTACATTTTACATGTAAAACCAGACAGCAGGAAAAAATTGGGTTTGTCGACTTTTTCAAGAAAAAGGTCTGAGAAAAATTGTCAGAAGTAAGAAGTGTTATTTTTGGTTGTGAGGTTGTTCAAAGAATTAAGAGATAAATGGAATGAAGAGTCAATTTCGGATAAATTAAATAAAACTTGGAATAAATCAAGAAAAAATTGAATTTACTTTCGAGAAGGAGCTATACATTAATTAAATTTACTAATTTGGTCTTGCAATGTCGTTTGATGAACTGCGCATTACCTGAAAAATGGGTATAGTGGCTGATCTTGTGGGTGATCTCATCAAGTTCTTATAGTTAAAGATTGAATTGCTTTCTTTAAAATGTTCCTATACTAAATCCAACAAATTCAAAAACCAACTAGAATTTTTTATCAATATCTAATCCCTTCAACTTCACTAATATTGCGTAGAAAATATTAAAAAAAACTTAAAACATCAAATTTTAATATATTAGCTTCATTTCTACAAAGTAATATCTCTATAGTTCCTTCTTAAACCTGCATTTCTTTTATTCCTTCAATTTGATTGTTTTATTGTTCCAATCCTAAGAAACTTTCAACTATTTTTCCCAGTTTCTCTACAAAAATTTTTCTCAGCGAGTCTCCAGAACTTGCTCGTACTTATTTATTCCAAACACACGTAACAAGTTTTTCTTTCTTTTTTGCCATCCTACCAGTTTCTTTCAGTTCTTTCAGTCAATTTTCTTAGGCTGTTCATGTTCTTCCATGAAACTTATTAATTTTCTTGTATTTAATAAGGAGAAGAAGTCCCTGTTTTTAACTTTTAAATTCAATTTTAATTATTAAAAAAAAAATTACAATTGCTTTACGTTCAATCTGATTTGCTAAATAAATTACAATAATCATCACTAATGCTTGTACTGCGAAATTCAATGAAACATCATTAAAATACTAGATCCTCCTTATTGAACCAAGTGCATGTTCGAAGAAAGGCAGCAAAAAAACTGCCGATGAAACAAGTAGAATTTCTCGCAAGAACTAAAGAAAAGATCCATAGAAATTCTGGTATTTCAGGTTTTGGCCGAGTTTGTTGTTGCAGGTTCAATTTATCACAATTTCTGAAGAAAAACTTTTTTATGTTTTTTCATGTTTTTATGGTTTTGTAGTTTTTTGAAGAAGGGAAAAGAATTAGAAACAAAAATGCAACAAAAGTGATGAAAATTTATTTGGGTTCTGTTTATCATGCTCTCATTGTATTTATATATTGTGTTTCTTTATGAGTTTTTCTTCGGGGTTTCTGTAATATTTTGTTTTGCTTAACATTCAGGATTTTTTATAAATTAATGAATTTCATAAATATATGTTGTGTTGGTTGAAGATCAAAAAAATAAAAATAAAATGCAAAAAGCAGGAAACAAGATCAAACATGTCATTTTTAGTTTTTTGAGATTATAAGCTGCTTCTTTGAGGTTTCTTTTGCAAGATTTTGTGTTTTCTTTGCGTTTTCGTTGAGATTTTTGGTCAAGAGAATTAATTGGAAGCCATCTGTTATTTTACTTGTAAAAATTTAATTCGCTTGGCAGGGTTCTGTTTTGATAATGAATTGCCTTCATTTTTGTCTCAAAAGATGCTGGTTACTACATTTGGAATATTTCTTACGTGTCCTCTGTATCAGCACCAATTTCCCTACAAATTCCACTTATAACTTGCAACATTGTATCAAAATGAATGCAAACTCGACCTAAAGACATTAAAAAAGCCAAGAAACGAGATTTTCCTACTGCTTCGTACCAATTTCACTTTGCCACTTTAGCCTAACGTACACATTCTTGATCGATCATCTAATTGGGTCAGCGCAAATCGGCAAACACTTGAATATTTATAAACTCTGTGTGAGATTCACGAAATCAGAAAATTAGAATTTCATTTGAATAGTTTTTTTTTGGCAAATTGAAAACCGTAAAATCCACTTTGTGATCAGATTTTGGTATTTTGATTGAGTTCAAGTTTGAAGGCTTTGAAGTTGGTATATCGTTTTTATTAAAATTTCGATTGAATCAGAGCTAAACAAATAGAAATTGATTAAAGTGATACATTTTCCAAGAACTTTTCATACGATTTCATAAATTTTTGCTCTACAGTTCAGCACTAAATGCTTCAATACAACTTTAAAATAAATTCTCATATTCCTTGCGTGCATTTTGATGAAACTAATCTCATTATTTATTATTAGACGCATTTTTTAATAGTTTTTTAAACACTCCTATTAATTTGCCCTTGCGTAAATCTAGTGGTTGGCCAATTTCTTCAAGATTCTATGATGCAATGTGAAAGTTTAACGATCGACTTCTAAATTTAACTGTGCTTATATTTTGCGCTCAATTAATATTTTATTTATTTTGAAAACACATTTTAACACACTTTAAAATACTTTAATACACAAAAAGGCAGCATAAAATTGTTTTTGTTGTATTTTCTTGCAGTTTTTAAAGTTTTTATTTTTTTGTTGTATTTCGGAGCAGAATTTGTAAGATGTTGCATAATTCGTCTTTAAATTATGTTTTCAATTTATTTTATCTAGTTTTTTTTTCGTTGCAACCAATCAACGTCAATTGGTCGCCGCAATTTATGACTTTCTTTAATTGTTGCTTGAGTTATTACCAACTTGAGGCTTTTTATTAGCGCACTTAATGACTGTGTTAATTTGTACTTGACGAGTTGCTAATTAGAGCTTGAGACAATGATCTAAGAATATTTCGAAAGAAGGTTAATTAACTGTTTATTGCATGAAATCTTTGAAGGGAAGTTTTATTCAATACAATTCTTGGAACTACATTTATTAAGATAACAAGATCAATTTCCTAGGCGATAATATAAAGGCTTGTTATAACAAAAGCTTTGTTTGAGTTTTCGAGCTTTTTCTATTATATCAATTTTCGAACATATCATTACCAAACCAAATGTCTCATGCAACCAATAAAACTAAATTTATAACTTGTTCGTTATCACATCGATCAACTCAATTAATTAAGTTTTCTAATAAAAACAACAAAATATCCAATAAAATATCGAAAATAACATTAAAATACATTTAAGCTATTAAATGTAATAAAAATCGATTGCCATTTATTTTTATCGGGTAAAGGCTCGCAAGCCCAAAGAAGTTATACTGCAGCTTGAATCGAAAAGACTATAACCAACCAACCAGTAACTCATGCTCATCTGGCAAGTTCTGTCTGCTCCTTCAATGTATATTTTAGCATAGTTTACGTTGTAACTGCCAATAGTGGCATATACTTTTGTAAATTCTAAAACTTTTTATTATTTCTGTAATTCTCAGGGAAAACATGCACAGAGCCAAAAATCGAGCATTAAAAAAGCCAACCCTTCTGCTCGACTTTCCATAGTTTTACTTTTACAATGTAGCAACATTACAACATCACAACCAAAAACAATGTCAAACATGACTAAAAAAATTTCTGTAGTTATGTCAATTTTCAACCAAACAGTTGAATCGGTTTAATCGATTTAAATATTTATTTCTAGTTTGATAGCTCGATTGTGATGATAAATATTCTGCAATAAAATGCAAAATATATATATATATTGATTAAAGTCTTTTCAATTTTCCAACCATCTGACGAATAAATCATTAGATTATGTTTATTGGCAATTTGTATTCATAAACATCCATTTTCGTGCATAGACAAATGAAACTTTGAAGCAACAAAACTTATGAAATGTTCAACTACATACATCACAAGTTATATCTATAGATAACTACACACAATATAAACGTCAAACGTTTTTATCAAAAATGATTCCAAAAAATAAAAAATTCTAAAAATAAACTCAAAAGAAATGTAATATGACATTAAGTTAAATTAATTTGTGATTTACGAGCGTAAATTGACTGTAATAGAGTAATGGACGACTTAATTGCGGAGCGACAAAGCCATTTCAATTACTAGCTGCAATTGAGGTCGTTGTATAACGAGGAAGATTATGTAGAATTGTGAAGAGAACACTTCCTCTACAAACGCTTCAATACTGTTTAGTGTTTTTATCACTAGATAAAAGAGCAATGTTGTTGACCTTATGACACAACCAGTCGGTTAGTGAATTTGCTAGCAAGTGCACTGTCTGCAGCGAGACTTTGCAAAATTTCTGGAGAGCATATGGTCGGTAAAGAATGGTGGAATTGGAAAATGGTATTTAAGTTAACAGAGTGTCGAGACGAAATAACAAGAACAATGGAAAAATGGTAAAAATTTTGTGGGTTTTTGGCAAAGAAGGAAGACGATTATTACGGATTTTTGGTTGAGGAATATTTTTTTGAAATATGAGATGAAGCGACAATTTTTTGGTCAATATTGAATTTCAAAGATACTTTTGCTTCACTATTTATAATGATACACCTTTCTAAAATTTATATATATTTTCATCTTTTATGTGTATACAAAATCTTTAAAAAACTTCATCTTCACTGTTTTTGGCAATACCTGACAGTGCATACAAAATTTAAAAACCAAGCATTGAAATTCAAACAAAAGCAATAAATTTGTCACTGAACCTAAATGAATCATTAATTCAGCTATTTAAGTTTTTAATTGAAAATAAAAATGTAACTTAAAGCATTTTTACAGTTTCCACCTAATTTATGGTCAAACTGGATATTAAAATGTTTTCAAACATATCAAGAAACATTTGAAACCATTAAGAAAGTCAAGAAAGTCAAAAAACTCATGAAACTACTCAAAAGTCCAACAAAAAACACTTTGAAAAAAGTAATCTGCAAATTAAAAATAAAGCAAATGGTTTTCCATCATCCAAGCAGAGGCAATAAATCCACTATCTTCTTGCCATCACTCGCAAATCTTTTTAACCAATCTCAGCAATTTCGTTAATGCAATTAAACTGCAGTTTTGTACCGATAAAATAGTTTTTTTGTGCTGTCTCAAATGCTCTTCGGTTACAATTTGTGCAATTTTTTCCTTTTCTGCAACATTTGCAACTTTTATGTAAGCTGAGCTGGCAGATTTGAAGCTCAAGATGGCTTTTGTGTGTTTGTAAGTTATGCGATGATTACTTTTTCAAGTATTTTCATTTCGAGTGGATTAATAAATAGTTAAGGGTATATTGTGAGCAGAAACCTTGACGGGGTGGTTTGGTTAAAATTATTAACTATTCATTTTTGTTAAATAATCATCATTTGGAATAATATATAGAATATCCTATGTATACTTAAAAACTCTTTCATTCCTCAGTCACATTGATCACCCTGCTCATTTTCACATTTTACTGCACATAAACATAATATCTTCCAAGTATTTTCAGTAAATTTCATGCAATTGTTGGAATTCTTGCAATTGTGCAATTTCTCATTGAAGTTTTCCAGCAGTTGGTTTGGTTGCTGCTTGTGTAAACAGAAAATGCATTAAAAGAGTTTAATTGAAAATCGGACAAAAAACAAATCTTGCAGCTCCAACTTGAACGTAATATATATATATCTAAGTAATATAAAACACAGTAATTAGGAAAATTAAAATAAAAGAGCGTTACACTTTTTGAGCTTTAATAACTTTCTTGCTATTAGAGTTAGGATCTTGAATTTTTTACACGATACTCAAAATTTATCTAAAATTGAAAATTAGTAATTTTGAGGATGATATATTGACCAGCTGGGGTCCAGGATTTTTTTTCACGAATTTCCATTTTACAAAAACTTAAAAAAAAAACGTTCACTGTGTGATGACACTTTTTATGGCTCTTAAAATTTGGTTTTTCTTGAAACATATATAGCAGTACAAGACACAACTTTTTGAGCTGAGTATGGGATTTTTTCATGCACCGCTGATAAAAACCACGCAAAAAATTTTTCATGTTCAAAATTTGTTCATTAAATATTTTGAACAATGTTTATCCTTATTTCTTACACAATATCTGAAAAAATTCGTTGATTTTAAGTAACGCGTCTGGGTCATATGAAAAAATGGCTAGAATTTTGAATGATTTCTGTTATCTCTATTATGATTCAATATTATGTTTCTATTCTCAAGTGTGTCATCTACCCCTCATTTTTGAGGGGATTTATGCTACTAGTCAACTATAAAATGAAGTAATCTTGCACCAGTAATGAAATTGTAATAGTGTTTGTTTTGGGATTGCACATAGAGCTGTTGGAAGCGATTAGATTAGAGTAAAAGCAGCAGACTGATAAAAAAAGATCAATGTGCAGTAAAACTAGAATTGTGAAGTTTGTTCAAAGCCTAAAATACTTACATTACTGCATTATCTATTAAAACTATACCATAAAGTGGTAGTTATGATCAAACATTTTCAGTTAATTTTTAATAAAAACAGTTTGTTCTAAGAAAACATTCAATCTTCACTCTTTCAAGCAATTAAAAACCTGACCGCGTCAATTGTCCTCCACACCAGTTAATGAAATCTATTCCACAATTTGCCAATTGCCAATTGAGTTTGTACGAGCATTCGCAGTTCACGGTCGCTCTCGCTATTTATTTGCTAGCTTTGATCATTCCTGACAGAGTTTTTCTATATTTGCTATATTGCTGTAACTCAGTATTTTCTTGTAGATGAATTTCAATTTTCAAGTGGTTTCTTTATGAGTGGCATTAATCGTGGAGAATATATTAAATATAATACGTTAAATACATTTAAAACATTAAACACACAGTTAAAGACATTAAGAGTCATGAAAACACAGTTGTGCGAGAGTGTTTGCTTTACTTGCTGTGGCGAATGAATTAAGTATCAGCTGCAGTTGATAGCTCTGATTTTTGTTTGCACAAAAGCGAGTATAATACATTAATTGTTGGTGTCTGATTGTTTCGTTCATGAAGGAAAATCAAGCTGCGACTGGTTTAAATCTCTGAATTAAAGATAGTTTTGATAAAAGTATTTTCAAAAAAATTCATCAAGGCAAACTTTAATTATTAGATAAATGCACTCACAATGCAATTTTTAGTATTGCTTTTTCATTGTTATATTCAAGTAGCATATTGTGTTGACGCCTATTCTAAATAACGGAGACCAGGAAGTGTCAGCAAGTGCAAATATTTGAAGCAAATAAAAATCTTACTTGAAACACAGTCAAATTAATTGAGAAACATCTTGTGAATTCACTATTTGATATTTATATTATACGCAGAAAATTTTTGGTATATTGAAGAAAACTATACAACAAAATCTATTTTGAAATCTTCATGGAAATTTATAAAGTTTAAATGAAATGTGTGAAACCTTAAAGCCTTGATCTTGATTTTGAAAGAATGACAAGTAATTAATGGATTCTTTTAATTTTCCAAGTCTAAACATGTCCCTTCAAAGCAAATCTTGAAAAAAGCTTTTAAGAAGCCCTTTGAACACTGAAGTATGAAAAGTCTATTAATATCACACCATATCTCTTCTGAAATTGATCGCTTAATTGAATTAGCTCGAGTTATTGACATGCAAAGATCAAAAGACAAGTAGAACCAATTTCCTGACTATAAGCATGCAAAATAGACAAAAATCTAAAGTATTCAAGAAACTTACCAATATGGTATGAAAAATCAATCTTCAGTCAAGAAGAATCTGAAGAAAAAGCAGAGTAGTGCTAAATTATGGGAGAACGTGAGATAGAGTCTCAAATTTCTAATGTTTCTAGTTTTTGCCTTGACCCTAAACCACAAGAAGTTGATTAAAATCAAACTTCACGATAGTGGTCACGTTTTCAGCGAATTTTGTGGTGAAGACGGATTGTAGTGGAAGGCAATGTGTCTTGGGTGGTTTTAAGAATATGTAAAACAAAGAAGGATTTTGAAAATGTAGAGATATGTGTTTGAGATCCATAAAAAAACTTTGGACATTGTTGAAGCATGTTGTAGTTTTGAATAAAATCGAATAAACAACTTTAAATATTGCAATTCACCAAATCTACAATAAAATTGACGACAATCTTCTTAAAGGCTTTGTTCAAACAAAGTTCCTTGAAACAAAGTTTCTCAAGTCCAGTAATAACATCTTGAAGATTTTTATAAACAGTCTTAATATCTTCAACATTATTGTAATAAAATTATTGAATTCAAGATTTCATTTAAACCATAATAAAGTTGTAGCAAATTAACACAAGCGCTAGTTTCCACTTGAATTAATGATATTCAACCAAAGAATCACAAGAATCAAAAAATTATTTTATAAAGAGGAATACTACCCAAAAAAACCTGAAACGTCTATTACAACTTCTTCTTTCCTAAAAAAATTATGAACGTCTGAAGGAAATGCCAGAATGAACAAAAATTTTCAATATCAATTGCAAGATCTCCCAAGATTATACAAAAATTGACCAAGATTGCAAAAAAATAAAAAAACATAGAAACTCAACAGGTAGAAAACGAGGATCCGTTGAAAAGCCATTAATTTCATTTCGTTCTGCATATTAAACAATTACTAGCTTAATTTTCCAAAGAATGTCCGAAATAGCTGAAAATGTTCTTTAGACCAATTCGTCTTGGAACCTAATTTCTTTTATTCTATGGCTGTTCTTTAAGTTCTATGCGACTTTAAGTGATTTAAGAATATGAGTAGAACAAAAGACCAGCAAATTTTTGAATGTCTTTCTATTAAAGTTTTGTGAATCTTCTTTTGTAAAAAAAAATGTAAAAATATCAACTTGAAAAATAAAAAAGTTCAAAAAACTTCATAATTCAAATTCTCATTTACGCTAAACGCCGACTAAACGCAATTCCCGAAAAAATCAGTATTTGAATGTTCTCAACTTCAACCTCATAGGGGCCTCATATTTATGGCACAAAACAAACAAAAATCATGAGTGGAATTCATAAAAATCAGAAAAAACGACTTTTTACATGCAAACGACTTTTTATAGTTTCCTGCTTTAGAATTAAAAGCTAAATATTCTTATTAAGTAACGTCTGTGCTGCTATTATACGGAATCACTGCCTAATATGCAGACTTCCATGCACAACGAGCATACTGGATGTTTACTTTTACAATCAATAAAATTATATTTTATTATTTTTGTCATAGTTGTTGCGTTCACAATCATTTTCAGTCGCATAGTCGTGTTATGATTCAATGTAATGAATAAATCAAAAATCGATGAATATTTGATGGTGGGTTGAGTTGACTGTCTTCCTGAACATAAAAAAGAGACAGTGTCTAAGTTCCATCAAATCAGATGAAGAAATTAAATGGAAAAGAACTGAGCCAACCAACGGTATATTTTCTTTTCCCTATATCTTAAAAGTTTTTGAATTTTAGAAAAATACACATAAATTGTCAAAACTGGCGACTATTTTTTCTAGTAGACAGTAAAAAGTTCGTGAGCGTAACGAGACGCACCCTTTTAACTGACTATTTTTCTCTTGCCTGTTAACTTGCAAGTATATAAAACAATTTTATTCTCACAACAAAAAAAAACTGCAGAAAAGCGTTCACATTTCATTGAACGCTCAAAACAGAGAAAAAAGTTAATCAATCAGAACGGCGATTTAATCAGCTCCAATTAATTCAAGCTCAAGGATTACGTAAACAGGCAGTAAATATGCCTCATCAATTGTCTCACCCACGTTGTCTGGCAATTAATCTACCGAGTTGATCAGCAGGCTCACAAATTCACAGTTCGTCACTCCATAAATGTTAGCGGGTCTCATAAAGATTCCCCCAAGTGGTAGAAGAATGTTACAAATTTTAATCAGAGTCAGAGAAATCAAAACGTTGAAAGTGATGCGTTTAAAATGCTTTGAATGTGCTTATAGTTATAAATAGGTTTGATTGAAGACTAGCATTTTGACCCGTTGAAAAATAAAGTTTTTCGAATTGCAAGAAAATAATGGTTGCGATATTGAATTAATCTTGTTAATCTCGTTAGTTTATCAATTAAGTTTCATGAAAATCTTATTACAATCAAACAAACGAGTAAGAACTTTTATTACATCAAAATAACACATCTATAGTAGCTCGTCGTGTGTTCCTATGTGCCTCGCATAAACACTGTATAGCATAATTTCCTTTCATTTAAAACATTTTGAAGCATATAAATCTATTAAAAGAATTTAGGGAAATTAAGTAACAAAGCAATTGAACTCGAGCAAAACGAGAAATTACACAAACTCACAATATTTAACAAATTTACTATTGAGTGCTAATTATAGAGTTAGATTGCTAAATGTGCTAAATGTGCAGTTCTGGTGTCAAATGTTTTGTTGAACGCTAGGCGGGGGGTACTAGGAAGAAGTCTTGTGGATTTTTTAATGATGAGGTTATGGGGAAAATTCTAAACACGTGACAAAATGAAGAAAAATTATTTCTTTCAGCACTTGATTGATAGATAGAAAAGATTTTTTAGAGATTTTACGTACTATTTATTTTAAACATCAAGATCTATTATTAAAAATAGATTGTATGCCAGGTTCAACTTGAAATGTCAGTTACTCTTCTTTCAAACTGCATTTCTTACTGCACCCCCACAAAGAACTATCACAGACTACTTATAACATCTTACTACAATATTTTCTTCTTCGCCATCTCAAAAGTTGTTTAAGTTGTGAGTCGAGAAACTAAATCGATTTTTGTGAGCAACTGAACAAACAGCAAAATACTGAAAACTATTAAAACGCAAACCAAACTATTTAAAATAAACATTACGTACTTTTTCGTTTATTTTTAATTCAATTATTTCAATTATTTGAATTATTTCATTGTGCGAAATGAAAGAAGTTTTAATTGGTTTAGTAAATTAGAACGAAGTTTTATAATAAGATTAATAAGTTTTTTGGCCTAATCCGTTGAAAACCTTGGCTTCTCATGATTTATTTGATTTCTTAATCTTTTCTTTCATTGATTTTTTATTGTTTTATTAATTTTCTTAAGAAAATCTTCTCGGAGAAAAATATTTCATTAACGTCTCAATTTCAATTTCAGTTTCAAAACTTAAAATACTCAAAGCAGCTGAAAGTTTCATAATTTGTAAAAAAAAGTATTGAACAACTTGAATCTGCTCAAATCTATAATTTATATGAAGTCATCAATTACTTCCACCTCATGCTTTCAAATTGAATTCAATTACTAAAGAAAATATGGCAAAATTTGCTTTCATTGCGTTCCAAACGCTCATTTGCTGAATTAGTAAATTGCAAAACTTCATCTGAGTTTCTCAATTTCAAATAATTTGAATAATTTGAGTAAGCATTTGCAATATTTACAAATATTTATTTTTTTTCCCCAATTAATCTGAGATATAAATTGCTCAATTGGTTTGTACAACAAACATGCTGATTTTGAATATATATAACTAAATACTGCAAGCAGAAATGTATCATTAATTAGAAAATATGAGTAAATTAATCAACACAATGTTGATGTAATTTTTGAAGTTGGCTGAGATTAATAGCTCTAAATTGTGTATATTGTACCACTTTAAATTTTATTTTATCAAGTAATGATATATATTATAAAAATCTCAATTTCCAAGGGTTTTTTGATGAAGAAATTGGACTTGAATTCGTACTTCACTTTGATTAAATAGTTATGCATTGCAAAATTTCATGTCTGTTATTAAAATAATTGACATACGTCTTGAAAAATTGATAAATAATAGATTTTTTTAAATTAAATATTTCCAAAAAATACATAATTTTTACTTCAGAACTCCCCAAAAACGAACAAATAACCATTAAATCCAAATCGATTAAAAAGAAACAAAAACTAGTTTCCATACGCTGCTGAATAAAGAACTTTTCAAACATTTGCAACATTGAGTTTTGTTTATTATTGAAACATCTGAAGCATCTTGAACATTTAAATACACTGAAAAGCTGAGAGATTAGATAACATCCAATAAATCCTGTCTATTTCACAAGCTCTTGACCTCTAACTAAACTGAAATTTTGAAATACTGAGAACAGTATAGAAACAATGGAGCACATTAAAGCTGAAAAGATATAAAACATGAAAATCATTAAATAAAAGTAAAATTGAAATTTAATGCTTTTTCATTTTGTCTGCATGAAGTTTTCCAATCATGAATTTTCCGAACAATCTTCTAATAATCTTTAAATCATTAAGTTTGGCTAAAAGAAAAACACATGAGCTCAAATACTTGTTGAAATTATTTATCTTGAAATACATAAGACAAGTAAAATATTATTTAACAAAACTCAAAAATTTAAAATAGCCCAAACATCTGCTTTTATCGTAAAAATGAGCTATATTTAGAATTTCAATGTTAATTGTATTTTGATAATAATAAAAATACTTTTTCTCTTTTTTCTGTCTAAGAAATTGTTTATTCTTGCGAGAGCATTTCGAAATTCGTAATTTTAAATTTTCCGTGAAAACATTTGAAAATTGCAAAAAAAATTATAAAAATGCGAAAACTCACACGTAGCCATAAATATTCCGTTTATTACTTTGCATTTGCTTTGCGCATTAAAAGTCAAAATGATTGCGGAAAAAAATTTAAATTGGCGAAATTTATTTAATTAAATGTTTATCGCACGCCAAAATGAATTGTAAATAAATATGGAACGTCCTTGTCGCCCAGATGTCACATTTCCTATTTTACATTTATCGTGTTTTTCATTTGATTAATTAAACTCTTTTTTTCCGGAATCTTTCAAGATTAAAAAAAATGTATTTAAAATCATTGTAGACGATGAACTTTCTCAAGGAAAGTGATGATCCAAAAATAATTTGTAATGATAACATTTGGAGCCTTGAATAATCGATTTCATTGAAAAACAGAGAAAATTTTGCTGAAATTAAAAATATACCACTTTTTGAATTTCTTGTGAAATGAAATTTGCGGAATATTACGGTAAAATTTTAAAAATAATCATTTTTATTAACAATTTTAGGTTTAATTATTGTAAAATAAGTTTGGATATAAATATCAAGTACACACATTACTCCAACTATTTATTAAAATGTTACATCAATTTTGAAAAAATATTATGATTAAATTTCACATTTTCCATCCATAGTTCATGTATAGTTTTATCATCAGTTCTCCTTTCACTTGATAATTCTGCATATCTGTAATTGTGCAACTCTACAATCTGCTTTCAATAAGAAGCAATTCAATGCTACTTTAACCTTTGGTAAATTTGTTATCGCCTTCTTTTGAATCTGATAATGGTTTAAATGGATTACAGTAATGGAATAATGGAAACATATCAGGAGTAAGTGGCAGCTCTAGGAGTTTCTTCTGATAATAAAAGCGAAAAGATAATAAATTCACAAATTTATCTTGTTCGATTCGCTTGTAATGGCAATATTGATTTTTTTTTTTGAAAACATATTCTCAATGGAGATCGTGAAGTAATGGAAGACGTTTAGCAAATTTAATCTCAATGTAGCATAATGCAGAGTTTTTTAGATGGGAATGATTAGAGAAATTTTAAAGCTTCTGGTGTAAGCGAGATGTTGTTTTGTATTATACATAAAGCTATACATGCTTTAATTTGTTGAAATAAATATTTCGTTAAAATTTCAAATATATTATATTCCTTTTAAAGTTTTAATTACTGATGCATTACAGGCGTGTGAGTATCTTTTAGCACATCATAAAGTACACCTGCGCCTATTCTTAACACATTCAATATATCCAAATTGTAACCACAGTACCCAACAAACCACATTTCCCGACATTTATGCATCTATTTATAACCAAACAATCTAAAAATACAAATAAAAGTAAAAACGAAAGTTGCACTTAGCTCACTTAAATTGTGGCATCAATTTGAGGTTGAGGTTACTGCATTTGATATGTTAGAAATACTGCGGTGTTAATAGATTTTTCCCGCTGGTGAGCTAAACATTAATACCATAAATGCCATTACTGATGTTGATTACAATAATACTCTAGACAAGTAATATTAATATTTAATATTATGTAAATAGGACTCTGATGTTCATTTCATTTCAGGCTCGTGTTTGCTCAGGTGTAATATAAATAAATAAGTTTCTATGAATAAATATAGCTTGCAGTATGAAATGGATAAGAAACTGATGTGAAAGCATTTTGAGTATTTGAGTGTAGGAACGAAATCTTATGTATTTACACAAGAATGTAATAAGTTGAAGATAGTCTAAGAAAAAATGTCTGATAGTTAAAAAAAAAGATTGAAGAAGATTCCATAGTTATTGAAATTTTTTAACTTTGTTTGATATGGCAGGATTGTTCATATTTGCCTAACTTTTCAATTTAAACGTCTTAGATAGATTTTATTAAACAAATCTAATATCTGTGTTCATCCTCAACGAAAGTTTTTCATCACAAATAAATCCATAAAATGAAATTTATTTAAATTGCACCAAATTAAAATCCGCTGATCGCGTAAACTCTTCAATTTCACACATAGAAATAAAAACTTGATAGATAAACAGACAAAGTATGTTGCACAACTAATCCGCAGCAAAAAAGCATAAAAATAAAACACGCAAACATTAAAAACATTAAAATAACATATCGAAAGTAAAACTTTTCCAAGCTCTTGCAATATTAATTAAAATCAGTATACAAACAAAATGTTGAAGCTAAAATAATAGTATCTCAAAGTGCGCTCAGTACTTCATTTTTCCAGCCTTGCTATAAAAATTTTATCTTGTTTAATTGAAACATAAATAAAACATAAAGAATGATGCATTTCGAAAATGAGAAATGAATGTTGTATAAGATACACAGCGTATCTGGGAAGATAATCTTGACGTTTGCTAGAGATTTGCTTTCGATGAAAATGGTTGATTGCTGCATGAAGCTTCAACGAGTTGTTGGAGTTTAATCTTTTGAGAATGCTTTTTAAAGGTTATAATTATTTCAAACTAAGATTACATAAAACAAGGTTTAATATTAAACTCAGATATTAATTGTAGTTTAGAAGTTTTATAATAAGAAAATAAAATAGTTTTAGTAATAAAACTGCTTTTAATTGATACGATAAATGTTAGCTATAAAGGTAATACAGATAAGAAGATCAAATAATTTTAAGCCTCGATTCAAAACATCAAAACTGACTCGATTAAAAATCATTTTCTTCTTCTCACTCGACCAAAAAGAGATTATTCAGGCGATTTTACAGCCAAACTCGACTGCTGCTCTCCAATCTGATCATAATCGCCATAATCTTACAATTTTCTTCTTTCTTTTTCCAGATTTTGATTTCGTAGCCAAGAAATTGTGTATATGATAAAGGAAACCAGAAAACAAAAAAGTGCTTTGTTTATTCTTGAAAAAGAGTCGAGAAATTAAGAAATTTTTCCAGTTCTGCCCCTTAGACTTGCTACGTAAGCAGATATTCTGAGGCATTAATTATTTGTTCAAGCAATTAAACAAGCGGAGATTTCTGTTATATTTAAATATTTAAATGTGATTGCTTGTTTCTCTTCAAGAACCCAAGAAAGTTGAGAAACAGCTTTGAAGGAGAATTTGAAATTCTTACTGTGAGATATAAACAAACTTGCAAGACAAGACAGTCAACATGTTGGATCGAGGACCAGTAAGTATTTTTGTTCAATGAGTTTTTATTT
The DNA here is from genome assembly GCA_038502155.1 of Parochlus steinenii. Taxonomy (NCBI): domain Eukaryota; kingdom Metazoa; phylum Arthropoda; class Insecta; order Diptera; family Chironomidae; genus Parochlus; species Parochlus steinenii. Next base: position 3,024,472 of record JAXCIN010000048.1, on the reverse strand, counting down.
ATTAACAATCTGAAAAAATTAAGCAGTTAATCATTATAAATCAAATTAATGCTTTAATTTTTTATATTTGTTAATTAACAATATTAGCTTGGAATTAACAAATTTAGCAGATTTAACTCATTTAACAAATATTATAAGATTACCAAACAAAATATAAAATATGAAGTTTTGATGAAAACTTCCGAAGTCTTAACTAACAATGCTAACAAAGCTAACAGGCAATTAATCAACTGAATAACTAATATTCAAGAAAACAATATTAACGATTGTTCAAACCACTAATGGCGATAATTACTTTCAATTTCTGTGGTGGGGCTTGCTGCTTCAACTATTAAAATGTACAACAGTTTACAACAGTACATGATAAAATAATTTTTTATAAGTTATTAAAGATATCTAATACTTTAACAAAGTGCAAAAATTATTAAAAGTATTTTTATAATATTTTTTTCACATGCCGGAATTGAATTATTTTGATTGATAAATCGTCCGTTTCATGTTTTATGTTATCTTTGTCTGTATAATGTTTTTTCTTCAAAAACACTATTTCATAATTTTATATAAAAGAAGATCTAATTAAAATTCTAACTAAATTTCACATGGATTTATCAGTCTAAACCGAGTCTAAACAGTGTTCATAAATTTTTTGAAAAAAAGGTTCAACAAAAATCAACAGTTCTTCAAAACACAAGAACTCTCGAAACAGTAAAAAACCGTTAACAGACCAATTAGTTAAAATATAATTACTATTCAACGCATACTCACCATTACTTTCAGTTTTCAAATCGCTTCGCAAAAAAGTAACGAAAAGAAGCGGTTTCAAAATATTTCTGTACATTTGCCCAAAATATTCCAAAAAACGCTAAGTTTTAAACATTGAGTTATAAAAAAATTCCATGAAAATTCCGCAAAGAATATTTATAAAATACTAAACGTTGAAATTTTGTGGATATACTGAGAGAAATGGAAAATTTTAAGACTTAATATTGATAAACATGGAAAGTTTAGTTTTCGTGGTTTGCAGTAAAAAAACAAAACTTTAGAGAATTCCAAATATTTGGAAAATCCACGAATTTGAAGAAATTATATATATAGAAAAATCTCATTAATTGCGGCTTTCTTTAGCGTTTACAAAAAACGCAGCTCATCAAAAATCATCAGCACTTGAAGAAAAGTTAAATATAAAAAAATTGAATAATCCAAAATGCGATGCTTAATGATTCAGTAATTAATTAATATGCTTTAAAAATATAAAAGTACAAACGGATTTAATGTATTCAGTATATTTTGAATTTTCCATAGTTTACCATAGTAATTAATGGACTTGCGATGTACATCATTTTAGTTCCACTCTTTTTAGCAACAGAAAAGTGAAAAAAGTTTTTTTTATTTTTTTGAGTGAGGAGAAATTAACGTGGCTTTAATTGGCAATCAATTTAGTTAATCCATTATTAATTTAATAATTGGAGCACAATTGATGGTACTTTTTTGTTTTGTTTTATTTTATGTTCAAAAAGGTTTTAAATATAGTTGATACTGTATTTATCAGAATTAATGATTGAAAACATCAATTGACATAATGTTTTTTTGTGTTTATATCATATTAAAATGTTTAATTCAATTTCTACGTGATAATAATTCTGAGATTCTATCATAAAAATGGTTAAACAATTTAAAGAATATCTGTTTTATTTATACAAATTTATGACCAGTAAATTATATACGTGGTTTAATTGTGAGATTGATTGTTTTATTGCGATAATGAACTTCAAAATAAATTTTTCACAAATAAATTCTTACATTATTTCAGAATATTTCAATTAAACAATAAAAGTGAAAAGAGTAAATTTTCGAAACATAAAAAAAAACTTTTAATAGAAAAAACCCCATAAATTTCATAAAATCCATACAAATTTAAAAAACCCATAAAATTGCGCAGAATGATTTTGTAATAAATTTTATTTAATTTTCTGCTAAAACCAGAAAATTCAATAAAATTCAGTAACAAATTCATATTTCAACAGAACAAAAATTATTTGAAAAACCTGAAACAAGTATTAAAAACTACAAAAGCATAAATCTAGCAGTTTGGCTTAATTAGGCGCAAATTGCGTGGTTGCGCGAGTTTCTTGCATTTTACTGCATTATTGACGTTATTGGCTTCATTGGCTGGTGTTATTACAATTACATCAAATACTTCAAGTGCGTTTGCTGATTACAAAGCAGAAAAATTGCTATTAAAGTACCAATTTACCCACGTTTCGTACTTTGCTCGATCTATAGCACTTTAAACTCGATTTAAACTCCATTAAGTGGCTCTTTGTGTCTCTGTATGATATACAGCGATCATTTAATTAATGTAATTTATGACCTACAAATATGGCTAAAGCATGCAGTTCTTGTTACTGGCTTCACTGGCTTACTGTAATGGCCGGATTATCTCCTTAAATCGAGCCGGAAAGCTTTTTTGCAAGCAAATTTCCAGTTATTTATATGCCAAAGTGTAACTAAACAATGTAATTTGTCAGTCTAGCGCAGTGCAAAAAATGCCAATTAGTGCAAATTAGCTTTGTAAGTTTTGTAAGATTGGCAAGACTTGTGGACTTATGGGTTGGGTTTGATGGAGTTATTGATTTCGCTGAGTTTTTGCAGAGTTTTCTTGTTGCTATGCTGTTAAAAATGATAAAAAAAAGAAAATATTAGTAGTTTCTTATAACTTTTTTTCTTCATTAATACGTTTATAATTCCTTTACCAAAAAAAACCCTTTAAAAACTGATATTAACAATGCATTCTAAAAACCAATCAGAAAAGAATGAAAAAAGTTTATCCAAAATCTATAAAAGCAATTTTAATTATTCTGTAACCCATTAACATACAAACATTCAAAATGCTAAAATCTGCTAAATAATCGCAAATATTGAAATAAGCCAAAAGAAAATACTAACAAGGTACCGTTTATTGATAATGCCATAATCATGGACTTATTCTTTTTATTTACAAATATCTAAAAAAGTTCAAGAAAAATATTTTACTTTTACAAGATATGTGTATGGGCTCGTAAACCAAAAAATTAATACAATAAAGCACTAAAAAGGCAGTAAATTAAATAGCCTGTAAAATTATAATTTTTCACAATTTGCACAACTCTTATGAATTATAACTGAATTTTACAAATTTGGCAAGTTCATGTGTCATGTGTTTTTTTTGCACTTTATCGTCTTCCGCATTCGAGCCGAATAGTCAGTACATTTATGCATTTGTAATGTGCTTCGACACGAACGTGTATGTAAGGCTGCTTTTACTAGCTCGTGCAAACTTTGCTTCACTTTTACACTCATTCGCTTCCCTACATATGACACATGCGACAACTCCATAAAAAAGTTTGTTTATTAGATTCTTAAAGAGTGCAACTCGTGAGCTTATGAAGATTTTTACTAAGGAATTTGATTTACTTTCAATTCGCTTATTGATAAATTTCAATAATTTTTAATTTAAATTTTTGCTTTTAGCCAATATAAAATAGGACCAAAAGAGTTCACTTGAATAAATCCTCTGGATGCCTGAAATGATGTTTGTAATGTTTTGCAATTTTATGTCAAATTCGTTTCACAATCTAATAAAACACTTCCCATAAAGCATAAATAGACTTGACTAATAATAGTGTTACTCCATAAGTCCATAAAACAATCGAGCGATTGCATACCAACAACTTAATAAACTTTATACTTTGCACTTGAAACATTTTGTTTAAGCACTTTCAAGTATCGCTAAAGCGTTTCGAATCAAACATTAGAAATAAATTGCGCAAAAAACGCAAATTAGTTTCAGAATTCCAACAAAATAGCATATATGAGAAACAGCATTCGCGCATAACTTTATTAGGGAATTAAATTGACATAAATTTGCTTGCAAGTGATATATCATTCGTACGGTGACATTTATAGAGTTTTCCAGTTTCACAGTCAATGCGAAGCAAAACGCGTATGGAACTTGTTTATCATATGCTAATTATTTTAATTATTAATTGGGCTTTTAGCTTTGAAAGTATACTGCAGATTGGCTAGAACTTGAAAGTAATGCATTTATTTAGATTACTTTAATAAATTATTGGATTTTCTGATATGATTATTTCAATTATGTAATATTAGTTAGTAACATTCAATTTATTTATTGACTTTTTTTACTTATTTAATATTTTACATTACTTATTTCTGAATTCTTAGTAAGCGAAAATTTTTAAAAGACTGCGGCTTAAAATTATGCCAAGACCAGATGTTTTCAGATGTTTTACTATTGAAGTATTAAGTTAAGAAGTGATTTCTGACAAAAATTAAAAAAAACTATTCCTGGTTTCCAGTTGAACGGTCCCTTACTCACTAATTGATTTATTTCCATATTGAAACATTTCCTTATTTTATATAATATAGAACTAATGGAAGTTTTAGTGAGAAAATTACATACAAAGTTACAATGTATGTATTAAGTAAATGAGCTGTATTTAAAAAAATTCATAAAACTCCTTTTATATATCATCAATAAATTTTAATTATGGTAATTTCCACGTAATTAATGATGCTCATTAACTTAATTTCATTTAGCAATGTGTTTCAATTTAGTTTTATACAGCTTTGTGAATATTGAAGGAAGAAAATTACATTGGAATTATATTTTTTTTTTTTTTTTTAAAGTTTTTTATTATTTTCAAAAGATTCCTACGGACGTAGGTCTCTTATGCGAAAATTTTGTATCATAGTATTAATTTTTACAAAAGTGGTTTACATTTTTTGTTTTGATTTTTTAATTAAGATTAATCAAGATTATTTTTCAAAATTTTGATATATTTTAAATATTTTCATTGTATCATATTAGTTTTTGGTGCACACCAAATAATTGGTTTCCCGCCCGGGAAAATTTTTCAGTTTTTATAATTGTTTATACAAATTAAATTTTAATTTTTTTTGTCTCATAATTATGATTAAAGAAGAAGAAAGAAAAAATCATTGCTATTCATACATACACACTATTTATGGAGATGAGAAATTTATAATTAAGAAAAGAATAATAAGTTTCAATTAAAATCAAGAAAATACATGAGAGCTAGAACTAGCGGCCTGTCATACATGATTCATATTTCTTTCTGTTTTTTGGGAATATTTTTAACATTTCCTAGATATCACAACATCTTACAAATTTACAAGTAACTCCAAGTCAATAAACCGAAAACTCAAATTTTCAAAATACCTGATATTAATGTATGAATTTGGGCTTTTAATTGTTTCTCCCCTACAGTCTATCATAATTTTCACCTTAAACTATAGCCCATTTGTCATTATACAAATTAAATATTATTTAAGCTTGTTTGCCATAATCTTGTGAGATATTCACATTACCGACACTAACGCCGTTCCCATAACTTTTTTAAGAGTCAGCTTTCATTGAAATATGGAACGGACGAACAGTGATTAAATTTTCCTCGGCACTCTTTCAAGATTTGGCTTATAGGTTTCTTATGCATACAATCACCTAAGGCTTTAGTCCTCAATAGTGTGCTACATTAGATTCCATGCAAGTTCGCTTTCTACTCAAAAATGGACTTATTATCAAAGCAGAAGATATTTATCTGTTTATGATGCCCGAGCTGTTCGTAAAATGGTGTAATTAGCAAACTATTCAAGGAGAAAATAATAAAAGTAAGGGAAACAAAGGACTATATTAATTGCTTGTTGTAACTCATTTAATAGCCGTTGTATTATGAATGTGCTGTTTCAACAATTTTTTGAATGATACTAAAATTTTTGTTTCCTTTAGACTTTTTGGAATGCTGTTATAGAGGTTTAATCCACTATAAAATATGCTTCTTTGAGAAAGTCCCAATGTATAATATGGCAATTTTAGATTTAGAGCGTTCCTAGTTTTGACATTAGAAATTACAAAGTTATTTGCCAGATTGAAGTTACATTTCAGAAATCCATTCACCAATTTAAAGATAAGAAGAATAGATTCATATTTGACTAGCTGGTTAATTGATAGCCTTTCCTCATTATAAAGAGCTGCAGTGGAATATCTCCTTGTTTTGAAATACATCAATTTTAAAACCTTGTTTTGTAGAATTTGAAGACAATCCATGTAAGTTTTATTCGTGGCTCCCCATATAGCTAAACAATATTTAATGTGAGATAAGACATAAGCATTATAGATCATTTTTAATGTCTTAATATTTACGTAATGTCTTAAACGGCTGATTGCACCAATATACGGTGTAATTTTTTTTGAAATTTTGGCTATATGGTTTGACCAGTTTAATTTATAATCAATCTCAAGTCCCAAATATGTGTAAGTATTCGTAGCGTAAATTATTTCTTTGTTATTTAATTCTAATGTTTGAAAGCTGTCGATTTGTGACTGATTAATTGTTGTAAAAATCATAAATTTAGTTTTGTCTGAGTTTATTAGGAGATTTCTTTTTGAAAGCCAGGGGTAGAGAGTTTCAAGATCTTGAATCATATATTTTTTTAAAGTTTTTCTATCTTTTTCTCCATATACGATAGCTCCATCATCAGCAAAAAGCTGGATTTCGCCATGAAGCTTTAAGCTGGCAACACTATTAACATAAATTAAAAATAGAATTGGGCCTAGTACCGAGCCCTGGGGGGCGCCACAAGTCACTGTCCTTGTTTCGCTCCTGATCCCATTCATAAGTACATATTGTTTGCGGTTTTTGAAATAGCTTTTGAATAAATCTAATGCAACTCCCTTTATCCCAATGCTCTCTAGAATTTTAAAAAGTATTTCAAAGCTGAGACAATCAAACGCCTTCCGAATATCTAAGAAAATACAAGCCGTTTTCAATCTTTTATTCATGTTATTTGCAATTTTATTAATCAAATTTGCCGTCGCTGCTGACGTTGAGCTCGCTCTAACAAACCCAAATTGTTTATCAGTTATTATATTGTTTGTATACAAATAGTTTTCCAAACGTTTTTTAATTACTTTTTCAAATATTTTTGATAAACAGGGCAGGACTGAGATTGGGCGGTAATTTCCAATTTCTTGGGGATCACCACTTTTGTAAAGTGCTTTAACACATGCGAGTTTTAGGGTATCAGGAAAGATTCCATTTTCTAGACATTCATTAATTTTCACACTCAAAAATTCCGCGAAAAATATAATATTTTGTTTTAAAAATGATGCCTTCATACGATCGTATCCTGCAGCACTTTTGCAATCCAATGCATTTATATAATTTTTGATTTCAGTTGGGCATGTAGGTTCAAAAAATTCTAGAGAGCAAGATAGATTGTGAGTAACAACAAAATTACTATTGCTATTATTTGAGTTAATGATATTTGAGCCAATTGTACTGAAAAACTCATTTATTTCATTTACAACTTCTACCTGATTTTCAACAACTCTTCCTCGTATTTTTAATGATATTTTAGGTTCTTCCTTTGTTTTCTGTGAGTTTGTGAATATTTGGTTAATATTGCTCCATAAAAGTTTTGGTCTTTTTAAATTTTCTTCTAGCAGTTTAGAGTAATAGTTGAGTTTTGCTAGTAAAATAGAGTCGATTAATAATTTCTTATAAGTTTTAAACTGGAAAAGATAATATGTGTTATTTTTATATTTTTCTTTTAGCTTATAAAATTTATCTCTCATTTTCTTTATTATTTTTTGATTATTTGTAAACCAGGGTTTTCTATTGTTAAGATCTGTAATAACATTTTCTTTCGTATTTGTGTTTTCTTGAATTTTAGAGTGAATTATTTCGTGAAAGTTATTAAAATTTTCTGTTTCAAGATCTTTTAAAAATGGTGTAAATTTTTTAAAATTGGTTTTTGTCCATATTTCTGTCATAGGAGCTGTACCTATTTCCAAGCCTTTAATTACTGTTATAAAATGCCTATGGTCTGCTAAACCATTATCTCCCAAATATAATTCAAAAGAATATTTATCATGTAAATCAGTTGTTATGTGATCCAAAATACTTGAAGAATTTTTATCAGATCTTGTAAACATCGCGTGATTTATTTTGTTAAGTATAACGTGATTGTTTGCCGATAGAATATTTGTATAATTGATAACTTGAGGATCATTTATTTGTAATAAGTTTATATTAATATCCCCAATTAGGATTATTTTTGGATGTAGTTCAAGTATTCTGTTCAAATGTATGTAAAATTCCTCTAAGTTATTTCTATTTGGTGGTCTATATGTTGCCAATATATTTATTTTCAGATCTGTTAATTTTATCATTAAAAATTCAATACCCTGCACAATTTTTTTAATAATTGGTTTTTTATTGTGTATTATTGAATTTCTAATATAAATTGAAGTTCCTCCTCCCTTGTTCTTTTCTCTTATTAAATGATGGCTGGTATAATTGTCTAACTCAAAAGATTTTTCATGACATATTTCGAGCCAGGTTTCGTTAATTACTATTACATCAGGTACAAAGCCCAATGAATGTAGAAAATTCTCAAAAAGCTCCAAGTTTTTAACCAAACTTCTTATGTTCAATGATAGTATAGCTATTTGATTAGATTTGTATATTTTTATGTTTTGGGCGGAAATTCCAAGTAAATGGTGTGCAACATTTACTGGGATGTTATTTACGAAAATTATATAAAATTTTAAATTTTTTGATTTCAATTGATAATGGATAGGTATGTGTATAATTTTAACACAATATGGTAAGAAATTAGGGTTTTCATAATTTGTGTACAATTCAATATATATTTACTTATTTTAGGTGAAAGATTTTATTTATGATGTTAACAGCAATTTTTTCAAAGTTTAATAAAAATGCAATTTTATAAATTCATAGGAAAATTCAATATATCATGTTTGGCAGAGAAAATAGAAAATAGCATGATAACAGTATAAAATTTCATCTTATTCACTTTTTTTGAAAATTTTTAAAGCTTCGACGCTGAAAATATTAGAAAATTTTTCACTGTCCTTGAACTTAACTTGGAAGCCGTTACTGCGATAGCGATATTCTGCGATGGAGCCTTCTTTGAGTTGTGTGCGTAATTCGTTCGAAATTATGATGTTGTCTCTGGTGAGTCGATTGCTGCAATTTATTCTATGATTCTCCGACGGCGGCAATTTCTTGTAGAATTGGGTAAGGTGCATGGCGCCCTTTTCGTTTCGCAATTTTTTGAATTCAAGCTTGCTTGAAAGATCCACAAAATTTACAACCAATACTGCTGGTTTTTTATCGCTATTTTCTCGTGGCTTGTTTCGAGTTTCGTAGGAGTATGCGTGAGCAATTTTGGCTGCTGGAAATCCATAAAAGTGACAAGTACCTTCAATTATAAGTTTTTCATCTGGTTTTCCATTAAATCCCGTAAACACCATATCTTTCTCAAATCGATGCTGGTGAAGGCAGTTTACTTCACCCTGCAGTGCTGCAATCTTGATGAGTTGCTTGGAGTTTTCTTGCTTGTAGGCTGCATTTTCTTTTCTGGTAGCGAGCAACTCGTTCAGAATTTTATCAATTTTAGAGCTCATATTCTGTTGTTCGAGATATGAGTTTAAGATGACTTTCAGGATGTCAGCGGTGGGAGGTTTTGCCATAGCTTGCAGCCGGTCGATTTCAGTTTTCATTAAATTTTTTTGGGTACTATTATGCTGCTCGAATTCTTGCCAGATATCATCGGAGTCGTTCATCCTTATTTTTTTTTCTTCTTGGTTGCTCGAAAAAGAGTTTGATGTATTGGAGGATGAATTATTATTTGCACTTGTATTTTTTCCACTTCTGCCTCTTTTTTTGCTTCCCATGAGTCTATAAATGTGTAGCAGTTTTTTTTCACACTATCACTTTTGGTTGAATTGATTTGATTGTTTTACCACATTGTGTTTTTAAATTTTTTCAATTGTTTTCACAGTTTTCTCAATAATCTCTTAATCTTTTGAGTTTTTTAAGAACCAACAAAACTAGTATAAGCCCAATGCTTTCCTTGTGTTATTGATTTAAAAAAAACGTCAAAATTTACACTAGAAACACTTCAAATGAATTTTTTAAACGGAGCGGTTGAAAACACGTTGTATAAACTCCACTTTCATATATTCCATTCCATATTATTTGTAGAGTTAATTTTTAACACAAAAATTTTAAAATAAATAGCAAACAAATATTAAAATATTCTCGAACATTTATTCGAATCCATTTTAAAAATTCAAAACGAACAATACCGCATTATTTTATAATTTCCATCTTGCTGCAAAAATATTTAATAGGATTATTTCTAAGCTTCCACTAGCGTCACTATCCGATTAAAACCAGCGTTTGTTCGTACGTGCAAAAATTACCTACAACTTTAATTTCGGAATGGATCATGTTTTGATTGATTTCTGATTGGCAATTGCTTCACTTGTTACATGCCTAATATTTCTTACCTAACAGTCGGTAGATTATTTACTGAAATTTAATGTGTTTGCATGGAATGGGAAAGGAAGCACACGAAGAGCTTTTAATTTATCATGAAGCTTAAAAGGGGTATTTTTGTGTAAGGTGAAAGATCAAAATTTGAAAATTATTTGTTTGTTATTCAAAATGAAAATATAGATCAAAATTTTCAAAACAAATTATAATTTTAGTGTCATTTTAAGTTTTATAAAGAAATTTTAAACAAAACTTTATATCTTCGCAAATTAACTTGGCATTGTAAACACTCTGCGCCTTTTCTTATAAAAAACGCAACCAGCATAACGTAGCCAAAGAAAAAGAAAAGAATCTCAAGATTCCCGTGAAGATTTTTCTAATATCATTCCTTTATATATTTTCAGGTTCAAATTGATAACGACAAGATGCGTCGTGATCGAGAGACCAGACTTAATGGCTCGAGAGTGGACCTTGCCAATTTGTGCGTGACTCAGCCAACTGCGGCAGTTCGCACTCAGCACACAGAGCGCAGTCAATCTTCAAGAATTGGCAGAAATGGAATCATCATTGACTCACAGGGAAATAATGTAGCACCCATGAGTCCAGTTAGCAGTAATAACTCCTCAAACAGTGAATTAGATTCCCCTAAACCTTCACCAATGACACCCTCAGGTAAGAATTTTAATAATTTCGAATATTAGTAAAACTTGGTAACATTCGACTGTTTGTAAAGCTTGATAACAAAATATGTGACAACCTGTATGAGAAAGGTTAACAACCCTTTTTAAAAGTAGAATTACAAAAAAAATCCTTTTAAAAATCTAAAAACAACTCTCTAGTTGCACCAAATAAATCAGTTACTGGGGCAATCTAACCAAACACGCGTTCTTCTCACCATGTGGAAATCGTTTTACTCACATTTTCCAATAAAACTTCATTTGAAAAGTTTTGCAAATAAATTTTGATTATTTTAGAAATTCATTTCTAACCATTTCTGATGCTAAAAATAGCTCTGGAAAAGCAGAAACCACATAAACACAGAAATTTCACAAGTGATGACCGTGGCCTTGGCTGGGAAAATTTTGCCAGCCTGCACAATACCGGCATCATCAAACAAAGCGCCAGAAATAACTCTTTTGCTTTTTCATTATTTTTATTATTGTTACTTTAAGCATTTTTGCGCTAGAAAATTGTTCGAGTAAATTGGCAATAATTATTTTTTCACGTTAGAAAATGTAGAAAAATGCGTGAATGCTCTTGTTGTAGGAAATTGATTCGTGCCACGTCATTGTTTAGGAAGAGTTTTAGCTGTAATATATAAAACTTTTATTTTAGTTGTTTTGTCAATTCTTTTGGATAAAATGAGGCCAAGATTAACTCATTTTAAGGATGAACTTTTTGTAAAAAAATATTTATTTGGCCGACATTCCACAAAATTAGAAGAAAGAAAAATTAAATTCAGCTTTGAAAATTTATGTAAAAAAGTTCTAACATATTCATCAAACAAACAAAAAGCATTTATGAATTTATTTTAAACATAGAGAAAGCTTGTAAACTGTTAAAATACTTGAATATACCATTACTTAATAAAAAGTTTCCAACCGTCTCCTAGACAGGCTAAATAAACTACCCCATAAACTACACAATCCCGCAACTAATTCTACCAAAAAGTATTTCCGAAAACTTTGTCTGGCGCGACTTCTCTGTGGAAGCAATTTTTCATTCGCATTGTCATCGGGGATATGCCCAGCACGCAACTTTCAGTCCCGAGAACACTGAACCACTGAAATACTAAATTACTGAACACAACGAGCATGTCAAAATTCATTTAAAGGACATAATTTTCAATCAGGGACAAAAAAGAAAACTCATAAATATTTAATGTGATTAATTTCGTTACTGGAGATGGATTTGGTGAACAAGAATCTTTTATTAAAAAAGGATGAAATAAATTCTACATATTTTTTGGGAAAATGGCTGTTTTCTTTGTTTCACAAAACTGTTAGTAGGTAATTTTTATTACAAAATAAAAATTTGTAAATGAGAAACATAAATACTGATGAAATATGCATGTAATTATCAAGCAAAATGATAAGTTTTGAAATTGAGCATTATTTAACAGCTTCTCAAAAAATTCTCCATTTTTATAAACCTCAAGAGCCCCATAAACCGTCTTGCTTTTTTGACAAAATGAAATAAATCTTTTCAAATGAAATTACGGTATAGCAACCAAACTAAGACAAACTATGGCGAGCCCACTACTGCAATTCCACATAATTTATATTTTCTGTATACTGTATAAATAATACGCAAGAAAATCAATCATTTCGTATTCACAGTCATTTTATTCTATTTTCTAGAATTTAGTTGGTCTTGAGACAAATTTCTCGCCCAAATTTATAACAAAAACAAAAAAAATACAATAAGCTCAAATAAACCCAACAAATGTTTGGCTAGACATTTTGAATGAAATTTGAAGCGATTTTTAAATTTCCGAGGATACCGTAGTATAGAAATATAGAATAAAGGTGCTTTCCTCACTCATCTAATTTAAAATTATATTGGGCTTTAGTAGGAAATTCCCTATTGTATGATGTTGGAAATTCAATTTCAAGTGCTTTTTATTCATATTTTCTTATAAATAAAAAAATTATTGGAAATACAAACTTTTGTACAAATAAGTCAATTTAAATTTACACGAACGGAGGGACCAGCAAATATCAACACAATGTGCAATTTTTAATTGAATCAATGTTTTCTAGTGATGATTTCAAAGTGTACCGTTATCAGGATAATATGAGCAAAAACTATTTCAATTAATTTTTATGATTTACTCCTACAATGACAAGTAATAATCTCAATCATTGAAGCGACTACAAAAAAATTATTATTTGAAAAATGGAAAAGTTTGAAAAGTTCATCAAACTTTTATGTAGTCCACATTGGAAATAAAAATGTCAAAAGGACTCTCGAATACGACTCGAATATCTAGTATGTTATAAAAACAGAACAAAAAAGCACAAATAAAAAACTCATAGAACAAACGAGCCTTTGTCTTTTCATCCCACATTCAACAGGTTTTCTTAATGCGACTTTGTGCGCTGCTTTCTGAAAATTTCATTAAATAAAATGAAATGTTCCGAGTCCCTTTAAATTCCACATTGAAATAAGTGAAAGGAAAGTAAATAAATGGTGCAAACTGAAAAGGTTTCATTACCGCAGATTTTCAAGATTACTCAGCATCACCACAGAATATTTTTCCTTCCATGACTCAATGACTCAATAATCATTTTTCCTTAAGCGGCTGAAAAAGAAACTTTTCAACCAAATTTTTTTTTCTTTGAATTTTCTGGGATGTGAACAAACTTTGTTGAATTTATGTTCCTTTATGTTTAAAAAAGATGGGGGTAAAAGCATTAATCTTGCAGAATATTCATGGTGTAAGTTGTCTCAAGGATGGGTGAGGTAGTGTTTTGTGAGATTTTTTTTGGAATCTGATGAGTTATGATGACAAAATATTTGAATGATTTATTCAGGTAATACTTCAATCAATAACTACTTTAATTACATAAAGTTGTCGATATCATAAAATGAATGCTTATGGAGGCTTTTCAATTCTTGCATAATGTCATTTTCACAAACACTTGCCCCTCCGGCCTCCACCTTCCATAAATAATCTTTTTATGCTCATCTATAACATTTCCATTAAAAAGCGCCTTATAAATTCTAAAAAATGAAAAAAATCATATGTGGTAGCGACACAGAATATTTAAAGAAGTTTTAAGTATTTCTCAACTGAAAAAAAAGTAGCAGATGTGGGTCGTGCAGCTAATTTTCTTGGAAGCTTTCCCAAAACATTTTGTGAAGAAGCTTTTCCGCATCAGAAAACGCTAATAAGAAATAAAAGTTTATTGTTGTTACAGTTTCGGGACTTTGAAGAAGGTTGAGTGATTTAGAAGAATTCCAAAATTTTACTGTAGAAAAACCTGATAAAAGATATTTCAATCAGTTTATTGCTATTAAGCTTACGAACGATTTTTCGATCTTGGTTAAGTGGATGAAATTTTATGCAATTTTTATTTTGCTTTCTTTTTGTTGACAGATTATTATCATATTTTCTATCTTTGGATAAAAATAAGCGGCAATGAGAGCCGAGGAAATATTTAGAATTTTAGCATCGACAGTCGAAAGTGTCACCATTTGACTAAATATGAACTATGGAATCAATGAATCGACCGACATGAGTAATGCTACTATTTATAAATAGCTTCGTTGAATCGAAGGACTTGAAAGTTTTCCTTGAAAATTAAACTTTTTTGTTGATTTTACCCAAATCTGAATTTTCTTAGTCCATAAAGCTCTCAAGCAATTTTCATAAGTTGGCAAAAATCGGAAGCAATTAATTATTTAAGTGCCAAAACATGCACCCAGAAAGTCCATTAGTTGCACAACGCGAAAGTTATGAGCGCGGAAATTAAAGTGGACATATCGTTGCAATTACGACAAGCTGCATGACTTAACTAACTAACCTGCAGCTGAAACTAAAATATTGTTGAAAAGTTGTGCGAGCAGCAAAAGGCATAAAACCCATCAGAAACATGAATTAACGTGTTTTTCGTGGAAACTTTCATGTATCATGAAAAGTTGCTGTTTTTTTTATATAAAACAATTGTTTCGCTTTTCTGGTGATGCTTTTGGAAATGTTGTTGAAAGCTTTTATACACTGCGTTTTTTCAATTTTCCATGTTTCTCAGGAAATGTTTGATTATACAAATTAGCTTATGAAGTGCATGTTACAAGGCTTGGCAATTGGACTTTTGATGAAGTATTCGTATATTTACACGAATAATTTTTAAAAGCATTATTGCAACAAAGTAAACAGTAGTAGCAATATTTAATTGGTTGTTTGAACTAAAACTTCTTACATATTATAAAAATACGCTTTAACTAACACTTTCCTTCTTTTTAATATTCCAGAAGTTATAAAACAGTACGGCAGCCGTTTGAGCGAATACGAGCGCCAAGAAATTGAAAAGTACCCCGAGATCTTCTACTTAGGCCTTGACTCCTGCAAAATAAATGCCAAGCCTGGCACTCCACTTAATTGTGGATTCGATGATGACAACGGCAGCTACAATAAGGTGAGCATTTCAAGAAAAACAATCATTATTAGTGAAATAACAATTCGTTTCAAAAAGCTTAATGCTAAAATCGTGATATGTCGACGGTGCAAGCATTAAAAGTGCATCAGATAAAGGTCACAAGGCTTGCATGACGAGCCCAACTGGCGCTTGACACAACACCTTTATCATTCTAGTTTATATCATACTTGCAGTTTAATTCGCTTCATATAATTTCCTGGTGGAACGATAAAATATAAACTAAAAAGCATGCTCAAAAATATATCTCAACTAGATGAAGGTATTCCGCACAAAAACAATGAAAAGTCTATAAAATACATGAGAAAACATAAAATGTTCATAAAAGAGAGAGGAAAGGCAAAAAAACACACATGCAAATAATGGGGAAATTGGTTTGAACATGGAAAAATAAAGAAAAGCATGTTAAAGCTTTCCGCAAAGTTATATTAGATTATTCTGGGGAATGTCCTGACATCATAAAATAATAATGTGATCAGACGCAGGGCTTTGATATTCAAAGATAAGAATTTCTTCATCTTAAATTATAAATTAAAGTTTTGAAAAAAAGAAAGAAAATTTAGTATGGAAATGAGTCAATAACAAAAATCCAATTTTGAAATATAAAATTCGGTACGAGCTATCGGAAAACTTGGACGCAATCACCTCTGCCTGATTAATCAAATAAAAACCTTACTTCATAAAACTCAACTGCAAACCCTGCGATCCTTTATATGTTTTTTATAGAGCGACTATTATACTTGCATTAAATAGTCCGTAAATTAATTTATTTCTAATTTATTATCCACTTTAATGGCAAAATTGCGAGGCAAAATGGCAGAATAGAAAGAGAAACTTAATGTCTTTTTTTCTGTTTGCTTTCTTGCGTTGTTTACTATGGAGCTTTTTTGTTCGAGTGAAATTGGAAACGCTTTTGGGCTGAATGGTGCCAAATTGATTGAATTTAAATTCAATATCCTTTTATTACAAAAAAAAACATTAATAAAATTTTTGATTGATTTTGATTTTTTTTTTTTCGTGCTTTATTTGACTGAAAGAGTAGGAAATTTATGAAGTACGCAAAAGTTCAAAATTCCTGGACAACACTTTGAAAACTGGAACTTAAACTCATTCAATCGTCATTAGTTCAATCCAAAAACTATATTTATTCACCTCACATAAAAGTTCCATTTACTTTGCGAACAATCTCGGTGCAAAAAAACAATGTTTAACCTCAAAAACAATAAAAACAGTAAAGTTCATCGTTCTCCTCTTTTCTATTTTAGGTCATTCACGATCACATTTGCTATCGCTACGAGATTCTCGAGGTGATTGGAAAAGGCAGTTTTGGTCAAGTGATTCGTGCGCTGGACCACAAAACTGGACAGTACGTGGCCATTAAGATTATCCGCAACAAGAAACGCTTCCATCATCAGGCACTGGTTGAGGTACGCATCCTGGACGAGTTGCGTAAAAAGGACAGCGATGGATCTCACAATATTATTCACATGCTCGATTACTTTTACTTCAGGAATCATTTGTGTATCAGCTTTGAGCTTATGAGGTAAGTTTTTCAAAATAATAATTTAGTTACATTTACTCTTATTCTGATTGATTTGCTAGCTTACAGTTCACATAAGAATTTTTATTCAAAAAATACAAACTTACGGAAAACCGCAAAGTAAACGAATAAGTCTGCAATGTTTTGATAAAAATCATAGCAATTCCCAAACGAAACAAAATTTTCATAAATAAAACATTAAAATAATTTTTCTGTCATTCAATCCCATCAAATCAAATGTAATTAAATCGCGTGGCATCATAACATTGTTGTTTATTTATTTTACCAACAAACAAACTGAGCAACTGAAAGAACAACTGGCATAATTCCCTTTAATGTTATCGAATAAACTTCGTCGGCATTAAAAGCTCGCCGAAAAGCATAAAATGTACTGAAAATCTGCTGCCGTTTATGATAAGTGGCTTTCGGCAATTCCTTTTGAGACATTCACAAATAAATGAAATTTATCTGCAAAAAACTCACGAATTCCGAAATTTTCAAAAATTCACGAAGAATCACAAACTTGCAATGAGCACAAACAAATCATGAATAAGATATTTTTACTGTTCTTTGCGAAGCTTTTACGTGATTTTTATGCTAGAATAAATTTGCGCACGATTTCCATATAGTTGGTTAGTTTGTTGTGGTGAAACTCACGAGCGTTCCTGCGGATTAAAAAGCTTATTATTAGTTGAGGAATGTTTGAATCAGTCTGAATCTACTGAATTGAGGATAATGTTGCCATAATAAAGTTAATCGCGAGTTTGTGTCGAAATGTTGGTCAATTACCATATTTAGCATATCTTAGTGTTTGAAAGCAATAAAGTTAAGAAAAGTGAACCAAGGATAGGAGGTATTTTTTGTTTCCTGAAACATTACAAGGGGTGGTTGGTATATGGATTTTTGCATTTACTATAATTTTTTTCTCTGTTGTCTCAATTGTTTGAATTTTAATTTTGTTGGTTCATAATAATCTTTCATAATAATAATTATCAGATAATATTAAAAACAAGATATATGCTCAAATACTATGTTGAACAAATTTTCCTCTTACACCACCCCCTTGATTTACTGAAAACCCCAAAAAGTTCTAACATTTCCTTCGTAAAAGCTTATGCAAATTGAATTTGTAACACTAAATTAAACATAATTGAAATAATTGGATTTGTCGCTAAAAGTGCTAAAGTATCCAATTTTCTGGCCTTTTATGACCTATGTGGCCTTAATAGTCCAATTATGAATTCAATTACTCTATTTCACAAAATTTACAAGAGAAAAGCTCCAACTCGGGGATTGGTGTCGCTTATTCAGTTCATTATCAGAAAAAACTGAATGAAAGTGCTTGAAATTGAATAAAATTGAATGAAAATCATTATTTGACACCGAATGCCAAAATATACCTTGAATAGCTCTGAAAGGTCATAAACTATACACAAAGCTCCGCATAATGACGTCACGACCACATGTTTCCGTGCTTTTTTGCATGTCTCTCTATAATTTTTGCAATCATGATGCTTTTTTGTTGTAATGATGTTCTCATTGTTCTTGTGGCATGTGGGCGTGACGTCACCTATATTGTCAAACTTGATTAACAGTCGATCGATCTGCTAATAATTTGCTATTGAAAATAGCTAGAACAAATGAGAAATTGTTGGTATATGGTCTTAGAATAGATTTGGTTATAATTTTCCTTAATTGAATCGAACGATATACAAAACAAACCAAGCTTTTGGCTTCAATGAGGTTTTCTTCTTTCGGTGGGAAATGCTTTGTAAATAAAGATGTTATCCATATTGAAGTAAGCACTATACATAATCTCTCAATTTCCAACAAGCCACAATTTGCCAACAAAGGGAAAAAACAAATGTATACAAAATAAATACACCGAAACACATCGACATTGATTGCTAATCGCTTTTTGATGGAAAGAATCACAAAGTTCAATGGATTTGCCCGGAAAATGCGACCGGAAGTGAATTCACGTGGAAACACATTTTAGCCTAAAAAAGCAATAAGCCGTTGAACGTGAAGCACATGAACCAAAGAGCTTGTTCATATCCAATAAAAGGTAGAATACTATACAATCAAGATAAAGGTTCATTACACTCCCAGAGAGAAAAAGCTCCAAAGCAAAAAAGTCCAAAAATTAAAAACAGAATAATATCGCAAAATTACATTAAATGGAATTAAATTATGGAACTGCCAAAATTGCTCCAAAAACTGAAATGGTATAAATGTCCAATAAAGTTGAATACCTAAAGTTAAAAAAGTCGGAAAAAACGTTAAATTTGTATTAAACTGAATATTCCGGCTATAAATAGTAACAGATTAAATAACCAGATAAAAATGTATTTCTTTCATGGGAGTTTTGTTATTTGCTACAATTTTGGTCTATTTTAGGAAAATGTTGAGAGTTGTCGAGACAGTTTTTCTTGGCTGTCTTTTGTATGCAAATAGATTTAAATTTAATGCTTTTTGAAAATCAATACACAGAGTTAAAGCTAAAAAACTGCAACAAAGATTCTCAAAAATAACTCCCCTACAAAACATCCAAACTAATTTATTATCATGCTCAAACGACAATATTATTTTCATTTAATCAAATTTATTGCTCATAAATCTTTTCTTCTGTTCACAATTTGTTTGCCTTCCAAATCGAAATTATCGATCAACCATAAAATTTAAGACTTTTCATCAATTGTGACGTTTTTGTCTATTATGGAAAACTTGTCATATATGAATATTTTTGTACGTTTTAATAAAACAATAATTAAATACTCAATTTATGGAAATTTGTTCTTTCATTGCAATTAAAATTAAATAAATTATTATAAAAATTCATTATCATGTCTCCTAACAAATTCCAGTTCTTTTAAAAAATTTCTTAAATCACTCGCATAAATTCAATTTGCTGGCATGTCTTCAAGCATTTCCGAATATTTCAGCATTATGAAAAATTCTTGCTATTTTGCTTACAAACAAATTCAAATGACGCTTTTAAAGGAAAAATTGGTATAATTTGGGAAAATAGATTTTGAACTATAAAGTGAAGATTTTTTCATTCAGAATAATATATAAATATTAATATTAAATACTAAATCGGTGCAATAAATATTAAAATTGCATAAGGAAAATTTGGTGAAAGAATTTGGAATTTTTCCTCATAGTTTGTATGAAAAATAAATGTCAACCGATTGTAAAAGTTCATAGAAAGAATTTTTATTTATTCCATAGATAAAGTTTTATTTACAATAATTGCTAAAAAATATGATGAGATCTAAAGAAAATAGACACATTTTACTTAGAATGCTGAGTTGAAATGATAGACTTCACGTCAAATTACATGATGATGAACTTCATACAAAATCCTATTTAATTTAGTAATTTTGAATAATTCAGTCATGTTGAATATAAGGGTCGTGTTGGGGGACTTTGGAGACCATAAATGTTACCAATTCGATTAAAATTTTGAATTAATATGAGATTGTGAAATTTTGTGGGGAATGAAGATAAAACACAAATTATGGTGGTTCCATTAAATGAAAGGTTTGGTATGTAAATTTCCAGTTGAGTTTCACATGTGACTTTCAGCTTGCAAAGTTCAAGGAGAATTTCAAGGTCGATTCATCTTTGACAAAAAACTTTGAAGTATCAAAAATTATAATTAAAGATTATATTCCTCTTTACTTTTTGAAAGATTGGATTTGGTTTTTTTTATTTTAAAAAAATCATTAGAAACAAAAATTAAATATTATGTCGAACATTCTCCAGTGCTTGTTGGATTTTTGTAGAAGGAAAAGCTCTAAAAATAATATTTCAAACAAAATTAAGCTTTTCAACTATATTGCCAGATATATATTAAACCATTTTTTCACATCTCATCCTTAAAAATATAATTTTTTTTATTTTGTAGTAATTTTTCATAATTCAATTTTCTCGAAGGCGCAAGTATTTCATTAAAAAAACATCGTAAAAATTCCAAAAAAATTAAAACAATTTTTCGCGAGCTTTCTGACGTCAGACACTTTATTAACACGAAAAGCTTGCCAATAAATCATTTCAACATAAATACGTATTGACTATTGTGTGTGCTTCTTTTGGTCTCAGAACACTCAGGTTACTCACAAAACATGAGAAGTTTGCAAAAAAAAGAAAAAAAGCGTATAAAGAACAATGTCTTAATTATCTCCTACAAGATATATTTCATACAATTTACACATTATGATTATCAGCATGTTCGCTGGAAAACTTTTGTGGATATTTGTTGCTCAATTTCACAAGAAAAATTGGCAAAAATCATAAAAAGAAGTAGGGATAAGGATTGCAAAGTAAAAAATATTAGCAGTTTTCTGGCCAAACAATTTGTCTTTAAAAAAATATCAAAATTTTCAAATTAATTTCATTACAATACATTTATGTGATTCAAATTTGAACATACACATATAGACAGATTGACAGAGAGTCAGGAAAAGTTCAATTGAAAAGTGGCAAAAATACAAACGAATCGTTCAGGAATTCAGGATCATACAGAGCAAGGTGAAGAAAGTTTTCTCGTTTACGAGTTTAATGATTTTTTGGGGTTCTTTCGGTGTTACTTCAAATTGTTTTGAAACGTTCTGAAGGCTATCAAAGTGTTTCCAAAAGTTTTGCGATGTTTTCACATTATTTTAATGCTTTTTCACGTATTTTTGTGTTTTGTCAAGCTTTTTCCATTTCTCCCGGCGAAACTAAGCCTAAATTAATTGAATTTGGACAAGTTTTCTTATCATTTTTATGCGATCATAAAAGTTCATTTTTATTAGAAAAGTCTGCGAAAAAAAAGTATCTTGAAGAAATCGAGAACATTTTAATATGAATTTTGTTTTTTTGATGAGGTTTGCTATTTTTTAATAAATATTTTATGGAAGGTTTTTTTTATTCTTTAATATTTAGAAATTTCAATTTTATGGAATTTTATGACGATGCGATTTTCAATGTAGCAAAATGTATCTTCAAGAAGATTGGCTGAGCTACTTCTTTATCGTGGAATAAATATTTTTGTAAATAAGTATAAAATAAACCAGTTATTTGTTTTAATATTTGAATATAATTAATTTTATTCCAAATATTTGAACAATTTTATCAAAATCGTTAAGTTTTATCAAAGCTCGTAAGAAACTTTTTTGAAATATGAACACAATACTTAGAAAAATATTTTATTTTTCAAGATTATGTTTCAAATCCCTAACATCGTTTTTTTTTAAATATTTAAAAGGTACTTTTAAGAATAAGGAAAATAAACATGACATAAACAACGTTTTTTAATATTAAAACATAATAATCTGGCAAGTTTTCTATGCAAACAAAAAAAAATTATAAATGAACAAGCGATAGCACAATAAAAGTTCACTCCATTTCTTCCGCAAATTTCTGAAATATTGGAACCTTAATTGAACATTTCTAATTGGCTCAATTTTTCGCTCAAATGATCATCAAATAGAAGCTGGTATGATGAGCCATCAAAGCTTTTCCTTTATTTTCCTCAACGTCTTTTTTGATATTTGACAAACAGCTCGTGAAATTATTCATAAAGCTCGCACAACTCAAACAAAAAGCTTCACAGTTACTCTTTTTGGGGTTAATTACTGTGAAAGACAATTGCACGTGAAATATAAAAGAACTCTAACGAAACGAACAAAAAGAAGGTTAAAAGGTTGATAGGATCAAATTTCCTTAGCAACAGCCAACCTGGAATTTATCATTTTTATGAGTTTTTCTGAATTAAAATATTGTTAATGATAATTTTATAAATTATGTAAATTAAATGACACGAAAAATATAAGCCATTAATTCTGCGCCAGCTTTTCATAATCTAACAGTTTTCTTGATTATTTCCATTTTCTTATTTTCTTAAAGGATCTAAATAAGAAATAAGAAATTGCCTAGAAATTACTTCCAAGATAATAAATTTTAGTGCTTTTGAGCAGTACCGAGCAAACTTGTTAATATTTCTTACGATTTCTCATAACTTTTTCTCAATTATTTAAATTCGTGAAATATAAGACATTTACAAGCTTGAAAAGCATTACAAGTATAGTAAGTTATTAAAGAAAGTAAAAACAAATAATATTCATGAAAATGAATGATGATTTCAGTGAATAATATTTTCTGTGTTCGCATTTTCTTTCAAAAAGTTCAGTTACAGAAAATGTTTATTACAAATCCTTCCTTGAGAAATGTTTTAAAAGTTGAAATGATAAAGAAAGAAACTTATAATGTTAATGACTATCTATTAATTTAAGAAAATGTTGAATATTCAGTAGTAAAAATTAAAAAAACTAACTTTTTGTTATTTCAAAACATTCCGAACATTTCTTTGTTGTTATTTTGAAAATTAAAAGGGACTTCTCTTTGATGAAGGTGATTTTAGAATAACTTTAAACAAATTGCGCTTCGTCGTTCCATATCCCAACGATATTATGAATTTTTAAAATTTTATGTAAAACTTTTCGTAACTTTTTATTTTTGTAGTTGTGCAAAAAGTTTGTGACTTGGAGACATTCCCATCGTCTTGTAAAAGTTGCTATTTTGCCTTCAGCATTTTCTGTATTACTTATTAAATAAATTAATAAAGTTAGTTCTTAGTTCGCAGTTGCAAACTACATTATCCTTTGCGAAAAATTTTTGTTTGTTGTGCGAATAGTCCAAAACTTTTAATTTGCTGGCATTTTTGCAAATAGCAGGGTTTACGCAAGCCAATGCAGAGATTTTGAATGAAATTTAAAGATTTAATAGTATTAACAAATTAAAATTACCAGCAAAGAAAATTAGCCCAATCAAATAAGAAAATGTTAAGTAAATAATTAACATAATTGTAATTCAACTGAACATTACTTGCCAAATCGAAAATAAATAGAAGTGCCAACCAAAATAAGCAATATTCAAAAAATTCTAAAGTTTCCAACAAATACCCAAAACTCGGAAGCAACTTTTACATAAACTTGATAAATTTAGATAAAATCTGATAAATTATCCCAATAAAACACGAATAAATTTGTCGACATTTTTAATAGACAAATATTGATGAATTGAATATCTGAGGTCACGTAAGCTCAAAAGCTCTGCTCGTGCTTCTCCCGACATTTCATGGCTTCAGATGATTAAAACCTTCGATGATATTCAAGTTCACGAGAACTTTATTTGCGCATTAATTTAATTGCTCTTGTTAGAAAATCAAAGAGAGGCAAGGTAGCGAAGAACTCGAAGCTCCACGTCATTAAATATGATATTCGAGTTTTCTTGGTAGCAAATTTTAATTTAATTAAATTTCATACAGAAATGTTTATTTGCCGTTCTACAAGGTATGCTTGCTATTCTATTTACGTCAAATATACCAAGTACATCGTATCAAGTTCCACCCTAACTTACAAATATGGAATCTATATGCTAGATATGTTGGAAAAGCAGAAAAATCTTTGTGAGAAATTGTATTACAACATAATTAGGCGAAAAATATGAAGAAAATTCAATAAGGAGCCGGAAAAGCTCACAAAAGCTTAAAATTTCATTTAAAACCCCCCGCAAGGATTTTTTTCTACGAAAAATGAGATTAATATTCAGAATACTTTTTTCTTCAGTTTCCGAATGATTAACATAACCTTCAAAGTTTTCTCAAACTTAATTTAAAAACACAATATGCAGCTGCTCAATTGTTGATACTAAACAGATGTTGTTTAAAATAATAACAGAGATATCTGGTGGAAAGCTCAAAAAAATCTTTAAAATTCCACAAAATCATGTTCTACTAATTAATCTTTTTAATCAACTCTTGTCGTTTGCTGCCAATCAATCTATGATCCAATTAGTGTAGAATTGAGTTCAGCGTTTTTCTCTTGAAAGTGTTTGTAGAAAGTTTAGTGAATAAACCAATAGATAGAACTTTTCATAGGAATAATCCAAAAAATAAATCATTAATGCTCTTCCCACTGCAGGACAAATAAAAAAGATTGATTGATAAATTTTTAATCAACGAAAACAAATGACATAAAATTTACACGGGTAAATTTTAAGAAATTATTGAGCTTCAAGAATCATTGAGAATCGTATTGAATGAACAGACTTTATTAAAAAACAGGAAAATTTAAAACTTGATGCGAATCGAGTGAGATTCCTGTAGAATCATCACTACAGAATTTTTGTTCACAAGAGCAGACAATTGAGTAATTTTGTAAGAATTACTGAAGAATAAGCATTTTATGGTCTGTTTGCTTTAAAATTAGTAGTGCTCCACGAATCATTTCGTTTTCATTTATTTGATATAAGTTTAAAATTTTATAAAAAATGTGAAGAAATGAAGAAAACAATTTTCAAATAGATAAAGTGTTTCGAAATGTTACTGAGAAAAAATTCAATATACTTATAAGAACAAATAAGCAATAATTAAATAGAAATGTTAATCAAAATATTTTATCATATTATATATTTGTTCAAGAGTTGTAGCTAACAAAACATTTCCTTTATCTCATTCCAGCCTTAACCTCTACGAGCTCATCAAGAAAAACAACTATCAAGGCTTTAGTTTAAGTTTAATCAGACGCTTCTGTAATTCGATAATCAAGTGCTTGCGTCTGCTGTACCACGAGAACATCATCCATTGTGACTTGAAACCGGTAAGTTTCCTAGAATTATCATCAATAAAATTAAAATCAAATCACAATTCTTAAAATTGACATAGAATGACTAAGATCCTTCAATTAAATTAATTAAAAAGTTTTTGAGATATTCAGCTTTTGTTTCAAAATTGAATTTTAATTGATTAATTATTCAGACACTTGATACTTTGGTATTTTGATATCAGAGAACAAAAGGATCAATTTCCATCCTTAACTCAAATTAATTACATAGTAAATATTAATTATATAAAATTTCTGTATTTTAGGAGAATGTTTTGTTGAAGCAACGCGGCAGCAGCTCAATCAAAGTGATCGACTTTGGCAGCTCATGCTATTCACACCGTAAAGTGTACACTTACATCCAATCAAGGTTTTATCGCTCACCGGAGGTCATTCTTGGACTTTCTTATGGCACCAGCATTGACATGTGGAGCTTAGGTAAGCAAAGTTTGTTTTTAAACTATTTTAAGTAAATAAAATTCGACGATATGAAAGTTCATAAAAAAGTTCATCTTAAAATAATGGAACAAATTACAAAAAATGCAAATCTAAGAAAAACGTACACTATGTGTAGAGTTACTCAAAAAATCATCTGCCAACACAATTCTTTTCACGTAAGAAACATTCTAAATTCAATTAAACGTGCGCCTGTTTTTTGTCTTATCCACGTCCTTGAAATTCAAGGCACTTCATTGTCACCCTTTCTTAACTTCATTTACACATATTTTTCTCATTTTCGAGAATATTTTCTCAGGAAATTGTATGTCGCTATTTGCCTTTATCCGCAAGAAAATTGCCTTTTCAAAAACTTTAAATATCTGACTTATTATTTGCAAAATCTCCAGGGAACTGAAATATGTCTCACCGTATCACAAAAACGTCAACCTGTATTGTAGCAATAATGCTCTCCTAACGTCTTTATCTTGCGCAATTTTGACGATATAACTCTATGAAAGCGAGCAAATTCAATTAAGTGTAAAGCTCACAATGCAGCGAATGTCATAATTTTCATAATTTCCTCGACAAACGAGCAAAGATCAAAGCTTGATGAACTGATGAACACACAACCATAAATCATCATAAGCTCAGCCTCTCTTCATCATCATAAATAAGCTCATCATAATTTATTGCACAATCTTTAGAATGTTTTTTCATCTTTTGTAAAAAGGGATCAGGCATTTATCATCTCACAAAAGAGCATTTTATGTAGAAGGTGGACAATTTTGCGAAAGGGACAAAAAGTTAGCCTTTTCATGTTTTTTAAGCATTCTTTCTTGGATCTTTTATGTCATCAGAATTCAACCACATATATAAAAGTATATGCTTGATCTCTAAGAAAAACTTTGGACAAACAATTTTATCAGATTCATGAGTATCTTTTTCACCAGTTTTGCATCTTTTTGCATCAACTTTGCATTTCATAATTTAATGGAATTTTTATTAAAAGATTAAAAATATGCTTTGCATACAATAAAATTATTCCTTGTGAGAGTGCTGGTTGGTGTATGAGATTTGAGCAAGGCAGCAAAATATTCATTATGTGAGCTTTTAAGCAAAGTTTGTAATCTTTGGAGTATAATCTCTTTTGTTGACGATAATTCAATAAAAGAATACAAGAAGCTTTTACATTTTCTTTGAATTATTCTTTTAAATCTGCCTTCAATATGAAGGATTCTTTCATTTGCGATTCTTTTACAAATTAGCCTTTTGATTTTGTGTTTTATTTGATTTCACAACGTTCTTTTTTTTGGAAATATATTTTAATTTTAAGTTTCTATATTTTAGTAGGAAAAAACAATTAATTTCATAAATTAGAGTTTTTAAATTTTTTTTAAATAATGAATAAAACTTTTAATTTAAGAATATCGCTTTTGAATCATCCATAAATATCAAAAACCAGGAAACCACAGATTAAATATCACATTTAAACTTAATTATCCAAACTCTCGTCTAGAATGTTTGAACTGGAATGTAAATTATGCCACACAACCGCGACAAAATGTCACAATCCCCCAAAAACACAAAAAGAACATTTATAAAACACATAAAGCTCAAAAAGTTCATAAAGCACAAAGCAGCATGAAGCAATGAATTACCTTGCGGTGAATTATTTGGGAGAAATTTATTTTACAGGGACAATAAAAGCGTATGAGACAGATGTTTAGCTCCATTAAATTTCATTAAGTTTAATACTTTTACCTCGATACTTTCATTTTTGTCTTGACGATTTTTGAACTGTTTGTATTAGAAATTTAATTGAAAATCTCACGAATTTGAATTGAAACAAACTTTGACATGAAACAGAAAATTTTCATTTGTGCCACCGAACAACAAAAAATCAGTGTCAGAAATTTTAAAGAATGATTGATGATTCAGGCATCAAATTTAATTAAACCAATTTCTGTCTGACATTGATACGTTGCTTCTATAATACGTCAGAGCTTTGTGTTCTTGTTAGTGATCTAAACCCAGGTTAATGTCTTTTCTATCAAAAAGATAATGCGCAAAGTTTTCTCTGAAAAAAAGGATGAGATTTTTCATGTGTTGCTTGATAGATTTTTTCTGGTATGGGAATATTTTTCAACGATATTTGATGTTACATTAAAGTAACAAGATTTAATGTTTGAATCTGCAGTTCCACTATGCAGCTTTACAAAAAATCCACTTCCGTTAAGCGTCCTTCATGAACTAACTTGTGAACAGACCCAATTATTTTCATGTTTTAAAATATTCTTTCCTTGTAACCCATTCTTAATGGCTATATAATGCCTTTCATAAAGCACTTGCAATATTATTTATTTATACAGCATACTCGCTAATTATAACATCTCACAGCAAACTTTACAACACAGAATACAAAACATGAAATTTGAGTAGACACTCATAAAACACAGCAAGATATATTAAATAACAAATATAGGCAAAGGTAGCAAAAGGTTAATGGAGTACGTGCTTGTCGCTGAATATCAAAATATTAGAGAACATAAAAATATCAGCAAATTGTTATAACAAAGCTCATCAAAAAGCATTAAAAGATAATTTTCTGGGATATTTGCGTATTTATGGCATTTACATCAAACTAAATTTGGAAATTATGAGTTCATAAAACAGTTTTAGTTTGAGTAAAAAATTATTCAAAAAAAAAACAACAAAAATAAATATACAACCAAGCATTAAATATATTATTAGAACACAGTGAGAATTAAGCTTTAGTAAAAGCTCGAGCTTTACCAACATAAAGATGCTAGCTTAATTAAAGTAAAGTATGATTATTAAAAGAACTTTAAGCGTTTGTAAAAAGAGTTTTTTTAATCTCGAGAAGGTCAGTTATTCATATTGCTTTAAAGCTCCAAATTCTAAGTACTTTTTTATGCAAAATAAGAATCCTTTTCTCAAAAAAATCATCATGAAATCCTTTAACTAGAACAAATCCTGCAAAATTTATTTACCCAGTTTACATTTATAATTGAAGTTTTTATCCATGAGTTTCTTCTTCCGAGAAAAAATTTACGTTCATTTCAACTGTACAAAAGAATTTTACAACAATACTATCACTTTAGATTTTTTGTTTATTGCGGTCTAGAAGAATTGTGGAAAATTTCAAGGACAATAATTTGAATGATGGATAGTTTTCAAAAGCTTTCAGATATGTGTTATACTAAATAAATGTTTAATTCTGCTCTGTTTTTCTGCAAAAAGATTGACAACGTTTTTCCAACTAAACTTATATTTACAATAGCATCAAAATAAACCAAGAAATCCCCATGTTGCATCATATTCTCCATTATAAAAATTAATAATCCACAACTGCGCCAATGTTTATTCAAATCCTTTATAGAGTAATTTCCATAAACTTTGTATAAACTATGTTCATTGAACATTAAGGACATAAAAACAAATGAAAGTACATGAAAAACACACTACACTCTGCTACCTCACAATTTAATAATATTAAATGGAAAACAGAAAACTTCTGCAATAATTAGAAACCCTCTCGTTAGTCTCGAGGTTTATTTAATTGCTCTCCTTAATTGCTTACTCCAATGTTTTCCATTCATTATTTATAATTTTTTTTGTACGATTAAGTATATACCTTTTAAAACTTGCGGAAGTAAAGAAAAACAGAAAAAATACGAAGCAAGAATTTACACAAAAATAACTAGTGACGTCAATCCAAGATTTTTTGGGCGGTGACGTCACGAGTCCGTCAGGTGATTTTATTTATTCAAGGTAATTGACAAAGCTAATAATAAAAACGTCTACGAGGTTGCACGCAAAGCATTTTCTATCTATTTGATTAAGCTTTTACCTATTTTTGAACTTTCTTGACAAATTTCTACGAAATCTGAATGAGCTTTTTAACAAATCTTAAAGATTCTTTTGTCTCTGTTTTTATTGTGCACTCATGTTATTCGCTTTCACCTTTTAAAGCTTTTTCAAAATATCTCTGCTATACAACAATTTTTTCTCAATACCAATTCATCGAAAAAGAGCAACAAAGTTAGTTAATATCTTAAGTGCACAATGAAGCAACAATTTTTAGGAGAGTATGAAAGATTTATGACATTAAAAGTCACAGCGCAGAATATCAGAAAGCTCATTGAAAGCAGAATTAATGGATAAAAGTGTCCATTATGTTTTATCACTGTATTCGACCAAATTGAAAAAGTGCTCGCACAAATTTTTGCGTTGAGGGTCAAATGTGAAGCTAAATTGTTTTCCAATATAATTAATGTTGGTAGTGCGTGTGGAGGTTGTAAGAAGCTTTATTTATTGGAATGTGGGAGGGTTCTTCTTCCTCTCATTATCGTTTTTAAGGATTTATTTAGCTTGTTTGATACTTTAGAAATTTTTAATTTAATTGACAGTTTTATGAAGCAAAAATAAAAAATGTGACCAGCCAGTGAATCAAAAACTAGATATGGACCAAACTTATTGTTTTTTGAAGTCAATCCATTTCTACAACCATATAATTTTAAAAACATATAATGTTGATAAATAGCTTTTGTGAGCTTTTTAATTAAAATTAATGTGCTTTTTACACAAAGCATCTGAAAGACACAACACATTATAGCTCAAAAAGCTCACATTACGGCAAATTAGCAGAACTTTTTAGTACATTTCTTGTGTATCATTAAACATGCAAAAATATGATTAAACGATTCCCCAACAGACATTTTCCGCAAAGCTCAAAAACGCACAAAAAGTACAAATTACAAAAAGCACACGAAAAGTTCGCAACAAAAAAATTGTTTCGCTAGCAATTTGGCAGAAATTGATTGCGACATGAAGCGAGTTATCCTTGAGCAGTAAAAATATGGTTTCGGTGACAGTTTCATGAGTTTTTACTGCTGACTTTTACCATTGATATATTTCATGTAATATTCTTTACAAAAAAACTCATGTTTGAGGCAAATTAAATTTGCACCATTCAACAAACTTGAATCGGGTATTGGAGTACCCAAAATTGAAGCTCGGCTTCAAGTTCTGCAGGGTGTATACAATTTTTACAATGTTTTAACATGTTTCAGGAATAATCGTTTCATATATTTGTAGGATGCTATTTCCCTTAATTTTCATTCTATATTCAATTTTGTAACTTTTTTGTTTGATTTTTTTACACATCGTGTGTCATGATTATGATTTGAGAAATTGTTATTTTGTGTAAATTGGTATCTTTAGAAAATATATTTTGGGGTCTTTTGAATAAAATTGAGATTTCATCCAATTGTTTTATTTTGTTTGATTCGTCAAATTGATCGAAAATGAAACACACATTTCTTTTCAATATTTTCAGCAGAAAAGTTCGAGTTCAGTTTTCATTGAGATTTCAGCGCTTAAATCTTTATTTATTTTATATCAAACAAGTCCCAAAAATCCACTCAAAGAATCTATCAAGCCTTTGGCGGTTTTTCAAATTGAAAATGTGAAATGTGTAACCTACTTTTTGAAAGTAATAGAAAACGTTTTTATCTCCTTTTTGCACTGACATCACACTGCCATATTAAATTCAACAATGATATTAAATTACAACAACTCAAATTATTTGCTACACTGAATTCTGTGAATTAATCCTGAACCAATTTGTGAGAGGAAATATATTTTATAGAAAATATGGATAAATACTAAAAATTTAACCAATTTTAAATCTAATTCAATTTAACCAATTTACATGTATCGAGCATAAAAATAGAAAGTAAACTTTAACAAACTCGTATTCTTTTTGCCCACAGGATGTATTTTAGCTGAACTCTATACCGGATATCCGCTGTTTCCTGGTGAGAATGAAGTGGAACAGTTGGCTTGCATCATGGAGCTGTTAGGCTCACCGCCAGACGATTTAATCAATCAAGCGACGAGGCGTCGGTTGTTCTTTGGTAAATAATTTTAGCCGATTTAGCTCAAATAAATTTAGTTTGTAAATTACTTTGTTGTGACCGACATTTTTTGATTACTTTTAGATTCACGAGGAAGTCCTCGGTGCATCACTAACTCAAAAGGTCGCAAGCGCAAGCCCGGCTCCAAAACTCTCTCTCAGGCTCTCAGGTGTAACGATACACTGTTCATCGATTTCATCAGCAAGTGCCTAGAGTAAGTATTTTATTAATTTTATTAAATATATCAAAACTAAATTTAATCTTTTCCTCAATTAGATGGGACCCAAAGAAACGCATGACTCCTGACGAGGCTGTGCACCACGAGTGGCTCCAGCCCAGCGGCCAATCGTCTTCCACCTTCATAATCACCTCTTCCTCATCATCCAATGGACTGCTCAAGCAAAGCCGCGATCAGTTGAAGGAGAATGCTGATCAACAGCAACAGCAGTACATGCAAAAGTATCAGAGATCTCAGCCTATCACGCCGTTGACTAGCCACTTGCCACAGATCAAGACACCCTCGAATCGAGGAGTTGTGGGCCAAAGATACACCAAAGACAACAACAGTAGGATTAAAGGTAGGTTTGATAATAATATGATATTAGTATAGATATATTTACTTATTCAAGATTACTAAATTAATTTTCTATCACTTTTGCAGTATTAACAACTTCGGCCAGTGATCAATACCAACAGCCCCACATCCGTAAGCTGTCTACTACTATAAATAACAACAATCACACGAACACACTCCACTCGACCATCTCTAACTCGTCATCCTCATCATCTCTAACCGCTTCCAATAAATACGGCATGTCACACTCACAAAGCACCGGCGATGTGAGCTCAATCTTTGGAAGGGCATGACAACAACCCATCATTGGCAGTGGCACGCAAACCTTAACCACCAGCAAAAGCAATAACAACAATAGCAAGTCGAAAGATTATCAGAAGATCCTGCGTATGGACAACTTAATTTAGTATTTAAGATTAGATTTCATGAATAGATAGAAGGACTTTCTCGAGAACTTTCGCAGTAAAAGAAAGTTCTTTTAGCGAGATGTCTAGGAATTGTGTATAAAGCTTTTTGAAATTTAAGCTTAGAGTTGTTGAGACAGCGAAAATAGTTAGATCTTATAATCGTAGGGATGAAGGAAAAATCTTTCGAACAAAAACTCATTTATGGAAATTTTTTAAACAATCATTATATAAGTATTGTATCAGAGAAGCGAGAGGATCGTTTAAAGAAAAGAAATCAAGGAAATCAAAGGTTAAAAGATATTTGATGAGAACCTAGAGAATTAAATTTAAAAATAATAAAAATTATGAAACTGGAAAACAATAATTAACATTTAATCATTAACCGGGAAGTAGTTCAGTGACTATTTTAGATGTTTGTGGGAAGAATTAAATCTTCATTATATCACATTAGCTGATGTCACCTCATAGGGAACAAGTATTGTATTTAGATTTTCACATAAACTTCAAAATTCGCTAGATTAATATCTTAAGACTTTTATAGTAAACATCTGAGAGAAACGGAGTTAAACACCATCCGTGCGCCCAAATAAACTACCAGAGCTTCTCAATGCTTTCTTTTTATAACTTATAGTTTTCCATTTTTTTTTTTAACTTTTAATTTTCTTTGTTATAAAATGATGTTTTTTTGACTTGATTATTCTTAAATTTTCTACAAACATTTTTTTGTTGATTTTCTTGTAATTGAGGATAATTTTATTTTCTTAATAATTTTTTCTTAAGTCACCTCAAGCTTCTCTTAGTGTTTCACCCCAATTTTATTATAATTTCAATTATTTTATAATTTAGCAAAAAACCCTATATAATATAATAAACAATATACAGTATACACTCAGAGAAACTGAGCTGTTCACACTTCCCTGATAATTGTGTGTAAAAAGTGGTTTAGTACCCAAGTGTCTGAATGTGTGTGTGTTTATCATAAATCTTATGTTAAGGAAAAAATAATTTTTGCTGACCAAAACAAAGCAAAAGTGATATAAACTATAGCAAATAGTTCTCTAGACCGTAAAAGAAAGTCTTCTAAAGTATAGATTAACTGACTAATTAATTAAGCCTAACTAAGCTAATTCATTAGTTCATGAATGTAGTTCATGGAAATTTTATTGAAAATTTAGAGATCTGGGACTTGAAAAATAGTGAAATAAAAATTGCCAAGGAAATTTTCTGTAGTATTTTGTAAATCTTAAGAAAGTCAGAAGAAAATGATGAATCAGCTGCTTCTTAAGGAAGTTTAGGAAGAAATTTATGTTTAAGAACTAAAGACAAGGTGAAAGCCTGAAGTTACACTCGAATATTTTCAGTATGATACTTTTAGCAACAACTAAAAGTATACGACTGATTGAAGGCGGTGATGTCTTCACCTTGTATTAAACTAAAAAACTATCAAAGTTTTTTAGTTTAAAAGTTGGGATTACAACAATTATTTCGCTAAGTGTAATCAAAGCTTTAATTCTCCTTTTATATATAAGTTTTTCAGTATCTTTTGTAATTGTCTTTAAAATTTGAACTTTTACTATAAACTGTTTAGTTTTTATGAAAATTAAGAAAAATTTATAAATTTTTGAAAATTTAATTGGATTTGAATGTCAATGTCATGATTCAATTGAATGTCAAATATGATATAGAACTATAAAATTGATGTGCAGATTTGGACGATCACTGGAGGAATCGACAAAAATCTATGTAAATTTAAGAGTTAAAAATGTGGAAAAAATCATTTAAAAAATAAATCTTTGAAAAAAATTTTGTTTGTTTATTTTTATGAGAATTTTCTTTCAGTTTAATTGGACAAATATAAGCAGCCAAGAAAATTTGATGCAGTTTTCAGGAGATGTACATGAGAAGAACCACAGGCTCCAAAACTATATAAAACAAAGCTTATATTGCATAGTTTCCTGTACAGCTTATTTAAGAAAACGAATCAATTACTGCCCACATAATTAATTTAAATGCCTTATAAAATTATATCGTAAGCATTAAGCCACTATTAATCCAAGCTAAAGTATCAAATTAAAAATTATTAGATAGAAATTACGAAATCATCCAACAAATTTAGCAAATTAAACAAATTTAATAAATTTGTAGAAACTATAAATAAATCCAAAAACTCAAAGAAAAATCAAGAAGCAAAACACTTTTTCCAAGCGCTTTAAATATTATTAAATATTATTAAATATTACTAAGACCGATTTGGATTATTGATGTAATTCCGGCATATTTTGCAACAAGCATTGGCGTTAAAATTCGTCCAAGTTGTGTAATATTCATAAAAGAAAATGCAACAAAAAACGAACAAAGGTGGTTTATTGCTAAAAAGTGTTACAGATGTAAGAACTTGATGCTTGAATTGCCACAATGTTACACAAATTGATGCAGTTTACTTTCTTTATGAACTGTTCGTAATTATGTAAAGTTTTGCACTCGACGGCTTTTGAAATATTTAATGTTATGATTTATTGGTGCTTATCCAGGTAATTATGGTGTAAATAATTTAATATTTATTTTGAGATTGTTTTGGGAAATCCCAGAATGTCTAAATGAAAAAACGCTTTGAATTTTGATAATAAACATTTTAATATACGAGCATCTGAGTCATATTTTCTAAGTCCATAAATATCCAACCATTTAGTCATTAATTCGTACAATCAAATTAATTTGCCAAACCTTCCAAAAGAATTTGCCGTAAATTTCTATTTTCTCACCAAAAATTCAAACATTCATCAATTTGAACAATCAAATGAAAACATCGAAAAAAGCATCAAATCGCATCAAAAAAATATACCCAAAAACCACTAAAAAAGCATCAAAAACCACCTAAAGCACCAAAATACACAAAAGTTTACAAACAAAATGCTTTGTTTGACATTATTGAATCGATTAAGTGAACAAAAAAAAAACACAGCACAAAGAGCGGGTAAATTATTAATCACTAGAGTGGCCTTTCTTAAATGCGGTTTCACTCTCGAAATACTCGGATCTGACAAATCTGCGATAGTGAGGCCATAAAAATTCCTCAACGTGCAAATCTAATGAACTTAGGGGCACTGAGAGAAGATTTCAGAAAGATAAATTTCTAAAAAGACTTTAGGAATATTTCTTGCACTAAAAGGTTCAAAGTTTTTTTTTTATATTCTCTAAGTAAATTTTGATATCAGTAAGTTAACTAAAATTACAATCCACAATTTTTCAATTCTAAATTTTGACCTCTTAGATATTCTTAAGATCAAAAAAACTTTCAAATTATATGAATAAAGCCACACGTTCTTGCAATAACTGTGTTTCCTCAGTGGCCCCCGCCACAAGCCATTCAAATATATTTCTTCCGTTTTGGACACAACTGTGCGAATGATTGAGGAGAAAATTGTTTTATCTGCTCAGTGGAGTAAGATGGAGGTGCTAGGCAATTTGTCAGAAAGCGCAGATCACTCGGAAAGTGAAAAATGTATCAATGCAATAGTCCCTATGCTTTTTATTTTATGTTCAAAGGTATTTATTCATCACAGACTCTACGCAAAAACACTGAAACTTCTGATATTCATAGTAACAACAATTTTTTATAAATTATACAGTATACTTAACGAGGCTTTAAATTTCATGTCGTAAATTCAAAATTCAATTTAAAATTTAATGAAATTTTAATCTAAACGATGTACACAATTTTATAATAACAGATAAAATAACCAATCACTAAAAAGGTCTCTGACAGTCAATTCAAGTTGCTGCAACGCTAATAATTAACCATACGACCTTTGAGACGCTTTTGGATTGGGTGTCGAGCATCCATCAAACAAAATTAATTTGTTATTTTGCAACTTTTAAATGTACATTAAAGCAGATCAATGTATTTGATATATCAGAAGATCTGGAGTATTGAGCGAATTAGGAGAATTAGAGATTACCAACAATATCTTAAAAAGCATCTCTTTCTCAACACTTTAATTTTAAAAACTTTGAAATGTTTTGGATGAAGTGGGTTGGGTAGTAAGATTCAGATATTTTGGATTAATGATTCCTAATACATTTTCTAAATTTTATTCTTTAATTAGTTAATCCGTTTTAGCACTGCCTGTTGAGAGATTTCAATGATCTTAGTGTTTTTGGTCATCCAGAAGAGTCTCATTCCACTGTTTTTTTCTTCCAAAAGTAATAATAAGTCAACAGTAGATTTAAATATGATCCTCCAAATTTAGCATCAAAATCAAGAACATGCTCAAAACTCACAAACTTAAATATTTACCAATAAACTTTAAGAAAACAATAGCAATTTGATAGAAATGCTATCTAAACTAGAAAGATCATAGTTATTTTCAAATACACTGCTTCGCATCTCCTCCAACGATCAGTCATTATTCTTTGTTGTTGGGTTTGTTAAAAAATGTTGTTTGCTCGCTTCATTGTTAATTTTAGCATTATAAGAGTTTTCTTTCAAATGGCCTAGAGATGATTATCTGCATTTATAATTCAATCTGCTGGAAAAAATAAACATTTTGGAGATTTTTTTGGAACAATTTCCGAAAATCAAAGAAAAAATTTTATTGTAGAGTTATGAACAAATTATTAAAATCAGCAAAAATCAAAGAAGTATCAAAAGAAATATTGTGGAACACGAACAACTCGAAATAGTGAAGACTGCAAGAACATCAAAATTTACTAAGCCAGCGAAAAATTAAGAAAATCGGTATGTAAATTTCAGTTTTGATATTTTAAATTTTTTTATATCCTAAAATTTTGAAGTTTTACATAGCTAGGTATTTTAAATGGCATAAGAAAATTTTTTTAAACCTTCAATTTTAG
Source organism: Parochlus steinenii (assembly GCA_038502155.1). Classification (NCBI taxonomy): domain Eukaryota; kingdom Metazoa; phylum Arthropoda; class Insecta; order Diptera; family Chironomidae; genus Parochlus; species Parochlus steinenii. The sequence continues at coordinate 2,986,522 of JAXCIN010000048.1, read as the reverse complement.
GTCTTCCTCAAAATTAATTAACTCCAACCTTACCTCTTGAATTTACATGCTTTCGGTATTTTGTGATACCATGTGTAGACTATAAAAAAAGGTATTTAAGAAAAGAAACTTGAGGGACCTAAGAAATCATATACATAGGTTTCAAAGAAATATGCCTTGGAAGTTTGATATTAATTTATGACTCAACTTAGATGATATCACTTTCCCTGTTTCATTTAACTGTTTCCCATAAAACTTAATAAGAAAATGATATTAGAGGTTCGTTGGAAATTTGAAGTCATAATAAACTTAATGTTGCAATACATCAATTATGACATGGAATTTAGTGTGGAAATTTACATAATTATGATTAAATTATACGGTTATTATCCTTGCATTTAAGTCCTCATAATGACATCGTTAGACTTTTAGTTGATTGAAATAAAAATATAATTTGAAAGAATTTTCCATATCCTTGAAATATCTTTCCTGATTTCACGCCTCATTACCCGAAACTGCATTTAAAATTATTGAAACGCACATAACTTACAAACCTAAAATTATACGTTGCAGCTCCAATAACTTCTTAAAAATAAAAAAACACGTACCAGAACACAACACCAGTGGTCAAGCAGACAAACTGCATTTCCCATCCGTCTCTATTAATTCCATTTAAATTCACTTTTATACCTTTTTTTATTTTAATTTTAACCAACATTAAATATGCGTGCAACAAAAAAAAAACAATTTTGTTGCTTCAAAACTTACAAAAATCCGAAACATTATAAAAATTAACGAAATTAACAAAATTAACAAATCAATCAATTTCCTCGAAGAAATTCAAAAAATGCGGCTGAAAAATGTTGAAAATGTCTTCTTTTCCTTAAAACATTAAAAACTACATCAAAAATGTGGATGAGGATTGCAGAACAAGTGATAATCAGATGTACTTTTGATATAACTATTCTTTTAGTGTTTCCAATAAATACAAATCTTTGAAAAGTATGAGAAAATTCTTAAGCCAAAACAAATTATTATAAACCCATATTTTAACATCTTAGAATATTCAAGAAATTTCCAGTACGAAAATTGATAGAAGACAACATGACAAAATTAAGTTCAATTTTTACAAAACTACTGAAAAAGGTGGTAAAAAAAGTAAAACTCGGTATCGATCGCTCTTGAAGCGATTATTATGTGCAGGCAATTCCGACTTAGAAAATTAGTATATTAATATTTTAAAGTGTATTTAAAAACCCATTTTTTGTGTTTTTTGTGATATTTTATGCTTTTTGTATTAATTTAGCTTTTTGTTGTTTGGTTGCTCAGCGAAAAGAGAAAGACTTCTTCAGTTCTTCAATCTTCTTGCCGAGCAAAACGGCGCGTTATAAGGAGGGTATGTGTGTAGCGGAAAAAGTTTGCGCTATTTCATGTTTCAGAAGAACTTGTATTTTATATCGTGAAGAAAATTTGAAGGATTTTTAACCATGTTTTGTAAAATATTTAGGTAAATTAAATTGTCTTGTTGTTGTTTGTATTTAATCAAGTATAGGACTTAATTTAATTTTCGAAACCTTCACAGTTTAGTCAAGTTTATGGAAAAACAAACATTTAAAACTTTTAAATAATATTATATTCACCTATAGGGGGTCCTTTCCATACATTAGCAAAGCCATAAGCGACTCAAACACAACGCCGAGTCTTAAAATATGCACGAAAAAAATATTCGAATACTACATCTACAGTACAACCGACTAGCTGCCTTTCAGGTGGGAACTTTGAAGAATTGAAGAAGAAAATCATACTGCTTTTGTTGCTGGCTGAACCAAAGAAATTTTTCGATGAAAGAGCGCAAAAATGTGGAAAGAAATTTTCAGTTGATTTTTAACTTCGCTGTAAAGCAGTCGGAATTTTGTGAAGTCCGCGGGAACCAAATTCGTTAATTAATTAATCTGAAAATATTTTTGGTAGATTAACAGAGCAAAAAAATAAATGAAAGTGAAAAAAATTTATTAAATAAAAATTTAAGATATTTAAGAAATTGAAGAAAATCCTCGTGGAAAAATTTTTTTATTGTGAAAAAGGATTAAATAAATAAATAATAAACATGAAAGCAGTTCTGTGGGCGCTTATAGGCGTCTTTGTAACAAGTGCAGTGTGTCAAGGATTACCACCGTTCCGTCAAGTGAGTACTTTTAATTTATTTTTTCAAAAAATCAGTGAAATCAAACGGTAATAAATTAAAGGATCTGTGCAAAGAATCAGCAATAGTTGTGTCGAAAAATTTCAGATCCAACTATTCAAGTGCAGTAGGATTTATTGTTAAAACTGTTTATTTAATACAACATTAACGGACAATATATTTTCTAGGAATTATTATTATTATTATTATTATAATTGGGTTTATTATGGTCCGTTCAACACTAAAGGTTATATTAGACCTATATCAGTTACAATTTATTATCCATTGCTAGATTTGATGATTTTGAAACTTCTGTTGGCTACGCCATCTTCTGCCTCTTCATCCAGTTGTGGTTTGGTAGCTTTATCCCTTGCTTTAATCAGTTACGTCTCTTGCAAAAGCGGGGTTTGAAGCTTTTCCTTGCTTTTGATCAGTTACGTCTCTTGCGAAATCGGGGTTTGAAGCTTGTCCTTGCTTTTAAACAGTTACGTCTCTTGCGAAAGCGGGGTTTGAAGCTTTTCCTTGCTTTTAATCAGTTACGTCTCTTGCGAAAGCGGGGTTTGAAGCTTTTCCTTGCTTTTCCAGAACTTAAATTATTTTTGTTGGAGTTCTATCAAAATTCGAGTGGACTCCATCTTCCACAGGAACAAGTGTGTTGACCAAAGCTTTTCATGCCAAGATAATTGTGAATGGACACCTTAAATTCAGTTTTTTGAAAATTTTGGCCGGAGCGAAAAATTTCTCAACTGACAGCAATGAAACTCAAAGCCAATTTTTTATTATTTTTACTTCGGCAACAAAAAGTTGTGAAGTCTTGGTTTCATCCAAACTTTTTTTTTTTTTTTTTTTCTTATTTTTGCCTAAAACAAAAAAATTTTTGGTCTAGAACCCGAAATTTTGGGTCCTTGCGAAATGTCAGTCCGTGGTTTTGACTTCTAAACTTCTGTATTCGTAATCTTAGAACCCATCCGACCGATTTATCTCAAATTTTCAGAATAAGCTTTTTTCAACCATAAGCAGCGACGTCACGTTAGTTTTTGAAAATCCGACAGCGCCATCTAGTACCTGTAGTGCAAACTATCATTTTCCCATACAAAATTTTTTTTTTTCCTGAAAATATTTTAAAACATCTGAATATGCAAAAACATTGTATTTGTCCCAAAACGATCAATTCCAGAAGATTTTATGGAAATATTGTACCATGACCAAGTTGTCATGCTTACAAAAGTTTTGGAAAAAAAACTTCTGTATTCGTAATCTTTGAACCCATCCGACCGATTGGTCTCAAAATTTCAGAATAAGCTTTTTTTAACCATAAGACGGTCGCGTTTGCTTATTCAAGAAAATCCTACAGCGCCATCTAGTACCTGTAGTGCAAAATACCATTTTACCATAAAATTTTTTTTTTTCCTGAGATTATATTGAAACATCCGAATATGCAAAAACCTTGTATTTGGCCCAAAATGATCGATTCCAGAAGATTTTATGGAAATATTGTACCATGACCAAGTTGTCATGGTTACAAAATTTTGGAAAAAAAACTTCTGTTTTCGTAATCTCAGAACCCATCCGACCGATTTATCTCAAATTTTCAGAATAAGCTTTTTTTTCAACCATAAGCAGCGACGTCACGTTTGTTTTTGAAAATCCGACAGCGCCATCTAGTACCTGTAGTGCAAACTATCATTTTCCCATACAAAATTTTTTTTTTCCTGAGAATATTTTAAAACATCCGAATATGCAAAAACCTTGTATTTGGCCCAAAATGATCAATTCCAGAAGATTTTATGGAAATATTGTACCATGACCAAGTTGTCATGCTTACAAAAATTTTGGAAAAAAAACTTCTGTATTCGTAATCTTTGAACCCATCCGACCGATTGGTCTCAAAATTTCAGAATAAGCTTTTTTTAACCATAAGACGGTCGCGTTTGCTAATTCAAGAAAATCCTACAGCGCCATCTAGTACCTGTAGTGCAAAATATCATTTTACCATACAAAATTTTTTTTTTCCTGAGATTATATTAAAACATCCGAATATGCAAAAACCTTGTATTTGGCCCAAAATGATCGATTCCAGAAGATTTTATGGAAATATTGTACCATGACCAAGTTGTCATGGTTACAAAAATTTTGGAAAAAAAATTTCTGTTTTCGTAATCTTAGAATCCATCCTATCGATTTTTCTAATATTTTCATAATAAGCTTTTTTTTACAATAAACAGCGACGTCACGTTAGTTTTTGAAAATCCGACAGCGCCATCTAGTACCTGTAGTGCAAACTATCATTTTCCCATACAAAATTTTTTTTTTTTTTTTTCCTGAGAATATTTTAAAACATCTGAATATGCAAAAACATTGTATTTGTCCCAAAACGATCAATTCCAGAAGATTTTATGGAAATATTGTACCATGACCAAGTTGTCATGCTTACAAAAGTTTTGGAAAAAAACTTCTGTATTCGTAATCTTTGAACCCATCCGACCGATTGGTCTCAAAATTTCAGAATAAGCTTTTTTTAACCATAAGACGGTCGCGTTTGCTAATTCAAGAAAATCCTACAGCGCCATCTAGTACCTGTAGTGCAAAATACCATTTTACCATACAAATTTTTTTTTTTCCTGAGATTATATTAAAACATCCGAATATGCAAAAACCTTGTATTTGGCCCAAAATGATCGATTCCAGAAGATTTTATGGAAATATTGTACCATGACCAAGTTGTCAATGTTACAGAAATTTTAAGAAAAGAACTTCTGTTTTCGTAATCTTAGAACCCATCCGACCGATTGATCTAAAATTTTCAAAATAAGCTTTTTTTAACCATAAGCAGCGACGTATGAAGAGTTTTTGATAATAATACAGCGCCATCTAGTACCTGTAGTGCAAACTACCATTTTGCCATACAAAATTTTTTTTTCCTGAAAATATTTTAAAACATCTGAATATGCAAAAACATTGTATTTGTCCCAAAACGATCAATTCCAGAAGATTTTATGGAAATATTGTACCATGACCAAGTTCTCATGCTTACAAAATTTTGGAAAAAAACTTATGTATTCGTAATCTTTGAACCCATCCGACCGATTGGTCTCAAAATTTCAGAATAAGCTTTTTTTAACCATAAGATGGTCCCGATTGCTAATTCAAGAAAATAATACAACGCCATCTAGTACCCGTAGTGCGAAAAACCATTTAACCAGACAAATTTGTTTTTTTCATGAGATTATATTGAAACATCCGAATATGCAAAAACCTTGTATTTGGCCCAAAATGATCGATTTCAGAAGATTTTATGGAAATATTGTACCATGACCAAGTTGTCATGCTTACAAAAATTTTGGAAAAAAAACTTCTGTTTTCGTAATCTCAGAACCCATCTGACCGATTGATCTAAAATTTTCAAAATAAGCTTTTTTTAACCATAAGCAGCGACGTACGAAGAGTTTTTGATAATAATACAGCGCCATCTAGTACCTGTAGTGTAAACATCCATATTTCCATTCTCTTTTTTTTTTTTACCTGAGAATATTTTAAAACATCAGAATATGCAAAAACGTTGTATTTGCCACGAAATGATGAATTACAGAAGATTTTATAGAAATATTGTACCATGACCAAGTTGTCATGCTTACAAAAATTTTGAAAAAAAAACTTATGTTTTCGTAATCTCAGAACCCATCTGACCGATTGATCTAAAATTTTCAAAATAAGCTTTTTTTAACCATAAGCAGCGACGTACGAAGAGTTTTTGAAAATAATACAGCGCCATCTAGTACCTGTAGTGCAAAAATTTATATTTTATATATCTTGTGTTTTTTCAAAGAATCTAAAAAACTGTTGGAAAAAATATATATTTTTTTTTTGAATTTTATATGAAAACAAGTTTTACGTGTTTTTCGTTAAGAAACTACCAACTCAAGTCGATCAGAAAGTGGTAAAATTTGATTCAACAGAATTATCAGCAATAATACACAATATTCCCGCTCGGCGCTCTAATCGAATATTTATATTTTGGTTACATATTTTTGAATTTCCTAGAATTTTATTGCTTCATTCAAATGAATTATTCTAATGAAGCATAGGTATTATGTTGCCGAAGTGCCTGCTAAAGCTTCAGCTTTTCCGATTTTTTATTATTCTTTCTGATGATTCTCATGAAATTAATTAAAATCTATACTTAAAGTGAAATTAATCGTTTTTGACGTGAAAACAATTTTCTTCAAATGATTTGAATTCAAATTGCATCAGCAGCTAACAGCAAGCAATTTAAACGTGTAAAAATGAAAAAATTCACTAAAAGTGCAGGAATGAAAAATGCATCATTTAAAAAATATATTTCTCTCGCGCTTTGTAGAAATTGCAGTTATAGGTACGATATTCAAAATAGAAGAAGAAAATGCGGTTAAAAATAGTTGACCTTAGGTCTTTGTACCTTTCTCTATTTTTTTCAATTCAGCTTTTTACAATATTTGCAGTTTTTAATTTGCCATGATGGCTGGTATTGTTGGTTTTGAGTGTTTTGAATTTTATTAGTTTGGTGTCTTCTTAAGAGCTATGAGAGTATTTGAAAGAACTTCAATGTGATACTTGACTGTACTTGATGGTACTTGAAGTTTAATAAATATTGTTAATGTACGAAGAAATTCACAGTTTTTGCAATTCTAAAGAAACGGAAAGAAATTGAAAACAAAAATTATTGAGTAGGTACTTAGAGAACTTATCGTCTTTTATCACAAAACTTCATTTAAATTATAAAATGTTTGCGATAAAATCAAATAACCAGACTGTCTGCAGAACATGAATGGCAAATCTATTCTTCAGTAAAAGTAACTAAACCAGCACATTAAATAGCACAATAAATTCTCTTACAACCCTCAACTCCAAATAAAAATCTCAAAACAATATCGCAAGCTATCTCTAAAGAAAGTCTTTTCTTATTCAACTGTTTACCGTCTTCTTAAGTATCTTCACTTTCCGTAAATATTGTCTTATTATATGCATTTTGATAGTTTGTTTCGTACACATAACCAGAAACTCCAACAAAAACAAGTATATTTTTAATTCAATATTAGAAAGAAATCTTAAATATTGTTGAAACATTGTGCATTATTGAAGGAGTGCTCATATTTTGGTAAATTTTTTTAAGTTTACAAATGATTTTGATGGAGGTAAGGAAAATACAAAATGTGATAATATTTATTTACTAAAATTCTTCGTAAACTTGAAGAATGCAAATCCCCCTTAATGCTGCTCGTTTATATTTTCTGCATCGTCTTAAAGACAGTGCTCAAAACGTGCAAGCTTAATTCAAGTATAATTGTGTTTACTATTCGATAAGCGGAGACTGCAGTTCTTTCACATTTCCAAGTATTTCGAAGCATCTTCCAACTCAGACCAACTCAGTCGTATGTTCATTTTCTGAGCACTTTATGTGGCTCTGTGACCTAGTCCTAGGTATTTTACTCGATAGTTTTCTGTCTTTTCTGTTATTCAAATGTTTTCGATTTTTTTGTTTCCAATATTTTCGAGGCAAAATCTCCATAATTTCGATTTTATTGGGGTATGGGAATTAAAATCGTCTAGTACCGGTTCAAGCTGCAGAATCAGATAAACTTGAATACATTTGGAGTAAATGGAATAATCGAATAACCAGGAGAAGATAGTGACTTCTGTCTTCTATTTAGCATTAAATGGTTGTTTACTTGCACAGTCTTCAAGTTAATTGCTATGTTTCTGTGTTGTTTGCTTGCTTCATTCAGATATTTCTGTATTGAGAGACGCTTCTATTTAGTTTTCTTATAAACAAAAGTGAAAACAATTAAAATTGCTCAACAAGCAAAGGAAATTGAAATTTTTGAAGACAATGCGCAAGCCAAAGAAGATATTTTCTTGATGGAGCTTTTCTTGAGGCAGGGTTTTCGATAAAAATATATTCAGAACAAATTTTATGACATTTAAGTGATACATACAGGTAGCGGCAGCAATACATGTCCATACTGAGAACATTGTATATAAAACTAAAATATGTTGACCAAAGTGATTACAAAAATCATTTCATGTCAAAAATTTATAAATATCATATCTCCACAATCACAAAATTTTCCCAGTCCCTGCCAGTCAACAGACTTGCTAATTTTATCATCAAGCATACAGCCAATAAAATGGGTCACCATTAAAGACAACAACAGCAACAAAAAATGCTGAAATCGTAGCCCACTTTCAGCTGATAAAAACTCTTTTACAGTAAATGCCAAATATTGATGCAAATGAGTGATGATTGGGCCGTTTTAGTGACTTTGGTGTGTGCAAATTTTGAAAGAGACATGAGAAGAAAAGAAATGGAAGACATTTAAGCTGTGAAAAATGTGAGAAACGAGAAAGATTCTGCTCGACAGGTATTTTGATCACTAAACAATCAGGCAGGTCTTTTATGAATTATTGAATTATTGGAAATTTCTTAAGTGGAAGAGAATTGATGGGTATTGACGAAGATTCATGTGGTTTTTGTTGCTTTTTAAAAATTTCCCTTTCATGGTTTTGGAGTTCATGTTATGTATACGTTATTCATTTAAATTTATTTTTAGAATTTCTTAAAATTTGAACTTCTGTACGTAATTACATGAGTATTTAAATGAAACCTAATTATTCAAGAACAAAAAAAAAATTCAAAAAAATTCAAACCACTACTCTTTGCCACAACTTTTACTTTTATCTCATCAACAAATTCCAAAGCAACTTCAAAGAAACTCAAAAAACTAAAACCAAATTAATTGCTCGAAAAGGTCGATCACAATTTGCGAATGAACCCGCGTTGACCTCACGTCACTGTTGAACTTGAACACGGAAATCTATCCAAGTTGCGATATCATTTAAGTAACTCCGCTTGATTAATTTATTTAATTTATTTAATTTTATGCAAAAATGACAGAAAAATTTCTTTTAAAAATTTAACTTTTTCTTCGCTTGTTATTTAATGTGATAAAATAAAAAATGACACACTAAATACAAAAAATTTTGGACAAATTTGCTGATAAACAGTTAAAAATTGTTTGAGTTCTGTTTGATAAAATAACTTATTTTTTTATGCAGCCAAATATAATGTTAGCTTCAATTTCAAGTGCATTAAAAAATTTTGTTGGCTTTCTTTGTATTTACCCGGTTGGCATTTTATTGGTAATCAGACAGGGACTTGCCATACAAAACATAGGCAACATCGGGTGTCAACAAATTGTCTGTTTTAATGGGATTTTAAATGGAAAGTAGCGTCCGTTATGGGACGTTTCGGATGTCTGTTTTCGCCTTTTAGTAGACAATGAAAAATTGAAATTTTGAGGGGAAATTTTATCATTCAATATTAAAATTTATTGATTCAATTTATATATTATTTATATGTATGAAAATATAGGTATAGATTAAAACTTGACAAAAAATAATTTCAATAAGAAATAGTTTTGAAGGTTTGGGAACATGGCATAATCATCGCAAATAAAAAATTTTGATGACAGAGACTAAAAGCTTTATTTAGTGCAGTTTTTTTCGGAAAAATCATTGCATAAGGGTTGGAATTTCCAAATTTATCCCTGAGACAGGGGGTTTTGCTACTTCCTTTTTGGTAGGTGTCTGAAATCGCCTATGTCTACCTATGGCCAACCGGGATAGTCTTATATGGCAATGTTGAGTTATAGGTGAACTTAAGGTTTTTAAATGGAGAGAAAGGAGTAAACAGAGTTCGTTATCATTCAATACATTTTCATTCAATATCATTCTTGGAAAATATTTAAAAATTGGTTTGAGATATAAGAATAAACGATGCTAATTACGGACTATTTGGGTTCATATTTTGAATATTTGCGTATTAGCACACTTCTGCTGCTGCAAATATACTTCTAGACACTCATAATTTGTGCCAAACTAAATGACCTTTGAGATGATGTCTTTGGATTTTCAATATTTTTAATGGTTAAGGAGGTATTCTTTATACCGTACCACAGTTTTTGCACGTTAATTCCGGACTAGTCAACCCTAAATGCGGACTATTTTTTCGTTAACTCCGGACTATTATATCAGAGTATTCTTTTCGAAAAAGATACTTTTTTCAAGCAAAAATATGTAAGAATTAAGGTTCAAATTTACTCATAAAATGCTTTGATAGAACTACAATTGATTTTTTTGAGCAGCACAAAAATACCTTCAGCTCCTTCAGCTGGTCGAAAAATCATATTTAATCACTAATACTAAACTTTATGACCAGAAGTGGTTTGTTAAGAGCATAATAATTGATCTAAAGCAAGTTACCAGCAACCATAAGGACTTGCTCATGGTGACTTTGAGGTGCTACTCAAGCTCAAAAATCAAAAATATCAAATTCAAAGGGTAATTTCTATATAATATTGGTTCCATCAGAAGGTGGGTGAGGTAGTATCACCACCTGCTAGTGGTGAAAATTTATTTTTGTATACCTTGTTTTCCATGGAGTTATTGTCACTCTTAAGTGGAGCATTAGCAGGTGGTCGAGGTATCATGAGCATCTGCTTTTGGTAAAGTTTTGAATTTTTTTACAGCTTTTTAAATAGTTATCGAAGAAAAAGAGTTATCACCAAGAGAAGCTGCTTGGTACCTCGAGCACCTCCTTATACTCCTCTCAAGATTGACAATGAATACTTGTAAAAAAACTTAGCCAAAACAAATTTTTTCACCGCAAGCAGCTAGTGATGGTACCTCACCCACATTCTGATGGAACCAATATTTTCAATTAATTACAATTTGAATTTGACAATTTTGATTTTTTGACCATGAGTAGCATCTCAAGGTCACGTTGAACAAGTCCTTATGGTCGTTATTTCACGTTAGAACAATTATTGAGCTCTCTGATACCCTAAAATTGAACGATTCTGGTTATAAAGATAGATTTTGTGAATAAGGAGGATTTTTCGACCAGCTGAAGGTGCTGTTGGTGTAATTGAGCTCAAAAAGAATATTTGACATTTGACTTCATCAATGTGCGTCATTGTTTCCTTTATACACAACCTAAACCTACATTTTGAATTAAAATTTTTGCTTGTGCTAAACGTCCGGAATTAACTTAAGAAATAGTCCGCAATTAGCGTGCAAAACCCTATGGTACATTATCGGGCACTGAAGCTAAACAATTCCAATTTCATAAAAATTTTCCAAACACGATTAAAAATTGGACAGATTTGCAAGAACTTTGCATACTCAGAACCAAAAATTTTTAAACAGAGTGTCTTCAGCATGTTTTTGAGATTTTAGGTCGGTTTGGAATAAATGACAAAATATCATGAAAAATACTCGCTATTTGGTTAATGTAAGCTAGAAGCATTTCAGTAAGGTACCAACATAAAAGTTCTTCTAGAAATTATTGTTTTTTATGGTGCGAAGCCACTCCAAAAATATTTTTGGAGAAAAGTCGTCCGAGCATGAAGCTGTAAAAAATCAAACTTTTTTTGGAAATATAGTCCGCAGTTGAAGTAGTCCGCAATTAACTGCTTTTATTCTTATAAGTCTAAAATTAAATATTTTTTAATATACTGGCATATTATTCAAAATGAATAAACTAAACACAAATCATTTTCAGATTTGTACATATATTATGACCTTTAGAGTCGTCAGAAAGGACCATATCCGTGACTAATTGCACCTGTCATCGTTAGTTTGTACCATTTCGCTCATTATTCAAAAATAACAACATGTGCAGAACATTTTCCATATACGCGCATCAATTAATTCAATGAATTCATCAAAATCATCAAATCAGTCAAATCTTTAAAATCCATTAATCACGTAGCCCAAATTCCAAAAGCATACAACAAATACTGAAAAAAATTTTGAACATCTTTGGAAAAAATTTGAAATCTTCAAGAAACTTGAAGAAACTTTAAGAAAATCGGAATGAAAAAATTTTCAAAAGAAAGTGAATTTTTTGCTTATAGACTTATGAATTCATCGACGTCTTATGAACAATCAAAAGACCTGAATGAAGAACCAATAAAGTTGATGAATTAAAATGCTTTTAAGCGAAACACCATTCGAGCTCAACGCAATTTTACATTCAACTTGAAATTGAGAGATGAGCATTTTTATGACGAATTCACTTTGCAAGATTGTAACATTTTTTAGTTAGTGCGGCAGGGTTGGTAACTTCAATTTTTTTTTAATTTATATATTGCAGTTTTACTATCTTTTTTTGCTCTATTCTTCTGCAGTATAAGTTCAGTTTCCTCTAAAATTTTAAAAACTTACTAGAAAAGTGAAAATCTCCATATTGACAGCCCTGAGTGATGAGTAAAAATAATGAAAAGGGAAATTTTTTGAATAACTTGATGTGCTTTAAAAACTGAAAGACTTTAAGTCGAATAATGACGAATATAGTTGGATAAAGTCAAATAAAAAAGAATAAACCCAAAGAAAGGTGTGTGAGACTTAACAATGCTATTTTTCAGCCATAATTGCCGTTTTGCACAAACAGCAATAAAATATGTAGGAAAAAAAGATACTACATGTATTCATAAGTGATTAAAAAATGTTTAAGAAATGTTTAAGAAATCTTGTAATAATTTTAAAGAATGATCAAAATGAGTTTTGGGCAGTAAGACATGCAATTTTCTTCAGAATGTGTATATTATTTGGGTTTTTGTGAAATTTTTGCAGTCTTTTTATTGAGCTTTACAAAAATTTTAGTGCTTTGAGGGATCAGGTTTCTTTGTTAAAAGTGTAACTTTCAACTTTTGTTTCATGATAAAAATGTCTAGTGGGAAAAATGTATTTCAGTTTATGAGTTTACTTAATTAAATTGAAATTAAGCGACAATCCATATTCTAATAAAATACAAAGAATCTAGTGAGTTGATAAACACACAAGTTATTACACAAAAATTACGTGTATGACCAAATCAGCACAATTTACAATCGAAAGCCACAAAAATAATGATAAATCTGACAAAGTTTTTAAATTTACACCAAATGAACTTCCGGTGTTTTTTATCACAATCATCCACAAAATCTTGAAAATATCAAAAAAGAATTAAAAAGTATCAACGCCACAAACTCGACAAAAATTATGTGAAATAATAACCAAAGAGACTTAAAAAGTTTCTTGAATGTTTCATTAAAGACAAAAACCAAAAATGATACATAATTATTGTGCACAAATCAAAAACAAACAAATGTTAATTGCTGGTAAAAGTTTTATATGTTCGACTAAATTCAACATTGACAAAAGTTTCAAAGAAAATGATTTAAGTTTGATAGTTGTGCGCCAAAAAATATTTCAACTAAGAAAATTAAATACAATACGCTGAGAAAAATAAGTTTTGGTCTTCTGTCACCACCTTAAAATAGTAACCTTGATGCAATCTCGCAGAAAAACTTCCATAATTTCATAAATTAGCTAATTTGTTCATTTCACCGGCTAAAATTTGTTCAATTCTTGATTTTCGTGAGCAAACAATACTAATCTCCATTTCTTTCTCGGCTTTTGCAACAAAAACCAACTTGAAGCGTTTCAGCAGCTGAAACAACAACAAAGATGCAAAATTAAATCAAACAACTTATAGAGCATCTTGTAGTTGCTCGAAACAGCTAATACAATAATTAACTGTTGCATCTGCAATTAAAAGAAAAACCGCAAAAAATTTATAAAAAATGCAACAAAAAGAATGCAAAAAATTACATGTAATTGCAATGAAGATTGTAAATCATTTGAAAATTCGTTTTTAATGCATTTCTACCGAGCAACATTATTCAGAGCATGGATTCGCTTAGAATTCGTGTTAAACAATAATTTTGCATTTGAAATCTAATTAATTTGCTGCATAATTGCCCAGATGATTAAGAGGCATCATTTGCATCCAACATAGCACAGTTTCCGCTGGCAAAGAGAAATTTTCATTTCAATTTTCGAAAATGAGATGATGCACAGCAAAATATGATGATGAAATGAAATTTTAGTTCCAAGAATTGAAAAAATTGAGAGAATTTACATACAAATTTCGATTTAATTTAGTTTTTTCATAATTTTGCTTATTTTTGAACAAGATTGGGGTCGTGATTTGTTTGTTTTACATGATACTGTGAGAATTGTTAAGTTAAATTGAGTTATTCTATATTCGCAAGGAAACTTTGTTTGCAAGCTTCAAATTTCGACATGAATTATTGCAGAACTTAAAATTATCATAGTTAGAGTTACATTGAAATGCCTTAATATCAAACTCAATTATCTTTAATTAAATTAGTTGAAATCGATGCATAAATCAAATTAAACGTATATTTTATCGGGTCAGAAAACTCAAAACCTTATTTCATAATTTATTTCATGAAACAATTCTATCAAGGAGTAAAATGTATGAAATTGAAGCCCTACACAGATCAATAATAATTTAAATTGTATAAACCGAATTATCTTTGTTTGAATCTTAAATTATCTCTGAATATTTTGCTTTTAAAAAACGTCCATCAGTACTATTTCCCTCCTTTTTCTATTGTCTTATCATTCAAACATCGCCATAAATCAACAATCCATCAAATTTGGCTTACATAACCACTGTTTGACCGTTCAACCAAGCACCGCATGCAAACTTCCCATCAGAAAGTAATTAATCGCGCAGTTACGATCTGCAGTCAGTTCGTGGGCCATAAATTCTCGTTAAATTCCATTCAATTTCAGATTTAATTCACTTAACTCACACCTAAACGATTTCTTCCTGATTGTGTCTTATGTGATGTGGGCAACGAGAGAAATGGTTTTGCTACATTAAATGCTGAATGAATTGTTTGAATAGTTTATGAAGAGTCTCAGAAGACTGAAAGGTTAATTAATGCAGAAAAACTGTTTTTGTAGTTAAAATAGTTTTTATAGTTTTTTCACTTTTTTGTGTGCTTTTCTGTGTTTTTGTTGCGTTTCTGTATTTTAGTGTTTTTGTGTAGTAAATTATTATTAATTGTGAATTTCTTAGGAACTTAATAGTTTTCTTTGGATGATTTTTTCATTGTCTCATGAATCGTTTAATTACTTGGGCTTTGTAATTCTCATTTTTATAAAATTAGCAAAATGATAAATGAACCAGTTTATGCAAACTAGTTGATTGCCCAAAATTAATTGCTTTTTCAGCGTTGTTTCCATTGAAAAGTAAACAAATTGAATCCGGTATTTGAATTTAAATATATCCTGATGACAACTTTATCAACGGTTTTCGAAAATATCAAAACTGCGAATGTTTTATAGAAAAAATTAAAAAACTCAAGAAAAGGTTAATTAATCAATTAATTAAGAAAAAACTCACTACTGCATAAGAAATTTTTTCTCTCATTTTGTGATGGCTTCTCGGCGTTTACAACTTCTCGTGAGTTCGAAGATCTCACAACACAATCAACTGGAATCAAATGTTTTAAATGCGAATCAAAATGTGTTCAAGTGTATTGTTACTGCGTTGCTTTACGTAACAGCGAATTTAAGCAGCAAATGTGAATAATTTTAAATAATTACAAACGCACCGAGAGTCTTCAACAAAAAAATTGCTTGAAAAAACATAGAAAAGAAGTCTTTAAATCTTTCTTCGAGTCTTTTGTCTGGAGAAATTGTTAGCTTTGTTGTTTTTTCCAAATTTTATTATTTAGTTTTTCTTATTAAGTAGTTGACCCCTATGATGTACCATATGATACATATAGACTGTTTTTCAAATAATGGTTTTTTATGATTTTAGCCTAATAATTACTGTAGAAAAATATATAAAAAATTCCAGAACTTTAACATTTCGATTATATGTCAAATCAAAACAATTAGATCTTTTATTGATATAGATACATTATAACAGTTTGTTATGTGTAATTTCGTGAAAATAAGGAACTGCGAATAAAATATTTTTTTCTATACGGTAGTTTAAAATTTATTGAAATGGGCTGAGCTGAGAGATACTTAAGATGGGAGGACAGGTGGATTAATTGACTTTGCAACTATTTAACCACTTTTTATTTTTTTAAGTAATGTTGTGGAGTCTTGTAGTTTTCGAGATTCGCATCAATGATTGATTTTTGCAGAGAGTTTGTGGTGTCAGTGAGTTATTGAGATCTGACAAGCTTCTGGAATGTTACAAAGCTTTCTTGGGAGCATATTTTAGACTTAACAAATATAGTTTTATAAAATTAACTGAGTCGAATAATATCTGAGAATTTGAGTTTGTAATTTATTATGTATTGCTTTTTGAAAGTCTCTTTTCCTCGCGTATTTCAAAAATTGTAGTATACATTTGAATTACTTTATAAATTATTGGAACAAAAAAACAAAATATTTACATAAAAACCAAGAAATTACTAGTTTCCCCAATTAAAAGATTATCTCCAAAACTCTTAAATCGCCAATTTCCAACCTCACTCTTAAAAAATTTGTCAACCGATACATCTTAAGCCGAACGAAGATCTCATTGTCTCCAATCTCCGTGTAAATAAATCACTTCCGGCCAATAAAATCGGTTTCAGTTGAAAAAATATTTAAATTTCATGAGAAAAAAAGTATCTATTAGATAATCGCAAAATATTGTTCAAGACGCTACAAACTACAAAGATCGCTAAGAAAACAGAAAATCTCTTTTATTGTTGTGCTTTGTAAAGCTTTTCACGAAACTTTTGATTGATGGAACTTGTTCGGTAATTTTCACTTTCGATTGGCGTTTGTTTTTCAAGTGGATCTTGCGGCATTTGAATAGTTTATGTCTTTTGTTTGACAAGATGATCGAACAATATTGGTCCGGAATTGAAAATTGGACACTGAAGGAAATGATGAATTGATTTATTATTCTTGTGTGGGAAATTTGTATGGATTTCTGGATTTCTGGCCGATATTGTACTTTAAACCCACTCTTAGTTTAGTTCCAGTTACAAAACATAAGACTTAACATTATTTGATTGTAACGCTACATTTTATGCAGATTTTAGTTATTTGAGGAAGCATATCCCAGGAAACCAGTCAGAATGAGTTAGCATGCCACTCAGAATGAAATTTCGGAACGTCAGAATTCTAAAAAGTATTCCACTTTGCATTCCATTTGGAGGCCTAGTGCACAACAATCATACTGACAATCATTCTAAGTAGAATGAAATTCAGAATGAGTTTTTATTCTGACTTTCATTCTGAATTCATTCTAACTTTCATTCTGAGTTGAATTCTGAGTTCATTCTGAAATTCATTCTAATTTTCATTCTGAATTCATTCTAACATTCATTCTGAGTTGCATTCTGAACTCATTCTGAGATTCAAGGATGCAAAAAACAAAAAAAATAAAAATCGGGAAAAACCTGAATATTTCCCCGATTTCCCAAACCAATCTTTACCAAGCCGTGTTTTGTTCCTTTATTACCTAAATTTTCTGCAGACCCCGGGTCTCGAACCCACTGAACAATTATGCCCTATAAAACGCGATCCTTACTTATAATGAAAAAATATCCAACAGGATTTTTCTACTGAAATGTTTCTACAAATTTGTGTTTTTTAAATTGCATTTTTAAATAATGAATTAAAGTGGTCGCAATTGGTCTTCTATTAAGAGGTTTTTTTTTTGAAAATACAATTTATATTGGGAATCAATATTTTATTATTAGCAAATCAGAAAATCATATCGGTGTTTTAAATTTCTATTAAAATCTAAACTGTTCTACAATTTTTCACTTGGTTCTGAAAATTGATACAATAACGACTTTAAAAAATCCAACTAAAAAATTTGAAATTCATTACAACAAACTTAAAAATAAAAATAACAGAATAAAATAAATTTTTCATAATACAAGAAATAAATCAATTTCCGAAATAGTCAATTTTTTAACAGTATTTCTGATTTTTACCACCAAAATTATTAGCATCCCAAAACTTCAAAATTTGATAAGATTCGTAAAACATAAATCATCAACATATATGCTATCAAGTAATTTTATAAGTTAGTTTTTGTTGAGTTCTGATTTCATTCTGAGTTGCGCTCCGTGTTCATTCTAATATTCATTCTAACTTGTATTCTAAATTCATTCTAACTTACATTCTGGTTTGCGCACCGTGTTCATACTGACATTCATTCTGAGTTGCATTCTGAGTTCATTCCGACTTAAATCCACCACCTATCAAATATTTTAATTGATTTTCAGTTGTTTATCACATTTTTAAACAAATTATTGACGATTTTACACCTAATGTAATAAGTTAATGACATTCATTTTATTTTATTTAAATTTCATTCTAATAATCATTCTAAGTTGTATTCAGAGTGGCATTTTGGAACAAATGAATACTAAATTCCAACCCTTCTAAATTCATTCTAACATTCATTCTGAGTTGCACTTCGCGTTCATTCTAACATTCTATCTGAGTTGCATTCTGAGTTCATTCCGAATCATATCGGCCATCTATCAAATATTTTTATTGATTTTTCAGTTGTTTATCACATTTTCATAGTTCAGTTTATAAAAATATGTCGATTTTACACTTAATAATACAGTAATTCGTTAGAAAATCATTAAAAATATTATATTTCAAAATCGTTCTAATAATCATTCCAAGTTGCATGCATTCAGCATTCAGAGCGGAACGCAGTTGGAACGCTACTCAGAATGAATACTAGAATTCTAACACTCAGAATGTGTCGGAATTCTGAGTGGAATGATTTGTTGGAATGGCGTTCCGACCTGGTTTCCTGGGTATCTTCAAAACATTAAAATTTGGCAACTTCTATTTTTACTGGGAAAATTTAAATGCTCATCACAATTTAGAAAGACCCCAAATCATAAAAATTTGAATAAATCTTCTACAAATGACGCTAATAAATTTGGGCGGATTTCAAACAATTAAAAACAACTTTTCCACTTTACCGGCACTTTGCAAAATAAACGTAAAATTTCTCGAATGTGAATAATTTATAACATATAAACTATGGTATTTTACAACGATCAACAACCAAAAAAATGATGAAGATCGAAAATTCGAGAGAAAATAAAAGTAATAAATATTTTTTCAATTTACCCGATTTAAAAAATTCCAGCACAATTCACAAACATTTCCATTTATGATCAAATAAATTGAATAAAGTACAAAATCACGACTTTATAAAAATATTAAAGCGCCAAAAAATTTAAAAGTAAATTTTTTATTAATTTATTTAACAACAACAATAAAACAGCCATAAAGAAGATTTGGTAATGAAACGATCGATATGAATGGTTGTTAACTGTTATAAGAAGAAATTGCAAATAATGCTTCAAATGTTTCGAATTTGTTAATTTTTTTGATGAATTTTGTATAAAGTTTGTAAATGCCAACTGAAATCAAGAAATTTGAGGAAGGTTTAGCGTTCATTCGAAAATTTACGAATTAGCCACGCATTCAAGTCTATTGAGCTTTTTTCATATTAGTTTTGAGTAGCGAATTTTTTAATTCATCTTTTCAGTTAGTTTGGGTTTTCGATTGTTGGTTGATATTGAGGAAGATTGAATAGATGAAAGTATTGTTCAAGTTGTTAATCATGTCATATGTTGGATGCTTTGAAATAAAGGTGCAATGATTTTTAAATTTATATGTATTAATAAAAAAGCTTCTATTTTTTGTTGAAAATGCAACAAGAATTTTTACCAAAATTTCAATTGTTTTTTAACAAATCAGGATCTTTGGTGATCTTAAAAACTTTAATTTGCAATGAATGTGTAAAAACTGATGCGCATGTTAAGAATATTTTTTTCGAGTTTCTTCTGAGATTTTTTTATTACACATGCAAAAAATTTTATACGGGTTCCAGGAGAAAGTTTTACGGTGTTATGTTTTTTAAAATTCTTAACATCACAAAAAACCTGCCGAAAAATGTAAAAATCATTTTTGAATCCTGAAAAACTTTAAAATCTCCAAGATACTGAAAAGCATCAACAACTTTCTATAATTTAAATTTTACTGCCTCAAAAAAACACTGCAACATCTCCGTACACAAGTAAGCTCAAAGTAAATTGAATATAAATTCAAGATTTGCCTGAGCACTCAAAGATACGGAGATTCGTGGTCGTTTACTTGATAAGAGTCCGTTCATTTAGGATGTAATTTATCTGTAAGTTAATTAATTTGTTATAAATACTTGTTGTTTGTTATTACTCTGTTGAAAATTTTTATTATTGTGTTATACAGTATAGAAAATGAAAAAAAATTACAGAATTCAAAAATGAATTTTTCAAAATCAGCAAAGTATTTTATGAACATCCCCTATAGCAATTTACAAAACTGATAAACCTGTGAGATGCCTGGATAGTTGCAATAAAAACTGCAAATATATTGAAATACAAAAAAAGAGATGAAAAGAAGATGAATCAGGTATTGGGAAGATTGAAAGCAAATTGCATGTGGAATATTGGAATGCGAGGAAAATTTTTTAAACGACTGACTGACACACATACGACCAAATTGGCCAAAAGGCGATGACACTTTTCGTATATATTTTCTTGATATTTTCACTTTCTTCTTATTTCGATGACTTTTGAGTGTTTTGCTCGTTTGCGTCGAAGAACCGGAGAGATTTTGAAGATGCAACCTTGCAGAGGTCGAACCAACTTTCCAGATTTCTTACCTTTACATATTTCTATTGACTTAATTTCAAGTTTCGGAATTAAATTTGAATTTATTATTTTTTATAGAACTCGATATTTTAAAATTAAATTAAAATTGATTAAAAGCTTTTGGAAGATTGAGGAAATAACTGAAATTTAAAAATTTGTAAAACTGTTGTGTAAATTTGGGTCTTTAGATTGAAAAAAGCAGCAACTGAATAAATGGGACAAAATTACAATCAAACTGATTTAATTTTGAATTAGACAAAATGTTGAATTATTCAAGAGACATTTTTATACGAACTATCTAGCATCATCAATAATTGATAGCTTTAATAACATATAGAGATATTAGAAATCTTTAAATATGTTTTAAATTAATTTATGATAAGCCACACAGAATAACAAAGTTAACGTAAACTCTGTGTAACGTTAAAAAACTCATTCCTGATTTTGTAAATTGCTGAATTGATCATTAGAAACGATTCAGTAAAAAACCGAGGAAAAGACCAAATTCAATTAAAATGGCATTTCAGATATTGTATTCAAGATAGACAAGAAGCGCGCAATAAAAATATTATTTCTTTCCTATTTTCCAATGATGGATTTTTAATTTCTTTTCGTTTTTCACTTGTTTTGATAGTTGGTTTGTTTGCTCGTTGAAAATGACCACACATTAGATTATTTTATTAATTATAAAACATTTTCAAATATGCTGTCCATACATTATGTGATCATATTTGATGCATTTAAAAAATATATCATTCAAAAAATAAAAAAAAAATTTATGAATTCAAATCCAAAGCAATATGTATAGTATCGTTTGATTGAGTTAATAATAAATTTATTGAAATCATTACTTGCGTATAAAAAAACACAAAGCGAATGGGTCATTAAAAATATTTTTTTGCTAAAAATAGCAATAATTGCCTCAAGTCCCATTCGCTTTTGATAAGAATATTCACCATTTCTTTTGCAACAGCCAACAATTTAACAATTTAGCACAATTACCTGGTAACATCGATTCCAATGTACGTTTTTATGAAATTTTTATTCATTTTCAATATTTGCAATTTTCATTTAGGTATCTCACTACCGTAGTTTCCAATAAAAACGATATTTTATTTATCTTAATCGCACATCTTTCATCTTAAATCAATGCTTATGTTTTTCTAAGCGGTTGGTCATTAAAGAGATAACACGACTTCTGCAGCTTAATTGAGGTTTTATCATTAATAGGAAGATTGCACTGCTCAATTGCTGGAAGGTATTGCAACTCTTAGAGAATGTTTTAAATAACATTACCATCTAAAAATATTCATATATTTCTTCAAAAATACTCACACATATACTGTAAAAAAAAAATAAATCGAACATCTCCAAAAATAGACAAAGCCCTCATAAACTTGAAAACCAAACTCATTTAATATTCCAAAGCCACCATTTAGCTAATTTCTTTAATTTCTTGAGTATTTATTTAAACTATTCAAAATATTCAAAAACTCACTTTTCTCAATCAAAATTAAAAAAAAAAACATTCCAAAATCTCATAAAACTCCCATTTCTCCGCAATAAAAAACCACAAATATATGACAAACTCACTAAAAATACTCAAAAAATCACCAAAAATCCCGAACAAATTAATTGTCAAATTTTAAAGAAAGTTGCAAAGAAATTCCGATCCACCTGAAAAGACTCTTTGCAAAACAACGAAAATATTTGTGTGATGAAAAGATGATTCAAATCGAAAATTAAACAAATTTATTATAGTTATTATAGAAAATGAAAAGTTACGTCTTTCCAAAAATATATCTTGAACTTCCTGAAAATCTTGTGCACACATTTGCTTTGAATGGACGCGAGCAATGGAGTAATGGAGTAATGTTGGAGGTTTGTTGAACTTATTTATGCAATCATTTTTGAATCAACAATACAATACAATAGAAATTTCGCAATAATTGGAATAATTGATGCAACAATCTGCGTTAATTACAAAGTCCAAAGAATAATCAAGCAATTATGAGTTTTACATCAAGTGCACTTGAAAAATGAATTGAAAGATTTTTCGTTGATTTTTTCAAAGATATTTTCAAGATATTGTAAGATATTGTATAAAAAAACATAAAAAGTACAAAAATGCAAGAGAAAAATCTTGCATTTCCTCGGAAAATCTAAAAAAGTTTAATTGAAATCTAATTATGCGAACTACAAAACCTCAAGACAATCATCATACACCTTAATTTTCACCTGAGATTCTTTTAATTCTCTGAATTTGCTTTAAAGTTTTATTCACTTGCAAAGAGCCATCAGCTAACATAATATTCAGAAACACAGAAAGATGCGTGAGATAAAATATTTATAGTTTAGTGAATATTTTAATTCAACTTTTCTTGGTGAGTTGGGTTGAGATTGCTGGAGTTTGTTGAGTTTTTCTGTAAAGTTCAAAGCGAAAGTTTTTCATCTGTTGAGTTCGTTATTTCGTTATTGCGCTTGTTTGTCTTTCTTCTTTATAATTTTTATTATTAAAAAAAATTTCAAGTTTTCAGTTTTTTTTTAATTTCTCCGGTGCGTCTTCAGCTTCAGTCTCCAAGTCCAAGTACACTATTTACAATGTCACATCATTGTGGAATTTCATTTGAAATATTTATTCAGTGCCGGAAAAGAAGTTTGTGTGGTTTTATAATAGAAAAATGCGTCTACATTTTACAAACTCGAAAAAGTTAATAACTTCACCTTTTGAACTGTTATAATAATAAAATTAACACACAAAAATTAAAAACCCTTGAAATCCCTGCCCAAAATTAAAAGCTCAAAAAAGCAAACTTAAGCAAACAAACAAATGTTTAAATGTTTAAATGAATTTTAAAAGTAATGATAGTAAAGATAGTAAAGATAATCTCTACTATCTTTTGCTTGAATTTGTTTTATCTTTACTATCTTTACTAAATTTTAAAAAAATTTATCTCTACTATCTTTACTTAAAAGATTTTACTATCTTTACTTAAATTTAAAAGCTTTTGTCTCTAAAAAAAACTTCTTTTAAAATTTTAAAAAAAGTAATGATAGTTTTCACAACTATCTTAAATTTAAAAAAGAATTTTATCTCTAATCTTTACTTGAATTTGCGTTTAATCAATTTTGAATTATTTGATTTTAAAGTTTAAAAATCATCATTCAAATATATTTGATTAAGTAAAACAAAAATCAGCACTATTTTTAAAATGCAATATCATTGTTGAATTTATATTATAAATTTATTCAGTTTTAAAAAAGGAGGGAGGGTGGGTTTCTTCATAATAGAAAAATGCAAGTCTAAGATTACAAACTTTTTAAAAAGTTAATAACTAGTTAAATGAACTGTTATAATAAAAACATCTTTACTATCTTTACTTTTTAAAATTCTAAAAATAGTAGAAACCCAGTTAAGAAATAATTCCTGCCCAAAAATTTAAAAGAAGCTCAAAAAAGCAAACTTAAGCAAACAAACAATTATGTTCCAAGCGTCAGTTAATTTTTTCGGAAATCAGAAAGAAAGTGTTAAGTAAATGCTCATGAATTTTGTTTGAATTGAATATATTTGTTACATTTCTATACACTATTTGTTCGAGATATCCGATTTTAAAAATTCATTGAAATATTGACGGTTGAGGATGTTTGAGCTGTTAATTAACATTGACTGGTGAAGTGCCTTAATTTTAACAATTTTGAAGAAATCTCCAACAAGTTTAACAATTCAGTTAATTTAGAAAATATTTGTGGATAGAATGCTCCGTATTTGACTACTCGCGACCTTATCCAATTTATAAAATTTATTCAGTTGCTCAGTCTAAGTTTCCCAGGTGGCTCTAAGAAATTCCAAAAGAGTAAAAAAAAACGTAAATTTTTTTATGATACTTATAAACTTTTGTGGTTTCTTCTTTTTGGATGCTCTTGGATGTTGTCTTTTTGAAAAAACAAGATAATTGCAACTTTCTCTGAATTCCTGAACGTAATTCCACCTACACTAAGCAGATTGCTGAGATGTTTCAAATATATATTGTTTTTGTTTATTGTTTTTGATACATTTCTGATACTTAAATATTTTGGTGAGCAAGCAAAGTGCGGTCTTTGTTTTTGTGGAGCAATTGACACGTTGTTAAGATTCACTTTCTTTATAAAACGATAAGAGAATGTATTCATACTTTTAATTCAGCTTTGATAAATAAATGTATTCATGGTTCAGTCGTTGTTAATATTTTATTAAGTATTATTTAAAGCGAGAACTTTAACGATAATGAAAATTTGAATCAAATTCAAAATAATATTGTACGCTAAAGATGCAAAATACCATAAAAAGACTTAAACCGCAAAATCACTTCCACATCATATATTGTCAACCAACCAGCGACTAAGTGAAGTATTTTAAAGCATTTGAATGACTTTGTGTCTTTGTGAATTTAAGTTCCTCTTTTTCAAATTCACCAACAAGAATACAAATCTTTTACAATATTTTACACATTTTACTGTTTTCAAGACAATTTATACGACGTACTCTGTATAAACTGTGGAAAGTGTTCGTCAAAAATTATATAAATTTCTGTTAAAATATAAAATCTCTCGAATTTTTTAAATGGCCACAAGATTACGAGAATCGCCGGAATTACTGGAATTACCGCGAAAAGTTGACAAAAGAAACAATTATTGGTTTCGCTAGACGTTCCGGCCCGAATTAAAATTTTAGAGGCAATTTGGAGTTTTAAATTAAAAATAAATTCAATTTATAGCTGTGAAAGGTATAATATAATATTTTTGATGGGATTGGAGACTTTTAATTTAAAACGGATAAAAGCCAAATTAAAATCCAAGAAACAAATATTGCAACAGGATTTAAACTTTATAAAACAAATTTTTCGAGATTTCTAACTAATAAATGTCTCAAGATGCTATAAAGGAATTATTTGGATAATCATTAATTTGAAAAGCTTTTAAGAAAAGACTTTAACAGGAACAAGAACAATTAATTAATATGTTATTCTCCCAATGTGGATTGGCCTTCGATAACCTTTTAAATTGTTTCAGCAACTGAAGTAGTCTTTTTATATTTTGCATCATCACTCTCAGCTCTATCAGATCTTTCATCAAAATACGCCTTAAAAAGCGTCGAAGAAATATGTAAAACATTCAAAACTACAGTAACGTTTTTACATCTATTCAAATTTTCGTGGCTCTTTAATAATTTACTTATCAGTAATTCGAGAGGTGAATAAGCCATGAATAATCTAAAAACATGAAAAGAAATCGATAAAACTCATAAATCTCCAGCAATGACTCATTTCAATCAAAAAATTACATTCTTCCGCTGATTTTTAATTTCCTCCAAAACACTTCAATTCAACAATTCAAGAGAAATGTGAAAGATCAAGCATTCAAGTCATTTAAGCCATTTACAGCATTTTACAACATTTACCGCAACATTTACATCGTTTTAACAACAATTCACTGTGAGCACACCAGAAATAACAAAAGTGATTAAAAGTGATTAAAACAGATTAACCACCTAATTGACTGTGTAATTAGTCGCTGACTTACGTGGTCCACCTACCGCCTGAAGGGTCCATAATGAACATAAAAGCCACAAATTAACACGTTACAAAAAAAAAGTGGAATTAGAAGGCGAAGAAATGAGAAAAACTGAAAAACAAGAAAATGAGCACCGTTAAGAATCGTTTTGCAAAAAATTTTCGATCATATTTATGTTCCTTCCATGTTTTGAAAATGTAATTGATCAAACGATCAATTCTGATTCAAAAAATGTAAAGGATTCAAAAAAAAATATTGCTCTACATACACTCACTCAAATAATAGAGTTTTTTACAGTGTAATACCATAAATGTCTTAAATTTCTTCCATACATGAAATTTCTTCCAAGTTTACACTTTTTGTACGTTTCACCAATTTTCATCAACTTTGTGGTGTCTTGAACCAAAAATTTCTACAAAGAAATTTTGGTGAGAAAATGATGAAATAATTTAATGATGAAATCAAACGGAACGTCGCGAGAAACTAAATCGACAGTTATTTGACACTTTCACTTACCAGCTAAACATCACCTAGAGCTGCTCACTGTTACACCCAAATTATAGACTTTAGTCAGTGTTGCTGTTTGTTAGATGTTACTCACAATGCTGACCATACAGAGATAGAGTATCATCGGTCATTTACTCGTTGACTCGTTTATCGCAGCTTGGCATCTTTAGCGCGATTGTTTCACTTTCCGGGCAAAGATCTCTTTTGTATACTTTTTTTGTATGTTTTTGGAAAAAAAAAGATTTTTAAGGTGATAAGTTTTTTTTTGCGCGCGAAATGGCTTTTTGTAATTGACCGTGAATCCGTGTAGAAAAATTATATTTTATAACTTTGATTAAGCATTTTCTTTGTTTTTTGTACCGATTAGTTTTCCAATAAATTCTGTTTCAGATATGTTATATTCAAACTTCAAATTTATAAACTGTTTTAATTTTCCATACAGCTTTAAAAGCTACTTTATAAATAATAATCCAATGCCATTCTAAATCGTTCACACTAAATGGCAGGGTTGCGATGAACTAAGTTCAAGTTCAGATAACAGATCAAGTTCAGTTCAAAAGCGAACTGAACTATTTATGATACAGTTCAGTTCATTTTTGAACTGAACTTTTTATGTTATAAATAGTTCAGTTCAAAATTGAACTGAACTTTTTATGATACAGTTCAGTTCAATTTTGAACTGAACTATTTATGTTATGAATAGTTCAGTTCAAAATTGAACTGAACTTTTTATGATTTAGTTCAGTTCAAATTTGAACTGAACTTTTTATGTTACGATTAGTTCAGTTCAAATTTGAACTGAACTATATCATAAATAGTTCAGATCAAATTTGAACTTTTTTAAATTTTAATTTAATCTTTTTTAGCGATTTTTTTTTTGGAAAAAATACGTTTTATGTTTTCACTCTGTCAGTCCGTCAATTCGTCTACAAATAAGCTCCCGAACAGATAAATTTAGACCTAAACTTTTTGTACAAAAATGTTTCAAATAAAACCTCGTTTAATTATGGATTCTTTGGTGGAGTAGTGAATATTAGCTAGAGAGATGTTACCACTTCTCTGACACAACGTCGACTTTCCCATACAAAAACAACTTTTGGACGGTACAGGTTCGCGGTTAGGATTCTTCAGCTAAATTTTAAACAATGATGAGTTAGAAACAGATTATGGTCAGGATTGGGTCCACTACAACTGGTGGGATGATCTAATGGCTCCAGCCACTTTTTTTGGAAAAATGTTCAGAATCATTTAATATGTAAAAAAAAAACCTAAAATTTTGTAGTTTGAGAGATGAACCCACCTCTTGACCAGAATCACCACTGCCAGAACTCAAGAACAAAATGAGTTGCAAATTTGGTTATTGAGCATAAATGTCCAGAATTGAGAGTTGTTTCGCTACCCATTAAGAGTTGATATTGTATGGGAAAACCAGAGAATTGGTCACATCTCCCCAGCTGGTGGACCCACCTCCATAAAACATTTTGGTACTAGAAGTTTTGTTCTCCCCATCTGTTCGACATTTACTTTATAAACGACAGACAGAAGGACGGACGGACAAAATGTGAACATGTAGAGTATTTTTTTTTCCAAAACAAAGCGCTAAAAGTTATGATTTGGGATTTTTCATCCATGATCAGAAAGTTACAGCCACTCCCCAGCAGCTGGTTCTCCTGTCACTACAATCTTTGCCAGAGATTCTGGATCCATGAATGAAAACTAGCTATTTCCAATGTTTTCTTACAATTTTTAAATATTTTATTTTGAATTTTTCTAAATACTTGAAACTTCTGTAATAATCAAATGTATGATTTAAAAAAATCGCAAAAAAAATCATAAAAGTTCAAGTTCAGTTCAAAATTGAACTGAACTATTTATGATATAGTTCAGTTCAAATTTGAACTGAACTATTCATAACATAAAAAGTTCAGTTCAAATTTGAACTGAACTGTATCATAAAAAGTTCAGTTCAATTTTGAACTGAACTATTCATAACATAAATAGTTCAGTTCAAAATTGAACTGAACTGTATCATAAAAAGTTCAGTTCAATTTTGAACTGAACTTTTCATAACATAAAAAGTTCAGTTCAAATTTGAACTGAACTTTTTATGTTATGAATAGGTCAGTTCACATTTGAACTGAACTGAACTATAGTTCTGATCTACTTCGGAACCCTGCTAAATGGACAATAATCCACTCAATTTATCTCAAATTTCCCTTTCTTGATTTAAATGATCTCAATTTATTTTCCCAAATTAAATATTAAGTAGTAGAGTTTCATTGATTTAAATTACTTGTGAAACAGTAAACATACTTAGTAAATGAAATTTCATAAATTATCTTAAAAAGTGTCCGTGTTTTTGCTTCAAAATTCTATCATCAAGCAAACTAGTATAAAAACATTTAATATAGATAACATTTTTGAGATCTGAACGAAATGAAACTAAGTTTTATAGAGTTCAGTCTAACCATAAGAATATTCAAAAATTTAATTAAATCATCCAATAACTTTCCCGCCAAATTTAAATATTCGAATCAAATCCGCCCAAAAATTACCATTTAATAAACTCATATGGAAACTTCCCATGTTTCTCAATGTTTCTCGTTAAATTTGTTAATTTTGTTAAAAAAAGTTTTAAAACGGTTTTTTATTGATTTTATTGAGGTTATTAGTCTAGTAGCGTATTTAGTCGGTATTTATCGTATCTCTAATATTTAGTGATCTTATTTAGAGATGCAAAGAAAATTGGCTGAGCATGTAAGAAAAGAAAACAATAAAAATGGATAAAAACGATAAATGAAGCAAAAACTTTTAAATTGAAAAAAAAGCATTATTAATAAGCTGCAATATGGTTGTTTTTTTGTTGTAATTGAGTTAAATAGACAGAAATTGAACATAAAAACGTTCACGGAAACAATACATTTTTTAAATACTTGTTTTCAAGTTGAGCTATTTTTTAGACAAATTTTCTGTGTTTTAATTCATATTTTATGCCAAAAACAAAAAAGTAGAGACAATTTTTGAATATCTTCAATTATTTTATTTTTCGCATATATCATTATACTGTTTGCTTCAAAAACAAACTTTTATAAAAGAAAATATGGGAAATCCAAAATATATCATCAGAAATTCCTTAAAAAATTAAATACTAACCCAAAAATTGTTTATTGAGCCAATCAAATTTTTTGATTTTCGGTAATTTAACATATTAAACAATTTCATAAATTTCAATCATTTCGACTAGAACAATAAAGACATTTCAAGTATTTTGAAGTAACGCCATTTAATAAAGATTTTTCAATTTTACTTGAAACCGGCGCTTGAATTCGAACAAATTGTGTGAAAAACTTGAATCGTTGAAACTTAAAGCATAAATGGGCAAAATAACCATGCAAAGCAGTTAACACATTTAAAGACAATTTAAAAATTTGAATGAGACATTAAATAGCAAAGCGGAAATAAATGCGGATCGGCGTTGTTTAAAAGTCTGTGATTCGTATGCTCTTTGGAATTTATTCGACTTATGAGCAAATTTTAGTGTTTTTGAAGTTTTCAAGTATTTCAAGTTTTGGACATTTCTAGTTTTTTTTTGGTTTTTAACGTTTTTGGAAAATTGAGTCCTAACTAAAAAAAGTGCTTTAACAAATTTAAATTGGCGTGGAGCTTTCTGCGACCGGATTTGAGGCTAGGTACTTAAATTTTATGTGTTTTTTTCTTGGAAATTAGTAATAATAAAATGTGTTTGGATGGTTCATTTGATAAAATTTGACTAAGAAGTAAGAGTTAGCTAAAATTATAGAATTGCAGAAATTGGGGATTGTTCCGAACTAAAAATATATTTACAATCTCAAACATAGCCATTCTAATAAAAAGAACATATAAACTGATTACAAAATTTAATAGATTTCCCTCACAATTTCATTGTCATCATATTCAAAAATATGATCTTTCCACAAATTAATTTTGAAAATCATTTAAATCCTCAATTATGTCAAGCAACAGTAAAATCGTGAAGGTTATTGCCGCACCCGACTCACCTAGACTTCCACCCAAGTTTATTCGTTGAAAACTCAGAAACTCTAAAGTGTCTGAAAACTTTTAGAAATCAAATCTTTAGCTTATAAAATTCAAGAAAGAGTACTCCTTTCACTTTTAGTCGACTTTTAGCATAATTCTATTGAAATCTTCAATAAACTTGAAAATATGAAAAAATCTTTACGAAACATTAAAAACTACGTCAAATTGGCAAATTTTCTAAATGTTTAAAAATGGTTTGAAATTGAAAAATTTTCGTCTTTTGTCGCTTCACAAAAAAAAATACTTTTAAACTTTTAAAAAATTTAAAAATCCAACTAAAGCATTAAAGGCTTCGAACATATAAAAATATTTCGAGGAAATAAACTCATGAAAGGGATTTTAAATACTACTGGATTAAAAAATTAAATTCTCCCATACAATATTTTCGATATAAGCGATCTTAAGTTACAATAATCAAAAAAAAAGTTTTAAAAATAACTCGAATGATGTTGCGCAAATTTTGCCATGAAAAGAATCACACAAACGAGAACAAAAGGACTCCTTTCACTCTTCAATTCAATAATGAATTTGCAGGCCCAGCAAAGTCACAGCAAATCTACTCTATAAAAGCCATTAACGTATCAGTAGGTAATTAATATTTCCTGAGAGCGCAATATATCAATTATCGAGCAATTGCGCCGGGTAACAGTTTATAAATTTGTAAGAGATTGTTTGAAATGTAAAAAAGTATAAAAGTCTTCAATGACGAGGAAATCTCGCGTTACTTTTTGGCTTTTGCTGGCAATCGCAAGTCTCAAGTGGTTTCTTTCAACAAAATTGGCTTTTAAGTTTTTCATGTTTATAATAGTTGATCGATAAAAATTATTTATTGCACATTTATACATTAATAAAGCTGGAAATTATGAAGTGTATAAAGTGAACGTGAGAGATATGGACAAATGAAAGAAACTGCTGGATACTTTAGATTACTTGGGAAATTTTTAACTGTTCTTTTCTGATTCACTTTCGATTGATAGGTATTTTGAGGTTGGGTGACTTCAAAATTTTCATTTGTTTTGATACTATTCAACTTAGTTATGGAACTATTGTGAATTAAAAAAATATAAGATTGATCTCAAAAATTGCTGAATTTAAGATAAACTATCATTTATACACTGTTTAAATTTTGTTTTTAATTTTACTAAAGGGAAATTAGGATCAATCATGTAATAAAATCATAATTCAATTAATTATAAGAAAAAGATTAAGAAAATTGTTACAATTAAGCATCTACAATGAAATATTAAAAAATTGAATCAATTAAAAAATTATTCTAATATTGAATTGCTCCTAACTGCCTGAAAATGTATTACAGCACAATCAGAAACTTTTAATTTTACATAATTAAATCAAAAATATTTTCACCAAACTATGCACCAAAATCTTCCAACATAAATTTCTTTCAAAGCCAGCCATAAAAAAATCCAACATTACTTACAAAGATCTAAATCAAAGAAACTGCATTTAGCGATTCATTAAAAACTTCGAGTCTGCAATTTGAAATGCAAATTTATTAACTCATCAATCTTTTTCCACTCACTTTGTTACCATATTAAACTTTTTTTCCTTTCTTATATTATTTTGTTATTCATCATATTATTACGGTCTTTTGAGTTTTTGCTGCAATATCTCCAACAGTTTCCTGAAAGAGCTGAAAAGTGCATGGAATATTCGAAAAAATAAAATACTATGTGCAAAAATGCATGAATAGTTTATATTAATCAACTTTTTATTGAGAATTATTCAATTTGAAAAAATATGCGACACGTTTGTTGTATTTTCGCAATTGTTTCAAAATATAAACATGATTTTGTGGATAACATATTAAGTATATTTAAGTACATTGAGTTTAAAAATCTTGTTATTATCTTGCATTTATGCAATTTCTTAATTTTCATAATACTTAATATTCAATATATTAAATAATTTTAATTACTTCGATTTCATTAAGTACATTAATGAAATTTCGGTCATAAGGAAAACTAAAATTTTAATATATAAACATACAGAAAATTTTTGAGTTTATTTGGTATATCATTAGTGCTTCAATCCAGCTTTTATGAAGGTAAAACGTGCGGCGAGCAAAAACTAGAATGGTGTTTGAGGCTATAAAAACTAAAACTTAATATTTTTCGGAAATTTTTTTTTTCAAAAATTTATATTCAAGTTTACTTAACATTAAAAAAGCATAAAAATTAAACATTTCGGTGCTGGAGCGAAAACTCTATAACATCGAGTTGAGCCTTAAATATAATCTTTTGCCTAACACTATCGCTGACCTTCTTGGTTCTTCTAAATCCACAAATTTTGAAATTATACATATTCTTGGGTTCTCTGGAGGCTTTACAAAGTTTTTCTTAAATAATCGTTTAGTATCGTTCATTTGGCTTCAGCTCAGGACAGTTTGGCAGATTGCTTAGTTCTTCACAACATGGGTACGGTGAACTTGAATTAATATCAATTTCTTATTCGAACAATGATACCCACCAAAATCAGGCTGAAATTGAACCTAACATGTGTGTGAACAAATTAATATAAGTCATCTTTACTAGGGACATACTATGATGTACACATCACTGTCTACAGTGTCGGTAGTCACAAAATGAAGCTCTTTGACGGCCATAGTTGCAAATTGCTTGCAAAACATGATATTTCTTAGAATTTTTTTCATTTTTACCGTTTTTAATTTGTAGCTGACACTTTAACGAACAATTCCTATAAAAATGATTTGCATGTAATATTTCATAAATTGGTTTGGCAGTTGGTTAAATCGTCCATATCCAAACATTAATGTTTTTCATTGGAAAGCAAAGAGTAAAGGATTCTTGAGCGTCTAATCGCTGTCGTAGATTTTTTTTCTGCTTGTATTTGGATTTTTTTCTTTTGAATAGACTTTTGACTGTCTTTTAAATATAATAATTGAATTGTTTAATCAGAGATTTCAACTTTACCAGTCAATTCTCCAAGTGAAAGACCTGGATTGCTGCTGATGGCGCTCAAAACTTTTCAGCCCTGTACCTTATAGACGTAATATTTCTGCCAACTCCATACATTCTTTTTACATTGCTATTGACCTAGTACTTCGAACTACATGGATAAATTAATCATATGGAGACATATAGAGCTATGTCAGCGTTTTTGCGGCCGAATTGTAGATTTTAAACGAAAAAATGCAAAACTTTCTCGCGCACTTGTTGTTGTTTTGACAACATATCAAATAGTAATAATAAGTTTCCAAATTTTCTAATCGGATTTTGATAATAACATGTTAAAGCAAAATTACAGTGCATTTTTCAATTTTTCTGAGCTTCCTGAAAATTTGGACAATCTAATCAACATTTCTAGATTTTGCGCGCCGCACGTTTTATATGGATAGATTTGTGTTTTTACAACAAAAAATATTTAAAAACCGTCAATAATTTATAACGCATTTATTTTATTCTATCACTCACTAATCACTTTCGGACGCTTTTATGCAATAAACAAAAGTAATATTGAATTTATTATTTAACCGAGACACAATTGCAACAACAATCATAGGAAAACGTGTAAATCACACAATCATTCAAAAAATAAAAATAAAAACTCTATAATAAATTGCAGAATGTGCAACAAACTACCAAGAAAGTATTTTTTCCCAGCCAATTGCGTTCACAATAAAATAAACTTTGCAACAAAATCAAAAATAAATAAATATTGAGAAAAAGCAGAAACTGATTTAATTTTCAAGATTGTCGGCACTAACAAGCATAATTCAAATAATTCCAATAATTCAATGTAGTTTTCCAATATTTTCTTTAGATCGCTCTAAATATGGTGGGCATAGTAATTGATACAAATAACCCGCAAATGGTGAGCGCATTAACGAGTTGGTATTTGCTCGCGTTCAAACCATTCAAAAACCTACAAAACGTATTAAATGTATTGAAGTATAAAATTGCCATCTAATGATTGTCAATTAAAATGTTTAGAAAGAAAAAATATGAATGATAATTGTCTCAGGTTTCCGAGTTTTACTCTGTTTAAGGTAGTGACTGTATCATTTTATCACTTTATAACTAGCAGATGACTAGAGTATGAGTTAAATATAAAGTTGAAAAAAATTTCTCATAATGAAAAGTGATCTTGATGATTGGAATAATTGAGATTGTGGAAATTGTTGAAATATTAGCCAGTAATTAAGATTATGTTGGAAACTGTGGTAGATGTTTGTTTAATTATAACTGGTAATTGATATTAATATGAATGTTATAGAATCTTGTGTGTGGTCTGAGAAATGCTTTTCAATTTAAAGTTATCAATGATGTAACTTATAATGTGTTAAGAAAATGAAGCAATGGAAATTGATTTATTTACTTTTACACCAAAGGCATTATTGATCTCAAATAGACCGTCAATATGAAGTAGTTATGGAAAAAATTTAACAAATGTTGATCACGATAAAAGTATAAGAGGTGTAAAAATGAAATGATGATCAATGTCTTCACAGTTGAAGTCTTTTAATTCATTTATGTGTTGTGTAAGACAAACTTTGTTCAACATTATAACAATTCGAAAATTCACGTAGAAAACCAATTAATTAAATGCCGAAAAAAAATTATATACTTCATTATTTGCGCTGCTGATCTTCATTTATCAATAATATGTATGAAGTTTCTGAAAGTGTTTTGAACTTTAAAAGGCCTTGACTCATTTCTGATTTGTTTGATGGTTTTTTCTAGCTAATTATTATCGAATACTTGACTGTTGCAAAACAATTAGTGAAACATTCAACTTCTTTTCATATGACTCGGAAACCTTTTTTATTTCACAGATCTGAAAACGTTAACAAATCTTCCATAAAAACTCTGAGAAACTCAATATAGCTTTTGAAATTGAGTCGCCTTGCCGTGCAAACGGCAATTTGTCGGCAACTCACGCCAATTTGGAAAATTCAGCGCAAAATAGTTTAACTCCATAAACTTAAGTGCGCAGTTGAAAATCGGAAGAAATTTTTCAAATCAGTCGCAAAACTAAAAGAAGTAAATGACCAAAGTGAACATAAATTAAACAACAAAAGCGAGTAAAAATGAGAAACAAGATTTATTTCATTTCTAATAAGAAAACACTTAAGAAATGGCGAAACACATTTGTTATGACTTGTTAAATCATCCATTCGGTTTCTTCTACTTTTCATTTCTTTTTAATTATCGGTGCTAGACGTCCATTACTCCATTAAAAGCGGTTGGTATTTGAATACTTTTTCTAGTGAATTTAATAAATTGAGCTGAGAAACGAGACCTAACTGGATTTTGTGTATCAGAAGATTTGTTGAGGCATGAGCGGGTTTTAACCGTTTAATGTTTTCTTTGAGTTTTAAATGATTTCTTTGGTTATTTTTCAGTTTCTTTGCGTTTCTTTGGATTCTGAAGACTTAATATTTTTTATGGTTTGATGATAAAGTGAACAAGATGAATCGGCAGATTTTGCGCAATTGCTGGATTGTATTTTGTACTTGATATGGTGATATTTTGTTTATATTTCTGTGGATGTGATTGATCAGAGTATTTTTAGATTCACCATGTCCTTAAATTTTTAACAAAAGTATCAATGTTTTTCAATTCTTCATGACAATGTTCTTTTGAACATCTAAAATTTATATTGAATTCAACATCTGATCAATCAAATTACAAACAAAAAATTAAACAATAAATCACCGTCCCCATTTTAAAGAAGATGAATGGGCTTCAGAGTTTGCACTTAAACATTACACATTTAAATCAAACAAATAATAATCAAAATTGTTCAAATACAAGACAACCAGCTCCGCGAGAGAAAGTGAATTTATGGGAATTTGTATTGAAAGTAAAGATTTTGAGACTTTTGAAAATTTCAAGTTATTGAATGAAAAATTTCGCGATTTTTCAAACATTTGGCTGGACAAATTACATTTGTAATCGTTACTTGAATGAAATTGTTTTTCCATAAAGTTATGTAGTTTATAAGATGATGAGAAGTGGGAGTTGGATTTTGTTGGAATTATAAACTCTGAAATCAAATATCAATTCATGAAAACTCAACAAAAAAACTAAACATCTCACCCGTCACCTGAAAACATTTGGTATCGCATTTGAAGATTTAACAGACCATCACAAATCTTAAGATTCATCTCTTTCTTACAAAAACAATAACAGTAATTAGAGCCGGTGTTTACATAACACTTTGCTCTTTTCGCTACTTTTTAACCACTTTTTACCAATTTTTAACAGCTTACACAAATTTAACAACTTTTACAAAGCCATTACTCTTCCATCAGTATAAGATACTATTATGAGGCAACGTCTGTGCACTTTGCAGCTTTGTAGCATCACAAGCATCGCAACATGAGATCTCGCATGGTAAAAAGTCTGCGAAAACTGGAAAATAAAAGTATAATTTGAAAACACTTAAATCATTAATTCACTTTATCCGTTAATTGCTCGCGTATAAACATTTTAAATATCATTTTTGATATTTTTTAAAGATTATTTTGAAGTTTTTTATTTTTTTTAAAATGCTTTTTTGATTGTTTTGATATTTCTGATTTTTTATGATAATTTAAAGTGTTAGTGCAAATTCAATTGGATTTTTTGATGAACTTTAAGTTTTGATTTGTTTTGGAGTCATTGCATTTTTACTCGGGAATTGTTGAATTGTGAATTGTGTAATATTTACAGTTTTGGTGCAAACTTTAGCGAAAGTAAAATATATGTAATGTGTTCGCAAATAATGATAATCTTAAAACATTTGTGCATTTTTGATTTTTTGGATATTTAATTAGTTTAATCTGAACTTATTAAAAATTTATGAAAACTCTCGATTTAAATAATTGTGAAAATATTTAAAAATTCATTTTGAGGTCATTACTGGTATCATGTTTCAATAAAACATATTAATTAAAAATTTTAAAATTATTTATTGAGACGGAAACATGAGCCAATTAAGAGTTAATTAACTTTCCAGGAACCCGAAAGCATTTAAAACATAAACGATATTCAAATATTTGCTTCCTATTCGTATGTCATGTATTTGCCAAAAATTTACTAAGAGTCGATTACGATCAAAATAGATTTAATGTGTAAACTGAATTAAATTACACAAGCCTAATTGACTCACAATTGAGTAATTATGCATTTATACTTAAAGCATGAATCTCTAATATATCTCAGATTATTTTTTCTGCACAATTTATGGATAAAATACGATAAATCGTGATTAGCAACTAAAATCAAGCAAATCGTTCATTAAGTCAACAAAGCGAACAGATTATTGATTTATGAATTTATTATTCAGACAATTTACCTGGGCAATTTATACTAGCTACGCTATTTATGGCATTTATCGAGTATTTAAATATTAAATGCTCTTTTTTGATTTTTTTTTTCTACAGATTTTATTAACGAGCAAGAGTAAGAACCGTTCAAGTGAATCTTTACCACTATTGCATTTTCTTCACTTTAATAATTCAAAATATCGTATTTATTTCTGGTGTTTCTCAATATTTCTGGTATATTATGCAGTCAAGTCGCGTCTAACAAGCTAGTATTTTATAAGTTAATGCCCAAAATTAGATTTTTATGCGAAAAAATGCATGAAAAATTGATATTTATGGTTTGATAAATTAATTTAATACTTTGTTACATCAGTTTGTTAAGAGGTTGTTACGAAGATTTCTAGTTGATTTGCAAAAATATATAATACTTAATATTTTGTAATATTTGAACATGCAGCTAAACAAGATCTCTTTAATCTTTCCAGGTCCCAATTCAACGCCGCCAACTAACAAATACACAACAAAATCACATCTTAACTGATATACAGCAACATCAGCATCGATTCCAGGTCCATCAGAACCAAAATCAACCACAGCAATCTCCACGTGTTTACAATCCCAACTTCCAACAGCAAACCGCTATAACACATGCATTACCTGTCCAAAGACAAGTAATTCAAAACACAAGGTTCCAACAGCAGCACACTTTCCGAGCACTCCCTGCCAATGTAAAGTCCTCACGAATTGCACAATATCACACACAAACTAATTTTGTTCCAAAACATTTCCCCCAACAGCCACAAACAGTCGCACAAGCACCACAAAAGCAGACTTTATTCCAGAGATCCGTTCAGAATCAAGTAGGTAACTTCCAGGGATTCAATCCTTTCCAGCAACAGCAACAATTCAATGACTTTGGAGGCCAAAATCGTCCAGTCGCTGCTCCTCTCATTCAACAGCCTCCCTTAGTTCAACAAAATCAACCTTTCGTACAACCTGGAAACCAAGTAAGGTTCCCAAATGGCCAGCAACAAGTGTTTGGGCAGAAGAATCAATTCCAAGCACAAACTCAAAGTGAAGGATTCCAGCCTAACAATGGACAATTCCAGCAGCAGCAACAACCTAATGCTCAATTCCTGGTAATATTTTCTAACTTGATTATGAAAACTTAAATTAATAAATTAATAATTAATAAATTAAAACTTAAATTTTAGCAACAAAACTTTAATCAGCAGCGTGAGACGTTCCTGCAACCCAGTCAATCTTTACCACAACAGGAACGCCAAAATGTCTTTGTTGACACCCGTGCTGAGGAGGAAAGACAACGTGAGCTTAAAGAAAGACAAAAGTTGATCGAGAAACATGAGAAATTCGCCCAGAAACAATATTTGAAGCAACAAAAAGCTGTCCAGCAATTGCACGAGGAGTTCGTCAAAAAACAACAGAGAATCCAAGAGCAAGCACCTGTTGTTAGAGTATCTGACCAACAAAACTACTACCAAAATCAGAATTATCATCAAAAAGGACGCATCATCTCATCTGAGGAGCAACCTCTCTTTGAAAAGTCTTTAAAGCAATATTTTGAGGTTAACCCAACTACAACTACCACAACCACAACTCCAGCGCCAGCAACTACCTATAGCCCAAGCTCAGTCATTCCTCTCAAGTCCAAAAACAAGAAAACAGAGATTAAAACAATTGATTCTGATAGCATTAAATTACTTTTGCAAGGTCAACGTGACAAGCTTTTTAGCCAATTGATCAAGGAGACAGAGAAAGGAGGACCAGTTCCAAGCAAAGCAAGATCCACTAAAGCTTTGGGTAGAGATGAACTTCTTAAGCAATTGAAACAAGCCTTGGCTGATTCTCCGGAAGAGTTAGGAGATAAGAACTTCACTTCAATGGATCTAGTTTTACCTAATGGTGAGAAGGTTCAAGTAATCCGCACTTCAGATCCTGAGTTAATTCGTAAAGCTAAGGCTGGAAACAATGAATTCGTTGAACAAATTGCAGCTACAACTACTTCTGCACCACTTTCCTTCGCTGATTTAGCTTCGAGTGGTATTTTGCCTGCCGGAGCAAACTTCGAGGTTGTCAAACAGTCAGCCAATGGAGATTTAACTGAAGTTCACAAAGTTCCATCACAAAAAAAAGTCACATTCGTTTACCTTGAGGAACAAGACGATGGATCTTATAAGGTTCAAGGAGTAAAAGGAGAAAAAGACAAGGAAGCAAAGACATCCGGAAGTGAAGTAGACTCAATTCTGAAGAGAATCAAAGCTGGAGAGATTCAACTTCCTCCACCATCAGCAAAAGTAGCAAGAGCACCAACCGGTCGCCCAGATGATGATTTTATTACAGTTTCACCAAACTCACTACAGTATTCACATCCCAGCACAGTTAGTCAAACAGTGATACCTTTAAGCACACCAAACCACCATCACCATCGTTTTAACTCCATATCTAGAAGCTCAACATCTTTCCCTAAGACAGCAGCTCTAGTATCAACCACACCAAACTACGACGATGGAAAATCACCGTACTCAACCCTGCCCAATTTCGCTGCTAGCCAAAAGAATTACTACACCGTAACCCCAAAGCCAAGAATCTCTAGCACTGAATCTGATATTGATTTTAGTAGCTCCAACTTTGGATTTTCAGCAACCACCAACGCACCAAGTTATGAATCTTCACCATTATTTTCCAAATCTTCCAGTGCCTTCACTACTGCATCACCTTTGACTACTCTAGCTGGAGTTTCATCATCCGAAACACAGACCACCGTAGGAGACTTAACCAATATTCTTAGGAATAACGGACTTTTTGTAAGTTTTTCTCAGAAAGCATTTTCTTCCATTCAAATTATCATAAATTTATAAATTTTTCAGGCCATGTCCAAGTACTTAAAGCAATCGGGACTTGATTCTATTTTGAATGAAACTGGACCATACACAATATTTGTACCCACGGACAAAGCTTTCAAGAGCTTGCTCGTCCAGTTGGGAGGACCTGAAAAAGCTGAAGAGAAGTTCAAGAACAACCCAAGACTTTTGAGCGGTCTTTTGCTTCATCACGTTATTCCCGGTAGTTTTGAGATTTCTTCCCTGCAAGACGAGATGACTGGAGTGTCTTTAGCTGGAACTCAATTGAGGGTAAATCAATACAACATGCAAGATGCTGAATGGAATGATGTTAAGGTTTGTAATTGGTAACTGAAGTTTAAAGCTTAAGTTAAAATTGTTCTCTGATTATAGGTCACAACAATCAATGGTGCCACTATCGTTAAAGATAAGGAAGATATTCAGATACCTCAAGGAGTTGCACATGCAGTCGATCGCGTCATGTTCCCACTTCCGGTTGGGGATCTCCTGCAAACCATGCAATCAGACAGAGAGCGAAGATTCACACAATTCTTGAGAGCAATCTTTGCATCAGGAATCTCCGATAGTTTACAGAACAAAGGTATGATTAGGTTTTTTTTGGAATGCCCAAAACTAAATTTTCATTCAATTTTCAGGAGTCAAAACCTTCACAATTTTCGCTCCTACTGATGCTGCATTCGCACATCTCACGCCAGCAGAAATCACTACAATGGTTGAAGATAAGGATTCAGCTGAAGAGCTTGTAAACAAACACATCTTACCAGGAACACTTTTCACATCTGGCATGCGATTCTATCAAGTTAAAGAAACGATAGCTGAAGATAAAACGGTCACTGTACAAAAGAATGGAGGTTAGTTCGCCTTATGGTTTTACTTTATCAAGCTTTTACAGTTTGAGAATATTTAACAAAGTTTCTCAAACATTTCACGATTCGAACAAAAATTTAATAAATTAAAACTTTTGTAGGCAAAGTCAAAGTCAACGAAGGCACAATTATTTCCTCTAACATTCCCGCCACCAACGGAGTCATCCATGCCATCGACTCGCTGCTGTAAAAGCAATTTTCGAATTTTCGCGCCCTTTTTTTAGAGTATTTATTATAACATTTGTAAATAAAAAAGTTTCCGAGGATTTTGACCATATGAAGAATTTCTCTTTAACTCTTCTTTTAGTAGCACTGATTTCACTAATTGCCTAATTACTTTTCTCAAATTAGTCGTAATGATTAATTTACTGAAAAAAAATTCTGTCAAAATTATGAAGATTTATGGAGGAATTTTTAAAACGAAAAACATGTAAGATTAAGCAATTATTAAGCTTTTGTGTAAAATGTTGTTCGTTGGACAATTTGAAATGACAAAAATTGTTGAATAAAAAATAAAAAATAAATCTGTTTTTTTTATGAATTAATAACATGTATTATTCTACGAGTACCCTTATCAGAGAAATTTTCAATAAAACTTCAAATACTGTATAATATTTCTACAGCAATCCACTATATCCATCAAAAGCTTGAATTGTCGTTTAAAAGCTTCTTTTTCAAATATAAAATTCAAAAAAATATGTTCAGCAACTTTTTTATTAACGTTTGCCGTAAATTAATTGGATGCGTCCATAAATATTTAAAATTTGTAGTTGCATCTGAGCAAATCTGATAAAATCGAGATAAAATCTTTAAAATATATATCTTTGAGTTACATCTGACTTATCGAATTAAATAACTACGGTAACAAGCAACCCATCCAAAATCTTCTAAAACATTTTTGGACATTCCAAAAAATGTGAACAAAATTTAAAACTCCATAAAAAAAAGTATTTATAAGGACCTTTTCTAAATTCCTAGTGTTCTACTTTCAGCTACAAAACGCCATTAAAACAGAAAATCTTCATTTGTTTTCAATTTAACACAGGATGAGCACAAGTAAGAATGAAATTAAATTTTTAACATCTTGGAAGGTTAAATTTCAATGATGTGGTATTTTAGCGCAAAAACAAGAAAATGTCGATGAAACGCAAGAAAAATTAGATGAGAATGTAGATGGAGCTAAATCAATTTTAGAAGGCAATGGATTTAAAGTCTTGAAGTCTATTGGAGTTGGAAGCTATTCGAAAGTTAAGGTAAAGTATTTATTAGATTTTGAGTACTTCGAATATACCACTTCCGTCTTCAGCTTGCCTATTCTGACACTCACGAGGCTGTTGTTGCAATCAAAATTGTTTCAAAATTCAAAGTTCCTGCTGAATTTCTCCGCAAATTCCTGTACAATGAGATCAATGTAGTGCGTATGTTACGTCACGAGAATATTATTAAGTATTATCAAAGCATTGAGTCTTCGCATAGACTGTACGTGATCATGCAATTCGCAGAAAATGGATCATTGCTTGATTTGATTCACCGAGAGAAACATCTCACTGAATCTCGATCTTGCGGGCTATTTGTTCAAATGATTGCAGCTGTTGATTATTGTCACAAGCAGGTAACTTGTAGTTTTTAAACACATTTTTACAAATAATAAACTTTATTGGTGTCAATATAGGGAGTTTGCCATCGTGATCTAAAATGCGAGAATATCCTCTTAGATAAGTCCAACACAATCAAGCTAATTGACTTTGGGTTTGCCAAATCAATGTTCACTAGTGTTTTGAAAGATAAGGATGGTAATAGTATTCAAAATCCAATAATGAACGCTATTTGGTCGGAAACTTACTGTGGAAGTTATGCTTACGCGAGTCCTGAAATATTGAAGGGGAATCCTTATAATCCTATCATGTCAGATATTTGGGCTCTAGGAGTGGTTTTGTTTGCCATGGTATTTGGAAGATTGCCGTTTGATGATCGAGATGTTAGGATACTTATGAAGGTGATAATTTTACATGACAATCCTAGTATATTTGAATTTTAATTAAATTTTGTTTTTGAAGCAAGTAGAATCATCCCTGAAGTTCCCAAGCTCTCCAACCGTAAGCGAGGAGTGCAAAGATTTACTCAAGAGAATTTTATCACCAATTCGTTTTCGAGCCAGCATTGACATCATAAAAGAAGATTCTTGGATTAAATCCCATAAATTGGAGGAAACAACGATTAAAGATGAAGTATTGATGACAAACATTAACCATGTAGAAAAAAAACTGACAAACGCTACCATATCCTAGATTTCCTAAATTTGTTTTGTGATTAAAAATGTAAAATTTATTTATGTTTTCCTCTAATGTTTCCATTCACAGCTTGCAGTATTCCTTCATCATTATAAAATTTAAAATGAAAATCCATATCCATCAGATTAAAATTTAAAATTTTTTAATTTCTCTCATCGAATTATGTTTTACAAATTTTGCCAAAAATATTGTTAGATCAATAGTTTAATTTAAACTTAAATTATAGTTTTGTCTCCATCACCGGATTTGTCAACTTAATAATCGTTTACAGCTAACTTAACGATATAATATTTACAGTTTACATACTATATACTATTTACATTAATAATGCCATCTTTTTTGAAATACTGTCTTAATAATTGCTGCGAGCTTTAAAACTATTGATTACTTAATTTTCTGGACGTTACTTCGCCTTTTCAATTTTTTCTTTCGGATCAATCATCAGCGGAGCCAAAGTAGTTCTATGAAGTTTCAAACGTTTGCTTTTCTCGACACGTTTTTTGGGTTGCGAAGATGATGAAGCGATCGATGAATTAGATCCATCAATATGATCAAAGCTTTTGGTCAAAATAAGTTCAGACTTACGATAATAACGAGGCATCGTAAGATCCTCGACCATAGATTGTCTTATTTCAGCAGTTTGTATTGAGTACAAACTCGTT
Source organism: Parochlus steinenii (assembly GCA_038502155.1). NCBI lineage: Eukaryota > Metazoa > Arthropoda > Insecta > Diptera > Chironomidae > Parochlus > Parochlus steinenii. The sequence continues at coordinate 2,941,648 of JAXCIN010000048.1, read as the reverse complement.
GATTCTCTGTACTTCTCAATTGTTGGAGTTTCAAGGTAACTTTTAGGGAGGTGGGCAAAGGAGATGGACGGAACTTCTGGAGTCATACTTATACGGTTCACATGAGATGTTGATGCGACCATTCCAGGCATTCTATTTCTATCATCATGATGTACTTCCTTGGAGATTGTGAAAATATCGTTCTCTGATGCTGGTCGATGTTGGAAGAAATTTCCTTCTCCACTCATCACATTTAAATGCTTTAAATTCTTGTTGACCAGCATTTTAGGCCATATATTTTCCTGAGAATGTTGCAGATGAACTCTTAGCACAACTCCATCTTCATCAATTTGATCGTCTTCTTCCTCAATAATTGGAGAGGTGATGATTTTTGGCAGGGATGGCGATCGCTTATGGGAAACTTTATGAGAGTCTGTGACATCTGAGGAATTATTCTTGCCTAAAATTGAATAGTTTACAAGTTAGATAAAGTGTTAAAGTGTCAGGTGTGTGGACGAAACTTTGATCTATTGTTTTGAAGGGTTGGAGTATGATGGTGGAAGTTTTAAGTTTTACCATCTAGTTTCAGTCTTTTTTGTGCTTAATAATTAAGTGATAGCTTCCTGATCCAAAACCCAAACCTCAAAACAGTCTACAATTCATAACTATACAACTAATCTTAAAACTACTTTTAGCTATACAGAGACTTACCCAGAGATCCTTAATCATGCTTATTATTTAAATAGTTAGAGAAGCACCAAAAATTTAAAACCCACATAGATTTCCCCACAAATAATTGTAAAGTATGAGTATGTATGTTAGTTTATTAAACATAAATGATAATGGGACATCACCAAGAACGCAAAAGAACTTTTAGTAAATTCTTGTACTTTCCTACTTTATCCAACTTCCTCTCCACGAAAAATCCACCTTAGAATTTTTATCGTAATTTTGTATTCTTTATGTCTAGCCAATCGTGTCTAGTGTTAATGATTATAGTGGCCCATAATTGTCTCATGCTATGTGATTACTCAGATTATAGATTGCGAGAATAAATGTAGTAAAATGGTTAAACTGCAACAAATGAAAGAAACTTACTACTATTTGTTCGGTAAAATTTTATTAGTCGATTCCTTTCAAAATTGTATCAGTATTAATGTAAAAATGTTGGATTGTCATGAATTATTAGATTTTTAGGTTGATGGGTTTAGTCTTGTTCATTACCTGCTTCAAGTCGTTGCAAGAGCTTGTCGGCATCGTCCTGGTTACTTTGCTCAAGTTTTTCCTTATCGACCTTGTCAATTTTGGAAGAGCCAATAGAAAAAGTAGTTGGCAGTTCGGATACTGGTTGTGGCTGGATTTTGAGTGGCTTATGTTCATGGAAGATCTGTGAATTGCGGAAAACTTGGATGATTTCGGGAGCAATTATATTTGCGTTGGTTTGAACTTCACGAGAATAGTCTTCCTCGTGCACTTTATGGCTATAAAAGGTGAAGTAAAAAGTGAATAAAAGTAAAAAACATATCTAGTAAGTAAATTAAAAATGCTTCAATCAATTATAAATAATTCAAAAAAAGTAAGAACCTGTTCACAGATAAATGTCTATCAAGTCTTGCTGGCTGGCGTAAGATGGGTTCATTGTTATTCTCTCCGACTCTTTCAGTTCCGTTGGGCGTCATAAAACCATTGCTTGACTTTTTCGAGTAGTACTCATCTTCATCAGGATTATAATTAGCTAAATATATAAGAATTGCATTATATAATATAATTCAAAAAGGTGAACAAAATTTCAGAATATTTCTTAGGATTCAATAATGCAAGAAAACCAAACAAATAAACAAAGTTCTCAACTGCCTCTAATTAAATCAGCAGATTAACATTGATATTCAAAATTGCTAATATTTTTGTTTATTTTTCCAATTTAAGTGTCGGGCTTGTTATGTTTTCTCCATATTTATATAGTATCCATATTTTCTGTATTGATTTTGATATTCTATTTTTAACGATTTAGCATATATTTTAAAAACAAGTTAATGCATCAAAAGGTGTCAATGTGTTACTAAATATTTGATATCTGACATTTAAATAGAACTCTGAAATGTGAATACGTCGTCGTGATTTAAATGGAAAATTACTTTTATAGTCAAAAAAACTGTAATCATCAAGTCGATATATACCTCATGATATTTCATTTATTTACTGTTTGTGTACAATAATATTTTGCTAAATGACTTCGGATGCACAAAGCGAAAGCATTAAAGTACTTGCTCAAATGCTAAACAATATAAAATAAGTCATCAGCAATACAATTAACGAACACTTCTGCTTGATTGATAATAATAGACTGTTGATAAGATAACATTTAACAAGCGGAATGTTCTCTATCATAGTAGCATGTTTATTTGCTTATTAGTTTTGTTATGATAAAAAAAAAATAATACACAATTTAGTATTTCAAAGTTGCACTAGAAAATTAGCATAACCTTTCATATTTAAACTCACCAATATTTTCATCGTAGCAGAATTTTTCTTCGATGCACGACCAATAAAAGTCTTCCCAACACCTTTAAAAAACCAAATACCTTTATCAATCTATACTCTCTCAAAACTCAATAACAATCCTCACATTTGACAGCAATGGCACATCCTGAATATCGTCATTAGAACAGGTTCTCAAATAATTGCAATTTCAATTAGTTTTCACTTTCAGTCTTTCCAGCGTCAATTCTGGTTCAAAAATGTCTAATCATGTGATTTAAAAGCAACTCAATACTAATTACAAAAAATAATTACGAGAACTCCATTCCCAAATTTAATCACCGTTATCACAACGCACCGATAAACGTTATCACTTCACATCACTAAGACAAGTTTTTATCAAACAAGTGTCGATACACGTTGTTTTAAATCATATTTATCAAAGTTTTTATTTTAATATTCAAGTGTGTATCAGCTTTATTTTAATCCTATAACAAAACACTTAGTTCTAGGTAATTCTTGGTGCACCTCAATATTTAACTTCCAATTTGGTTGAATTTTTCGGAAAGACTGAAGCACAAAAGCTGACTCAAGTTTGTTCTACTGAGAAGTCAACACAGAACTTGTTGAGTTGTTGATCACAAACTATTCGAGTTAAAGTAATTTATCGTGTTGATCACATGTTTTGCGCTTTTTCGTTGTTTTTCGTTGTTGAACAGTCACTTTTCGATGAACAGTTTGATGAGCACTGCGAGTATGAATAATTATTAAAGCTCTGTGAAATATTCAAGAGATACTTTTAAATTTCAAAACTGACAATACAGAAGAATGTAAAGCGCTTTATAATTATATCATTGTTCGGTTGTTAATTTTTGGGTATTTTTGCTATTGGACAGACTTTAAATTGACTGTTATTTTAGTTTGATTATAAGGTTTCTGATTTCTTCAATATAAATTATGTTGTCAGCTCTTTAAAAATGCAAATAATTGAAATTTCCACCCAATAAAACGTTCACATTCAACACACTGATAACATGACGTTTTAATATAATTTAGATTGTTTTTGACTTTTTTACAAAAACATTATGAGTTCTTTATTTGTTCTGTATGAGTGTGAAATACGTAAAATTTACATACAAAATATTAATGACTTTCTATCATACTTTCTGAGTGAACGACCAAAAGAGATTTTTTGTTTGCATATTGCTCGCTTTCTGATAAGATATCACTTTAATACTCCACTCTCTTTCTACCTGTTTGCTTCAATTTGGCTTCAATCTGCTATGCAGTGTATTGCTTCTACTTTATAAATATTTGAAGGTGTTAAAGCCACAACAACGAGCGCACAGGTATTCTGAAATATTTTCTTCTTCGGTATGAAAGTGCAAATATTGTCGTAGACTTAACTTGAACTTGAACTGAGCCGGCTAAAGGTCAAGTGCTATGTTGAATGCTTTAAGATCTTATTGACATACAATGAAAGCGGCTTCAGTATAAATTTGCATAGAAAAAATAGCGCAATATTTCTTAATAAATTAACATACTTTTCTTATATGACGTCTGTTTTGTATTAATATTTAATATGCGAATGAATTTTGTTTTTTTTGCGCTTCTTAATAATTCTCTCCATAAAATAATAAACATCGTAAACGAATAAAAAAATGTTTAACTTATTCTTTACATTCAACCGTTTATAATAGCATTTAATGAGTTTGAGTCAGAAGAACTCAATGAAAATTCCCACAACAATAAATTGAGTGCTAGGAACTGAGCGATTTTATAATTTATATCGGAATTTATTAAAACATAAAATAAAATTAATAACAATCGGCCAAATAATAAATATTGAATATTGAAAAAATATATATTTTCTTTAAAGGTAGCCAATTCAAGGTCAATTTTTTGTTTATATTTAACGACTCTTTGGTTAAAGTTTTGTTGAACTCGAGTTGAATTCATAATTTATTAACCATCAGCACAAATTCAATTAAAACATTAAGTGAGTTCTAAAAGTAAATTATTGGAATTTAAAAACAATTTTTACTTCGGCAACAAAAAGTTGTGAAGTCTTGGTTTCGTCCAAACTTTTTTTTTTTTTTTTTCTTATTTTTGCTTAAAACAAAAAAATTTTTGGTCTAGAGCCCGAAATTTTGGGTCCTTGTGAAATGTCAGTCCGTGGTTTTGACTCCTGAACTTCTGTATTCGTAATCTTAGAACCCATCCGACCGATATATCTAAAATTTTCAGAATAAGCTTTTTTCAACCACAAGCAGCGACGTCACGTCAGTTTTTGAAAATCCGACAGCGCCATCTAGTACCTGTAGTGCAAACTACCATTTTACCATACAAATTTTTTTTTTTCCTGAAAATATTTTAAAACATCTGAATATGCAAAAACCTTGTATTTGTCCCAAAATGATCAATTCTTGAAGGTTTTTTGAAAATTTTGTTCCATGACCAAGTTGTCATGCTTACAAAAATTTCGGAAAAAAAACTTCTGTATCCCAAATATCAGACTGCATCGGACCGATTTATCTCAAATTTTCAGAATAAGCTTTTTTCAACCATAAGCAGCGACGTCACGTCAATTTTTGAAAATCCGACAGCGCCATCTAGTACCTGTAGTGCAAACTACCATTTTACCATACAAAATTTTTTTTTTCCTGAAAATATTTTAAAACATCTGAATATGCAAAAACCTTGTATTTGTCCCAAAATGATCAATTCTTGAAGGTTTTTTGAAAATTTTGTTCCATGACCAAGTTGTCATGCTTACAAAAATTTCGGAAAAAAAACTTCTGTATCCCAAATATCAGACTGCATCGGACCGATTTATCTCAAATTTTCAGAATAAGCTTTTTTCAACCATAAGCAGCGACGTCACGTCAGTTTTTGAAAATCCGACAGCGCCATCTAGTACCTGTAGTGCAAACTACCATTTTACCATACAAAATTTTTTTTTTCCTGAAAATATTTTAAAACATCTGAATATGCAAAAACCTTGTTTTTGTCCCAAAACGAACAATTCTTGAAGGTTTTTTGAAAATTTTGTTCCATGACCAAGTTGTCATGCTTTAAAAAAACAAATTTGTGTTTTTGCAAAAATCTAAAAAATTGTTGGAAAAAATATATACTTTTTTTTTTAATTTTATATGAAATTAAGTTTTACGTGTTTTTTGGTAAGAAACTATCAACTCAAGTCGATCAGAAAGTGGTAAGATTTGATTCAACAGAATTATCAGTAATAATGCACAATATTCCCGCTCGGCGCTCTGATCGGATATTTATATTTTGGTTACATATTTTTGAATTTCCTAGAATTTTATTGCTTCATTCAAATGAATCATTCTAATTAAACATTGGTATAATGTTGCCGATGTGCCTGCTAAAGCTTCAGCTTTTCCGATTTTTTGGTTTGAGTTATTAGTAGAATAAATGTATTGTGAATAAATAAAAAAGTTGTATTGAATAATTTCTACATCATGAACAAAACAAAAAATATCAAAATGTAAAGTATTCATCAATCTTCAACCAAGAACCTTTAAATCTTAACTAGTTTCCAGAAATTCTTTATTTCATTCATTTTCGCAGTGTTACAAGCAATTGCAGAATTTTAAAAAACAATTTGCTATAAAACCCTTATCAAATAAGTCATTTAAATGAGTCACAAACTCACTTCCCAGATTCAACAAAAAACTTAACAACAAACGACTTTGAGCGATCACTCGGATCGGATTCAAAAAAGTATCAAATATTTTACATCAAATTAACTTTTGATCTTGAAAAGTTAAAAATTTAAGCATTGAAACACTGAAAAAATATATTGAACGCATTTTTTATTGCGCGAAACATTGAATCAACATCATTGAAACATTGTATTGAAACTGTTTTGAGCATGTGACACAGTAAATCTTTCATGATTTTGTTTTTATATCTCCAGTAATATGTTAAGTCTCAAGGGCTTTCGCGTCCAAACAAAATAATTTTGAATTGAGGCAAAGAATGCTTTATTTTGTAGATACTCTGCAAATTCAATTAAAAGAATTATTCTGTAAACTTTCACTTAAGATACAATCTTTTTTTACAATCTTCATCTTCAGTCTATTCAGATTCTCATACATCAAACATAAATTACTCAACAATTACTAACAAATCACTCAGTTTTCTTGTGTTCATTAATTCTTGGAAAAGTTCGCACTTGAGTCACAACTTATCTATTGACATTCACATTTTTTTCTCCATAAATCGAAGATGCATCAAAGAGCATAAACGAGTAGGTATTTGATACTTATAATCACAACATAATATTATTATCAGTATTATGTACTATCTATTCTGCAATTTATTGCAACATATTCAAAATACAATGTGCAATAAGATGATTCAATCAATTACCACAAACTTGTGCAACTCGAAATAACTTAGAAAACCCGAGTACTTTCCGATTACACTTCAAATATTTTGTGCCAAACATCAAATTACAGAAAATATTTTGAAAAAAATAAAAACAATAAGCGTACTTCACTTATTGTTGGTGCGGGCAAAAGCATGTGCTCAGTAAAGCAGCGACCAATCAACTGAAAAAACTAAACTTTAATATATTGAAATAGCATATCATCGTTATTTCGTGTTTCTTTCAGCAAAAGACACAAGCGAAAAACACAAAAAACACATTAAATAAAAAATATGTTGCATTTTACAAACATTCTGCAAACATTTGCCAGAACTCAAAAATCATGCTAGTAATGACAAACAGTTGCAGTATTTAAATCGGGCAATACTAACAATGTTGCGAGCTATTACTATATCGCAATTTTATTTAAAGCAAAACAATTATTTAATTTCTTCTTGTATTGTTCGAAAACATCAAACCAGTTTTGGTTGTTTCACGTGATTTTTGGCGAACGATCGAGTAGAAATTTTCGGAGCATTTAAATGGGTTTAAACTTTTAAGAACTTGCTTTAATACTGGATCGATGGAGAGAATTTGTTTTCAGTAATATGTGGATTTCTCAAGAATTGTCTTATTGAAGGATTAGCAGAAAATGTTGCATTGTTAATTAGTTAACCTAGTTTTTTTCTAATACATCCTCTAATTTGAAGAACTCTTGTTCCATTATCATATTTTTCTTGATTTATTGCATATTAATTGATTTTAAATTAGTTCGCGCATAATTGAACTCACTTGACTTTATTGCTGTATTTAATTGAGAAATAAATTGTAATCAGAGTTTTTATTTCAGAGACAAATCGTGATCGTGCATTTCCATTTGTAAACAAAATTTTTTTAGAAAATATATTAGGATTGATGTAAAAGAGTGAAAAGCACTACACAAAACAATTGTTGGTTGTTTATTTAATCTTTAAGCTCGAAAACATTTAAGATATTTTTTCAACGAAAAATCCAATTATACAATCTTCAATTCATCAAATTCTCAGAAGTGGTTTTTTTGTTAAATTTAATATGACATCTGTTTTTTCAATAAACAATAACCTTTCTCATTCATTGTCTCGGCTTGGTTTTTAAGTAACACATTTGAATTTATAATCAAAATTTTAAAAATAAAAGTAAACAATCGTGTTGGTTTTAATTTTTTTTTTCAATTAAATTATTATTGACAAACTAGAGATATTCGATTTACACTCAGAAAAGCGCATGGGACTAGCTTAAGAAATTAAAAAAAAAGCTATCCCTTGAAAACTGAATAAAAGTATTATTTCATGATATAAAATATAAATCATGTTTTCAAAATTTTGTTTGAGTGTGTTTATTAATGTTTATTAATTGGAAACACAACGCCAATATCCGAGATTTAAACAAAAGCTCATTTCAGTTCGATATTGTAAAAACAAAAAAAAATGTTGATGATTTCCATAGCTTGCATTTTCGAGAAATTGTACAATATATGTGACATTCTTTGCTTTCTTCACTCGTTCAAAATAGCCTTGAGAAATCTGAAAACTCATTATGCTGAAATTAAAACGTTCAGTATTTATCCAATCAATGTTGAATTCTTTGAATATCCCTAAAATCAATTAAACACTGGATTGAACGCAGCATAAATTAATAAGCTTGCCTTATACATATACTCCAAGACGAATGTTGAGATGATTTTCTCTTTGCTAAGTTTATGTGGTTGGCAAAACTGAAAAACCGTTTGTGAAAAGTTTTTAAATCACATTATATATATTGCAATATTGCTAACATGAGTTAATATTAGTTTGGATGCAAAATGTAAATAATTTCTTGCATAAGTCAAATTAATTTTCTGATGATTTTAAATAAAACAGTAACAATATCCACACCAAATTACACCATGCTTTTAATTCTGTTAAAAAATATTTATTGTGTGCATCATAAAGTTCTAGCTACTCGAATTATGTAACTGTGCGAAATCTTCATTTGGTTGCATCTGTGAAGCCAAGTAACTTCTAATCCTTGCAATTCAGATGAAAAATTTAGTCTTTAGAACGGGTGTTTATCACATACATAGTATTATCATATGTAGATACAACTTCAGAGGATTCAGCATCTATTTACAGTTATGCAAATCGAACCATGAAGTCAAAAAAACTTTAAACTCAAGTCGACAACTTCAAGCATTTCGTTCATTCTGATCATATTTCGGCTTTCTCCGTTCTTTTAATTCATTTGCTCCAATTCTCTGATTCTTAAATATTTTTGATTCGTTGATTGGCAATAAAATTGATTTTTGGTTCCCAACTAATTCACAGTTTGTTGACCTGACCGTTAATAACGTTATCTCGATTCCTATTGATAGGCCGAAAGTGCAAACAATAAAAGTTTACAGAAAATAATTTGTTTAGAAACATTCCGCACAAATCACCATTAGGAGAATTAACAAACGAAATTAAGAATCACGTCACCATTTTCAGTTTCAATATTGTTGGCAAGTTCTGAAACGTTGTGAAAGATGCGACGCGCTTAAAATAATTAATATGGGAAAAAATGAAAAATGTTTGGACTCGTAACACTTTTTTCAAGTTTACGCTTTTTAGGTTAAAACTCATTCCCGCTTGTGTCTGTTTCTTCTTCGTAATTTCTTTTTAATATTGTCTTTCTTCTTTCGCGTTTCTCAAAGAATTTTTTACTTCTCTTATTCCACGATAGAAAGGGATTGTAGTGGGATGGGATCATATATATTGATTGTCTTAGAAATTTGATTTATTTAGTATAATAATTTTATCAAAATTTCTTGTATTTTGATTAAGAAGACAACTTTCTTTAAATAAGCAAAAGTATGTAAGCTTCAAAATTTCATAGACATGCATTTTTATTCAAAAACTTAATTCTCGAGTACCCAAAAAATTTTAAACTCTGATACAAACCATTCGAAACATTCCCACCGCTCCCAAACCCTACAATTTTGGCCAGTTTCCAGCTCAAGGCAATTTTTCATTCGGCAATGAATTCATTGATATATCAATTTCTGATCAGAAGTGAAGTTGCTGTCCACTCTATCGTCAAGCCTCGCTCCAATTTTCCCGATAATATACAAAATAATATCATTGCGATAACAAGTCACCGCCAAATATTATTTTATTAAAATACAAGTGAATGAACGATATCACCAGAAATCATTCACGATTAATAAACCAGCCATCATTTCCAGTGCTCCACAAAATTGACTATTTTTATTTGGAAATTCTCTAGACAAAGAAGCATTATAAAATTATCGCAAAAAAGCTTTGGTTGAAGCCTTTATTAATCATTTATTTATAAAGTGTTACGTGAGCAGAATTTAATTTTCTTTAATTAAAACTACATTGAATAAATAAAAAACTCTACACAAACTAAAATCAACAAAGTGAATAAATTGCTGCATAATTGTTGAATACTACAAAACACTACAAAATATTTAGTAAAGTGTTGCACTCTGTCGCAGCAGCAAGCTTACATACAATTTTAAAAACTAAAAAGCTATTTTAGTGGGAAAGGCCATAAGCGAGAACAAGAGAGAAACAGGAAAGATTTCAAGTGCATGCAGCCAGCGCAAACTAACTAACGGAAAGTCAACACAACAAATAAACTCAGCGGCGTAAAATTATATTTGTCGCGCATTCTGTATAGGCCTATCGACTGCCGAGTAGACACCCTCAGATCACTCAGAGCTTCTAGAATGGATATCCTGTGTAAAAACCTGCATCTGCATAAATATTCAGTAAGTTTTAACAAACAATTAATTTTTTCGCAATTTTAGAGAGTCTTTGTGACAAAAATTCAATTTATAGATTAATGATAAAGTGTCGTTTAAATTTTTAAGTCTAATTGAAGTCGAAAAGTGTGTAAAAGAAAATTTTCATTGTAAGATAAGAAGTTTGGCTGTTTTTATTGTTTAAAGTGCGTCTTGCAAAATTGAAACTTATCCAAAGTTTCAATGAACTGTGTTATCAGTGCGTTATCAATTTTATATCAGGTGGAACGTAATGTTGATTGTTTTGAGGAGTGATTGCTTGAAAATATCCGATTTTGGACTCAGGCTGAATTCGAATAATTTTAATTTAATTATGGTTTTAATTTAAGTTTAATTAAAATCGTGTAATCACTAATCAAATTTGAACCACAAATACTAAAAACTGGAAGCCAAAAAAGGACGAATTAATATTTAATGAAACATCAAATCAAGTTCAATGTAAAATCCTTTAAAAGTTGATCAATGTTCTCGATCTTCGATATAAAAACACAAAGATCAATAAACTACACCAACCTTTCTCAATAAATATTCATAATTGTTATGCAAATTTCTCGCTCGGAGTTCATTTAACTATAATATAATATCTCGACAATTTATTTTTTAACTACAAAAGTCAAGTTCAAGATGTCTGTGCGAGATAGTTTCCAATTTATATATTTTCGTTGTGGCGATGAGGAAATTAATTCGAAGTTTCCTTGAAAGCAATAAAGATTAATGTTTAAATGCTGCACACAACCAATTATGACTGCAGCTAAATTTATTTTTATTGTATTTGAGGGGCTTGGAGCGAGAAAGGGCTAGTCATTATTGCATTTATACTAAATTTCTTGAAAAATAGAAATTTCTATTAAATTTCTCTAAAGTTTTATAAGTTATCAACTTATCAAAAATCTATTCTACAGCGATCTACGATCAACTATTTTATAATGTGACGGTTTCTCATTATAAATCCTATAATTCTTTTAACGCTGAGCTGACATATCCGTAACATGTAAATGCCAAAAGAACCAAAGTGTAACTGTTTTATTTAAATTATGTAACATAAACTTGAAAAGCGCTACAAACAAAAAAATCCAGTTTGGTGTTTTTTCTGCAACATTTCTTCAGATTTCTTCATCTCACAGTTGGAAATAAAAGAAGAAATTTTTCCAAAGTTTTAAAGGTTCGTTCACTCAACTATAAATATTTGACCCATATCTTTATTGAGAGTTTCTGTTTGCTTTTCTCGACTGATTTGCGTTTGTGGTTCATTGTTAAATAAATGTTTGCATATTTTTCGACTGAGGAATAGCAAAATGGAATATTTTTTCACTTTCTATTGTTCACAAAATGTTCACTATATTTGTAGCAAGAACTTGACAACTTTAGAAATGATACTGAAAATAACTCAAAAAATTAAATTGAATCATATTAAAATACACTAAAAAGAATGGAAATTACAAACAGAAACTAAAAATTTACTATTCGAGGCCGTAATAAAGTTGTGAACTTGCCCTTTTAAATTAATAAACTCCAGAATTTGCTTTATATCTAATTTATTCAAAAATCATATAAACTTTTATAGTACGAGCCTTGAATAAAAAAGATATCTATGTGTATTGAAAAAGCTATTGTTGATAAGGAAATACAAATATTTATCTCAAACTATTTGCGATAAGATTGTATCGAAAAATCACCTATTGTTCCACTCGACAATATCTAATCGTGAAACAAGCACAGTTCCTATTGAACAGAAAATGCTTCAAATGTTAATTTATATCACACTAGTGAATATCCAAAAGGTGTAGGAAAATATATTGCCTTATCATTATTAATTGGATGTGATAACAGAATTCATGAAATGTCTGAATTGCTCGCTAGCAATAATTTCTGAAAGTCGATTGAGAGTATTAATTGCCATGAGCTTCACTGAAGGATTTCTTGCTGAAAAAATTTGAGCTTAAAGGCCTAAAAATGACGCTGTTGTATTTCATTTGGCTGATTTGCATTCTGACGCTTTTTGTGTATATTTTAGTGAGAGTTGAATGAATTTTAAATGATATTAATAAATATAAATACAAATTACAAAAAATTTAAATAATAAAGTGGGAAGTGTTGCACTATTTAAAACATTATTTCCTTATTTGCAGCAAAAAATGTTTTACAAAAGTAAAGATACTGCCAATGATAGTCGAAGGAGCTCAAGGGTGAATGGAGCCGCAGCAGTGGACAATCCAAATGATGTTGCTTTGAGTGAGTTTTAAATCAAACAATTTTGTTCTTATCGGATCAATGATATTTTTAAAATGCGTGATAGTTATACAAAGTAGTTGAAAGTCGAACTATTTCATGTACTTACACGTATTTTATTGTTCTAGCCTCGAAAATGTGATCACTCTGACAATACTGTCACAATTATTATTTTATCATAGCCTCTTAAATTAAAACTAATATTCCTCATTTAAATATTTTTGTAGGATCCCAGCAATATTACATCTACACTATCGACACTCATGGAAGAACTGTATTATCGGACTTACCTCCAAAATATGAAGATTGCATCAAAGACCACCCACCGGTATACCGTCAAGAAGTAGTTTGATGACTTAGCTCAATTTTGCATTTCCATTACTTTTTAATTTAAATTTAAGACTTTTAAGAGATAAAATGAAAACAAGATTATAGTTTGTAAGTTCTAGTTTTTAAATAAAAATATTAAATCAATTGATTGAAGTTTTATTCAAAAATTATTAAATGCATACATTCTGAAAGTACAACGGGTCATTAATCGGATCATTAATCTTTACTCGATAAATAATTAAAAAGTGACTTTCAACGACTTTCATTATATTGATTAAATATTATTAGAAAATGTATCAGTTGAAGCTTTTCAAAACCATGCTTTAAGCACGGATGTTATTGATAATACAGTATGGGTTTTCATTTTTCTGCACGAGTTCCAGATAGATAATATAATCGAAAGCTTTTTGATTTATGGCATGTTATTAATCTTCAGCAAAAGCTTTTGGATATATATTCCACCAGTGAATTTAGTTGAATAAAAACGGTAATTTTCTTTCAAATTATTCAAAAATGCATGATAAAAGATTCTATAGGGCCAATAAATATGTATTCAACCTCGTATACTCCACACATTGTGAGATGACCAAAATTGCGCAAGTTACAATTATATTCAAATAGACTTTTTTGTTTATCAACAATAATACAAAAAAAAAATCGGAAAAGCTGAAGCTTTAGCAGGCACTTCGGCAACATAATACCTATGCTTCATTAGAATAATTCATTTGAATGAAGCAATAAAATTCTAGGAAATTCAAAAATATGTAACCAAAATATAAATATTCGATTAGAGCGCCGAGCGGGAATATTGTGTATTATTGCTGATAATTCTGTTGAATCAAATTTTACCACTTTCTGATCGACTTGAGTTGGTAGTTTCTTAACGAAAAACACGTAAAACTTGTTTTCATATAAAATTCAAAAAAAAATATATATTTTTTCCAACAGTTTTTAGATTCTTTGAAAAACACAAGATATATAAAATATAAATTTTTTCCTACAGGTACTAGATGGGGCTGTATTATTAATAAAAACTTTTCGTACGTCGCTGCTTATGGTTAAAAAAAGCTTATTTTGAAAATTTTAGATCAATCGGTTGGATGGGTTCTGAGATTACGAAAACAGAAGTTTTTTTTTCAAAAATTTTTGTAAGCATGACAACTTGGTCATGGTACAATATTTCCATAAAATCTTCTGGAATCGATCATTTTGGGCCAAATACAAGGTTTTTGCATATTCGGATGTTTCAATATAATCTCAGGAAAAAAAAAATTTTGTATGGTAAAATGGTTTTTTGCACTACAGGTACTATACGTCCCTTTAGGATCTTCTTCAATTAGCAAACGCCACCGTCTTATGGTTAAAAAAGCTTATTCTGAAATTTTGGGACTAATCGGTGGGATGGGTTTAAAATTAACGAATAAAGAAGTCTTTTTTCCAAAATTTTTGTAAGCATGACAACTTGGTCATGGTACAATATTTCCATAAAATCTTCTGGAATTGATCATTTTGAGGCAAATACAACGTTTTTGCATATTCAGATGTTTTAAAATATTCTCAGGAAAAAAAAAATTTTGTATGGCAAAATGGTAGTTTGCACTACAGGTACTAGATGGCGCTGTATTATTATCAAAAACTCTTCGTACGTCGCTGCTTATGGTTAAAAAAAGCTTATTTTGAAAATTTTAGATCAATCGGTCAGATGGGTTCTGAGATTACGAAAACAGAAGTTTTTTTTCCAAAATTTTTGTAAGCATGACAACTTGGTCATGGTACAATATTTCCATAAAATCTTCTGGAATCGATCATTTTGGGCCAAATACAAGGTTTTTGCATATTCGGATGTTTCAATATAATCTCAGGAAAAAAAAAAATTTGTATGGTAAAATGGTATTTTGCACTACAGGTACTAGATGGCGCTGTAGGATTTTCTTGAATTAGCAAACGCGACCGTCTTATGGTTAAAAAAAGCTTATTCTGAAATTTTGAGACCAATCGGTCGGATGGGTTCAAAGATTACGAATACAGAAGTTTTTTTTCCAAAACTTTTGTAAGCATGACAACTTGGTCATGGTACAATATTTCCATAAAATCTTCTGGAATTGATCATTTTGAGGCAAATACAACGTTTTTGCATATTCAGATGTTTTAAAATATTCTCAGGAAAAAAAAAATTTTGTATGGCAAAATGGTAGTTTGCACTACAGGTACTAGATGGCGCTGTATTATTATCAAAAACTCTTCATACGTCGCTGCTTATGGTTAAAAAAAGCTTATTTTGAAAATTTTAGATCAATCGGTCAGATGGGTTCTGAGATTACGAAAACAGAAGTTTTTTTTCCAAAATTTTTGTAAGCATGACAACTTGGTCATGGTACAATATTTCCATAAAATCTTCTGGAATCGATCATTTTGGGCCAAATACAAGGTTTTTGCATATTCGGATGTTTCAATATAATCTCAGGAAAAAAAAAAATTTGTATGGTAAAATGGTATTTTGCACTACAGGTACTAGATGGCGCTGTAGGATTTTCTTGAATTAGCAAACGCGACCGTCTTATGGTTAAAAAAAGCTTATTCTGAAATTTTGAGACCAATCGGTCGGATGGGTTCAAAGATTACGAATACAGAAGTTTTTTTTCCAAAACTTTTGTAAGCATGACAACTTGGTCATGGTACAATATTTCCATAAAATCTTCTGGAATTGATCGTTTTGGGACAAATACAATGTTTTTGCATATTCAGATGTTTTAAAATATTTTCAGGAAAAAAAAAATTTTGTATGGGAAAATGATAGTTTGCACTACAGGTACTAGATGGCGCTGTCGGATTTTCAAAAACTAACGTGACGTCGCTGCTTATGGTTGAAAAAAGCTTATTCTGAAAATTTTAGATAAATCGGTCGGATGGGTTCTGAGATTACGAATACAGAAGTTTAGAAGTCAAAACCACGGACTGACATTTCGCAAGGACCCAAAATTTCGGGTTCTAGACCAAAAATTTTTTTGTTTTAGGCAAAAATAAGAAAAAAAAAAAGAAAAAAAAGTTTGGATGAAACCAAGACTTCACAACTTTTTGTTGCCGAAGTAAAAATTCAAAACACTTGAAGCAAGCAATTCATTAAATTTTTAGTGCTTGAGGAAGAAATCTATACGCCATCGTATTTTAATTTTTATCTTAATTTAATCACCATGGTTTTTCACCGGGAATATTCGAATAGATATTTACTCGAACATAAAACAAAAAAAATCGATCGCCACAATTCGGCTACAAAATGATTCAAAGAAATAAAAATCATGAAACAATTACATAATTTAGACAGATGAAAAAAGTTTTTTCAATTTTTGAATTATCTTTGGCAGGTTTCTTGGACTGCATATAATCTTTTTACAGTCAACAGGCGAAAGGCGAGCAATTAGTGAACGGAGAAAAATTTCTGGCAGTGCAAAATATAATGTCTCACACAAGCCACGTAAGTACAAATAACATAGTGCTGCGCTAATCAACTTGTGGCTATACTTATCAGCAAAAAATAGCAAATCATTTAATTTCATTCTGCCATTTTTGAGTGAGGTTTGTAAAAATTATTTAAATTCAAATATTGCGGAGAGCGCGTCACTCCTTGAATAAGAGAATATCTACGTACTGTGAAATTTTTTCATAATTTTATTTCAAGTTCTGCGTTGGCCTTGAGATATTGTGCGATATTTTGTGCCTTTTTGTTTGCTCTACCAGCCGACTGCCAGCATAATATTAGTGTTTTTGTGCTCATAAAATCAGTCTTGTTTCTATAGTTGCTTGTGATGGCAGATTTTGACGTGAGTTTGTGCGATACCGAAGTGGTGCTTAAAATAAATTGTCTTGGTTCTGTTTTGTGTTTCGATTACGCAATCATTGCGGTCTTGTTATTACTGGTGGACTGTTTAGTTTGAGAATATTTACCGGGATGCGTTTTGGAGATCTGAGACAAAAACATTTTAAAGAAAACATTTTGAATTGTTTTGAAATCAGTATAGCTAATAAGTTTCAAGGCTATTTGAGAAATCACCCAAAAATTTCAAGTTCCAGATAGGAAATTTTAAAACATAATAATTTAAATTCATGTGTTTGAGCAGTTTAAAATAATAATGCAATAATTAGTCAACCTGAAAAATTTAACTGATTAAACCGAGATTAAACGCCGCGCAAATGTAATATATGAGCAACAGTGAGAACACTCTGGTATTACCGGCGAAAAAGCAATGGCTGAAATTATAAGAATAATAATCGGATGACTAGCTATTTATAACGCAAAAATGAAACTTATGCGTAATATTCTAAAGATCAACTATTCTAACCTTTAACACGTTTTTGTAACATTTTGAGCGGTTTTGCCGAATTTTGTGCAATATTTTAAAACATAAATGTTTATTTGATGGCAAACTTATATTTCATTTATATTTTTAGCTGATCCCAATTGCTATTGGTGCTCTAACAATTGTTGTAGGAGCTGTTGTCTACCATCTGTTGAGTAAAAAGAAGAAGCAACCCCAAGCTAAAGATGCTGTCAAGCCAGCTGAAAAGAAAACGGCTGCTCCAGTCAGTTCCAGTACAACAACACCAGCTCCCGTTTCTAGCAAACCAAGAGCTCTACTAGATGCGAATGAGAAATACATGCTACCTTTGGTTGAGAAGGAAGAAATCAGTCACGATACCAGAAGATTCCGATTTGGCTTGCCATCAAAACAACACATTTTAGGTTTACCAATAGGACAACATATTCATCTTTCCGCCACTGTCAACAGTGAACTCGTTATTCGAGCATACACTCCAGTTTCAAGCGATGATGACGAAGGTTTCGTTGATTTAGTGGTGAAAGTTTACAAAAGAAATGTGCATCCTAAATTCCCCGATGGCGGTAAGATGAGTCAATATTTGGATGAGATGAAAATTGGTGATACAATTGCATTCAGAGGCCCAAGTGGAAAATTACATTATTTAGGAAATGGCAAATTTGCAATCAAAAGGTTGAGAAAGGATCCGGCTGATGAAGTGTTGGCAAAGAATGTGAGCATGATTGCTGGTTAGTATTTTGAATGAATTTTAATCATTATTATATTTTTTGGAACCAATATTATCAGTAATTTTGGAATGATTGATTTTGTTATCAATCTGAGTGTTTGGATTGATTTTTTGATAACGAATAGTTCAAAACACGATATGTTTGATTGACATGATAAAATATTGTGATTTAATAATTTTTCCCACCAAAAACTTAACATTTTTACAATTTATAAGAAAACTGAAACATCTGGAAAATTATTTGAATTTATTTTAAAACTAAGGAAGATTTTAAATTAAGCTGAAGATTGAGGCAATATGTACTAATACTTTTATTATTTTTAAAGGAGGAAGTGGTGTTACTCCAATGTTGCAGTTGATTCGAGAAATCTTGAAGAGACCAGAGGATAAGACTAATGTTGCTCTTTTGTATGCAAATCAGGTAAATTATTCTTTTTGTCTAATTTGCTATAAATTGTAACACACTTTTTCGATGTATTTTAGAGCGAAAGTGATATTCTGCTTCGTAAGGAACTGGATGACTTGGCTTCTAAAAATCCCAAAAGATTTAAGGTCTGGTACACAATTGATAAAGCTGATGAGGGCTGGCAATATAGTGTTGGATTCATCAGTGAAGACATGATCAGAGACAATCTTTTTGCTCCATCAGATGATAGTCTCGTTTTAATGTGCGGACCTCCACCTATGATTAATTTTGCTTGCACTCCCAATCTGGAAAAGCTCGGACACAAAAGCGAAAGACGCTTTGCATATTAAACACAAAAGTACGACTTGTTTACCCACTTCTGCATTTAGCTGAATAAAAGTATTCATCAACTTTCACATGCATATTCCCCGAGATTATTCGTAGAGTATTATAAACTTTCCTGCTGCCTGAGTTTCATTTTTGGTTTTCATTGAATGAAGTTCATTCATACTTGAGTTCTATTATTAATAAAATGTGAATTAATTTGATGAATTCTCACACTAAAAATGTTAAATTGATCAATAAAAATCGCAATACATTTGTTACAAATTTACTTCTTTTATTTAAACATTTTATATCTATGAAATAGTGGATGGAATTTTACAAAATACTTTTTGAGAAAAGTTTGGACGGAATGTGATTCTTACAACTATTTTTTTATAAAAAGAAATCTTGTTTCAGAATTTTCATAAATTCTTAGTATTCCTTGGATAGCTTTGAGATTTGTAGGAGATTCGAAGGCACTTATCGTATAAATTTACTTACATGAACTAGTTTTTTTTTATGTAATTGCCAACAGTGGGGCTAATTAAAATCTTCAAAAAAACCTCTTAAAGAAAATTATGAGGATGTTCGTGGCTAATGCTAACGACAAAGAAAAGGTTATGTGGGTGGCTGAGTTACAACGATGATCCAGGAAGCAAAAACAATATGTTGTTTGATCAAAATAATCTCTTCTAATGTCCAGCTCCTTTATTGAATTGTTCACGTAATGAGCGAGCCTCACATCTTGAGCGGCTGAGCGACAACCTTCATATTTATCAGATGGAATATCAGTTCTTATCGCTTGCAGTGAACTTAGACAATCACGGGTGATGGTTTCGGTAGCTAAAATTAGAAATGAGTCATGAATATGATATTTACAGTTCAAGAATATTTAAAAAACAGAAACCTCCTTTGCGTTCCGTTATTTTCACACAAATGTCATCATCCTCTGGGCAAGACTCTCCCAAGTAGCCAATACCACGCCAGTTGAAATTACTAGCACATCCAGGAGTTGCAGAATTGCATCGGTAGCACCAAATTGCTAAGCCTTAAATAAATTTATTGAAACTGTTATAATTAACAAATTTGAAAAGATGTTAATACTCACTGTAATCAATCAACAAGCAGGCCACAAAAGCTGATAGATAGAACTGTGCTGCTTTCATTTTAAAAGCAATAACTTAATTCAAAAGTGGAAATAAACAATCTGGGCGTGAGAATTTCCGTAGGGCAATAAATTTAGCAACTCGGACTAACTTCACTTTGTTATTGTCGGTTTGTTTACGTTTGTAAAAATATTGGCTTGAAATAAATAAATAACAATGGATAAAAGAGAACATAGTGACACAAGTTCTGATAGCGAGCCCAAAAAGCTTAAGAAAAAACATGCTAAAGAGAAGAAAAGCAAGAAATCGAAGAAATCAAAAAAATCTAAGAAAAGTAGAAGAAGGAATTCATCTGAAAGTGAAGATGAGTGGGTTGAGAAGAATATTGAAGCAGTTGAGCTACCTAAAGAAACAAAATCTTTAGTAAGAGATGATTGGATGGAAACTGGAAATTTCTTGTTGCCTACATTTTCCAAAGAAGAGAAAAAAGCGCCTAAAGCTAATGATAAAGGATATGAAGATTATAATCCAGCAACAAGTTCCAGAGAGCTTAACCCTCATTGGAAAGATGGAAAAGGTTAGTTTTCATATTTATATATATTGAAGTTCAACATTGTAATAATCTATTGTATTTCAGGTGGCCTTCCAAGTTTCCAAAAACCAAAAGACGATGACGACTTTGAACAATCTTACAAAAGCATCTCAGATAACAAAAAAGCTTCGGGTGGCTGGCGAAAAAACAAGCGAACAGAAGATTTCCAGGATATTCGACGAAGCAATTCAAAATCTAGCTCACCAGAACTTCAACATAAGCAGCACTCTGAAGCTCCCATAATTCCTGAAGGACCTCTTTTGACTGATCAGCAGATGAACGAGCTTGGTGCTAAAATGATTAAAGCTGAAATAATGGGAAACACGTCTTTAGCTGCAGAACTAAAGTTTAAACTTGAAGCTGCTAAAGAAATGCGATCTTATTCTAAAAATAATCCCAATCAAGCTGAAACAGTTCTTCTTACTCTGACTAATGCAGCTGGCACCAGTAAACCTATTCAGTCCCAAGATCGAAAGATTGATAAAAATGATAGAAATGTTAGGAAAAATAAAAGAGTGGAGACACATGCTAAAGGCGAAAGAACTAGCTACTTTGCTGATGATAATGATCAAAGGGATATTAAATCAATGGTGAGTATTTTTTAAGAAAATTTTTTGTAAAAATAATGATAACTTTTCAAAATTTTAGTTCGAGCGTGAAAAATACTCAGATGGCCGCCGAGAGGAAGAAGAATTTGCCAAAACAATTGGCAATATGAAAGACTCCCAAAAAGATGATCTGGTTGATTTGTTCTCAGACAATATTCGCAAGCAAAAACACTCAAAGCGTGATGAACGAGATGAGGCTATTGCCGAGCACAACAAAGTTACAAAAATCCTTGAAAATTGTGACAAGTGTTTCGATTCATCTAAAATGGATAAGGAATTAATCTTGCACACTGGCGAGAAAGTTTACTTGGCTATACCTTGGTATCAAGGACTTGTTGATGATCATCTGATTATTTCTCCTATACAACATGTAACCTGTTCTACACAACTTGATGAGGAAGTTTGGGAAGAGATGAATGTGTGTATTTCAATTTAAATTTTAACCATGTAAATCAAATCACAATAACATTTTCTATTCATTCAACAGAACTTCCGAAAGTCTCTCACCCAAGTTTTTGCATCACAAAAAAAAGACGTTATTTTCTTTGAAGTCGCGAGAAATCTACACAAACGCCCGCACATGCAAATCCACGCCATCGCCCACAAAGACCTTGAACTCTCTCAATTTTACTTCAAAAAAGCTATTCTAGAATCAGAAATTGAATGGAGCATGAACAAGAAGCTCGTGGACCTAAAAACCAACAAAAATGACTTGAGAAAATCTATACCAAAAGGACTTTCATACTTTTGGGTTAATTTTGGAATAGAAAACGGTATGGCTCACGTTATTGAAGACGCAGAACTGTTTCCTAGTAATTTTGCCCAAGAAGTTATTGGAGGAATGTTAAATTTAGATGTAAACAGGTGGAGGAAACCAAGAAAGGAAAATTACCCGGACAAGAAAATTAAGTATTTGAAGAATTCATTGAAAGCTTGTTTTTAATTTTTTGATCCAATTCTTACATGCTTGGTTTTTAACAAAATAAAAAAAAAGAACCATAATATTCGGAATCTAGAATTGTTTTTTGAATATCGAGCATTTAACTCAATACTCATTTTTGTAGAGTTTAAAAATAAATTCTGAGAGCTTTTATGAAAAGTTTGAAAAGCAATCATGTATTTTTAATTATTCCTATTACATTCCAGTTCAAAGATCATTATAGTTAAGCCTGATTATAGAATAATTAGAGTATATTTTTCATGAAGGTTTATCACTTGTACCATAATAATTATAATATTCTAGAATCATCATCAGTCATAAGCTTAACATTGAATACAAAGCTTCAGTAGAAACGCAGTTCCGCACTTTAAATTGATGTCTTATAAGAAAGCGTGCGTTTTTGGACTTTTCTGTCTGGTTATTATCAGCAAGTATGTTTGTACTGAAGCTCTTGAAGATTATGTGGTAAATATTTTAAATACATAGTATGAATAAATTAAAAATATTAATGGAATTGTCTTATCAGTTAGAAATGATTGAACAACATGGCTACACAGGAGAAACCCATTACGTTCAAACAAAAGATGGGTATAAGCTGATGTTACATCGAGTTCGTAAGAAAAATCAAATTTCGGCTAGTTTTAATTCACCGGTACTTTTAATGCATGGAATGACAACCACGTCAGCTGATTGGGTATTAATTGGGCCTCAAAAAGCACTAGCTTATTATCTAACTGATAACGCATATGACGTGTGGCTAGGAAATAGTCGAGGAAATACATACTCGATGAACCATACAACTTTGGATCCGTTGCAAAAACAATTCTGGGACTTTAGTTTTCATGAAATGGGTTACTTTGATCTACCAGCAGTGATAGATTACATCTTAAGTGTAACAAAACATGAACGGCTATTTTATGTGGGCCATAGTCAAGGAACTACTCAATTACTGGTGCTTTTATCGACTCGGCCTGAATATAATAAAAAAATTCTTTAAGCACATTTATTGTGCCCAGTAAGTTTTCTCGGGAATGTACCTCATCCGTTGGCTTCTGCCGCAGCTAGAAACTTTGAACCTGCCGCGTCAACTACTGGAGCCTTCGCTGTTGGTTCAAACAATCCCTACTTCGGGATAATCGAAATTGGATTTTGTTCAATCCCTACAGGCATTTGCAATTTTTTTCAAAATTTTTTATTCGGGTTTAACAAAAACTTTGAAAACTATTTGGAACCGGTAGATACACTTTGACATAAATATTTGAAGTTCTACTTATAATTTTTTACTTCAAAGGAAACTCTTCCTATTGTCATGAAATGCATCTCGAGAATGACAGCTGTAAAGCAGTACAAACACTACTTACAATTGGTATTATCTGGAAAATTCAGACAATTTGATTATTATGATCAGAATCAAAAATACTATAATTCAACGAGTCCTCTTGATTATCCTTTGGAGAAAGTAACAGCACCTCTATATTTATATCATGCTTCGGAAGACTTGTTGACCTCAGAAAAAGTAAGATGTGCTACCAACTTAAAACTATAAACTTGATTTATTCAAACTAATTTTTTTTTTCACTCATTCAGGATATTCATATAGATGTCATTTATGGAAAAATGGCAAGACGCTTAATTTATGAAGATATTCTAACAGATATGCAAGCTTCTATGTTCTTTATAATATAATGTAAAGATAATAATCAAATAAATTTATCACCTATTACTCGCTTCAACCAATTTTTTTTTCATTAAAAATTTTAAAGTCCATAACGGTTTATTTTCGAATCAAAAATCACTTTAACTTCGGAACAAAAACTTTTTTTCAGGAAATTTTATCATAAATAGGATCTTCAATAATTTACTCAGCAGATAGCAATAATAATATTGTGGCAAAAACAATAATCATTATATTTTCTACATCAGACGCAACACCCATCACTCCAATCCAACAACAAAGCTACGACAGTAAAAAAGTCTTAATTTAAATGAAATGTTTATTAAAAAGGCTTGGACCTTTGGACTTTTTGTGCTGATCACCAGCAAGTATGTTAGTTCTGAAGTTTTTAAAGATTTTGTGGTAAAAAACTTGAAAACGGTGTAAACAACATTCAATAATAATAAAATTTAAATATTAGTTAGAGATGATTGAAGAGCATGGCTACATAGGAGAAAGTCATTTCGTTCAAACTGAAGATGGGTACAAGCTTATGTTACATCGAGTTCGTAGGAGAAACCAAACCAGCAATATTTATAATCCCCCTATACTGGCAATGCATGGAATGTCGATGACCTCAGCTGATTGGGTAATTCTTGGGCCTCAAAAGGCACTAGCTTATTATTTAACTGATAATGCATATGACGTGTGGCTAGGAAATAGTCGAGGAAATACTTACTCTATGAACCATACAACTTTGGATCCGTTGCAAAAACAATTCTGGGACTTTAGTTTTCATGAGATGGGCTTCTATGACCTACCAGCAGTGATAGATTACATCTTAAGTGTAACAAAACATAAACGGCTATTTTATGTGGGCCATAGTCAAGGAACTACTCAATTATTGGTGCTTTTATCGACTCGACCTGAATATAACGAAAAAATTGTTCAGGTGCATTTATTGTGCCCAGTAAGTTTTCTCGGGAATGTACCTCATCCGTTAGCTTCTGCCGTAGCTAAAAACTTTGAACCTATTATGTCAGCTACTGGAGTTTTTGCTATTGGTTCAAAAAACAGTCCTTACTACTCGAAAAGTGATATTGAATTTTGCTCATCGGCTATAGATATCTGTAATTCTTTAATGAGTTTTTTAGTGGGATCCAACAAAAACTCTGTTAACTACATAGAACCGGTATTATATTACAGGATATACTTTTAGTACATTTTATTTATTTTAAATTATAGAAAATTTTTCCTATTGTCATGAAGTGCGTCTCAAGAATGACAGCTATAAAGCAGTACAAACACTTCTTACAATTGGTTCTGTCTGGGAAATTTAGACAATTTGATTATCATGATCAGAATCAGAATCTACACTACTATAATTTAACGAGTCCCCCTGATTATCCATTGAACAGAATAACAGCACCTCTGTATTTATATCATGCTTCGGATGACTTGTTGACTTCAGAAAAAGTAAATGTGTCCTCAACTTAAAAACTATAAACTTGATTTATTCAAACCAATTTTATTTCACTCATTCAGGATATTCGAATTTTGAAAGATAAAGTACAAAATGTACGGAAATTTAAAATTATACCGAATTTCCAGCATGCAGATGTCTTATATGGAAAATTATCTAAACGCTTAATATATGAGGATATTTTGAAAGATATGCAAGGAAAGGATCCTTGATATATTTAGTATTTGGTATTTGGTATTCACGTTTATTACTAAAGCAAGAGTCGCTCCGTGATGTTGATTAACCTATTGGTCCATATAATGCTTATTTAAGTAGTGTGAAACATTCCAGACATTTACTTCCTTATTTCTTCTTTGTAAAGATTACAGAAAGTATCACATTACAATAAAAACAACAATCGAACCTCATAAATCACTAATAAAAGTTTCGATTTTCATCGTCAATGAACTTGAAAGTTTATCAACAGTAGAACCAAATTGAGTGAAAGAGAGAAGTTACTTTTTTTCTGCGCAATTTACACAAACTTTTCCAACATTTCCCAAACAATTTCCTCCAGACAATTCAATAAATCCGATAAATTGTAACGTTTCTCTCTTTGTCGTCTACAATCAAATACCTGATTCTTTATAAAAATGCAATACTTCATGTATCCTGATGATTCTTTTTTATAGCTTTCTATCTTCCTTTCAAAAAATAAGGTATAAAAAATTACGTTGATCCAGCGATAACCTTTTATACAATGCTTTTTCCAATTCACTTTTCGCCAGCGCGTTCAACTCAAGGTAATTGAGTAATGCTTGATGGAAGCAATTGGAATTTTTTCTGAGAACTTTCTCACGTTAAGGATGTTATTGTACACTGTGGATCCTTATCAGAATAATTTTATCGGATGCTTCTCTATATATTGTATTTTATTTCCCATAAAAATTTAACGATGATTGGCTCAAAGAAAGGTATAAGCACACGTTTTATCAATTCACAAAGAACAATTTAAGCTTTTCATCACATTATTTAACTTTGAAAAATTTCTATTAGATTCTCCATAAACGGAAGTACTTAAATTGGACAAAGCTCTGAAAACAACTTGAGAATTTTTCAAAAATGTTCTAAAGACAATTTGATATGTACCATTTAGGCTCCTGCGATTAGTGATTTTAATAATCGTTTCGATTGTCGATTCGATTAGTGAAAAAATCGCGATTTCGATTCGATTTCGATTATCTAAATTGAAAATATGTAGTGTAATTTTTTAAACAGTTTTTACGCTAAAGCAAAGATTTTTTTTTTTGGTGAATGATTTCTGAATTAATTTTTGGCCATAAAAAAGATTGCACTTGAACCAAACCTTAAAACTATGTTAGAAAGAGCCAAAAA
This sequence comes from Parochlus steinenii, assembly GCA_038502155.1. Classification (NCBI taxonomy): domain Eukaryota; kingdom Metazoa; phylum Arthropoda; class Insecta; order Diptera; family Chironomidae; genus Parochlus; species Parochlus steinenii. Next base: position 2,914,868 of record JAXCIN010000048.1, on the reverse strand, counting down.
AAAGCCTACCCGTGTTACACAGAATGTTTTTGGAAGGTCTGAGAACTTGAAAATTTTACTACTAGACAGCACATTTTTGTATTTTTTATTATTTGAATAATCTAAGTTACGAATATTGACTCAGAATGCACACTGAAAAAAGTGCTATTTTCATAGAAACATCTCAAATATATAAATTTATAATAGATGCATGATTAAAATGATTTTAATACGGTGAGCTATTTTGAAACTACTAAAATAATTTTGAGGTTTGGTTCAATTCCAAGTCACTCGGTTTTACAGTGTTTTTAACAAACAAAATTAATAATTAAAGAAAGAATGAAGTAAATAGTGGTCGCTTATAATTTTATACAAAAAATAGAATCCTAATTGCGTTTGGCCCATATCAAAAGATCAGCATTATGTTTGGAAAAGTGGTATTATGTAAATAATCGAAATCTTCGACTATCGATTTACTAATCTATTCGATTATCGATTATTCAAACTAATCGCGATTCGATCGATTTTCGACTAGTCGCAGGAGCCTAGTACCATTATACCATGAATCAAAAATAATGACGATTAATTTTTAATAAAACCAACCCTAGTTCGACTTTCGTCGACTTTCTTTGACTTTATCAATAAGTTTCCAAGTTCCTTGTTCCAGATATCTAGAACTACAAAAATTACAGCAGTTTGAGGTGAAAAGTTGCTTACTTGAGCTTAAAAAGCTGCTGCATGTCCTGCAGCAGTTGAAAGTCACTTTCAAACATACAAGAACAACAAGAATTTCAAGTTGTTTTTTGTCATTTTGTGTGCTTTTCAGATAAATTTTGCACTTTGCACAATGCACACCAGGTACCAGTTGACATTATTTTTTGTATTTTGATATTGTTAAGGTAAATAATTCAATGCTGTTCAGAATTGCAAAAAGTTTAGATTGCAGTCGAAGCAATCTTTTGAGAACTATACTATTTGCGATCTTCTTAAGTCGTTTCAGAAGCATGTGTTATTATGTTGATACTTTGATAGTTTCTGCAAGTTTTTCCTTCAATAACATAAAATTGAGAAAAACTTTAATTCTACAAATAAAAAATAAATGCATTAGATGTCCTCAAATAGAGATTGTACATCTTCACATTTTCTTTTTCTTAACTGCTAAGCATGTACCAATTCTCTTTTAAATTAAAGAATTTCTAGATTTCAAACACTTCATTGTTCGCTATTTAATTTGGATCTTTGCGGGATCTTCTATATTTCATTTAGGTTCATGATATAATCTGAATTATACCTTTTGATTTGAGATCATTGAATCTTATTGAATTTTCCAAATTAAACGATTTTACTTTTGGATCACTTTATGAGTTTGACTATCACTGTAGATAATTTTTTAACGCAAAGTTTTAAGATCATATCTTAAATAGATGCTAATAACTTTTGTAATACCGTTAGAAGTAAAACAAATTAATATTTATGAAATATTTGATATTCATAACATTTATCACAAGGAACTATCTATAGAAAAAAAAAGTATCAAACAATTAATAAATCTGTTCACTGATTCAAGAGCTATTAAAAACAACCAATTAGCAAGCAATCAGCGCAATCTACCATAAACTTCAAAAAGCATACTTAATGAAAATTTATGATCTTGAAATGGCAATTAAGAGATACACGAAACTTTCGTTTGAAATATCTCATCAAAATCCTATCCACTAGATTCTACGAACTTATGCTTCAAAAATTTGCGAAAACCTTTGTTGGTATATATATTGCTTAAAATTTGGGTGTAAATTGTAACTGAGAGTAGAGAACATACATTGTACATTTTAAGGGAAAAATGAAATCAGTTTTTATAAAAAAATGTTTTTATAGTTCTTGGTTTTCTAAATGTGGTTGTACATTTTGTATGCAGCTTTCGGGCTTTTATAGGAAAAAGTATTAATTGTTCAAATGTTTTTCGTACAAGTCAAACCAGAAAAGCTCTGCAATATAATTAAGGGTTGGATACCTGAAGCTTCTTATGCTTGCTTACATCTTCGTTCTGATTTGATGATTTTTTCCTTTATGCGGAAGGTACAAAGGACTAAAATATTTATTCACCTGTCTGTCTTCATTTCTGAAAGGATCAAAAAATTCTTTTTGCAGCCTTTTAGAAAACATTTTTGTGCACAAGACCTTTATGAGCTCAAATATTTGACAAATAACATGAGAATCAACAAAGATCAAAGCTTTGTTGAAAAATTTGAGAGTGTCCACATACTTCGTTCGTGAAATTTGTCAAAATTTGGACAACTTTGATCGTATCTCTTTTTGCCATTGAGAAAAATAAATAAATCAAGCAAAAATATTGCATAAAATAACATACGACACATATGCTAGACAAAAAGTTGGTTCTTTTTTGTAATATGAGGCTGATTCAAAAAATTCAATCAAAGTTGTTCTAACATGATTTGATGAAAGAAAACGAATAAGTGTCAATCAATGATGAAATCAAATGGATGTTTAAATATTGAACATAAAATGTATACTAAGAAGATAACTTATTTTTCAAATAATTTCATTAAAATTTCGTCGAACACGAATAAATAAAAAATTTTATATTTATTCCGAGACAACCTTTGTTAACCCAACTGAAAAAAACACTCGAAAACTTATCAAAAACTTATGAAATTTACTTATCATTATTCCCCGAATACCTCTATCAAAACAGTGTAATTTGACGTATGAAATTGTGTTATTCATAAGTTTTCATAAGTAATTTTACTTATGACATTTGTGTTTTTCATAAGTTTTCATAAGTATATTAATGTATGAGATTTGTGTTTTTCATAAGTTTTCATAAGTAAAATGTCAAAAAATGCAAAAAATAAATCGGTTCCAGAGCCAAGGCAGAAACCAAACCTTACTTGGTGCTGGATGAATTTTGGATGGAAATATAGTATAGCTTTATAAAGACGGACTCTGTTAGCAATTATTTATTGATTCGATACAAATTTTAAAATTTGATTTTTTGCCTAAAAACTTGGGTTTCGAAACGGGGTATTTTGGTGTGTCAATCTGCGTCGCTCGCTGCTTGCCGTAGAGGTAATGTGTTTTTAATGACTAAACTTGAACAGTACGAAGCAAATATATGTTATTGAATATTATGAATAATTTAAGAGGCAAATTAATATTAGAATAAAAAAATTATAATTACATTTTTATTTGGTTGACTAGATATTCAGAAATTTACGAGGAATAAAATATTACCCAAACAATATCAAAATTTAATAACCAAAAATAATAAATTATTTTAGTGGAGAAAAATTTTTTTTTTGCAATTTTAATTTTTGAGACAATTATTACTCGAATATTATGGAAACTTTACTTGCTAGCACAATTGCTTGTGAAAATGTATTAGATTTTATCTTATGAAGCTTCAATTTTGTTGTTCTTCTAGAAGAATGTATTTTGTTGTTGTTTACAATAAATATGAAATTATGAGTTTATAGAAACTTATGGTTAAATTTAGCTCAAAAAGTAGATGATTTTCAAAAATTCTGAGAATTCTTTCACCTATCAAAACTTATGAAAGACATTTAAATGGTCGACCTACTTATGAATTTCGTGTTTTTTATGAGTTTTGATATGTAAATTCGATCTCGAAATTTTATTTTACTTATCAAAACTTATGAATAAATCGAGTTTCTTGAGTAAATGTTTTTTATAAGTTTTCATAAATTATTTTACCTATCAAAACTTATGAAAGACACTCAAAAGTTCTGTTACTTATGAATTTTGTGTTTTTCATAAGTTTTGATATGTAAATTTGGTCTCGAAATATTTTTTTACCTATGAAAACTTATGAATAACTTGAACTTCATAAGTAAATGTTTTTGATAAGTTTTCAAGGATTATATTACCTATCAAAACTTATGAGTGACACCGTGTTCATAAGTATAATGCCGTTTTACATATAATATTTGTGTAACTCATAGGTTTTGATAGGTTTTAGTAGATTTTACACTGAACTGTCTGTATGACAATTTCACTTGGGAAGCGTTTTGAGCCTTGGAAAATATTGATGAATTTATGATGAGTTTAATAATATTTAATTTATATTGAAGAAGCATCGAAATCTAATTTTGTTTTTTATGCATGAAAATAATTTCGCAATTTCCAAGAAATTTCATTAAATCTGTTAAGTTAAAATGATTTATAAAACGAGTAATCAGGGCTGAATTAAAAATATGTCTAAAATGGTGTAAAGATGGGATTAGAATTTTTCCCGTAGAAATATAAACAAGATTTTTCTAATAATTGATGTGATATTTTAACGGCTTTGACATTTAAAGTAATATAATTTTCACATTGTTTTAAGCTTTAACAAATAAATGATAAATGAATTAATTTTTGGAGCTTTACGTTTTTTAAGGACTTTAGAAAGCAAAAAAGGAAAATTAAATGTTATAAAATTCTCATCAAATTCATCAGATTCGCATAGAAAGCTTTCCAAAAATAAATTAAGCAATTTAGATTTAAAAAAATTACAAAAAGTCATATTCCTTAAAACCAGATTTTTGCCAGATTCATAAAAACTTTTTGAAACGATTTTTAGGCCAACAACTCACTTAATCATCATCAAAAACGAAGAAACCCATTTTTCATCTGACTGAGTTTTAATGTTTCCATTTTAAGGCATGACTAGGCAGTTTCTGCCAAAAATGTTTTCATGCAAATTTCGATACACAAACATGTTTATTGCTTTGAATTTATTGAGACTGTAAATCAATACTCGATTGTGCAAAGTCATTAAATTTACAACCCCTGCTTTGTTTGCATCACAAAAATTGTATGAAATAATTAGTTGGTTGGTTTACCATCGAAAAGAAGTTTTATTATATTTGAAGATTTTGATTAGTTTTGGAGTAAATTTGATGAATTTTGATTAACTGAAAATAATATATTTTCTTAAATTTCGTTCTTGACTATATAATATCATTGCAATTTTATTTAAAGCATTTATCATCGCAATTTATTTTGACTTTTTCCATGAATTACGATACCAATGAAATGTCCGATTCCAAATTTCAAATTATTAAATGTTTTTTGTAACACAAATCGATTTCTGGTTAAAAATGTTAAATGGTCAAAAATATAGCTATTATTTATCAACTAGTGTATTACCCGGGAAAAATCCCAGGATTTGGTGAACGTGGTATCAAATTAGTTAACATTCTCAAAATTAGTCTTAAAAAAAGGTCATGGCAAAAAATAGGGCTAAACCAACCCGTGGCGCAATAATAAACTCAACTTATCATCCCAAACAATTAAACTTAAGAAACGGAAACTGTATCTTAGGCCATTCTCAGGTTCTGGAAGTGGCACCAGGTAGTGGAACCAGGATAAAAAGTGTAAATTCCTGCAAAAATCGTTTTTGTTGGTTTTCTGGACGAATTGTGGAATTCTAAGGTTTAAAAAAAAAAATGTTGTCCAAAGCCACCAAGTCATGTCACTGGTGAGTTCATCTCATGGGTTCACCTCAATTATCTGGATTAACTCGTCATTCTGATTTTTTTTCTTCTTTGAAATCAAAACTCTACCTCGACCCAAACTCTCAGAAAATAGTAAAAAGTAAGGTGAAATATACTGAAAACATGTCTTGCTGGATCTTGGCTGGTGACCAGTAGGGTTGTGGAACTGGTCCAAAAAATATCCAGAGCAAATTCTATGACATGGATGAACCTTTTAAGACTAAGATGCCCATACAAAAGTCTTAAGGATTAAGTATAAAATATTATGTTAATAATATGATAATATAAATGTTTTTGTTGCGTGAAATACTACTTTTATAAAATAAATGCCATCAATCAAAAATAGCCATCAGTTAAGGAAATTTTATCTGCAATACCATTTACAGAACAATTTATTCGTAGAATTCCTGTAGTTCAAAATATGATATAAAATACAGGTCCAGATAGTTTATGAAATCAAAATTAAATGGTAATATATTCAGTACACGATATATTTAACTTGATAACAACATTAATCATCAAGTTATGTTCAATACCATGAAAGTACAGTTACAAGTTCATGTATTTTGAAACACATCCGAATCTTTCTTTTTTAATAATCAAATAATCTCAAATTCATAATATATAAATATTGCAAAACGAATTAACGTATAACATTTGATTTAAGCAATAAATCAAACCTACAAGCTGCCTCGTGCATATCCCGCTGCAACCTACTGTAGTCTATATTTATCCTTCTTTTCCTTCATTCATCATGTGAGGGCTTTTACTGCCGACAACTTGGCCGACAACACAAAAGATTGTGGTTTTTCCAAGACATAAATACTTGAATCTTGTACAGTATTGTGTTAACAGAACGGAACAACAGAGTAAAACTCTGCTGTTTGTATTTAATAAGAAGCTTTCACTTAATGTTGTCGAGTTTGAAGGGTTTTATGTATTTTCAACAGTACTCAATCTTACAAATTACATATAAAGTAGCTTAACTTGTGATTGATCTACTTAAAAAATTACCTTTTTTAAGATTTTTTGGCTTCAAAACAAGTTGGATCATAGAGTTTATAATATTCAATGATACTTAAGTAATTAATTTAAAATGAAGTTTCAAATGAAATTTTGGCACGTTGTGGAATATATCAGCACGCAAACTTATATAGCTATACTGGAACTAATTTAGTTTTGATTAATATCTCTATGTAAAAATATGAATATTAGTTTAAATGTACTGGATTTTAGTGATTTAACTAGTGGAAAAAAAATGTTGTATTATTTTTCCAAGTCAATGATACTTCCCTGTATAAATTTCCATTAACATATGTTTATATAAAATAATTGCAATTAAATATATCAATTTATATTCTCGTGCATGTACTATTTAATAAATTTCCTGAAGCTTGTATTGAATAATATTTATTGAAAACAATCAAACTTTATGATACCTGAACATATTCAATAATCCACCAATTAGTTGTTATCTTTTATGAAAGCAATAAATAAGGTATTAATCAAAATTTCACTTGAACATTTAGCATAACAAATTCAGAAATAGGTCACCAGTTTGTTGAGCTTCAACACAGATTTTTAGGAATTTTAATTTAAACAATAATTGTTTTGAAAGTTTGTTTGAACTGAAATTAAATTTTAATCTTTGCAATTTAATCAAAATAATTAAATGAAACACCAACTTGGAGACGACTTCAATCAAAATAAATTACGATAACAAAAACTAATCTACGAAACAACCGAAATTTGAAGATAATTGTTTTTTGAAAGAATTAAACAGAAACTCGAAGATTGCCTGTGAGTATTGCTCTAAACTTGAAGAGAAATAAAATGATTATTTCAAGCGTCTTAAGGTAGAAATCAAGTGTTCCAATTATGACAAAATTTTCATTTATGCGTGTTAAATGTTCACATCTTCAAACCGAATCGTTAATTGTATTAGCCATTGAAAGTTTTCAGTTTTGGTAAGATAGTTTTGTTTTTCTCGAAATCTTTGGTCTTACAGCCTTTAGAATATGCTCCAAAGATTTCAAATTTCTTGAAATTTCATATTAAATACTATGAAGCTTCATAAATATGAGTGCTTTTGAGTCTGAATGAAATATTTTTGGGAGTGAAAAAACTATGAAGGATAGAGTATATTTGTATTGGTTAGTTTGAATTAAATTTTCTCTTTCTCCATGTAGACACATAAATAATATGTGGGAGTAGGAAATTTTTTGCTATTCAGAGCGTGATGGTTTTGGGTTTGCTCAATAAATTCAGCAAATATTTAAACTAAAATCTACATTGCTAAAATCTATGTTTTGTGTGTCATGAAAATTTAAAAACACTTAAAAAATACTCAAAGAGAAATAAAGAGTTGAATTCTTGTTGAATTGCTTTTAAGAAGACGTTAAGTATCTTTGTCGTTTCTGGAAAGTCCATTAAAAAAAGTAATACAATTTTCGGGGGAGAAAAGTTGTAGCTCTTTGTCTCACGTTGATCTGTCAATAACAGAAATTTAATCACGCAATGGTATAAGCTTTATTTTATATAATTCTTGGTAGATAATATTTATTTTAAAAAAAAGAAATCTATTGGAATAAATAGTAAAATCTAACAAAAAAAATTATACGTACTGTGAATTAGATAGAGTAGGGAAATATTTGACATCCTATTATGAACGGAACCCCAAGAAATCTTTTTCGAACAAGTATTTAAAACTTTTCTCAAAGTGAATTACAATTTACCGTTTAATAACCTTTTTCCGGTTTATTTACCATAAATAAGTCAAAGAAAGTTTGCTAACAGTTCAAACAGTTTTAAGAAGTAAATAAAATCTTTTATCATAATACTACACAACTTTTGTGAAGCTTTCACACATTTTCACTTTTTCATGACGTGAACATAATTTATGATGGTTTCTGACAAATACAATCTTTATAGATTATGACCTTATCTTTTTTGATTTATATAACTTTTTTGTGTAACTAAAATAAGCCGAGGATTAAGTTTTGGACTTCAGGCTCTTCATAATTGGAAGAATTGAGGAACAAAAATTCTGTCAAGAATATTTAAGTAGAAATATGAAAAAGTATAAAAATAATTTATAAGCTCTACAATTCTACATACATTAAACATAAAACTTTTATCTGAGAATATTTCAAATCCTTTTTAATGCAGTTAAATAAAATTTCGTTTGAAGTGAAAGCTTTCCGGAGCATTAGAAAAAATTATAAATGTTCAGTGTTCACTTAATATATTTCACATAATAATTCATGAAACTCATACTTAACAGTCGTACATGTAAATATTTTCGATATAGAATACTAAGCTCCGATTATGTGAACATTCAACCCTTCAAAAGTGAAAGATGAATGTGCTGGTAAAAGAACGACAAAACACAAAATAAAAATGCTACTTTTATCTACATCTTCCCCATTTTTTGCTAATTTAGCTGTGAAATATACTGAACATTGTGTAGAAGATTAGAGCAATTCCAGCATGCATCAGTGTTTTGCTTCCAACAGCTTTTATTTTAAATTTATTAGTCTTATATTCTCAGTTCAACATAGCTCTAGACAGGGCACGTAACTAATAAAAAGGACATGCTTAAACTAATACGAATTGCCATTTTTTAAACCCCAAAAGGGTTTGACTGTGAACCTGACTGCTGTTGTACAATATAAAAAAATATTGAACTCATGAGTATCTTGGATTCTTTTCAATAAATAAAATTATCGCCAAACATGACATTTATTTTTAATGGTACACAAATGTTTATTTGCTTTAGAAACATCATTCGACAAATATTTTTTTTATTTGAAAGTTTCTTGGAAAATGCATGTTTCCTTTTGAAATATTTTTAAGATTCCAGAAAAACAAATTCCCTCTGAATGCTGTATGAAAACATAAAACATAGTTTGAACTACGCACTAATTAGTTATATTAGATCAGACTCTAGTTTAACAACTTTTTGAATTATACCGTTTACTATAATTCATACTAAATTTTTTTTTGAATAAAGTAATCAGTATATTATACAAAAATTAGTTATCATATCCGCAAACAAAATTTCAACTTAAATTTGAAGCATTCGTGCGAATCGTTAGCAGGTTACAAAAAAATTCGCATTAGTAGAATTTGTTTTTCTTTTCATGTTTTTATGTTACGAATGTTTTGTTGAGATTCTGTCAACCAGCATTTCCTCAGAATGACAAAGAATTTTGCGTGTAGTGTACAGTGATTTATTGCGAGATCTGCAGTATTTTTATTTTATTAAAATTTTATTTGGTTTTCAATAATCTCTTTCTTTTAAAAATATTTTAATGAAAATTCAAGCATATAGCACAAATATTTAAAAAAAAATGAAGTCCTACTAATAACAGGAAAATACCAAATTTAATAACAAACTCACGTTCGATAATATTATCTGATGAGCTATTCGAATTAGAATCTCAGATTTATGAAAAATATTTGAAGAACTGTTCTATTCACATTTTCTCAGGAGTTTTTTTTTTTATACAAGAATACAAGATATGTTTTTACTTATTTACTAGAAACATTATTGCATCAAAACATAAAATATGGACTGGAGTTTAGTTCAGCTTACACTTACGAGAATGGGTGTGGAAGGTGATTGCATCACACACTTTATGATTCATAAAATGATAAATTAAAGCACTCAACAATGACAGGCTACACCAAAACCAGACTACCAGAATTAACTTCTTTCTGAGAAAAAATATTGATTTTTATGAAAAAGTTTTTTAATTTAGATACACAATCTTGAAATTTTATTTAATATTGACCTTAATATGTTTAGTCTGGTTTAGTGCTAGTGCTTTTTAAAGTTGCAGTTTTATGTTTGCGGTTCAACTCAATTTATAGGCAAACAGCTGAGTGATGGTTATTTTGTTATATTGTGAAATTCAGTTGACAAAAACCGAGCAGGATATATTTGAATTGGTGTTTACTTTATGCACATGTTATTTGTACAATTTCCATTGTGTAGATGAGAAATCAAAACCTGAAAAGTGGTTTTAAAAACATTCTATGTATTTAACTATCAATCGATTAATCTATGTCACTTGTTCTATATTCAGCTGATAAATCGTAAATTTTCTAGTGAAAACTTTTTATCCTAAGCTGGTTGTTCAATTATTATTAAATTGTAAATCTACTTTTAGAATTGGTCGACATTCTTAATCAGTATTTATAAGATGCTTACTTCGTATAAAATGATTTTCTTGTTTTTGTGAATATAAACAAAATGTATTTTCCCCAACCAACACCAATTGATATCAATTATAATATATCTACTCTCTAACCAAGGAGCTTTGAGTTTTTTTTAAATAAAAGGTTGGAGGACACTAAGCAAGCTATAGTTAGAATTCGGTAAAATCAAAAACACTCAATAGAATCATTATTTCGGAAATTCAAATATGTGTTGGAGACTTTTTACTACAATAAATATTATCTAAATAATATAAAACACAGTAATTAGGAAAATTAAAATAAAAGAGTGTTACACTTTTTGAGCTTTAATAACTTTCTTGCTATAAGAGTTAGGATCTAGATTCTAGATCTTGATTTTTTTACACGATACTCAAAATTTATCTAAAATTGAAAATTTGTGATTTTGAGGATGATATATTGACCAGCTGGTGTCCACGATTTTTTTTTCAGGAATTTCCATTTTTCAAATATATAAAAAAACGTTCACTGTGTTATGACACTTTTTATGGCTCCTAAAATTGAAAATTTTACTCTGAAACATATATATCTCACTGTACAAGACACAACTTTTGAGCTGAAAATGGGATTTTTACCATGCACCGCTGATCCACAAACATCCAGAAACCACGCAAAATAGTCGCAAAATAGTGAATTTTTCATGTTCTCTGTGTAAAATTTGTTCATTAATTTGAATATTTTGATTTTTTTTGCTTAACAATGTTTATCCTTATATCTCACACAATATCTGAAGAAATTTGTGGATTTTAAGTAACGTGTCTGGGTCATATGAAAAAATAGCTAGAATTTCGAATGATTTCTATTATCTCTATTATGATTCAATATTATGTTTCTATTCTCAAGTGTGTCATCTACCCCTCATTTTTGAGGGGATTTATGCTACTAGTTCTAAAATATGAAATGTTGTACCATTATTAAATAATTTGAAGAATAATAAATTCAATATTCAAGTCTTTGAGTGTTGAGTACGATATACATATTTTCATAAATAGTATAATTAATCACCATCTTTTAATGATTTTCTAGTAACATATATGAATGTATAATATTAATTATGATCAAGTGCCTGTTAAGTGTATGGGAGAATTTCAATTATTACTTATTTCAACTTACATGCTTTATTATATTACATCTAAACTAAAATAAAATGTATACAGATTTTTCTTTTGTCTCATAGTTTTTTATGTTTGAAATCAAACAATGTACAAGTATTTATGACCGACAACAACAAAAAAAGATGAATGATTCTTATCATGAAGCTCTGCTTCAGTAATTTTCATTGCATATACTTGACATTAAGTGTGGTTACATTGAGGTTTTTGTTGATAAACAGAATTATTTGTTGACGTCAATCATTTCATAGAGCACCGTGCAAGAATATAAGATTGTTAATCAAATATGCTGCTCTCTTTAATAATGTCTAGCCATTTTTACTGAAGATAACTGAATGAATTGAAAAATTTTATTCAAACATTTTTAAAATCAAAAAATTTGAAGCTTTAAAGTCTTGTCAAATAAGAATCTAGACTTAAAGTTTTACCGCTTTTCTGCAAACTTCCAACAAACGAACTTTCACAATGGAATATTTTCCTATTTTTGTATTTCCTAGAAAATGAATTTACAGATGCAATAACAAATGCATCACAATAAATACTACATAAAACATTAGTGAAAAACATTTATGGAAGACATATTGGATAATACTATTGATAAAACATTTCAATTGCATTAATAATGATGGCATCATATCATTGAACAGATATTACAATGAAAGTAAGAACTTGTTGTGTCTACAAAAAATGTGAAATCTACATAAAATCATGTTTGGCAAAACAAAAGTATTGATGAATTTATATGCAAGCAGCATCACTGCTGTATATTTTTTTTTTTCATGAACTAAGAACACATTTTAATCGATAATTCTTTGAAATCATTTCTATAGTAAAATATTTTTATTTCATGACTTTAGGATTGGTGTGACAACTTTATTTCTTTAAAAGTAAAACAGCATGAGGCGTATAGAAAGAAGTTTACATTATTATCTTATCTGCTTAGAACCTTTTTGTTTCAACTTTTATTATACCGTCATCAAACTCAACAGTTAGTAGAAGGAGAGTTTTGATCATGAATAAATCTGTTGAATTGAAAGACAATATGCCTGCCATTTTGTCGTTCTGATTAAATTCAGATTGCCTAAATTATTAAAAAAATTTTAAAGTCTTAAATTAAAGTGATTAAATAATGAGAAAATCGTGTAAAGTTGGAATACATAGAGTAATGATTAATAGATGAAAAACTCCGGAAGCTTAAAAAGAGCTTGGATTTTTTTCTGCGACATTTCAGATTCACATTATTATTTTCTATTAAATCCATTAAAAAATGAATAATACATATTTTGCCTTGAAAGATTGTCACGTTCGGGAACACAGTGACACACAAAAGAATATTTGCTGAAAATCAATTTTATGAAAAATTTCTTCATAATATATTATGCTTGTTGTATGTATATGCGATATAAAGGAGTTGACCTAAATTTGGAAAAATTTAATTTTCGTTTGAAAAAATTCAATCGAATTAAAATTTTTGTTGTTTTCCATTTTGAAATTTTTCTGTTAATGACAACCATGTCCGGGCACCCTAAGTATAGAAATCTATATGACATCGTAGAAAGGAAAAAATTGAATATCCTTTAATAAACCTCCCTGTAAATAAAGCTTATATTTTTGAAGAACATTTTCGGTTAATTTATTTTGTCTTTTGAGAAGTAAATTAAGTTTGAGGTTTTGTGAAGTTTTGAATAAATTTTAATTTTGAAGCAAAGTTCCTGAAAGCTTCTGTCTTCAAATAAAATCACGCTTCAAGTGCTTCATGGGTGTTCTTTTGTGAGTGATAATTTACATTTAGGCTATTTTGAGCTTGTATTTTTGCAATAATATTTTCGGAAAATGAACGATTTGAAGGTTTGTAAGAGTGAATAATAAGGTTTTGTAAAAATTGACGTTAATAAATCAGCACACCATAAAGAAAACGCTTTTATTGGATTGATTGTTCTTTGTAGTATTTGAAACTTTTCTCCCAAATATTTATTGTCTTCGGTAATATCTTCGAAATGTGTATCGATATCTTAAAAAATGCTTTTAATATAAATTATTTCTCAGCTCAGTAATCATTTTCCTATTTTTTAAAGCTTGAGGAAAAATGTAATTGATCGGAAAATTCTATTTGGAGCTTGAACGAACTTATTTTCATTATTTCGTTGTTATGTCTGAAATTATTGGAGTGTTTCATTAATCTTAATTGAATATTTGAGTTCAAATTTCTTAAATCAACTTCTTAGTAATGATAATATTAAATTGAATATTGTGAAATTTAAATAAAGAATTAAGATAGAATTTCTCAAAATACTAAATATTCGTCGGAAAGTTGGTAAAGAAGAAAATTTTGTTCATTGATTGTAATTCAAACGACACCAGTAAAGAAACCAAACACACTCTTGATAAATCATATATTTACAAGATCAAACTTCCTCTTAAACTTAAAGCAGACTTATTGTATCCTTTCTATATACTAACAAAAAAACCAATTCAAAAATACATATAGATATCCAACCTTATTTCAGTTCAACATGCAGCAGACGGAGAAAATGGATCTGAAGAACTTTTGTAAAGAAATATAAAACACTTGAGGCATAAGTTTTTTGCTGCAGCCTTTTTTCTGCTTGCCACTTGCGACACGCTGCGATGGAGAAATTCCATTATACTTCTTTAATTAAAACGATAATGTTTTATATATATTTTTATGTGTTTTTAATGTGATATTAACAACGTTGTGAGTTTGTGACACATTTTCAACCGACTTACAATTACGGTCAAATCACAAGTGGTTAAAGGCTGACCAAGGGTTTGTTGAAGTGGCTCAAGAATGTGCAGTAAAAACTAGTTGAACTTCTATCATAGCATTCAAATTGTGATGAACTCTAAGGCTGGAACTAATAATTAGAACGTTTATTTCATTTTTCAAATGTTTATTATTATATTCGGTATTCTTATAGTTTTTAATAAATTGAATTTCACAAGGACTTTTTTTTATAAATATTCAAATCAATCAATAAGAAATGTCAACATTCTACAATAAAAAACTTGACTTTCACCATCACATAAACTCCTATCAATATTTACCAGCCTTGAACTTACTGCATTGGAATTCTTACAAGTCTGTGTGTAACACTGGAGGTCGTTGAATGCCGTTAGTTGCCGCATGACTATTCGAAATTGCGATAGTTGTGGTTTTCTGAGCTGGTTGATCCATAATAACTGCTGACTCCATTCCAACGCTTTTGGGGAAGTTTGTGGTAGGATTTCTTGAAGTCGAGGCAAATCGCTCTGAGCCACGACTTTTGCCGAATTTTGGGAAGAAGCTATTTTCGATTTGCAGCTGAGCGTTGATATCTTTGCCTCTAGCACACGTGCATGCTTTCAAAAAGCTTTTCTTAAAATTATCGCTGATATTTTAGAGGTTTTTGAGAAAATTATAAAATTGAAAAAAGGTTATTTTTATGGTTTGAGTACTTTTCAAAATTATTTATTTGAAGAGTGAATTATATTTTTGGTATCTTAAGAGTTTTTACTTACGACAAAAAAGCGTACAAGATTGGATTCAGTGATGAATTTGAATATCCTAGACAACCCACCAAAATAAAGACGGTTATTTCTAGCTTCGTTTTGCAAATTTCTGGGGGTGAATTGATAAGAGCTAGCTGTGAGATCCAATAAGGTAGCCAGCAAAGGATATACACCAATATGACCGTTAACACGAGCTTGGTTACTTTTCTATGGGAACGCTTTTTCTCTTTCGATTTTGCTTTCGGCCCCACAGACTTGAGCTTTTTGATGACGAGATAATAGAACAATAGGATGAAAGTAAGCGGCACCTGTTGATTTGAAAATAATGTTGAAGTTAATGAGGGTATACTGTTGAATATTTTATGGAGTGCGGGATTATAATTAACGAATAGAAGTGGATACCGGAGTTTAAATAATTTTTCCTTTAAAGGGCTTCTAAGTATATTGTTGAACTAAAGTACATTTAAAGCATCTTTAATATAAAATCATATTATAAAATAAGTACAAGTAAAATTGAACGTATATATTTTAAATAAAAATATTATTATTCATAAAATTTATAAAAATTTATTTCAATACATAAATTTTGCCCCATTGCTGATTCAAATATTTTGATTTTATATTAATTGTTTATTTAAAATTTTTATTTAAAATTTAAATATTGGAATTTTTGTCTTGATATAAAAATAATTAAATCCAATAACATGTTCAAATTAAAAGCTCATACATAATTAAATTCTGAAAGCAAAATTGCTTTCAATCTCAGTAGATTTAATAAAATTACATAAAATTACTTAAAATCACATTAAAATATTTTAATCCTGTTATATTAAATGTGTATGCATGTTTTCATCAAACAACAATATGAATTTAATTTATTTAATCCAAAATGCTCTGTTTAAAATAAAAAACTCCTTCAGT
Organism: Parochlus steinenii; assembly: GCA_038502155.1. NCBI lineage: Eukaryota > Metazoa > Arthropoda > Insecta > Diptera > Chironomidae > Parochlus > Parochlus steinenii. Next base: position 2,898,589 of record JAXCIN010000048.1, on the reverse strand, counting down.
TGTTCAGAAATTCAACACACATTGTCAAATATTTGATTTGAATGGAAATATCAAATTACGCGTGTAGCCTCGGAAAATTTTTGTTGACATTCCTTCTAACAGAAAAATGTGAAAATCCCAAAAAAACAACTCAATCATAATTCAGAATATTTGGAAAACATACAAAATGTACACGACACATTGACAATCTTTGATCTCTTCCAAATATCGTTGATCGAGCATCAGATGACGAATAAATTCAGAAGTCTTATAGATTTTAAGCCTAGGGGCTTAACACTGGAAAAAATATGTCTTTTTATATAATTAAAAAAAAAATATATCTGCTGTCAAAGACAGATTTGAATCCAGGAAGTCAACAAAAAAAGTGTATATTAATTTGCAAAAGTTTTCGTTATTCAAATGAAACCAACACTGATTCAAATTTTTTGACAAACGTAAGAAAATTTTGCGTATTAAAGAGCAAAAAAATGCGTATTATTGAGCATTTTTACTTGCCTCCATTAATGAGCAAAATTTTGTCAACTATAACAAAAAAATGCGTATTAATATGAACTTTTTTTTTACTTCTGTATTCACATAAAATGCACTTTAATATGCATTTTTTTGTTATAGATAACAAAATTTTGTCCATTAATGGAGGCAAGTAAAGAAATGTTCAATAATATGGATTTTTTTGCTTTTCAATATGCAAAATTTTGTAATTTAGCACAAGTCCTGAAATTCAAAGGAAATAATAAAAAAACACTAAAATTTGAAGTTTTAATATTTTTATTCGGTTTCATTTTAAATAAGAGTTTAACAGTTGAAATTATCAAAATATCAAAAGAAAATGTAAATATAAATTGCAACATTACATTGAAAGGAATAAGTTGTTTAAGCGTGGACTGTATTCTATGTTGAGATTCAATGAAAGGACTATACTTAGAGAGTTTATAACAAAACAAGTCTTTATTCGACTAATCCTCAAATTCTACTGATTTTTACAGCTATTTCAAACTTCATTGTTGACAACTCAAAACAAGAGACCTGGGTTGGTTTGACCAGAAATATAAATTAGACCGGTTTTAACAAGTAATTTAAATGACAAGAAACTTAAACTATAGTTATTATCTGGGGCCTGAACATTCTCCCCCGCTTGAAGTGATCATGTTACTTCAAGAAGCAAGATCAGATTCTTGAATGCGTCCGCCTACAATCCATCCAAATTCGGTCTCCTGCAGTGTAGGACGGTTGACACCTAACGAGATCCTATTTGTTTTGAGGCACTCCCAGAATACATCTCCTCCTAGTAGCATATCAATTTTGCCTGGTTTGTTGAATTCTGGATCAGCAAGCATCAGGTTATCCGGAATTGCCCAGTTGGAGATATCGATTGGGCTTGCAGGCTCAATTTCCATGATCTTTGGAACCACTAGAAAGCTCAATGTGTCACTGAAAGAACTGACTCGTGATTTGATAGTCGCTGACACTTCTCCTTTGATACGAGTAGAAATGCCATTAATTCCAGTCAACGTAACTGTTGTTGGCCTTTTGCGAGGTCCTAGCATTACCGCAATGTTCTCAGACACAACATTCACTGTTGCGCCTGTATCAAGTAGTGCTCGACAGGGTACAAGCTCTCCTGTGCTAAGTACAATGTTCACAATAGCAGTGGACAAGAGCACCTTTCGTTTATCAGTGCGAGCTGTCACTGGTCTGGTGGCCATCGAGTATTCCTGCTTACTTTCGGCTGAGCTTTGTGGCTGATGCAGCAACGAGTGATGGTTGCGATTGCACTCCTTACACCTTGAGGTGGACTCACAGTCCTTGCTGTGGTGAGCGGAAGACAAGCAATTGAAGCAATTGTTTGTTTTCTTTACAGTAAGCCAGCGATCGTCTACCGAAAGCTTTCCAAACTTGTCACACTGGTATAGCCAGTGAGTTTCCTTGCAAAGAGAGCAGGATTTATCGTTTACAGTAGTAGCAAGAACAGGAGTGCTCGATGCTCGAGAACGAGATTGTTGCTTGTAGATTTGTCCTTGCTCCATTGACTCCAGAATATGAAAGTGACCTTCTAAAAACTCCATCAACATTTTTACCGTTGGGACGGTTTTGGGTGGAATGTGTTTTTCCCATGCCTTACGAGTTTCTTCATCTAGCTTTGAGATCAGGACTTGTACTACAACAATATTTTCCATGTCTTGCTTGTGTGATTTCAAGATGTTTAATTGACATTTTCCGACTCGTAGAATGCTTGCCAGTTCCTTTGAAGACTCACCGCTCATCTTTTTAATATTAAGCAGCGTGTCAGCTGCTCTTTCTGTTTCAAGTCTGGCATTCTCGTAAACTCCAATCAAAGTGTCCCAAACTTCTCGGTAATTATCTGCGGTTGGCTCCAGATGAGACACCCATTCAGCTGCTTTGTTTGTGAGTGAGCTTTTCAAATGAATAACCTTCAATTCATCTGGAAGTAAAGACTTATCAATAATTGCTAAGAATAAATCCTTGAAAACTTTCCAATTATTGCCATCAAATTGAGGAATTGCGATTTTCGGCAATGATGAAGACTGAGTGATGATTTGCTGTTCAGCATTCTTATTTTCGAGTTGCAATTGTGCACGAAGACTTATCAGATGGCTCCTAGTTGCCATCAACTTCTCCGTAAAAACATTTAATTTGTCTTCGTCATCATTTTCTTCGGCATCGTCAAGCAATTCCAGCACAGAGAAATGGTAACATTGGAACTCCTTTTCAAGGGCATCAATATTTAACAAATACCAATTGATTTCATCAATACATCCATTTTCTAGATCATATTGTGCAAAAACTTTGTTCATTGTTGTCAATTTTGCTTGTATTGCTCCTCGTTTGCGAGCAAATGATTTTAATTCTGACATTTTTCTGTGTGTGTGTGTGTTCTTTGTATGTGTGAGTGAGCTGGATGATGGGGCTACTTTTTATTTACGGTACTTGGGATCTGCTACCCACCAAGCTTTGACCGTCTTTGCCTTTCAGAAATTCTTGATACACTCTGCGTCTGATACTCGTGACTTTATTCACTTTTGAGCCTTAATCAAGACCGTGTTTTCTTATTCAGCAGCACTTTTTTCCAATCTTTCACTTTACTCACGATTTTTCTGCTTTTCTTTTCGATTTTGCGGCTGTTCCAGGCTGGGCTGGCAAACAGTATCTCTTTTGGGCTGTCTTAGACGGAGCTAAGCACAATTGTGGGAAAGGCGTCCTCCACGTTTTCACGATTTATCTTGATGTTGCGTCTGTTCCAGGCTGGGCTGGCAACAGAATCCTTGTTGTTGCGACTGTTCTAGGCTGAGCTAGCAAACAGTATCTCTTTTGGGCTGTCTTAGACGGAGCTAAGCACAATTGTGGGAAAGGCGTCCTCCACGTTTTTTCAATTTATTTCGATGTTGCGTCTGTTCCAGGCTAGGCTGGCAAACAGAATCTTTCTTGTTGCGGCTGTTCTAGGCTGGGCTAGCAAACAGAATCACTTTTGCGCTGTCTTAGAAGGATCTAAGCACAGAAACTTTACTTTACAGTTTTGGAGGGAAAATCTGCTTTTCCACTTTTTCACGTCTGGTTGTTATTCCTTGTTTTTCGGGCTCTGTAGGACCAAAATGTTTAAGCGTGGACTGTATTCTATGTTGAGATTCAATGAAAGGACTATACTTAGAGAGTTTATAACAAAACAAGTCTTTATTCGACTAATCCTCAAATTCTACTGATTTTTACAGCTATTTCAAACTTCATTGTTGACAACTCAAAACAAGAGACCTGGGTTGGTTTGACCAGAAATATAAATTAGACCGGTTTTAACAAGTAATTTAAATGACAAGAAACTTAAACTATAGTTATTATCTGGGGCCTGAACATAAGTTAATACAATATTATTAGCACACATATATAGCAAATGCCATATAAAGTGTCCAGTAAAAAGCTCCACGAAAAGGTGTCTACCTTAGAATTACCGACTTTCTAGAATGATATTTTGATTTCTACCAGATAGAATTTCAAGTTAGGATCACAATCTTGAAATTCTATTTGGTAGAAATTAAAATATGAACTTAGAAAGGAGGTAATTTTAAGGTGGACAGGTTTCCAAATTCAAAAGTCGAGTTCTGAACAATACTAGATATGGGTTTTGCAAGAACGAATAAACTCTACGGAATTTTGTCCACTGAAAATTAAAAACTCCTTTCTAAGATGATATTTCCATAATTTTAAATAAATTTCAAGATTGTAATCCTAACTTTTTTCTATCTGGTAGAAATCAAAATATCATCTTAAAAGTCGGTAATTCTAAGGTGGACACCTTAAATAAAATTTATACTGGACACTATTTATATGTTTGCTAATATAAAAATTTAAAATAAAACTAAATGATACTCATTGTAATAGTCTCGTAGCTTGAAGCGAAATTGAGTTGTGTTAGTGTAACTTCCCCACGTTGTCCATTCTAATCATGACGAGTCCATCTAGAATTCCTATAATAAAGGATTTCAGACTTAATATTTCTGAAAGATTCTTGTTTATTCAATAGTTTTGAAAAAAACTGATAAAAATAAAAACATAGCTATTTTCACTTTTCTAAGACTTACCACTTGTTCGGAACAGCATCCTCTACATTGTTGTTACATTTAAATGGCTCCACAACACTTAATCACAGTTAAATTAATTAAACTATCAGCACGACAAAAATTACCACGTTTGAAATTATAGGACTGCTGACGTTTAAAATGTCAAATACGGTTTGACGTCTTTCAATTTTGCGCTTGATTACAAAATTTTGTTATGTATTGCAAAAAAATGCATATTAATATACATTTTTGAAAATATTGAAATTTTTTTTTTTTTCATTTTTGCTATATGTAGCAAAATTTTGTAATGTGTTGCAAAAAAATGTACATTAAAATACATTTTTGAAAATGTCGAAGCTTTTTAATTTTTTTTTCAACAAAAATGCCTTTTAATGTACATTTTTTTGCAATACATTCCAAAATTTTGTTACATATATCAAAAAATTTCAATCAGTGAAGATGTCTCAACAAAATCACTTGAACAGTGTCCAAAATTCATATGTTTGCTCGTGATTTCGCGCAAATCCTGGCATTATTAGCAATGTTGCAAGGTATTATCAAATTCTAATAATGTTTTCAGAGTACTCAAAAAGCTTCTTACATCAAAGCCGCATCAACGCATTAAACTCCTAAGAAATCTTACCGCAAATCCTAATACCAATGAATACAGAATGAATGTTGAACCGCCTGTTCCATTATCCTGGGGCCACATTATATTACAAGAAACCTGCTTCTCTTTGGAATACTTTTCAACTGTATTGGCATAAAGCATCACGGGTAGCATGAATACTGCTGATACAGTCCAGGCTATCATCGATACAAGTTTTGATACAAATGGTGTGCGAAAGCGGGGTGAGCTAATTGGGTGGCAGACGGCTGTAATAGTTAAATTAGAGGGATTGTACTCAATAAGAAGACTAAATTAAGGATATTAAATTAGTCAAAATTTGATATTGCTTTTATGATACCAAACGAAAAACTGACTTAATTTCAAAATTATGAACTTACCAATAAATCGATCCGCTGCCATAATCAGCAAAAAAATTGACGATGTAAACTGGGTGATGGACGTGCTGACCATATAAACCTTGCATAAGAATGAACCGAAGATCCACTCATTCAAATACATGGTGATGAGCAAAAATGGAATACCAATCAAAAATGACTGATCGGCAATCGCAAGATTTAAAATATACAAGTTGGTTACAGTTTTCATTTTGGAAAATCGCAGCACCACATAAATCACGAGAGTGTTGCCAAAAAGTCCGATAACGCAGACTACTGTATACATTATCATGGAAATTAAATTCCCCACTGGGTTTTGCATTGACGGACATTGATAGTAAGAGTCGTTAAAAAACTGCGTGAAATTGTGTGTTTGGAGTGGATGCTGGAGCTGATAAAATTGCTGATGCACGTAAGTGGTGGAATTGGGTGTCAACATACTCTCTGCAGCTGTTGCGTTATTCATGAAAGTTTTGTTGCCATTTGAGTAATACTCAAGGGCCCTCAAGTGACTTAACACATTATCGGTCGGGACTGAGTTTGCCGTCGTTAGATTTGATGTCCCAGATGTTTCGTACAGCGAGTAATCCATTATGTGTTTTATTCACAGTCCCATTAGTCTGCTTCTTATCGCTTCAATGTTGCCAGTGTAGATTTACATCGTCTGGAATTGGATACAATAAGAGAGAAATTGAGCAAACAATAAAACACATTCCAAGTTACTTAATTTCGGTTCAACTTGCAAAGCGAATTTGTTGGCATGTTAATCTTATCACGCGGATAATGTGTTTATGTTTGTTATTTCGGATATTTCAGTTATTTGCGAGCTATTTGTTGTTTAATTCTCTTAACTGCTGTATAGTATAATGTATTGTGTATAATTTGATGTTATAGGATGTATAATTGTACATATATGGATTGGAAATGTCTACAACAGGGAATGTCACGCAAATACACGTTTAACAATGGATGTTTGCTGAGCCATCTTATCGCATTAAGTTAATTTCTCGTTAAGATTTCCCACAGATGTAATGTGAGGGTAAACACGAGCTTTATTGATGGACTTGTTTAAGGCTTCTATCACACCTACAGTATATATGTAACCTTTTTGTGATGAATTCAATACATTCACAATAGATTCTATACATATTGAATTGAGTTTAGATCTATTTCAGATTCGTTTACATACAACTGATGCATGTTTTCTAATATATTGCAATTCAATTTACATTTTAAGTAGAATGCCTGACAACGACAGCGCTGCATACAAGTTTTAAAAAAATGTTCAGCTTTCTTGTCATTTACAATCTACCTACATACTTTTCATTCAAAAATTTAATTGACTTGTCCAAGAGTCTTCAATAAATGAAAACCATTTACATTATATTAAGTTTAAACATGTTTTTGAATGACATATTATAAATTTTACCCAATCTAAATATGAGATCTAAATTTTAAAATGTATCAAAACTTAGAAGAATGCAATGTACTACATTTTGAGCAAGAATTGTTTTCAATTAAAACTCACAGAAACATGTTCTTCAAGTACATTTTTGAAAGAAATCTTTCAAAACTAACATAACAAGTTTTTTGAACTGAAAATAAGCAGCTGAAGTAAAAGAAAATAGAACAAAAAATGTTTTAATTTATGAAGTTATTAAATAAGTTGAAAACTTTTTCCAACAGAAAGAAAAAAAAATAGCAAATTGAGTCAAATTGAGGAAATTCAGCAAGGGAATTTAATTTTCTTAAGAAATATTGGAATTGTTTTGGGGTTTTAATTATCCCATAACCCTCGTAGAACCCAGACTTTGTTTTGCACTTTGTATAAAATTATGCAAATTTTCCTATGTAATATATTTCTTTGTCTGGTAGTTCATGTTTTATGTAAAAGCAGATGTTTTTGACAACGATTGTTCGGCATCAGATGTGATAGGAAGGGTTTGGTACACATTTTATGATACAATATGATGAAATTATGATTTCAATCAAACTGTTTATGAGACTTCATGCATATATTTTGAGAAGTAAGTTTAACCCGAGACGAAGCACATTTTACAGCGTGTTGATTAAAATTATATCAGTAATCAGATGCCAAATATTAGATAAAATATATGATAAGTGCTTCTGGCTTTTGCTTTGAACTTGATATTTAAAAGAAATATATATATATTTTTGAAAGCACAATTCAGCGGAATTATGTGTGTTATTGAATTCAGTATTTATTCAAACTGATTCATAAATTCACAAGAAAACCTATTTTGCTCAATTTTCCATCGAGTGAACTGATGGCTCCCCAGAGCGCTTTCAAATAAACTACTTAACTAAAAAACTCGTTAGTTTGAACGACTCACCAACTATATTTTTACAATTCCAACCATTTCTAGCAAAGCAATTGAATATATTTTGTCGCTGTGATGGATATTTTCAATTTGCAAGCATTTTAACCAAAATTCTTTTTTATATAGATTTAGTTTAATCATTCTGCGCTTTAAATAATCCTTTGGGGAAGAGTCACCATTTTGATTATGCAAATCATCAGCAATTCAATTAATTTTTGGTAAACTTCATGCTTCAATCATGGTGAACTTTCAAAGTAAATTTGCGCAGGAGGTTTTTGTAAATATTTGAATGTTTATCGATTTGTTTTTGCTTTCGGTGAAAATTTTTGAGATATGGCTAATAATCTTTCAATTACACGACAGAAATAATTTGTGTTTATTCCAAACAATAGTGAAGAGTAAGCTCAAATAAATTTGGATCTTATTTATTTCGGCAAATTTCATTGACATTGAAAATCAATGAAAAAATTTTAAAATATTTTTCCATTTATTTTACTTAAAGTTTAGATTCAATTAGTTTCAAAGTACACTCAAATGTATGTTGAGACATGAATATACATTTTCCCAACAATCATAGAATCTCAATAGTCACACAATTGCAGCATACCGCAATAACTTTTAATTGGCTCCAAAGTTTAACAATTCCATATAAACCGCACACAAACTTTACCAACAGAATTTCAATTGGTTCAAATGGCGTGATAAGTCTGATGAAAATTTAATTGCAACCTTGCTTACTGTTCTGCATAGATTTTATTATGCAAAATAAAGATTTCTGAGATTCACTACTTCCCAAGAGTTTCAATTACTTCAAGCATCCCAGTCGATTAAAATAATGACGGAAAAATATAGCAGCGACGATGAGCAAAAAATCATGTCATACTTTTCACAGACAATTTCACATGAACTATCATTTAAGGAGGATTTATATGAAAGTTTTATTGCATTAGGTGTGGAAGCATTTATATTGAGCTTTTGTTCTAATTTTATTATTCTGTTTTATTGCGACGGGACACCATATAAAATACCGACAACTTTACTCAATTACTCAATTAACTGGCATTGTTTTCAAAATAAAATTATAATACTATATTACCGTATCTATAACATTTATTTCGCCCAAACTTTAGTTTCTTATGTTGCAACATATGTAATTTTTGGTGTAAAATAAATCAATTTTCAAAAAAACCCAAAATCAATGATCTCAAAATGATTCATGTAAATTAACCCTTTCACGTCGAATCAGTTCAAGCAGGATTTTCACCTCAACAGAAAACCAAAAGAACCAAACTTGTTCATGCAAATAACTTTTGTTATTGTCTTGAATCGGTAAACCGACCATATCTGCTATTTTACAAGCATGAAGAAATTCTTCATGAAATCAAGAAGGAAAGGACAACAAAAATATATAACAGCCAAATATATCCTTAAAGAAATGTAAGAGATATTAAGGAGTGGTTGGTAAATCGATAAGGAAGCAAAAAGATAAAGAATTATTATAAATGAGGGTTGACCGAAATTTGTAATAAAAGCTTTATAAGCTTTCAAGTATGAATAAAAGCCGTTTCTGATGCTTTATGGTCAATATAAGACATTTGTTTATATGCCAATGCTGGAATTTTATCGTATCTTGTATAAAACACAATCTGCACAAACTTTGCTCGATAAAAAACTTTTATGGCTAACATTTTCTTTATTGGACAGACTTGAAAAGCTCAAGAGTTCAATAATGTCTTATTATAGAATTATATTAGCAAAAAGTCAACATACCACAGTCAAGTTCACAGCCAATACCTTCTGGGTATTAAAACAACAGTTAAAGAAACTTGAATATACATGTTCTATTACTTTGTTGTACGTGCACTGTCTAGAGCTTTTGTGAACTGAGAATAAAACAACAATAAATTAAAAACAAAAGCTGTTCGAGGCGAAACACTGATGCATACAGAAATAATTTGAATATTTGCAAGGGTCGACAAACTATCCTTGATTATTTATAAACCAAGTTTAAATTGATTATCCACCCCTGTTTGATAAAATGTTTTGTATATTTCATAGTGAAATTAGCAAAAAATGGAGAAAATCCAGATAAAAGTAGATTTTTTACAGTCGGTTTTTTATGAGCACATTCATCTTTCACTTCTCTTTGGAAAGGTTGGATGTTTCCCATAATCGGAGCTTATTATTCCATTTCAAAAACATTTCCATAAATATACACTTGAACTTTTCTTTTCAATCGCGAATTCAAAGTAGTCAACACAATAATAACCAACATAAATCAAAAGTAAATGTGAGAATCGTTTTTTTTTTTCATTTTAAATTTCAGTATTTATTTATTAGAAGTTACCAAGTTTAACAAGGATTGCTGGATGAAACTTTTATTTCCTTTCAAAAATACCGTGAAACATGCAACCTTTTGGAAGATTGTTAATTTGCTGTTTTGGAGCATTAAAATTAATGAATTTTTGTTCGGATATTGAGCATGTTTTTATCTTTTTTATGATAAGTAGATTAAATTAGAATTTGATTGTTTAGGTTTAGGAGCGGAAACTTTTTCAGGTATTATTATTTTATTGCTGTGTTTTCGCATTAACAATTGTCTAAACTGACCTTAGCAGCTTTTAGGACTCACAATAAATATATAACTCTTATAGTAGACTGTCAGCTCAATTTTCCTCTGGAATATAATTTACTTTACTATACAGAAACTCAGAATTTACATGGACTGAACACACGAAACTTAGAGAATTAGGTAACTAATTTTCCGACCGACATGGTTAAATATGATATAAATCAAGTAAAGCTATGATCAGTTATGATATAAAATAAAATGTAACTCATAATTGATAATATTGATTGTATACCAACTAATACTCACTTGGTTGATATCCTACATAAGATACTCATATCATTTAATTTTGGTTCAATTAAAAAATTATCTCTCTGCGTTATTAAATTTTCAATTGATTTGTGACTCTTCACTTTGCTATCGATAAACACAATATATTCAATTAAATATAATACCACGGAATTGTTTTAATTGCTGATTAATTATGATAAATTGTGGTAATAACTCATTTATAACACATGTGGCTATTACACTTTTTGGGTGTTTTATGATACGTTTTATCAGTCTTTCACATTCATTTCCAAATATATTAATCAATTAACGTTTTTGCGGCGAGATTTTATTATTCAAGCAGCACACAACCAGTTTAACTGAGTTTTTGTTTTTTGTTTAGGATTTTAGGAAATTTTTGTGTAATTATATTTAATTACACATTTAGTTACACATGTGAGACTTCATTTTTTAGTTGAATTGCTCTAAAAATGTATATTGTATATTATTCACTCAACTTTTGTTTTTAAAATTAAAGTTTTCGTAGCTATTAAGACTTTAAAGTGACGTTTTTTCCTTCCTTTCAAACGAATTATACAGTTTTTTAAAGTGCTATTGATTTATATATTTTCCACAACACATTTTTACAATCTCAGCAAAAACTTTCCATAATAATATCACAAACAATTTAGATTTTTGTTTTACTATGTTATTTTCTATGCTTTTCATTGACTTTTTTATTACGTCCGTTTCCTGCGAGCTTTTCTATCCAACTGACTGTTCGGCAAATGTGCAGCTTGATACATCACATCTGTTTTCGCTTTCCATGAAAATTGAACTTGAAAACAAAAGCACAATTATATGCTTTAGGTTGAGGAAAAAGGAAAAATTGTGGAGAACGAGAGAAACATACCGGAATATGCGCAAAGAGTCAAACTAAACTTCTATTTCCTTGGAGCTATGGTAGTCGGATAAAGGAAGAAGAATCCACAATGTGCTTTCTTCGTTTTTGTATGCATTTCGTTACCAAAGTCTAGCTCACATTGAAAAAAATTTAATGAAATAAAACATGAGAAATTGCTCATTGCTGTTTAAATTTGTTCCAAAAGCCACCCAGTGAGTTATTAATCTAATTTGTCAATGCCCTTGGAAATTTGAAACTTTATTTCTTTGTTCCTTAGTTTCAAGATTGTGCTGAATTAAGAGGATTATTTGTGCTTTCTTCATTCAGTTAAAAACTTATCGCACCTGACCATTTCATTTTGTATATTTAATAAGAAATTTCTTTGTTTTGTAGTTTTGTCTCGCATTTTAATGCAATTAAGAAATTAAGTTGTTATCCTTTTATAAGTCCAAATGAACTGTAAAAGTTTGTAGAACTTTCTTAATAAATGATTTTTAATGTGGAATTTGAAAAGCGTTCCATTTAATGAATGTTTATCTTGTTTCCTCTGATTCTATTTTGAATAAAAATAATAAGTTTTGTTAGCTTAAATGATAAAAACTATAGCGACTGGTGAGTTACTCAGCTCAGAATATTGATGAAATATCATCCAAATCCTGATGTGTGCCGAATAATAAATATAGAATTTACATTAAATATTAAAATACATTTCGCCAAACAGATTAAATGATCATCAAATATGTATGCTCAGTGCTCAATGCTCATGCATATTTAAACGGAAAAGTTGCGAAAAACTCTTCCTTCATCCCACAGAGTGGGCGGTTGCAACAAAACTTTAGCTGAATCATGTGCTCGTTAGAGACTGTCTGAATGTTTTTCCATGATTGCATGTGGTTTGATATCAAGTGGAGTCATAACTCTAGTTGTAATGGTTCGAATGCTTTTAAAGAAGCTATGAAGCGTTGGGCGGAAGTTTTCTAACATTTTGATGGATTTATGATCGAAATCTGAATACTTCTAAATATGTGGTTGATGGAGCATAAATCTTGCTGTTATTTGTAAAAAATCATTTTGAAATTCATTTGATTTGATTGATTATGATGTATGCATTATTATGTACTAGCATAAACTTTTATTTTTTGTAGGAAAAACTCTGCTCATTATGTAGGATTTTTCATGCATAACAGAAAAGTTTTATAATTACTTATTCACTAATTAGAGTTTTACAAATTTCAAAATTTCTTTCATATTTTTCTTGTTCAACAAGTCTATTTATAGCTTTATTTTATTTATTTCCAATAACTGTTGCATTAAGAAAGCTTCATAACAAACAGCAAAAAAAAAGTTTGTAGAAAGGTATAAAACAGATAATATTTCTGTTATTATCTGTTTTACTCAATTTGCCAAATATAGTTTTTACGATTCATAAAATACAAGAAAAATTGTAGAACAGATATCTATTTTGAAGGAAAAACAAAATATGGTCTTGATGGCTCTTGGAAGACTGATAAAAGGAAAACAAAGTAAAGAATGCTGTTCGCATACAAATTAGTTCATATTGCACAAAAAGCAAAACATTTTTTTTGAGCTATCTGAGTTTCCAGACACAACAATGCTTTTTGTTCTAAAAATGTTATGATAAACGTAATATAATATTGTTCAACCGACAAACAACAATGAGAGCAGATATATCATGAAAAGGATATTATATAAATTAATTCATACATTATTTTAGGAAAAATATGGTTCAACATGTTAGATTTAGGAAATATTCCATTTATTCCATCGTTGCATTTGAAGTCTGTCTTTTGTTGACAATAATTGTCATCAAACTTTTCAAAAATCTAGTGTCAAAAAACTATAATAAAAAAATTTTCAACAGAAACACTTCCATAAAACTCAATGTTATTACTCATAAAACTTTCACTGCACATCCCATGCATTTTCCCTAAGCGTCAGCAAAAGTGACCTCAGTTCGTCCTCAATATTTTCTTACAAGAAGCTTATTTTATGTGGTGGTGGTCACTTAAAACTCGATTTCTTGTGTAATAAGGATAATAAAGATAAATGATAATGGCAGTAGGAGCAAAGTTTTGTATGATGCTCTATTTGTTTGGTCAAAATGCTTGTTGAAACGGTTGTTCTTGTTTGAAATCAACAAGGATACAGAAAAAGTTTGCTGTTCAATGTTTTATACATTTTTCAATAAGTAAATCTTAGATTGACGACAAAAAAGTTTTTCTTAAGGTTGGTTGAAATGTATATTTTGGCTGTTATTTTAGCTGGTAGTCATTAAAAAGGGTATAGAAAAGTTCCAACAACTTGGATTTCTCTAACAAAATTTTTATAATGTGATTGAAATAATAAAATAAAATGCATAAAAATTTATTCCACTCCGGGCGCTATAGTCAACCCATTCCAAGTGTGAACATGCCAATTAACAAGCAGAACGGCATTCTATTTGGAATACCTACGCTTGAATCGATTTTTATTTTTTTTAATGATATTTTTCAATTTTTTTTTTTCAAATCTCAAGAAGAAATATCTGTGTTGTTACTACATCTATATTAAACATTGGAGGTTTATATAAATCTACAAAACTCATTAAAACCTCTCACAACAAAGCAATAAATCAACATAAGTATGCAAGAGCTGCGGTGTGAAAGAACATCGATTTATTTTCTTGAAGATACATTTTAGCATATTTTAGCATTTATCAAGGATTAAACTGTTTGTTTTTCGCCTAATTGCCGTGAAACATGCAACCTTTCATAAAAAATCGTTAATGTGCTGTTATGGAACATTAAATTAATGAAAATGGATATATCTTGATAAGAATATCATTATGGTGAGCAGTTGAGGTTAAGTGAAAAACCGATCGAAAAAGTTCATTGATAACAATTATGGTTCAATCCAGTTTTCATGGAGCCTCGATTGCTTTTTGAATTTAAAAGCAATTAAAATTTTATTAAAAACTTTGCTACCGTATTAATTTTTAATTGAAACATTATAAAGAAGCTACAAAACTCAATGTAACTTTATTTGTTTAGTGGAATTTTCAAAATATTAAATTATATTGTGAAATATTGTGATATTGATTCTATTTGACATTAGAATTGATAGATTGATACAATTTTAATGATAATCTTTTACATACATATTGTATCTAAGAGCAAGTAACCATAGATGTAACATTCATCGATTATATATAATCTTTGACAAAAATATTCTGATATATTCAACAAAAGGATTTATAGGATATTTATAGAAAAAACGATCGTATAAAAACAAAAATACACATGAAAAATATTGATGCTTTGTAAAAAAAATATATCCTAGAAGAAAAGTCAATGTAAATACAACTCAATAAATAAAATCGCTTGAAAATCAGAAATCATCATAAAAAGGTTTTATTCTATTTGTTCAATAACAACCTTAAAACAACTTTTAAAAATAAATATATGTTACTCCCCAATTGTTTTCGATTTCTTTAAAATAGTTTAATTGAGGTGTGAATTGGAAAAATGCGATTCAATGAAAACTAAAAAAATAATTGGAAAACAGAGCATCTTAAAACAATAAATCTACAAATGATTTTCCCGAGAACTGACTAATATTATGAGCTTTTTGCATATTTGTTACAACTCGAGAAAACAGATGCAGTAAAAGCACTTAATAAGTTTAAACCTAGATTCCACTTTATAAAGTCAATTTATAAATATTGCTCATTACATATTCAATATAATTAAGTAAATATATCGCAAATCATGAAACAAACTTAGTTTTAAATCTTATTGTTTTGAAAAAAGGATTTAAACATTGTAAGAACCCTTAAACACACAAGTTTAGTTAGTTTTTGAACAAAAAATAGTTTAACAAACAAACTTTTAAAATAAATCACTTATATTTTAATATACAAGAAAATCTACATAAAATCATGACATGAAAGTCCATGAATCCTCATGAATGACAAATATTACATAAGTTCAGCTTTGATTATAATTTTTTTTACCATAATAGCAATTGAATTTGAAAAAACAAATATAAGCTTGGAAAAATGCCATCATTTGATTTCCATTTCTGGTAATTGGCGTTAAAAGTTCATGAACGCCACTCAAAGATAAAGCATAATATTAAAAATGAATTTGAATATTTTAAATTTATCATGTCGACTGGTATTATAAAATCTTGAAGTCTGGTATTTTTCAGATTCTCAACATTTTCCACATTATCCACATTTTTACCAATTTCATTCGTTCGAATAGCATTCGAGACAAGTTCAAACGAGCTTTTAGGGCAAAATGAGAAATAATTGCTTTAAAAAGTTGCCACATCAAACGGTTCTTGAACTGGATTTGATCGAAGGGATCATTGGAAATTGAAGTTTAAATGTACTTTTCTCAAATTGAGTTCCATTTTGTCAATAAGCATTTATTATCTTTACAACTCAATAATTATTATATTCCTTATTCTGATGGATTTACACGAATCATTATCTTAAATTACTTTCAATTTTATTTAAAGTGAAGTCTACAATACTTCAATACTCTTCCAAACCTTGAAGCTTGTCTAAAGCTTTGGAATGTATGTAAGGTTAATACATGCATGATAAAAGTTCTGCACAGTATCATTCACATCTAAATTTAACAAAATAGCAAAAATGTTTATCTTCAAGCATTTTTAGTATCCGATGTTCTGTTTTTTTTGTTGGCACATTCATCCTTCGCTCCTTGGGAGTTGAATGTTCACATAATCAAAGTCTCTGCTCGAAAATGTGGGATCGTTCTTATATATTTTGGAAATTCGTAAATTCCATAGTATGTTAATTTTGTGAAAATTTGGCGGAAAATTTTCGTGATAAATCAAATTGAAAACGTGAGAAATCCATAGACTCACAAATTATGTCTTTTTGACTGTTTCAGTATTGATTCAATGTTAAAATATTTTTTAATGGCTGAATTGCCTTGAAACATGCATTAATGTTGTCTTTAAAATACTCAAATTGAGTGTTAACATAAAATCAGTGTTACTATCTCTAGTTTAATTCTTAACACACTAATATACTAATCAAATAAATATAACTCACTCGTTTGCAAAATATTTGATTATTTTTCTCTTCAATCAGGCTTATTTACGATGATCGAGTATGTTCACTGTTCACTTATAACATTTGTTACAGAAGTGATATATCTGTTCTAAATCAATTCACAACACAAATAATATTCTCCACTTACAAAAATTCAGAATTTTTAAAGTTTGAATGTATGAATCTGATAACAAAATTCATTTATATTGAAATCACAATCTCTGAAAAGTTTGAATATTTACTGAAATTTTAATCAAACAAACATTTAATTGATTCCATATTTGCTGTTGTTTTTAACATTTTAATTATTTTTGCAAAACGTACAACGAAAATTTTCACAGCCCTCATTAAACTTCCTTGTGCTTTCTGCGAACTTTATTCAACAACTGACTGTTCGGTGAATTTGCAGCTTGATACATCTGTTTTCGCTTTCCATGAGTATTGAACTTGAGAAGAAAAGCAAAATCAAGCATGTTTTTAGTTGAGGAACAAGGAAAACGTTTTGTAAAGAGAGAAATATAGAATGATTCGCGCAAACAAAGCTGAAACTTGGCCAATATACTTGTTGGGAAGTATAATTTGGTAATTCGGGAACGTGCTTCCTTTGTGGTTTTTGTTTGCAGTGTAGTCTGTCTTTTCACGAAAGATAATCTTAGTCAAATATTCATAAATAAAAACACCTAATAATCGTGATAAAGAAAACGTGTCCTTTATTGGAAAAAATATGGTAAATTATTAATAGTATCGTTTTTCTTTGTTTCAATGATATGAAAGTATGACATTATTTATATCTACCTAATCTCACTGCCAAAATTAAGGATTAATATTAATGTTTAATGCTGCAGCTGTGACATTTGAGAAGATAATTAGATTTATGAAAGGTACTAAGATTAAAATAAACATTATCTTCATGGAATTAACTTATTTAGCTACAAGACAAAAAGTTGAAAAATATTCTTGTCTTAAGAAAACTTTATTTCTATTTTTTACTATATTTGGGAAAAACAAGTTATTGCATTGAATAAAGTATTCATATAACTTATATACTTTTTTATTTTTGAGAAATATATGTTATGTAGTTTTCCAAGTCTCCAGACAGAAAAATTACTATCTTCCTACGAAAATATCTTGGCGCAAAATATTTGATTGTGTTGAAGAATAAAATATGATCCCATACACGTCCTTGGGTTTGAGGTGTAAATCTGTCATGGTTTCTGAAATTTTGCTAGTAAATTGACGGAGTTTTATTTTGACAAAATGGTTTATCCAATTATCTATTTTAGAGCGTATTGTGTGCTTAAATGTCCATACATAATTTGTTGAACTTTGGTAAAAATTGTTATAATGTTACATACAATAATAGCACTTACAGCCTTTTTAACTGTATTTTTCCACATTGACGATGATACTTCCAGGAAAAGCTGATTGCCAAAACAAGCATGGATTTTTGAACGCAATTAACCAACGAAGAGGATTCTGAAAGAAGCGATTCAACCGTTTATAATTTAAATTAAATTCTCATGGATGCTCATTTCAACTGAAAATTATTAATTTGAGTTTAATTTTATATTAAAGTTCAAATTTTTAGGAAATATTTTGTTGAAAAGTGCTTGAGAGATTGTAGTTTGTTGGATAATTCGAACATTTGAGTGATTAAACATTTCAAATTTTTTTCCCAAAGCTTTTTTAATTTAGTAATCAAACTATAAAAGCTTCAAAAATAACTTTATTTAACTCATTGAAGGCATGACAAAAAACTTAATCCATATAAAAAAAAAAAACTCCAAGAAATTTAACTGGTCAACGAGGTATACTTGGTCTCCGAGGATTTTTCATTTTTCAATATTAAATTATTATGAAAAAACTCAAATTTCTTACAAATTCAATATTTTATTGGTTTTAAAAGTCTCATTTAGTAAAAGTTTTGGATTTTATATTTTAAAAGTACGGTTATAGACAATTTTCTAGACATAATTATTATTAAAGTGGTTCCAAAATTGGGGTTTAATATGTTATAAGAAAGAGCACTTTTTATTTGGTCTTGTTTCTTAAATATAGAAAGTATCTGTTTTTTACTTTGTTGCTTGTAAACCTAACAGAAAATCTAAAGCTCCTTGTTCAAGGCCCACTTTTTAGCATATTTAAGGTTGTCCTGTGCTTCAAATATTTCTTCAGCTTTCAAATAATGACTTTCGTCTCTTAGATGTATTTCAACTTCTGCTTGATTATTGAAAACCTTCAGAGAGTCTTCACAATAAAACTTTCCTTGAGAATCGGCAAAGTGTAACATGAACGTAGATTTTCCAATTGTTGGAACAAGTTCGGCAAAAAGCTTTACAACAAGGGAGTTGCGCAGATGGGGAGCTTTCATTAGAAATTCTTTATTGAAGTATGGAAATAGCGAGTCTCGTCCAAAGAACCTGAAGTATCGTCTGTGATAAAGATGAAAACGAAGGTTTTTGTAGAAATCTCCATCTTTCAAAGCTTCATTGATAATTCGAGCTGAGTCATCAGAATTCAACGGAAAATATCTTGAGACATTCTTTTCATCTATATTTTCAGTAATATTATTATAAACAATATTGATTTCTGTGTTGTACAGCCCAAATAGGCCAGATTTGAGCATTTCTTTGTTTTCTGGAAGTTCTTTGAACTTTTGAAAGTCAGTTGGAAACTCTTTCTGTTCTGGTATTGCATTTTCCTGAGTATATTGTTTTTGAAGGTGCTTCAAGTATTCTCTCATATGCTTGGGCTTCCGAGCTGAAACCATCAGGACTATGGTGAGAACTGCTAACCCTTTCCGAAGCATTCTAAAATGGATATTTGAAATTAAGATTTACAAACTGATTTTATATTTTTTGGATTAGAGGTATTTATTTAAGCTATATCTCTCTATATTTTTCTGAAGATTATGTATGATGATCACACAAATGTACCTGAATTTCTTACAACAGTCGAAATTTATTATGTTAAAATACTTTTAAATTCGAAGAAAAATATATCGATCTGTTTTTATATTATTGTAGTATCGTGAAGTTATCATCAATATACTCAATGTTTTATCGCAATGTTTTAGCCAATGTTTTCATGCTCAAACTTACCACAAAAATTTTCCCGCCAAAACAAAAAGCTCGCAATATACATTCTATTAATATTAAAACTTGTAACGGTCAGATATAGTTTTAAGTAGAATAGTTGAGATGTTTTTGTAAACCACTCAATTGTTTGCGGCGAGTCAGCCTACGCGCCAGGGTTAGGAAATCTGAAGGTTGAGGAAAGTGACAAAATAGAGGAATATTTCACTTTGATGGAGATAGGCGAATGAAGAGCATTAAAAAAAGGATTGAAATGGTGTAAGTATTTGCTCACCGAAGTTTAATTATATATGCTAAGTGACAAAACCAATAATTAGAGGCCACACACTCATACGCATCAGGTAATCTAAGACCAAGAAGGCTAACAAGAACAAAATGATTAACCACGTTAATTCGTCACCAGAAAGACTCATTGTGAAGATAGAAGATTACCATATGGTTTAGCGGCACCAGACAGATGACTGCAAAGGTAGCTTGAGTGTTTAGATTGAATGCGTGAGTGACGGTAAACATAAAACTTATTTTGTGGACACAATTTTTAGATCGCTGCCAACGCCAACGTGGACTTTTAGTTGAAGAGGATTAACCGCAGGGAAGACGTTCCCTTTTAAGTCACCTCACAAGTCCCAGAGCATCTCTTCATTTGTTGCTGATTCCAGCCACCATATCGCTGATTCCAGACACCAACTCCATCCATCGATTCACACACCGATTCCGCAGATCAGCGCATTATAACAATTGAGTGAGATAAATTAATAGGTTAAGGTCTCGAGACAAATAGAATAGTATTTAGATATTGAGTGAACAAGGATTTTAGAATCATATTTATATTTAAGAGTCAATAGTTCTAAAGGCCGAATGAGCCAGTTGTAAATTAGAGTGAATAAAGCTTTTATATATTTAAGAATATTTTGAGTTAATAGTTTTACTCAGTTTACCACCAGTAACAAGACCGACCGTAATAAACTTTAAAATAACTTAGAAAGATTCCTGCTAAAGCTATACCTGTATTTGCTAAGTTAACTGGTGACGCATTTGCTTCAACAAAAGGTTCAGAGAAAGCTGCTTCTTCACCAGATAATGAAATTATAAAAAAATATCTTTAGATTAATATCTTTATGTTTATATTTGAGGACTAGTCCTGTTTTGATTAAGATTTATATAAGATTTACATAAAATCTTTATGATAATATCTCAAGGAATATGTCAAAAACCCATTCTAGACTCATTTCCAGGTAAATTATTCATAAAAAGTCCACTCATCTGCAAAATAAACATAAACAATAAAAAGCTCGCTAATTTTTGATTATGTTCTCTTTTAAGAATGAAATTCAAGCAAACTCAACTGGAATAAGTAGAATTACTAGCATTTAGTGTGTTCAAACCATAATTGCCAGTTTCTTTCATTTCTTGTTATCCAACTTCATGAAACTTCACAAAGCATAGTATGAACTTACAAGAAAACACCAAGAAATTGCATTCAATGCAAAAAACTGGCAAGAAAACCATATTTTTATTAGTCAAAATTGGATGCATTTTCTTAATTGTTTCTCCTATATTTTTTACCGCAAACAATTCTCGCTTGACCCGCTAGCTCAGGTCACTGCGCACGTGTTTTTATCGGCTGCCAACTGTGAAGATTCTTATGGTAATTGAATGCAACGCAACATGCAGAAATTATGAAGGCAAATTATGTTTTTTTAGCTCAGCTAATTAATTTGCGATGAATTTGAAAGAATTAACAGAATAGAAAATAAGAATATTGCACAGAATAAGGTGGTTATGAGATGCACATGGCTGGATCGATGAGGAGAAGAGTCACTGACTGCCGATAGTTTCATTAGTAGAGTTCTTGGAAGAAGTTTTGCAAAATAATTGAGCTATAAAAATTCAAATCTATTCATGTAATAATTTTATTTTTATTATAAAATCTTATATGTTGATACAGTTTAACAATACTACTTAAATGTTTTCAACTTACTCATGAAATTCAATATTGATAACCCTTAATAAACCTTTTAAATTAAATCATTATTGATCATTATTCAAATAATTTTCAAATACATTGTCAACAACAATAACAAATTTATTAGAGCAAAAACTGCACTTTGCAAAGTTCAAGTCTCATTTAGCAACCGAATCTCTCATAAGTCTCTGCAAATTTCTTCCTCATAATTACTGAACAAAATGTGAATACAGATTCAGCTAAAAATAATACATTCAACGAGGGTCATCCACGAGTTCAGTCGCAAAGTTTTTTTGAGGTCGAAGAATCATTCGAATTAATCTATTTATGTTTTCAGGCAAATCAAGCGAGCAACACCAGTTTCACTCATTAAAATTATGGGAAATTGTAGTGCTTTAAACTCATTCATGCTCGTGATGGTTGTAATGCTTTGTTATCAATGAACACATTTTTTGAAAATCACAAATCTGGAAAAATTATTAAATTTGTGAATTGTTGTCGTTGCACCGTCGAGTTATGATAATATGCAGGCAAATGCAGGAAATTTGTGGTATTTGTGGCTCTCTTTGTTGGCTCTCTGGAAATTTACCAATACCTTTTTGGCTGATTAATATTGTTTTGAATTGTGAACAGAATATGTTTTTATTTTTCAGTTAAAATTTTGTTTGTAAATTGATGTTTCAAATATTTTAATTATGAAATACATATAACTAAATCAATTAAAGGGTGTGTAAAGCTTAAAAGTTAATTAGATCATAGATCTCATGATTGGTTCAATAAATTAGAATATCCTTACTTTAAATTGTCATATTCACAGGAAAATTGAAAGATTTCAACTAAAGC
The DNA here is from genome assembly GCA_038502155.1 of Parochlus steinenii. Taxonomy (NCBI): domain Eukaryota; kingdom Metazoa; phylum Arthropoda; class Insecta; order Diptera; family Chironomidae; genus Parochlus; species Parochlus steinenii. Next base: position 2,875,938 of record JAXCIN010000048.1, on the reverse strand, counting down.
TCAGCTATTTGTTCAAATACTGATATCTAATCAATTGTTTCTATAGCTTTCTCCAACCGTAAATGATCTCGAATTTTCCCATGAGAAAATTTTTTCTTACTCCTAAATCAAACAAATCAACTAAATTAGTATCTAATACACCCAAACTAATTCACCATCTTCACATAACAAATAAATGTCCCTAGGCTCTTCATCAAACTCATCAAAAGCCTTGACCAAAGCGAAAATAATTGCAAAACTGCTCATTCAAGCAAATTTACTCAAAATCCCAACACAAAAATCGCGCTGGAATCTCCAAAGAACGTTTTAAGAATGAACAAATTGAAAATAATTGCTGTTGAACTACCAGTTAATGTTTGGGAAGCTCCATGTCTTGCAGCCAGTAAATTTGCGAAAATTACTTAGTCAGGCATCGGCGAGCTCAGCGCAAAAGAAATTGCTTTGACCTTTGAGCCGTGAAGCAAGATTGTCTTGGAAGTTGAGCTTGTGTAGAGGCTTTTAATAATTCTTGGTAATTTTTTTGAACAGCACAGAGGGCAATTAGATTAATTTGAACTTTGTAAAGTGGGTTGAGTCTCAGTAAATGGATTATTATTTTTTTGAAAAAAAAGTATTATTGCTAAGCAGTGTTTAAATTTATTCAATTATTCTTTAATCAAAGATTAAAAATTTTTTGTTTTAAAAATTTTTACTTTATCCAAATAGTTCGACCAAAGAAAATACTCCCGTCCATATTTTTACACCGCGAACTCTCAATGACTTAACATAAAAATTTCCTCAGAGAATGGTCAGAGAAACGCCGAGGAAATCGATTAATAATTAATTATTGGGTTCTTGACCCTTTTTTCTTCACTCCAAAAACTCCACAAAGAACCTGAGAAACTCGTAAAAGCTAGAAACTCAAAAAAGCCTCAATAATCTCAATATACTCGGAATTCACCAAATTCACCAAATACGCCAAACAGTTCAAGAAACTAATCCAATCTGTTGGAATTTTCAAGAAGTTTATTCAAAACATTTTTCTTGAAAGCATTTTACAATTTCATTCATAATTTCGGAGAGCACAATTATTCTCGCTTTTTATAGTTTTTTGCTGGTTCGTTTTAAGAAAATTAATCAGGTGAATTTTAATAACTTTTTTGGCAGGGCTCCAGTGGATTTATTGAATTTAAGGGAAAAGTTTAGTGAAAAATGTTCTAAATAAAATAGATCATGAACCTGCTTATTAAAATTATGTTGCCATTATATATTTCCGTTATGACTACAGGGAATAGTATTGATAACAAGAAAACTAATAAAAAAAGGGACATTCCAAATAATACGGAATTATATTTTTTTTTGAATTTTACCTACGACCAAAATTTCATATATATTATTTCTTTAAATCTGAAAAACTCAAATTCACAGTAAAAATACTTCAAGGTTTAATATGAATAAAATCGAAAATAAACATTCAAGTAATTCAAGTGCTCACTCACGTTTTCACTTGAACGGTTGAACTGCAACCTTTCGTTAACCTTTTCGACTATTTTAAAAATTGTTTTGAGCTAGCCAACAAAATGTTTGTCGAGTCACCTCGCACACGAGAGCTAACGAGTCAAGACACTGAAAGCTGATGAGAAGTATTTGCAATTGAATCTAAAAGATGTTCATTTTGAATGCGAAGACTATTTCAGTTTTCCAATATTAATTTGAAAATTGTTAAATTTTGTTTGTATTTCTGACGGTTCTATTTTCTATTGAATAAAACATGGGGAAAGGTTAACAAAATGTCACAAATACAATAATTTTAATCTATGCAGTAAGACCTTTTGACTCACGATGGTTTGTCATGAATGTGGTTGTTGGAATATGGAGTTGGGTGGCAATTGAACGTGTATTGTAATTGTAATTGAATGTCGTAAAAATTGGTTATTGTTGGTAAAAAGAAAAAATATATTATTTATTTGATAAAATAAGCTTTTTATACTTAAAAGTCTTCAAATATCCTGTTTAAAATTTATTGTAAAATGTTTTAATACAACACTCCATTTGCTGAAAGATATGATATTATCTGATACTTATATTATCTGAGCCCTATGACCTATAAAGTAGGAATAACCTTTATTGTAGTGGGACTTTTCACGAATAAACATTTTTTTTAAACAAATAAACCCATCAATAATCCCAATTTAAATCGATAAATTACCTTCGACGCAAAATTTGCCCATGTTTAGCTTCCACTTGAACCATTACATGCATAAATTTGCTTAACAAACTATTTATTGAATCATTTATTTAATGGTCATAATTTATTGATTCTCGTGTAGATTGGTGTATCAAAACCATCAAATTGACCATAATGGCAACTGATATATTTATAAAAACGAAAACCGTTCAAAAATAAGCTAATAAATTAATGAATCTTGTCTTTAGAGACGATAATCGTGTCATTAATCGCAAAAGGTCAATGAAATTGAGAAACTGTGGAGCTGAGATGATCTTCCTTAACCTCTGCCCAGAGTCAACAGCGATTGCTTCTAATCGATTCGTAGACTTGCATGCTTCAGAAATTTGTTCACATAGTCACGCGGCATCTGCTGTGCTGGCTAACTGTTCCCCAAGTAATAAAGCTTCGAAGGCATCAAAGCGAACTCATTGAATCCAAATTGCTTTAATTGCTCGCCTTTCTTCCGTTAAAATCGATACTTTTTCAGATTTAAAAGTTTTCCAGTAATAATTCATTTTTACTTTGGGAGCAAACATGCTGATGCTGCAAATACTGTGTTTTGTATTCTGTAAATGGAAGTTGGAAGCCGCAATCAATAAATCAGCTGAAAAATGTTGTTCCAATAATAATTGTTTGTGAACCAGAAATTTGCGTTTTCTATTTTTTTTCCGAGCATTGTTCTTGAGAGGTCTTCGTTTGGATTGTGTAGGTGGTTGCTCTAAGATTTTTTGGGATCATCATAATAAAAAAAAAATTTTCTTTAATTTAATAAAATAGAAAGTCGTTACCAGGATCTGAACCATCTAACATTTGAATATAAATATATAAATTTGCTCTACATGTTTTATGGAAAAATTCAACTTATACCAAGTTTTTAAAAATCGATTTAAATTTTCTAAACAATCAGTTTGCTTACAAATACAACATTCGCTTCCACTCAACCTAAATAAGGGAAAGGTTGAAACTTAAATATCTCCGGAGGTTGTGGGCGTTTTTAATTCTCCTGCAAATTTGCACTGAATTGCACTTTAATCTGCGTGCTGATCGGCTTTGAACAACAAAAGGCAAATTAAAGCGCAGATCTAAGACAAGTAAATTTCAAATATCTTTTTAGCAATGTAATGCAACAAAAATAACCAGCAGCCTTTTTGAGAATTTAGATAAAATGAATTGATTACAATTTTGCTGGGTGGACGGAGAATGGTTTATTGTTCTCTAATTGTAAAAAGTGCCAGGAGCTCTAACCATTGTGTAAGTGGGCAGGTTGGATTGGTTTGGAGTGGAAACTGCAGGCTATGAAAAGTGGGACTTTAGTAAAGCTGTCATTATTCTAACTTGAAGGATCAAATTAGTTGACTGAATAGTAATTTTGGCACGGCATGTCGACGGCATGTTTATTCTTGAATATAATTTTAATTCTAAATAAAATTCATGAAAAACCCTCCAAAACTGTGTATTCTATATGCAATTAAAAAAAAAATTTCGTAAAGTCAATATATAAATTATAAAAACATTAAGAATTTTTGCTGCTCTACAATTTTGCAAAAAAAAGCAATTTAAAGTTTTAAAACATCTTCAACGCTTTAATTGGATTTTTTAACGAGTTAATAAACATTTTTATTGATATTCAAATACTCCTCGCAAATCACCAAAACTAAATTAACAAGATAAAATCAAAAATGTCTTCAAAACATTCTTTAACAGCGAACAACCTGAAGAAAATTAAGACGTTAAATTTTACAATCCATTTCACCAGCTTAAAAGTGCTTGAAATATTCAAATTACATACTAATGTATAAAAACGACTTACACACTGTCCAAACGGAACAAGTTTTGAAGTTGTGATGTTGAACTCGTCAACCAAATGCTTGAAGTGCCATAAAAGTTTATTAATTATTATTTTACAATCCACAAGTTCTTCGATCTCTAACAAATTTCTGGTTATACTGCTGTGCAGTGTATAGTCAGTATTGCTGACGAGTTTTTGAAGTAATTGATGTCGTTAAGTTTGCAAATTGCAATTCCGCAATTCCAACGATCTCTGAATGGACTCGGAATTGGTTTGGAAATGATTGGGTATTACTTGAGAATTGCTTCGAAATTGGGTAATTTAAATTTTATTTTACTTTTACAATATGCTCGTTGCCTCATTGGGAAATAATAAAGAAATGTTTTAGTGCCATCGAAGCTGTTTTCAGGTCCATAAAGAAGCTAATTTAATAGAAAATTGACTAAAGAGGTGATTGAGTCGGATTTTATTGAGAAAATTATGTTATACAGAGTTTTAGTTATTGTAAATTTATTTACATTTGAAATTTAATTTAATTTAAAGGTGGATTAATAAATATTTGGCATAAAAATGACAAATAAAACTAGAAAATATATTTTTGAGAGCAAAGTCATTTAAAAAGTGTCAAATAAATCGCACTTTTTTGAAAAAAAGATAATTTATTTAAAAATATCACACAAGTTAAAACAAAAACTTTCGAAAATAAAAACATAATCCTTTATAATATTTAACTTTCTAGAGCAAAATTCATACATCTTGAAGTACAAACTTCAAACAATAAAAAAAGCAATAATTTTTCAGTCTCCATTCACTCAACAAAAATAATGTTTCAATCTGAAATCAAAAATTATACAACTACAGCTCTTGCCAGGAATATTGGTAGTATTGCTACTACCTGCCTGGAATGTGAACAGAACTGAAAAAGAAATAAAATCGAGCATTTGACCTTAAAAATGTTAAAACAACTCACATTATATCGCTATTGATGACGATAAACTTTTAAATTAAGAATATTAATATTTGAACGTTGTCGCATTAAAATGCCAGGAAATCTTTTACTCTGCCTGGTTTGAGAGAGGCAGGGATGGAGAGTTGCAATCAAATTCCAACTTACTTTCTTTCTTCTCAGTAACATTATTTGGCTTTAACTGAATAATGTTTAAATTTTAAATTTTAAGTGATGTTATAGTTTTTATTTTTTTTCTATTCAAACCCCTGCTTCTTTCAAGATGTCAGCTAAAACAAACAGACAACTAATTAATGAAATCAAGAAAGAGACAATATGTCAAAGTGTTTGTTGCGTGGCCTGGAAAGTCTCGATTCTTTTATGTCGATTCATTTTGATATAAAATTAATTTAAATATTTCAAATCTTTACTAATTCCACTTCATGTTGGTGGTCATAAAGTTTATTGCATATGTTGTGTGAGAAAAAATATTAAGAAAATCAGAAATTTAGAAAAAGTCGATTAAAATTTTAAGTTGGCGGGAAGTTCACAAAATATCGAACATTTCGTGAAAATTAGAATACTTAATGTATTTATCTAAAAATAGAAAAATTGGCCAGCATTTCAAGAATAAAATTTAAGTAAATAAACAACATGTTTATTAAATGTACATCCAGGTTATATTGAATTCAATATTGATATGTACCGTTGATTAAATTTTATATCTTAAAAACTTTTAGCACATCATAATATCAAGATCTAAAAGTGTCCATAACTCCAGTCTCCAAAGGGTTAAAGTTGTCAAACCCGAACAAAGAATCGACAAAAAAATACAATTTTTTATCAAGATTTTTATAACATTTTCAAATTAATTAATAACTTGTTGAGAAGTTCTTCACAAAAGGTCAAAATACAAACCAAACTGGTATTTTCTCTGTTTTTTCAATAATTTCAGATTTTTCTCATTTATTCCAAGTCAAATCACAATCGGAGCGCACAATCTAAAGTTCTTAAGTCGCGCATGTGTGAATTAATTTCAATATTAAATTTTTATGACATTTTCTCGGACAAGGTGGTGGAGAAAGGTGAGGAAACGATTTTTAATTGTTCTATAAATAATTCAATGATTTTTGGCTTCAAGTGTTACTACGAAATACGACTCTTGGTTGCATTACTCAGTATTTTTAGGACCTTTTATTATTCCTCAAGAACGAAAGTACAAAATTAATAAATTTCAGAAAATTTTAATAGCCCAAAGTGATTTTCCATCTTGTTAAATTAATTTATTTTATTTTGTCACCACCTTAGAAGAACCTTCCTTGCTTTAAAAAATATAATTGTCACCTCTTATTACGTTTAACCTTGAAGTTCAATTGAAAGAATGATTTATGAATGATTTTTTAGAAGCAAGCAAAAAGGTCAGAATTCTTCATTATTATTGCTTCCAGTACTCTCAAGTGTCTTCAAGCACCTCTGAAAGCAATATCTAAGCAACTTTAAGGCTTCACAAAATCATACAGAAATCTCGCAGTTCAAATATTTATGAATTCAAAGCACAATTCTCAAGCTCTTAATTTTATTCCAAAACAAAAATACTAAAATAAAAAACTTTTAAAATTAAAACGCAATAAATTCTTCTTTGGCATTTCCAAGAACTGCTCGATAATCATTTACAGAGGATTTTCAACGTTTTTCAAAGTTTAAGCGGGAAATGTCACTAGCTCGATTTATTTCCAGTTTAATGCGTTGAATGTTTCATTTTTAATCAGACAATTTGAATGCTAAAAGCTGCGCTAAAAGTGAACGAAGAAAGTTATGGGATTTTACTCAGATTTTAAAGCTATTTTGAATGTGTTGAGAATAAAGTTGATAGTTTTATTTGATATAACAGGAAATATGTATCTTTAGACGGAGTGTTTCGATTTAAAAATAGACACTTAAATTATACCACTTTAGCGTTGCCTAATTCAAATTCTGTTGAAACAGAAGTTCAATTGGACTCTTCACCTTTGATATTTCACCATAAAAGAAAATCCACATGCAGCTTTTTTGAACAAAATAATGATTTTAAAAAAGGACTATTTTTTATATGGAGCAATCTTTTTTTTGAGGAAAATTATATTATTTTGATATTTAAGTTTAGAAAACCCGTTTTCAAATTTTTAATTTGAAAAGACCGAGAAAAATTTGAATACATGACACGGATTTTTCTAAAAACGTGTTGATAAGTAAGTTTAACAAAACCGAGTTGATATATTCTTTAATTTTTCGAATTTAAAGAATGAATTTGGCTACAAATTCAAACAAGACTATTTCACGATTAATGAGATGCGGAAAGTTTACAAAAGATGACTATAAATAGTTGTATTAAAGATTGAACCAAAGTGTCTCGAATTAGATCAAAACTGTTATTCTTTAATTTGTCGAATTGAATGAATTTACAAATTCAATACTTTTCTTACAACATTTTAATCAACAACCACACATCACACCAAAACATTCCAACAAACAAGTCCCCCAGTATTGAAATTTAAACTTAGCACTCACAATATTTAACCAGAAAAAAAACTGGAGCAATTTCATAAAAACTTAATTATTATTATAATTCCCAAATCAAAATCCACTCGAACATTTCTCAGGCGCGCAAAAAAAAACCGTTAATCAAGTTCAATATCTTACAAAAATTTGGTTATTTTCTGGTCAGAAAAAGTAAATTAGTTCACACTTATTAAAAGCATAAGAAACTGTATAATTTCTTGAGAAATTTCTGTGATCATTGAACTTTGAAAAGCAACAATTCTTTATTCACAGACTAAATTGGAAAAAATTTTGGAATTGAAAAATGTGGAAAAATTCCGGTTGGAATTGAAAGTTTGGTGTAAATTATAATAATCAATGTTTGGGTAATGGATGGATGATTTTGTGGAATTTTTTGTGGAGCTACCAGTTTTGACCTTAACGAGTAAGTTCAAAAAAAAAACTTTTTTTTTATCTATTCATGCTTAGCGATATTTACTGATAGGATTGAATGATTAAATCTTCATTTTATTGGCTTGAATCTTATAATTGGTGTTTTATCGATATTTCAGTTTTTAATTCCGGGTATCAATAAGTCCAACCTTTAATTATGCAAATCTCCATCTTTTAAGAAATTACCATCTTTAATCTTCAGAGCAAAAAATTATGTTGCTACGAAATATTTAATAAACCATTTATCATAAAAATGCTGATTGACAAATTTATCAAATAATATCTAAATTGTCCGAGAAACCACACTAAAATTTACCTAAAAATCACAAAAAATTAGAAACATGCGTGTTTACAAGTTTAAATCTGCTAAATTACGAAAATTAGTCAAAATATCAATCAAAAATATGAATTATTCGAGAGTTATTTGAATAATTAATGAGTTTATGGGCGTACGTTCATAAAATTCATCATTCAAAGATAACCAAGAGGTTATCAATATTGTTATTAATCATTTTTAGATTAGAAAATTGAAAATTGTGACATTTTAAGTTTCTATCCAGTTTTTTTTTTCTTTTTTGCGTAACCTAATAAATGTGAGCAACCTTTCCAAATATCATAAATTAAGAAAAAAATCCAAATATTATCAAAATCAGTCGATTAAGATTGCACATCGCGTTGTGATAAGGTATTTGTATACCTTATTTTATCGATTTCTGTGGTTTATAGCAATGTTCTGTAAATTTTTCAGGTGCTGGTTTTGAATCGAATGCTAATAAAAACCGATAATAACCTCACCTCACCAAATGAGCATCCATGATAATTTAAAGCTCAAATATTTCCTCTATTGACAGACAGACTCATCATAAACGGACTTGAATTCAAAAATTCGAAAATACGAGGATTGAAAAATGAGATCAACGAGAATCAACGATAACTTGACTTTATTGTAACATTTTGTCTTTTTATTATTTTTCTACAGTTTTCTGCCCGACTTTTGTTGACTTTTGTCATATTTAGGTATTTGTCGTTTGAGGTGGAAATGTGAGCGAGATGATAAATTTTTCGAAATGTCACAAAAAGGTTACGGAAAATACAATGAGACTGTTGCTTGGTGGTATAATTTTGATTTTTATACATGTAAGATTAATTTGTGGTTGGAGTGAGGCGAGGCGCGCACAAATTCAATTAACAACTTTTTAGTTTAGATCATATTGTTGCTGTTTGTTGATGGAATTCAACATTATGTTATGCCTGCTAGATGCTGATATAGTTTTGAATTTTCTTTATGTATATATCAAGCTGAATTCTAAAATTTATTTAATTTTGATTTTAATTAAAGTTTTACTCTATGGTTTTACTTTGCCACTTCATTTCAAGCTTAAGGCAATCAAAGTCTTATCAAAGTTATGCCATTGAGTTTATACAGATCGTGATTCATTTAAATCAATATATTTATCACAAACTCAAAAATGTCACAGAAAACAGAACAACGTGGTAACAAAGACCATTTTTCTTCCTCAAAGTCCCCATTAGCTCGCAAGCTACCGTTTTCCACTCTTCCAACTCTAAAATAGTTGAAAGCTGGTCAAATGAAAGAAGCATTGAAGCAATGAAGCAAACTGAGTAGCTGCTGCTTGTTTGCCTTCAACTTGTAATCGTCATTTTATGCACAAACTGATTGACATTCACCTGAAACTGAACAGAAAAAGCTGAAAATTCCGTTTGACAAACGACAAGAAATCTAAAACGAAACATTTTTCAATTTTCAAACAAATCTTAGAAAAAATTAAATTGAAAAAAAAACAATAAATATGCGTGGGAAGTAAATCAAGTATTTTCTTAACAAAATTTAATAAAATTACAATAAAAATATCATTAAGAAGTCGAAGAAGAGGCAAAAAGAGTCAACCGAGTCAACCTCAAAGCAAAATGAACTGGAAAAGAGACAAAAACCAAAATTGATTTTATTCTTCGGTTTTCTTGTCGTTCTCCGCACCAGATTGATCTCAATAAAGCAAATAATAACCTGAGTTTGAGAGCAAAAGCCGGTCGATCCAGTTTACAGATTTACAGCAAAAGGTCAAGCCGAGTCAGTTTCTTGGTTTCTTCGGGGAATATGTGCTGGTTTCTAAGATAAATATAATATTCCTAAAGAATTTATGGAGATTTCATTTGTTTGAGCAACTATGATATAGATAGTATACTCTGGGTTTGCATTCAAATGATTGAATCACCCAAACAGAAAAATATCCTGGTCAGGTTTTGACACATTTTTATTTTTCTTATATAATTTTTTCCGACAAAGAATGATTCCTATGCATTCTCGGTAACTCCACCACATTTGCTCCAACAAAAGGTCGCCAAGCTAAACATAATATTTAACTATGTAGGAATAACCTTTCGCTTCAAATTTCAACCTAAAGAATAATTGCATAATTGTAAACAGCTTACTAATATTACAAAAACTAAAAGTTTCAAAGCGAAAAATGTGTCACCACATCAATTGTTTCAGCTCAAAGCATTCAACTTCCAGTAAACTTCGACGTGCAAATGTTACAATTTTTTGTTGGATTTTTGAGCTCAAGATGCCAAGCGAGGAAAATTATTGCACAACCAACTTGTCAGCTTATTTAATAGTTCTGTAGATTTTTTTAAAAGTTTTTGTGAGGTTTTAATAGTTTTCTTGAACAATTTAATGCAAATCATGAACATTGTGACAATGTTTGTCATTATGCTTGAGCTTGAACCACCTACGAGCTCCAATGTTTGCTTTAAATTGTTTTATTGCTTTTTGTTGCACAAAATGGATGGAAATCAGTTTGCACATAATTTGTTTTGGGGTGCCAGATGCAGTTTGAATCAGATTTCAAATTTTGTTGAGACATGGAAGTCTGTGTTTTCAAAGGAATTCATCAGTTCAGTTTTCAGAAAAAATTATTCTTGTGTACCAATAAATTTTTGATGGATTTACTGTTTGTATTTAAGATTACAATTCTGCTAACTATAGCAAATAAAAATGGAATCATGCAACTAAATCGAAAAATTATTCATTGCACACCACAATCCATTATGTATGCAAAAGCGGTTAGGATGTTGAAATATTTTATTGTTTTCATGTTGTCGTTAAATTCTTGAGCTCAAACACTTTCATCATACAATCGACTCACTATGGAAACCAAACAAACTGGCAGCAACTTCCAATTTTTCATACAACTTCTCAAGCACATCCATCAATCGCTATAGTACTGCATTGCAAGAAAACACTAAAATGTTCCTTACAACGACACAAATGTGCTCGCAAGTCAAGAACAAGTCTGGCAAACATCAAGAAGGTGAAAAAGGTGGGATCGCAATAAGTTTTTTGTTAAATGTTTATTCAAATGAACTTTGGGCACACAACTTAATAACATTCTGCTGTTCTGCAGTTCTATAAGGTTTATTGTAGTTGAATTGTTTGAATGTTGGCATGTCGAGGTGATAAAAATGCAGTCAAAGCTAATTTATGCTTCGATATGGCAGTTTTTTTGCATATTTGTTTTTATTATGACAACATTATTCTGTGCAATGAAAGATTGAGAGATGAAATAAATAATGTTTGAAATTTGCATCGACTATGAAATATCAGGATAGATTTTTTTTTTGAGTAACCATCGAACAAAAAGTATAATACTTTTACTCTATGCTTTTACATTTATGAAAAAGGTTTATAATCTCAGTAGCATTTACGTCTAGATTATATGTCATAATTCTTAGCAAATACTCCGTATCTTTTAAAATGGTTTTCTCTTGAGTACCCAGCCCATCCTCATCTTACCGACTTACCCTCCCCCTCAATTAATTATACCTCATCCTGAAACTCTACTAATTTATGACCTACGATTAGAATGCACGACCAAACGAACTTGATTTACGATCACAATGTTCATAAAATTGAATTAATTTTACTATAAACTGCAAATAAACTGGCATTAAATGCAATAAAATGCAATATTGTAATAAACATAAATTATAATGCAGCTCGCATTGAAAGTGCTTCATTTCTGGTTGAGATTGTTGTTGTCAGATGATCCATTAATGAAGTGCCAGGCTGGATTTAGTGGAGCGCCTTCATGAATCAATTTTGAAGGGTATATTGGGTAAGATTCGGTGTTTGGTTGGTGTTAATTGTCAAAAATCACACAAAGAAACTGCAGTCAATTATCACTTTTATGCCGTAAAGTAAGCAACATAATTGTTCAACTAGATAGCAACAAACAATAATTAATCCTCGACATTCAATCAGATTAATCTCCATTTCAAACCAAGCTTGTTGCATTTCCACCCACACAAACCTCATGTTATGTATTTTCTATAATTTTTATGCATCTCATGCATTCTGAATAGCAAAATTAAATGAATAGTTCCACTTTTCGACTCTCAAGTCTCGTATCATGCAAAATCATCATTTTCAGCCAGCGAAACATTAGCTATCAAGGTCGCTTTTAAACCATTCGAGCATCACCGCAATTGCATTTAATTACATTAAATTTCACAATTGTTTGGTTGTTTAGTCGCTCTGCTAAAAACATAATTTCGCTAATATTTTCGAAATAAATTCGTAATAAACTTAAATTTGGCTATTATACTAAAATGTGCTGCGGCAAATTGACTCAAATAAATCTATTTTCCAGCTTTATTCAAGAAAAAGATGAACTCTAATGGTAATTCCAATCGAAAGACTTAAATGCTTTTATTGCCTTGAAATCTTGCCCACAAATAATGTTTCTAGAAGAGAGGGAGTTGATGGGTGGATTATTTTAAAGTTTTTGTTACCAAGAAAAGGTCATTATGAATTTAATATAATTTACATTTTACTTCATCAAAAAATTTAGCAAAAAGAATTACCGAGCAATACTCACTTTTACACTCATTTTCCAAAAAGCCACAAATGCAAGCAAAATTGCTTCTAATTGTGCTAATGAATCTTGAGCAATCTTCACCTAAATGCGACCTAATTAAAGAATAAAAGTGGTTAAAGTGTTAAAGTGGCTAGAAACCGTTGCTCGAACACAAATTGTTGGCTTCAATTCAATGAAATTCAAGCGAATCATGGAATAATTCTAGAATTTTTGTGCTTCAACTAAAGTTTATGCCAAACTCGCTTTGGAATTTGTAATTTCTTGTTGTTTTTTTTTTGTCACACGATTTACGATTTTATTTGCTTCGAATTTATAATTGCATAATTCATTGCGATCAACACAATGGCAGTAATGGCAAATAATAATATAATGCAAAGCGGTGTGAAGGTGTGCTGAGATGGAAAAGGTTGAATTGATTGAACTTTGCATTGACGGAATTTTCATGGGTAATTTTTGGCGGGAAAAAGGTTTTTTGGAACGTGATTGTAAGAATAGTACGCGAATTTGCTATTCAATATTCGGTGTTGTCGATAGTAGTATATTAAAATTTTATCTGCAAAAACTGCATATAAGAACAATCTTTTCTGTTGAATTTTTGCAAATAATGAAACTTTCAGTGAAGAATCTACAAAAATTTCTTCACTGGAAATAAATTCATCAAACAATTTCATTCATGATAATTTCTAAACCCAGTCCAATTCTAAAATTTCTCACGTACCAAGCTTATTATATCATAATTTATCTGTTTGTGGTTCAATAAATTTTTAAAACGTTCAATAATAATAATAATTGACCATTTATGTTGCAACAATTTGTTCGTTGACTCGCAATCCTTTGATTCAAATACTACAGGTTTGCAAAATTGCCTTGTAATTGAAATTTATCGAGAATTTTTGAGAAATTTATGAGAGACAGGTTTTTTATCATAGTACTCGATAGTATCTTGGGATAGAACCTTATTTTTGAATAAAGTTTTACATGGTTTTACCTAGACGGAAAAAATATTTTTCCATGATTTCTAGTATATACTATTAAATGTGTATCTCAAAATAAAATAAAACCATCAAAAACTATTATACGGTTTAGGATAAGCCAAGTGCATTCTAAAATTCTTTAAATTTGCAGTTTTCTGCGACACCCACTTTTTGTGTTTTTCATCCGAGAGCTGTTAAATCTTCATTATTCAATCTCAAGAAACAAAAGTTAATTGACAGCGCATCAGATAGAACATTGAGACGTTAAATCAATCACACTGTAAAGTGATTTGAGATAGCTTTGTGACAATGCAATTTGTTTGAATAATCCTTGAGTGCATCTGAGTACATTTGTGAACAAGTTTTGATATTACCAATCATTGGTATTATGAAATTTCTAAAAAATTTTTTGTTTAGAGAAAAATTTTATACAATTTCTATATTAACATATAACTATGCCATATAAGCCATAACGTAGCAATATTTAGCGATTTTTGAGCAAATGAAAATATAATCAAAAATCATCTAATTTATTCCATTGATCCCGTAGCTTAATGACCTTTAAAAAAATTTCCGAATCGATTGATCCGCTTCAAATTTCATCAAAAAAGGCCGAAAAGTTCACAATGTATCTATACAAAGTCTGCAAATAAATACATATAGAATGGTCTTTTATGGTCACTTCTCAAGTTCTTGGCAACATTTTTTCATATCAAAGCCGGAATGACGGAATGTTCGCTGCGAAGATGTGATACAGTGGCATTTGGAGCTGCGACAAGTTGAGTTCTCGATTAGGCTCCTGCGACTAGTCGAAAATCGATCGAATCGCGATTAGTTTGAATAATCGATAATCGAATCGATTAGTAAATCGATAGTCGAATATTTCGATTACACAGCGATACACAGAAAATGTTACCTAACCATCACTGTAAAAATCTTAAAGTTAAAGGTCTTAACTAATTTTTAAATTTGGTGAGTTTCAAAAGTTAGCTCTTAATTTTCCGGAAAATTTATTCCAAAAAAAGCATTTTTTTCGAACTTTTATTGTCTAATAACTCTTTTCCTATCTATTTTTTGAACCTTTTTTTAATTTGTACTAAAATATTCATCTATAGGCAAAAAATTTAAATTTTCCATTTTCCTACTATTCACTTTTGTGGAAAATGTTTTTTTGAATCCTTGGTCAAAAATGAATCAAATTTAACAAAAAATTTTACGCACGATAAGCAAAGTGTTCTTGGAAAATAGAAAAATTTTGCAAATTTGCGTAGCAATAGTTTTGAGTTATTTATTTGAGAACAAAAAGTTATTATTAAATCATGAAAATATGCCGGAAAATAATTGAAAACTGCGAATTTCCCAACAAGAAACTTAAAAAATGTTGAAAAGCTGATTTGATGAAACGTTCATCAAATCGGCTTGAATTCAATAATCAAAAACGCTTCCATTTGATGAACAAGTTTTCAGTTACATAAGAATATTGGTATTATGTGCAAAAAGTTATAAAAGTGTTTATGTAAATTTTATAAGTGTTTTATTGCATGGATCTCTCAACCAGAAGGATACAAGTGTTTTTCATCAAATGAAAATATAATGCTACATATCTAATTTAGGTGATTTTCTCTTTTTATAACAGTGTTAAAACAATTTCTTTGTTGGATCTTTTTATTTCCTTTTAAAGGTGGAAATTCATCTTTTTTCATCAGCTATACAAAGTCAACAATGGTCATATACAATATCAGGTTATACTACGCAACAAGCTTATCATATTTAACCATTTTTACCTTTACAGAAAGATCCAGACAAAGATCGAAATACGGAATGTTCCAGTGCAATTGATTCAGAGCAGCAGTGAAGACTATAAGTTGCAGTTTAGATCTACACTACCAGATAGCATGTTACTACTTGATTCATCATCTAATACTATTTATCCGCTGAAAATGGAGGTAATCATATTGCAATGAACTAAATTTTACATAATTAAAAATTTATTGATTAACAAATAAAACAACAATTTTTTTTAAATATCTTCATTTAAAAAATAAAATCAGTTTAAAAATAGTTCTGTACAGTTTTGAATATGCCACTTGAGGTTGTAAATGAATGAACCCTCTAATTCTAAATGTTGCAATCTTGACGGTATTAATCTTGTCTGGATCAATTATGTAAATAAAATTGGTTAAATATGATTAGCTTTTAAATTTTAATTAAATATTTTACCTGAATCATTTTGGGACCATTTTGAGTCAAACAGCAATGAAAAGTCCATGAATTTCCACCTTTAAAGGAAATAAAAAAACCTCGCGCCCAAAGGTTCTTAACACTGTTATAAAAGAGTCTCACCTTAATTCCATTCCTAAAACCTCATTTTGAAACACTTGTACCATCTTCTGGTTGAATCCAAGCAATAAAAAACAAAATCTACATAAACAATGTTTAACCTTTCGTTGCAAATATTAAATTATGTCACTGAAAATGCTCAAAAAGCGTTTGAATCAACTCAAGCCGATTTGATGAACGTTTCAAAATCATTTTCAACATTTTTAAGTTTCTTGTCAAGTAATTCGTTTTTTTCATTATTTTCCGGCATTTTTTATGATTTTGGTAAATTTTGTTCTCAAATAAATATTCATATTGCTATCAATTAATTTGACAACATTTTCTATTTTCTTGAATGCATTGTTTCGTGCGTAAAATTTTGAATAAATGTTGATTCATTTTGGACCAAGGATTAAAAAAATTTTCCACAAAAGTGAATAGTTAAAATAAAATTTAAATTTATACTGCCTATAGATCCAATATTTTATTTTTCAAATTAAAAATTTTTTAAAAGATTTAAAAGAGTTATTAGACAATAAAAGTTCGAAAAAAATATTTTTATAAATTTTCCGGAAAATCTATTAACTAACTTTTGAAACTCACAAATACAAAAATATTTTGGCTACTACTTAAGATTTTCATAATAACAGTCAAGAAACATGAAGTTTTAAGTCATTTGAGATGTTGTGTTATTAAAGAAACATCACTTTTCAAACATAATGTTAATCTTTTGATCTGGTTCAAACGCAATTAGGATTCTTTTTTTTTGTATAAAATAATGAGCCACCATTTTTTACTTCATTCTCTCCTAAATTTTGATTTTTGTTTCTTAAAAACACTGTACAACCGAGTGTCTAGGAATTGAACCTAACCTCAAAATTATTTTAGTAGTTATAAAAAAGCTTACGCGTATAAGAATCATTTTAATTATGCATCTAGTATACATTTTTGTATTTGAGAGGTTTCTTTCTATTGAAAAGCACTTTTTCAATATGTAGTCTGAGTGAAAAATTCGTAACTTAGATTATTCAAAAAATAAAAAATACAAAAATGTACTGTCTAGTATATAGTAAAATTTTCAAGTTCTCAGACAGTTCTCTAACAAAGTTTAAGGTTTGGTTCAAGTGCAATCTATTTTATGGCCAAAAATCAATTCAGAAATCATTCACCAAAAAAACAAAATCTGATGTTTAGCGTAAAATCTGTTTAAAAAATTGCACTAAATATTTTCAAATTAGATAATCGAAATCGAATCGAAATCGCGATTATTTCACTAATCGAATCGACAATCGAAACGATTATTAAAATCACTAATCGCAGGAGCCTATTCTCGATGCACGATAACATTTAGAAAATAATATTTAAAAGATTGCGAGCGAGAAATGGAGGTATATCAGGTTTTGCAGATGAACTGTTGTTTTTACTGCTTCTGCTGATTTTATTAATTTTATATCAAGTTTTTTTTTATTGTTTCAAGAAAAAAATGGAAAAACAGTTTTATTGGAATTCTGATAAAAGTGTGTGAATTCTAGACGCAAACTTGTAAACAAAATGATCAAATAATTCTAAATATTGTTAAAAAATTTATTTAGAACAAAATCATGAAATCAATTATGAAATCAATATTGTTTGATATCATTCATTTAATTTTAAATCTTTAATTAAGATATTTTACAGAATCAAAAATATTTAATTTATTTTGAGTCGAATTGCAATGAATAGTCCAATGTATATATTGAGCACAAAAAAATATAAAAAAACCTCGCGCCCAAAGGTTCAGTACATATAAGGTCAACCTTAATTATTCCTCTCCTCATTTCTGCAAAAACTTGACCATCTCGATCATGCAACTGCAATCAAAAAGCGCCTACAAAAAAATGCTGCCTGTGCAGTTTGTCGTTGCAAAAAAAAATGCAAGAAGAAGCAGCAAAGTGGAAGGCAAAGAGAGGAATGTGCTGCTTAAGTAGCCGCGGGGATCAATTATTTCGCCTCCAATCTCTGGCTGATGATCAACTTTGGCTTGGTAGTCGTTTTGTGAACTTTTGCGCGCATTGTTTTATGCTTTTTGGTGCCTTTGGTCGGGGCCGAGGTTCATGTTGCTCTCAATTATTTTCTGTCGTTTTTTGATTGTCTTGCTATGCATTGTTTAGCTGCCTGCAGGAGAATTGAATGGAAATGCATTTTTGGTTTGAATTGAGAATTAAAAGCATCAAGTGAAGGTCAAAAAGGTCAGCGTGTCAGACGGTTTGGGCCTTTGGGCGTTATTCCAGTGTGCAATTATTTTTTCAATGCATCTTATATTTTTCTGGATTTATGAAGTTGCTTGTGGCGAAAAATATTCAAGTCGACCTGTTAATTCATAAATAAAATGGAAAGAAGATATCAAAAAAGCAGCAATAGTTAGAGCGTAAAAACACAATAAGACTTTTATCATTTGAAACCAGAATAATAGTCGAAACATCTTTTAGTTTAAAAGAAACTGTATAGAAATTTCTTCTCTGAAGTTAGTTGAAAAGTCAGTAGAGTCACAAATAAATAGTCAAAAAATATTTGATTTTTAATTTTCAAGTGCATTTAGAATATTTTATGATTCACGAATTATGTTATTTTAACTAGGATTTTCAGACTAAATTGAAGACCGCATACGTTTTATTTCTTGACAAATTCTTCCAGCTACTTTCAAATTTCGTCGCTTCCTTAAAAAAATTCTGATTTTTTTATGAACTTGCCTTTTAGTCTTTTAGGTCATGTTTTCTATGCACTGATGCAGTTTGTATGCAAAACAATGTTTTTGTACTTTTCGCCCAAATAAGTAGAAGAGATTATTGAATTTAAATAGATTCTTCATATTTGGTTGAGTTCGAAAATTTTTGTTTGAAAGAAGAATTTAATATTTTTTGTGCAAATTTTTAATTTACTCATAAAAGTATCTGAAATTGTAAAAATACAAACGAGATTATTTCATAAATATAAACATAATTTTTATTTTGTGTATTTTTAGATATTTCAATAATATTTTTTTATCTTTTTCGATTCTCCAGAAGTTCTGATATTATATTTAAATACTGTTTTTCATATATTTTTAAATTCTAACTTTAAGATAAGACAACAACAATTTCCTAACTCAATATCTATAATAATTTTAAAACTAATTAATATTTGTTTACCGAAAGAATCAACAAAATTTGAGCAATAAACTCTCAACTCTATAATTTAATTATTTCTTCAGAAAAATTAAGATTTCTAAAAAAATTATTTTTCAAGAAAACTCTCTTGAGACGGTGTCAAGGCACTTCCAACAATTTTCAAATTTTTTGATCCCAAAATTATTTATTTGTCTTGTTTACAATATTATTTTAATTGTCTTAATTATACTATTTTAATTAAGTACACATTTCTCAACATTTACGTTATCACTTAGTGGATCCATTTGTCTTAAAAACAATAAAAAGAATTGCAATCAGTTGCTGATGGTGGGTGATTTCACTGTCGAACCTTCAAATCTTCCAAAATCAACCCAAACTAGCTGGCGGGATCACTACCCGTGCGCGGAATGATGAGCTTGTTGAAGTTTGTGATAAAGCTAGTTGACTCGCTCACCACTGTTTCGCTAGTTGTTGTGTGGCACGAGCCGCAGGCACATGGTGCATTCAACTTCTTGTTGAGCTTGGCGCGCAGTTTCAGGGCGGGACCAAGTTTCATGCCTAGAATTTTCATCAGATGCTCTTCAGTCAGCATGGTTAGGCCTTCTCCATCAATGTTCTGCTCTCGAAAGTTCTAGCAAAAATAAAAAGTGGAAAATTGTATTATTAATGTAATTTATAGAGGGTAGGACATATGAATTTAGAATTATTCAAGATTTTTAATGTAAAAACGATTTTCCATTTGAAATTTTAAGACGCATATTTGCCAACGTTTAATAAAAGCCTCAGCTCCCGTTCATCCTCCCCTCAATCCCATTTCATATTTTAACCAAAACAACATGATGTTACACTGTGTTTCAGAAGATGAACTCGACACGTGCCCTTCGGGTAGCACTATCACGATATGACCATTACATTGACCGGCTTCTTCTGCTTCCTCGGCCATTCCATCACATTCTCGTTCCATTTTGCTCAGAAATTACAGATAATGACTGGGTGCAGTGGATTTGCAGTTTGTGCAATTTAAACCATTTATACAATTTTTGCAGTTTAATAAAGTTTTAATAAACAAAATTGAGCCACATATTGGAAGGAACTGAAAAGGGCCATAATAATGCAAAAAGTGGGCAAGACAGCAAAAAACGGGAAGCGATTGAAGGGAGAATTGCAAACAATTTATGAAAATTAGGCTGACAGGCGATTTTATGCATTGAGGTTGATGGAAAGACGCAAATTGGTGTTTTTTTATTCATGAAAAGTGATTAAAAGGTCTTCGGGACCTTTTTGATTATATTTGTGTAAGTTTTGAGGTTATTTACTCAGTAAAACATCTTCAATTTGATAATAAAGAAATAATAAGCATGATGCTTCCAATAACAAAATTATAATTTCTGAGGTCCTTTAAAGAATATCTTGAATTGCTTTGTCAAGCTTTTTCCACATAATTTGTGAGCCATACATATTTGAATAGCCGAGCGACGTTCAGATTTTTACTGAAAACTCTTAAATCATTCGTCAACTACTTTGTAAGTTCCCAGTTGCAATTTATCAGATCACTGCACATAAATCGAACGTCCAGTCAAACTCAATCTAGAGATGATTTAATGCACTTTATGTGCTTCTTCATGTATTTTCCACTGATTTATGTAATAATCGCACAATCTTGGCTGATCGTAAATTTACTCGCTCCAATACACGATTACAACAACAATTTAAATTCGATATTCACAGTATTTAATACAAAACAACAGAAAACTGTATGAAACAATACAACAACAGTAAACGAAAAAACATCTTAAGATCCACGCACAACTATAAAAAAACATGAGAAATTAAAAAACTTTTAAATCTCATAAAAATATGCACCGAAAGCATGGAAGTGCTTTGCTTGAATTTTATTAAAACTTTTTTCATTCATGCCTTTTACATTTTATGTTTGCCTCCAAGAAAAAAAAAATTGCGAAAATATGGCAAAAATATTTTTTTAAATTTATCACAAGTTTATTTCAAGAAACTGTGCACGAACTGAAGCCATCGCAAATGACCCATAAGACCAAATGGCAGATCTGCAATGCATTCATATGAAAGAGCATAATATGCTCAGAGCAGAAATAACTGATTGTGCATGTTCTACGTATGAGCATTGAGCATAAGGTAGAAGGAAGCTTAAAATTTGAGTGATCCGCAATTATTTACAAACAAAAATAATAATATCAAATTTAATTATGCGCTTGGGACTTGGGTATTAATGTTATTTAGGGCGGTTTTAGTAGTCTTAAAGAAAAACTAATGGAATGAAAGATCTTAATAAAACACTATATATTTTTTTCAACATACTTTTCTCAACATATTTACCTCCTGATTATGAAACCAGGATTTTAATTGAAAATGAAAAATAAATGTATGTCATAAAAAAAATTAAATAAATTTTACTTTAATATTAAAAGAAGCTACAACTAATATATGCTGGTTTCGGTTGATAATCTTCTGTGTTGTTTACGCTCTAATTATTACTGCGCTTTTTGATATCTTCTTCGCATTTCATTCTTGAATTTTTAACTCGACTTGATTGTTTTTCGCCACAAGCAAACTCATAAAAACCAAAACCAAGACAACCGAATTTTAAATTCATTTTTAAAAAGTTTTCATTTCTAAGATTATCTAAGTAATAACACCCTAGAGCCCAATCCGTCTGACACGTTGACCTATTTGACCTTCACTTGATGCTTTATATTCTGAATTTACGTACCAAAAAATGCAACCCCAATGTATTCTCATGCAGGCAGCTAAACAATGCATAGCAAGACAATCTAAAAACGACAGAAAATAATTGAGAGCAACATGAACCTCGGCCCCGACCAAAGGCACCAAAAAGCATAAAACAATGCGCGCAAAAGTGCACAAAACGACTACCAAGCCAAAGTTGATCATCAGCCAGAGATTGGAGGCGAAATAATTGATCCCCGCGGCTACTTAAGCAGCACATTCCTCTCTTTGTTTTCCACTTTGCTGGTTCTTCTGGCGAATTTTGTGCAACGACAAACTGCACAGGCAGCATTTTTTTGGATATATTTTTGATTGCAATTACATGATCGAGATGGTCAAGTTTGTGCAGAAATGAGGTGAGGAATAATTAATGTTGACCTTTGGGTCCAAGTTTCAAAGCGATTAAAACAAAATGTTTAACCATGTTTAACCTTTAAAAATCATGCCTTCATTAAATTCACCCTTACAATTTCCTCGCACTAATAAATTAATACAAGAAATAAAACATAATGCTAATTTATGCAACATAGCTTGCCCTTGAAGCAAAACTGCCGTGATTAAGCAAATAAATCGTATAAAATACAGAAAATAATTCGAAATGGTCAATTATCGAGAACTTTTTCAAGCTATAAATTGTCCACCCACACAAGTTTCATTTATTCCAAGCCAACAATCGGCCATAAATTGTAATTGCTTGTACAAATATTTCGCTGGTTTCGTATAAATTGTGATTTTTGTGATTTTGCATAAACAATTTCGCTTCCACTTTTATTTGTTCAGTCTTGCAAATTGCACAATTGTGTAAGTTAAGTAACTTTTTTATTAAGTTTTTTATATGTAACTTAAAGACATTCAAAGATATACAAAGTTAACAAGCAAATTTACAGTCAAACATAACCTCAAATTAATTGTGACTCGTGTTCGTCGTGCTCGCTAATTGGGCTCAATGTGAATAGTGAGCGTCTGGCTGGTGACTCGGTGAGTTCATGAGTCGCATCTTTCATAGTTTTTTCATTAAACGTGGCAAATTGTCAAATGGTTTTATGAACATTTTATTTATCAAGACAAAACTGATTGAAATTATTTAACGAAATAATCCTTTCCTTTAAGACTACAATAAAACATAAATTAACATACCTGCACATATTCGACGCATATCTCGATTCCTCCGACAAACTCGCAAACTTCGTTGGCTCCCCACTTTTGCACTTCATTAATGTGACACTGAACTCTTGGAGCCACCTCGCCAGTATTAGTCGCAACATTTCCATTGCTAGAATTGCTTGCATTACTCGCACTACATGCATTATTGCCGTTCTGACTGAATCCTGTTGGAGTACTGGCATTGCTCAACAGCTGATTATTTGTAGTACTAACGTTGTTTGGTGAGTTTTGTCGATGTGGAGTGGCTGAGCTGGCTTCTGGAGAAGAAGGAGACAATTTGATCCTTTTGGCCATCGGTGGAGTACTTGAAGCGCTTAAATCCAGTGGACTTGCTACTTGTCGATCGTTGGCCGTTGAGCTTGTACTCTTGAAGGAATTTGGGGCTGGTGGAGATCGAGATGAAAGTTGTTGAAGCGCTTGCAAATTACTTAAAGCGGGAAAAGGGTTGAAGTTTCCAAAATTCGATAAATTTGGTACTTGAGCTGATGTTGAAGGGTAGTTGTTCATAAAAGGTGTAGAAGGGTATGCTGGTGTTGGACTGGAAGATTTCTCTTGATCTTTCAAGAGTTTCTGTAATTCGGCTTCTTGGGCAGCTCGAGCCTGATTAAAAGAAAACAGTATTTTAGTTTTGGTGAGGAGTTTAAGTGCATCACAATTTTTATTCTTTTTTAAAGGAAAGATCATAAAACTATACTCCTGCAACATATTATTAACTTACCAACACAACCAATGCTCTCGTACTACTCATATCCAACATCGGATTAAAGATGCTATTCGTGGAAAAAGGAAGACTGGAAAACAGTGAGGATAGGAGGTTAGGATTTGGCACCTGAAAATTTGTGAATTCGTTAAAAAATTGTGAAAATGTGTTGGTTTTTTAAGGTAACAAACCTGAGGTGGCGACATTGCACTTTGTTTCTTTTCCGCTTGCGGCAAATTTGGTTCTCTAGGCTTTCTGGGCTCCATGAATGAATTTTTGGGCGTTGCTGACCTAAAAGATTTATTAAGGGTTAAAAATGAGAATGTTAAATGTAAAGATAATTCTTACTCATTAGAGTTGTTGTATTTGGCTGCTAGGCTTCGCATCATATCCGAATAATTGAGCTCCGACCTGCCATTGGCTGCGTGCCCGTTGCTGTTGCCATTAATACCATTATTTCCTAATAAATGGGTTGGCAAGTGCTGGCTGCTATTTGGATTCATTAAACTATTTGGTTGAGTGGACGGCGCTTGCGGTGGCGTGCCGGAAAACGAGGATGGAGTTACACTGCGTGATCTGGAAGAAGTGGAAAAGAAGTGTTTGGATGAGAATAGCGCAATATGTATTTATTCAAGGTTGTGAGCTAATAAGATTCCTCGAGCATAAATTTCAAATGAACAGTCTGGTACTGTTCAGTCTTTTTTGATATTTAAAGCAAACCAAATGATCTACAAGCTCATTTGAATACATTTCAAGAATGTACGACTAACGTAAGGCACTTTACTTTTCCAAATAATAATTTATGAATGAAAAAGGTTAGTCAAATTTTATTTAATGGATCTTGAAATTATTTTGACTTTTGACTCTGTCTCAATGCATAGAAACAATTAAAACTTACCTGTAAATTGACAGATCATTTAAATTTGGACTAAGTCTTTCGGACTTAATATTTTCATGTCCATTGCTTCCATTCAACTTTGCGCTCAAGCTATTAAGTCGATTGTTGTTTTTCAGCAAAGAAATACCACTCAACTTTGCTCCCGTCGGCGATAGTTCGCCATTTTTGATAAAATTCATATTATTATCATTCTTCATTTTGTCGTAATACATATTGCTAGAATTATTGTTGTTGACGATCAGGTTATTGTTGAATAGCTTTTTGGTGGTCTCGAGGAGCTTATGACGCTCGTTCAGCATTTTGTCCACTGGATATTGAAGGCTATTATGGATGGGTTTGCGTTTGGCTCGATTTTTATTGGATTCGCCGTGCGCTGAGGCAGTAGAGGGTGAAATTTGTAGGGAAGGCGAAGAGGCAGTCTGAGGTGAAGAGTCTGAAGTTATTTCTCCTGAAAATAAATAAATAAGAATTATTAGTTGTGATTCGATTTCTGAATAGTATTAAGCTTTCAAATTGTATTTTAATATTTCCCTCAAACTTAAATAATAAATATTAATCAACCGTTTACATCACTAAATTCATATAGTGAAAAGGTCTTTAACGGTTCAAGTCGTCTTCGTGCCGCAATTTCTTCAATTTTCTTGAACACTCTTTAATTTCTTCAACTGAGTAATTCCAGCAATTCCAGCAATTTAATTATTTAATTCAAAACGGCGATTTGATTTTTTCGTATGTTTCACCAATAAAATCAGCATTAAAGCGATGACAATGGCTTGCAATTGTTGAATTTGGTCACACGATCCGCCGCTTGAATGTTAATCGCTTCATCAGCCGAGTTAAGTCTATCAATTGGTGTGAAGGTGTGCTATGCAAAGGTCAAGTGACCTCGAAAGAGGTGAAACAGATTCTAGAAGATTATTTTTGAAAGGGTTTTTTTTACTAACGATATTTCTTGCATCCGCTGATTTTCAAGTTTCTCAATTCAATCTTCAAAATTTATATATTAAGAAATTGTAATTTAAGGTATTAATCTGATTTTGAATATTTGTTTAAGTTTGAATAGAAAAATATTGATGAACTACTTGCATCCAGTTTAAACTCCTCATTCTAATATAAAAATGATGAAGTGTCATGCAATTAATGTTTTTGCAAATAATTTTTTATATAACAAAAATAACCATGAAATAGTTTCATAATACAAAACTAAACTAATGACTTTGAAACATCATTTGTTCTTCTTAATCTTTTATTGCACAGAATAATGTATATATGTTGTAAGAATAAAAGCCAACATGCAAAAAAGCTGCCATATCGAGCATAAATTATTTTGACTGCACTTTTATCACCTCGACATGCCAACATTCAAACAATTCAACTACAAACACCCTCATAGAACTGCAAAACAGCAGAATGTTATTAAGTTGTGTGCCCAAAGTTCATTTGAATAAACATTTAACAAAAAACTTATTGCGATCCCACCTCTTTCACCTTCTTGATGTTTGCCAGACTTGTTCTTGACTTGCGAGCACATTTATTTATGGTGTTAAAAGGAACATTTGAAGTGTTTGCCTGCAATGCAGTACTATAGCGATTGATGGATGTGCTTGAGAAGTTGTATGAAAAATTGGAAGTTGCAGCTAGTTTGTTTGGTTTCCATAGTGAACCAACTGTAGGATGGAAGTGTTGAGCTCAAGAATTTAACGACAACATGAAAACAATAAAATATTTCAACATCCTAACCACTTTGGCAAACATAATAGATTGTGGTGTGCAATGAATAATTATTAGTTCGAGATTTAGAGTTGTCTGATTGCACTAAACCTATTTTAAGAAAAATATCTCAAATGATCTTATGAATACTATTCAAGTAAAAACTATTAATTCAAAAACATTTCCTTTAGAAGAATATCCAACATTTGGTACCACAGCAAATTATGTGCAAAATAATATCCATTCATATTGTGCAACAACAGGCTTCAGAACAATTTAAAACAAACATAGGTGCTCGTAGGTGGTTCAAGCTCAAGCATAAAACCAAACATTGTTTCAATGTTCATGATTTGCATTGAATTTTTCAAGAAAACTTTGAAAAACCTGAGAAAAAATAATATGTTTACAAAACTATTAAATAAGCTGACAAATTGCTTGTGGAATAATTTTCATCGCTTTGCGTCGCAAGCACAAAGATCCAAAAACATATTGTCACATTGGCACGTCAAAGTTTGCTGGAAGTTGAGTTTGAATGGTTCGAAATGAAGCAATTGATGCGATGACACATTTTTTGCTCATAAATTTTGAAAATGTGCAATTGTTCTTGAGGTTGAAATTTTTAGCGACAGGTTATCACAACACGATCAAATATTATGATCAAATATTATGTACAGCTAGGCGACCTTTTGTTGCATCTTTTTGAAGATACAATAAGTAGAAAAAGCATGGAAACTTTTATTTTACGAAAATATTTTCAAAGTCAAGTAGGTAGCATATTTATGCATGAAATGTAATTCTTCAAACATTTAAAGGGGACTCGAACCTAACATATATGATTTAAAACAATTAAAATTGTGACTGAAAATATGAAGATTTTAAAACTAACTTAATTTGACCTTTTGCTGTAAATCTGTAAACTGGATCGACCGGCTTTTGCTCTCAAACTCAAGTTATTATTTGTTTTATTGAAATCAATCTGGTGTGGAGAACGACAAGAAAACCGAAGAATTAAATCAATTTTTTGTTTTTGTCTCTTTTCCAGTTCATTTTGCTTTGAGGTTGACTCGGTTGACTCTTTTTGCTTCATCTTCGACTTTTTAATGATAATTTTATTGTAATGTTATTAAATTTTGTTAAGAAAATACTTGATTTACTTCCCACGCATATTTATTGTTTTTTTCAAATTTAATTTTTCTAAGTTTAAATGAAAAATTGAAAAATGTTTCGTTTTGGATTTCTTGTCGTTTGTCAAACGGAGTTTTGTGCTTTTTTTGTTCAGTTTCAGGTGAATGTCAATCAGTTTGTGCATAAAATGACGATTACAAGTTGAAGGCAAACAAGCAGCAGCTACTCGGTTTGTTTTATTGCTTCATTGATTTTTTCATATGACCAGATATAAGCTATGTGAGTTTGGAGAGTCAAAAACGGTAGCTTGTAAGCTAATGAGGACTTTGAGGAAGAAAAATGGTCAAGTTTGTTACTCCAGTGATCTGTTGTCATTGACATTTTAGAGTTTGTGATTGATATGGAAAAAGTATGAAACAAGATCTGCATCATACTGAATGGCAGTTTTTCAGTCAATACTGTGGATTTTTTTAAATATTAGTTGCAAAAGTATATCGGTTTGATTATAATCATTGATAATAAAAATAGCTTTTGAATATCAAAATGTTGTTTCTTGCGCCCCCAAAGTTTCTACGTATATTTCTTAACCTTTTCTGTGACATTTCAAAAACAATCTCTTGATCCATATCTTTATATTTCCACCTTCAAGCTAAAAAATTTCAAAGCACTCAAACTTAACTAAAACAATACCTTTAAATATATTGAAAATTGTTTAAATGACATTTATCCATCTCAAATTGTTTCAAAACTCACGTTGGTGTGATTTTCTAGTTCTCTAATACGAAAATGCTGATCCCAATTTCAATTTTTACTTGAATTTGAGCTAAATTTTTGATTTTCTACTCAATGAAAATATATTGACGAATGTTTAAATACTTCAATTCAATATACTCAAAATACGGAAAAACTGAAAATGTCAAAATGCTAACATATCGATCGATTTGACTAAAAACGAATCATTTAATGATTTTAAATTTATTTAATGATTTAACTAAATTTAATGATCCACTTGCGAGTCAAGCTGGTTTAACATTTTTCTAAATTTACCTTAAAATATTTTTTACATTATGCAAATTGTGACTTTTGTTGCTTCAAATATTGAAGTCCCATAAACTTTGATACCATTTGGGTAATTTAATAGCCTCAAACATTAAAGCACCATCTTGTCCAACAATTTAATGCAAACATATGCAAAACTATGCAGATAACCGAGATAATTCATCTTGAATATGGGTACATTTACATAAATTAAAGTAAATCAGAGTTGAAGCGACGTTTTAAGATTTGTGCGGTTGATCGATTTTGGTGGCTTGTTTCGGTTTTCAATATAAGTTTGGGTGATTTGTTGAAAAGATTTTGTATCTTGGAAATAATTTGTATTGATTATGTTTCATTATTTTAGATGATTTTAATAAATCTTGCTAGAGTTTATTTTAAAAAAATAGAAATAAAATTAATTTACGACTAAGCAAAGAACATTTAAAATTAATAATAAAAATATTCTAAATGTATAACCGTATAACTCTAGTACCAACAATAACAGTCCAAACAGCCAAAAGACAACAGCTCCACCGATTTTGCAACTTCATAATCAAGTTAAATTAAAAACTTTGTTTCGTGTTTTAATACTATGAACATTTGTTGCTCAATTTGTTTCTTCTCCATTTATTATCGATTATTGCACAAGAATCAATCAACTGCCATATTCCACAATACTTCACAGTACTTTAACGGTGAACAGTGATAACGGGTCGTCAGTTGCTTGCACGATTACGTGAGCTAGTGAGGTGTATTTGTTCAGTTGATATTTGGGTCGAATTCTTATCACGAATTATCCGAGACGCGCATGAAATACGGCGTTAAGGCCACAAAGTTTTTTGTTATTTGCTATGATCAGGGGTTAGGATTGGCCGATGGAAAAAATACATATTATAATGAAATAAAAAATCTAAAGTGATCTCTACAACACTTTTATTTGCAGCAAATTACTGAAAAGGAAAAGGAACATTCTTTTTTGTCATTTTTTGTCTCAACCCTGCCATTTCCCGAACAATCAAACACATTATGCGATTGTTTCAAAAACAAACAATTTATAAAAAATTTACAACTGTTGGCTTATCACCAGAAAACACTGATTATTATTGTCATAAAGTTGAGAAATAAAATTAAAACTCTTCAAAACTTACAAATTGTTTCAAATGTTAAAAAATATAAATGACAAGAAACACATATAAATCAAATGTTGTCGGCTCGCGCGTATCCAATTCAGCTAATGCCAATAATTTCATTAGTTTCGTTAATTTGTCGATTTTGAGTTAATATTCATCGAAGCTTATTAAACGTTATTACAGCTTTCCCAACTCTCAGAGATATGTGGCATCTTTCAATTAAATATTTTCTTATATTTTGATTAATATTTTTCTTCAAATCTAATAACTTCAAAGTCATAAACACGCGCATTTTCCATTTTTCCATATTTAAATACCTAATTCGGTAATTTGTCACTTTTTCTGATTTTTTCTCCGTTTCTTGGTATTTTTTATGAGTTACGATTGTTTATGATGAATTATGTCTCGAAAAGTGTTTCACCTTTTAAGGTTTTTTTAGGAATTGTCTTTTGATGGCATTTTAGATGATTAAGGTGATGAATCAAAGATATTTTAGATGAAGTGACTGAATTTGAACTTTATTGTTGTGGCTTGTTTTATGGATTTTGTTTTGCGTTTACTGGTTTATGACCCAATGGAATCTTGTGAAATTGGAAAAGATCGGAAAAAACGAAACTTAATATAAATCTACACATTGTTTACTTATGGTCACAAATTTTTTTTTTTAAGAAGCTGAGCTTGATAATTTTCAAATGTAGTAGCTATACAATATTGTAGATTCATTATTAAATTATCAAGTATTGACCATTCCCGCTTTCCTTGTGGTTGTTGCTCAAAACTAAACTGTTTAATCACAATTTTCCATCAATTTCACGTTTATACAAAAAACAGCAATAAAGTAAAAATAATTATATTTGACTCTGACTCGACCACCAGCTAAATTGATGCACTTACACCACTTACACAAATGTCGCACATTAAAGTGTTTTATAACAAATTTACAAACAGGTGAACATTAAAAATTGACCTCAAAAATGTGAGAAATGTTCAGCATCAGTAAATGCCTCGAAAATAAAACTGAAAAGCTGAAAAACTCAAAAAGAACTGAAGAAATAAACTGAGAATGACAACCGAAAATTAATCTTGAGAACGAGTTGACCCGAATTCTGGGAAAAAGTTGTCATTGAGAATTTTGAAAGGATTTTGGTATTCGGGGCAAATTTAGGGAAGTTAAAGGTGCGGAGTCTAGAGTAAGTCTTTTAAAGTTAAATCTGATAAGAGTTCGACCTGTTTCGACTAAAAACTATAATGTATATCATGATTATTTGAATTATTTAGTTGGAACTTTTGAACTCAAATTCTCTAGTCTTAAAAGAAAAGATGATAACAATGTTGCTTTCAATCAGTTTCTCGTTGGGTTTTTGTGGTTTATTATGTGGTTTGGCCAGAAGATTTAAATTTCTTGGAATTAAACATATTTTGAATTCTTTCTTGAGTTTTTTAGAATAAATGTATCCAGAAAACTTTCTGAAAAAGGATTTCATAGAGGATTTTATGTTTGCATATCAATCAATTGAAATACTAATATTTTTTCGGCAGAGACATATAAAATTCATTCATTCTTTTTTTTTGCCCTTTTTCCTAAAATAAAGCTATTTATTTTAATTAAAGCATTATTTTGTCTTGGGCTTCTTATTAATGCTTTTGTATTTTTGTTCCTCAAATTACAGTTTATACAATGTACCATTTTTGTATTTGAAAATACTTTACATGATACAAAATTACAAATTATATACCAACGGTCAAAGAATATTCTCTCATTTTGTTAGCTGAACCATCTGGTTTGACTTCTGAGGTTCGGTAGCTGCTTCTATTGTTAAAAAAATTTCTTCAAACTTTTGAGAACATCAAGCATTTTTGATGATTTGAATTTGATCATATTGTTGTCTGAATCATTGATTAATGGTGATTTTCTTATAAATGAAAAAGAAAAAAAGAACGAACTATTTTGAGCGCAGTAATTGAGAATGATTCATGTACTGAAAAATATTAAGTGAACTTCAAACTTTGTGTCAACTAATATTAATACGCATTTAATTTATTCAATATTTTGTTACAACTTGTAATAGAGTAAAAGCATAGAGTAAAAGCTGCTCGTTTTTTGCTAGAAATGTTATCATAATTAATTGAACCTTCAAAAGAACTGTTCCCAAGTCAAAAAATAAATTAAACTGAATCAACATCTAAAAAAATTAACCGAAATCGTGCTAAATTTCAAAGTTCATTGATCACTTTATAAGTTACACTATGGGCTACCCAACATTATCTTAGTAAAAAATAATTGAGAAATTGAGTAATTCTGTAATTGAGAAGCAGCTTGAGCCATGAGGCCTCGCAAATTGATTAACGGATTTATCTCAAGCCAATTTGTCGAAGATCTTTACGCTTTTTCAGATTTTTACCTTCTTGCTTTTCTAAATTTTTTGCTTTTTTGGTGTGAAATTTTTGAAATATCTATAAAAAAGATAGACTGAAAAGTAAATCTTTGCCACATTGAGGTGTCAGATATGACTTTAACATGTTATTCTGTTATTTTTCTCCACCTTTTTTGCTAGTTCTGCTGCTTAGAATTTGCTACGAATTATACAAATGTCTGAATTTAATCGAATTAAAAAACAAATTTAAATACTTTACGCGTTGAATTTCAATAAAAAACAACGATGATGACATTTATTTTTTGCAAGAGGACAAAAAAGACATAAATGCTTAAGCTTTGAACAATCTTTTGGAGTGGTTTGAGAATTTACTAGGAGACCGGTAATTTTATGAACGAAATTATTTAGCAAGAGAAACTAAATACGTACATAAATAAGCACAAATAAGAAATTTTCTTCATAAATATATATAAAAGAATCTTCTCAAAAATAACTTGAACTTTAAACAAAACCAATAAACCTCGCTAAAAACGCAAATAGCTCAATTTGCATAATTTTTCAATCAACCTGAACTGTTTTCTACAAACACACAGAATATGAGAATTAAGTCAGTCAAATTGGCCTGAAGAATGTCTTATTCTTTTTTCATTGCTGTAGTTCTATAACCTTTCCAGTGTCCAGATTTTATTTTTCTTAGAAAAATCAGAAAACGTCGTAAAAATATAAAATCTCATACATTTTTAATTTGATTCGCGCAGGTCTGTTTTTATATAAATTTGTGGGCTTTTTATGGATTGAATATTGTTTAAGTTCCAAATATTTGGTTTAATTGAACTCAAATTTTGTGTTTAGCCATAGCTACTAATTGAAAATTGAACACTGAAACTTGCAATTTATTAAACGCTTCCACATACTGAAAAAACACTAATTGATCTAATAAATTATAAAAATATCAATTTAATCACCAGAATCAAAACAAAAAAAACATCAAATTGCCATTTAATCACATCGAAACCACGCAAATGTGTGAAATATTGAACGATTCAAATAATTAAATGGTCAAAAAAATATTTTGTGACAATTTTAAAGGTTACCAGACGAGCAAAGCACTTGACATTCTGTTCGAGCTCAAAATCCATAAAACTCAACCAAATTACAACATTTAAATAAAATCCACAAAATCTCGAAATTCAGCCAAATAGATAGTAAAGTCGTTCACATTTGAATCATTTGAAACATCACAGAGCATTAAAAATGATTTTCGAATATTTTATTGTGATAATTTGTCGAAAATTGTAATAAATTTTGATTGCTGATAAAAACAACGACTTTTTAAAAACTTGATTAAGCATTTTAAAAAAATGAAATGACTGGTGATTTATCTCTGTCTCAATCTCTCAATATATAAATATCTCAATAAATATTTTGTTATAAAGACCTCAGATTTTTAGATCGATACTTCAAATCGAAGTGTTGTTTAAATCATTGAGCATCAGTTAAATTTCTCGTTTAAACCAATCACTTAATTAGAAAACTTAATGTTTTTAACAAACGATATAAAGAAAATCTACCCGTAATTTCCAGTTTATGAATTTAACATACATTTGAAATAGAACTTTTATCATAATTATTCATAATTTTCATTAGTAGTAGTAATAATTCTGATATTTGAGGTTATCACTAAATTAGCTCCTTTATGGACTGTAAATATTTTAATTACCGGATAAATTGTTTTACAG
The DNA here is from genome assembly GCA_038502155.1 of Parochlus steinenii. Lineage (NCBI taxonomy): Eukaryota > Metazoa > Arthropoda > Insecta > Diptera > Chironomidae > Parochlus > Parochlus steinenii. The sequence continues at coordinate 2,842,045 of JAXCIN010000048.1, read as the reverse complement.
CCCAAAACACGAAGCTTATAAAATTCTACAAGACGTTGCTTTTGCAATGTATAGAATTTTAACGAATTTACACATTAACGACATCAATTAAGGCAAATGAGTTCCAAAAGTCACACAAGGTGCGCTTCAAAACTACTTCTAAAATCAGAGAACACTCAAACTACCAGCAAGAAAGCGAAAATAAGAATGTATCTTACAACAAAAACGAAAAAGATCGAAGAACTTGCTGATCATAAAATAATTAATAATTTTATAGCTTTCTGGTTGACGAGTTCAACTTGTTCCTTTTGGCCACTTTATACACTTTAAGCACTTTAAGCTGTGTAGTCAAGTTTAACGTCTTCATTCAGGCAATCTTGAGACGTTAAAATATCTTGTTAATTTGGTTTTTTGAGAGTTCATTTTAGTGACTAGTGATTGGTCTGTTTGTAGTTAACAGTATCCATAGCTCAACTCTGAAATTATTTCTTGAATAAAACATTTCTGTCAAATATTATATTCCTACACAAAATATTAAATGGAAGCCCCTCCTAGTTCATAAAATTTCAAAAATCTTTATTAAATCGTAAAGAGCTCAAATAAAATCATCAAGAAATCTTAAAAAGAGTGAGTTTGTTGAAAAAACACATATTTATGGATTTTATGGATTTGTTTGCTTGTTGGACTGTTGAGCATCTTGAAGACGTACAAATAAATGAAAACATCTCTTCTTGAACTCGCTTGATAAGTTAATTCCAAATTATTTTGAAAGATTTCTTTTCTTTTCCAGAGTTTATCCAGAGAACCAAATTTTTTCAATTTTTTCAAATAAAAATAAGAAATCGATTGAACTTTTATTACCAAGATTTTTATGACACACGTTCTTTCGATTTCTTGTGTTTTTGTTTGAATTTTGTGAGTAAATATAAAGTGTTATGATATTCGAGTTCTGAAGCAAATCAACGACCTGTCGTGTTTGTTACTTGATTATCTCTTTTACGATTTATCAATCCGGTCATAAAATACAAATTGGTGGATTAAGTTGTTTCAAAAATAACCTCTTGAAGACCTTTTGATTGAAATTTACTTGATTGAAAACATTTCAGTTTTGATGACTTGATTTTCATTATAAATATAAACTCTTTCATTATTATTAAAATAAATATTGTCAATATTAAATTTGAAGCAGCTCAAAGAAGGTAAGCTGTTGTTCTGTACTCAAGCTTACTGTTTTATTTTGTTAATTATATATATATATTATTTTATTTAATATTTTATTGTGAGTATTTAAAATTGACTTAACTCATCCCCTCTATGTCTAGCCTCCAGTTTCTACTCCAAACCAATCCAACCGGCCCACTTGCACAATAGCTAGCTCCAGGCAATTCTTACAATTAGAGAACAATAAACCATTCACCGTCCACCCAGCGAAACTGTTATCAATTCATTTTATCAATTTTCTCGTAAAAGCTGCTGGTTATTTTTGTTGCATTAGGTACATTGCTAAAAAGTTGTTTCAAATTTACTTGTCTTAGATCTGCGCTTTAATTTGCCTTTTGTTGTTCAAAGCCGATCAGCACGCAGATTAAAGTGCAATTCAGTGCAAATTTGCAGGAGAACTTTAAACGCCCACAACCTCGGGAGGTATTAAAATCAACCTTTCCCTTATTTAGGTTGAATGGAAGCGAATATTATATTTTTTAGGAAACTGATTGTTAGGAAACTTAAATCGATATTTAAAAACTAGACATCCATTTAGACTCCGAACCGAAGACCTCTCAAGAACAATACGCGGAAAAAAAAAATATAAAACGCAAATTTCTCGTTCACAAACAATTTTTATTGGAACAACATTTTTCAGCTGATTTATTGATTGCGGCTTCCAACTTCCATTTACAGCATACAAAACACAGTATTTGCAGCATCAGCATGTTTGCTCCCAAAGTAAAAATGAATTATTACTGGAAAACTTTAAAAACTGAAAAAGTATCGATTTTAACGGAAGAAAGGCGAGCAATTAAAGCAATTTGGATTCAATGAGCTCGCTTTGATGCCTTCGAAGCTTTATTACTTGGGGAACAGTTAGCCAGCACAGCAGATGCCGCGTGACTATGTGAACAAATTTCTGAAGCATGCAAGTCTACGAATCGATTAGAAGCAATCGCTGTTGACTCTGGCCAAAGGTTAAAGGAGATCATCTCAGCTTCACAATTTCTCAATTTCATTGACCTTTTGCGATTAATGACATGATTATCGTCTTTAAAGACAAGATTTATTAATTTATTGGCTTGTTTTTGAACGTTTGTTCGGTTTTATAAATATGATAAATTTGTGGTTCTTTCAATGTTTTTGATACACCAATCTACCAATCTACAGGAGGATCATTAAATTATGACCATTAAAATAAATCATCCCATAATATGTTTGCTCAGAAAATTTATGCATGTAATGGTTTAAGTGGTAGCTGAACATGGGCAAATATTGCGACGAAGGTAATTTAATAAATTTATCGATTTGATTTGGAATTATTGATGAGTTCTTTTGTGAAGAAATTGACTACATTGATTTCTTCGGAATATTAGTGATTCTTCTGTTTTGACTAAAAAATTGTTAATAGAATGAATATAAGAAGTTTAATCTTATAGTGCATCTAATGAGTTACATCTAGGAATTTCAAATTCACTTTTATCAACAAAAGTACCTTCTTTTTCAGCAACAAAAGCCAATATTTATCGCCATTCAAATATTTTTCTTCAATTGCCACCTAAATCCATATTTCAACTACCACATTCATGACAAACCATCACGAGTCAAAAGGTCTTACTGCATAGATTATAAATATTGTAAATGTGACATTTCGTTAACCTTTCCCCATATTTTATTCATTAGAAAATACTCGTAAAACCGTCAGAAATACAAACAAAATTAAACTACTTTCAAATAAAAATAAGAAAACTACAAATATTCCCATTCAAAATTCTCTCAGAGTCAATTGCAAGTATTTTTCTTGGCTCTTTCTTACATTTCTTACATTCAGTTTATGTTTATATGCTGGTTGAGATGTGTACTTGTATTGTAAGCACGCTCATCAGAAAATAATTTAAAAATACACGAAAAGGTCAACTCAAAGGTTGGCGGTTCAAGTCATACTCATAAAATCTTGAAAAACGATCAGAAACCGCAATCGCTCGAACATTCAGACAATTCAAAGAATTAAGAATATTAAGAATATCAAAGAATTTAAAGAAAATTAAGAAGATTGAAATTTGCTACAGTTTTTTATACAATTTCGTAGTTCAAACTTAAATTTTGAACTCTATTTAAAGCATAAAAGATTTGCAAGCAGTTCCGAAGCAATTCACTTTATTCTGACTAACTTCAACTTTATTTCACCTGATTTATGTTGAAATCTTGAAAACAAAGCACCAGCGAAAATTGGAAGAAAAAAGTATGAAAGAAAGAGGCAAAAGCAAAAAAATTATGAATGAATTTACTTTTTTGTGTTGAAAAATTGTAAAACATAAAAAACGCTAAATAATCATTTCCTGCTGGTGTCGTTTGCGACCGGTGGACGTCTATGCAGTATTTATTGTGAGTTCTTGTTATTATTTATGGAGATTAATAAAGAGAAGTAAAAAATAGTTTTTGTGAAATAAATTATAACAAAATCATATTTTATCGTATTTTCTAAAAATATTATTTCAAATATAAATAAAAAGATGCAGGACATCATCATCTACTCGCATCCACATATATATCACTACGAATCTTAAGATGCTTTATGCAATAAGTCAAAGAAGACACAACTAAATACCAGAAATTTAACTTTTACAATTAAGAAGTATTTTCTTTAAAATAATTACGAGCAGTTATTTTAAGGTCAAAAGACCAACGACTTGAAGTCACTTCTAATCAATTCGTTGATGTGACACAGTGTGACTTTAGTGTGCATAGTGAGCTAAGCGTGGAGTGAGGTTGATTAGATTGTAACGAGAATCGTTTGTGAGTGATTTATAAGCTGTCTTTGAACATTTTTTTTTTAACTGAACTAATAAATTTTAACTTAATAGCGACTAGTAAAATATTCACTAAAAAATATTCTATATTGAATAATACTTTAAGAACAAACATTTCGTTTAAATAAATTAAAATTCTCTGCTTAATCACTCATAAGATCAACCTCACCTCAACTCAAACACCTTTTCACATCTCACAGAAAAATAAGCCAAAGTTGACTCAGTTCCACCTTTCCAATTGCCCAAACGCCCCACAGTCAACGTCCAAAGACGGAAATTTCAAGAATTCTTGAGCAAACAAAGCAAATGGCTTTTATCTTTTGCTGCCTCGACATAAAATACTGAAAATATATCTACAGTAATAACAACAAAGACATTTGGAAATAAACACAAGCAAAACACAAAAAAATGGAATGAAAAAAAATCTTACCTGAATAGCACCAGGCAGGCCAAACGACTTGTTCACTAGAGTCGAGTTCTCTCATTATTTTCACGAGTGTCACCTTTTGGGTCACCTGTTGCACGGGTAGTTGTTTTTCACCTTTCGGTTCATAAATGTCGCCTTATCGGTCTTATCAGCATGAAGGCAGCTAATTAAATCCACTTTTTCCAGTTCCAATCAACTGTTGTTGTAGCCACTCACACTGCTTCAGTTGCGCAATTACACGATAACACAATTATACAATTCCACAATTTAATATATTTATAAGGGAATTGATAGAATTTATACAATTACACAATTACACGGTGAAAAAAGTTCAAAGTTCAAAGCAATTTCTCACTCATTCGCTCGCCGTGGATTGGCGAATTAACTGGTAGTTACAAGACTTCATCAATTGCTAATTTTGCTATTTTGTGCTTCTTTTGCTTTTATGTATTTGATTCTTTCAAAAATTGTTAAAAGAACAAAAATTGCACTTTTTAGGGATGAATATTCTTGGAAATGTTTTTCTTAAAAAATTCCAAATATTTCGTTTTGTTTTATTATTCGTAGGATTTTTGGAGAATTTTACTGGTATTTTCTTCAATTTCACTTCTTAATATTTTCCTTGTTTATTGCGATTAATCCACTTTGTAGTTAAATCTACGTATGTTTTCTTAGGAATCTTTCAATAACTTCACCAATAAGTTCACAAAAACAATATATATTAACTGATTTAAAGTCATCTTTACGATCGCATTCCAGTTGAAAACTGCAATATATTAAATATTATATTTGCTGAATTTTATTATTTCTTGGCATCGCTTTAAGTTTTGTCGTAATTTTCACTGTAATTATTCGTTGTAATTCTTGCTATATCAGCAATATTTAGCACCAGCCGATATATTTTAAGACAGTTCACGTTCACACAGCCCACAATGTCAAACGAGCACACAAGTTAAACAAGTCAACGCAGTCAAGAGTCGTTGTAATTAAAAATATTCTTTCTTTATATTATGTGTATTCTTTATAGACTGCGATCACCCACACTGACAAGGTTTTGACTGCAAAATACAAAAAACTTCGGTAAAAATGCAAAAACTGATTTTGTGAATACTTTTTTTTTTGATTTTTCACAAAATAAAATTTCGCAGTGTATTTTTTTAAGGCGACAATTGACACGTTCGGAATTTAATAATAAAAAATTTAATAAACTTTATGTGCTAATTTCCGGTTGGCACTTTTTTGGCACCTAACACGTCAAACGGTCAACACTAGCGAGCACTTTACGAGTTATTTGTGTTTTTTAGAGTTATTTCGTGATTCAAATCGTGACATCCATTAAATTCCATTAAATTCCAGTAATTTCATTATTGCCAGTTGCTCCACTCAATTTGTGATGTCTATCCAGGCAGTGGGCAACGGAAGCAAGATGTCAAAGGGTTATGCACTTTGTGGTGATAGAAGGCACATTTATGGATTCTGAGAAGAGTGTTAGGTTGAGATGTGGTATGTATCTTCGTAAATTGTTTTTTTCACATGTTTACTTCAGAGTTTCTTGAAGATTTCAGTCTTATGATTCACCCAGAATGAAATGCTTCTAAGATTTTGTACGTTATGTTGATCGACTTAAAAAAAACTTGTATTTCCATTAAGATGTCGATCTTGAATTCTTGCAAGATCACTTTATTATGTTTTTTTAATACTTTTTTTTTATACTTGAAAATATATTTTCTTTATTGCTACTTGCAAAACACTTTTAACTCATGCACTTTGCTCAATTGATCTTTTCCAAAACACTTTCAATAAAATTACTTTATGAAGTTTTCTACACAATTATTCAATTTTTGCAATTTGCTTGTAAAATGTAACCAAAAATTTCACGTTAATCAATCATGTGTCAAATTAACAACAACTGAAAAACACGAATTTGCCTTTGACTCACTGTAAACACTGTATACACTTTATTTAGTGAAATACTTCTACAACTTTGTAGCTTCGATAGCTTTCTGGCTGACACACCGTGCACGACAAAATCTCGCCCACTAGCACACAATCCGACTAAACTCTTTCAGATTATTTCAACATGAAAAATTCAATTTAAACTGAAAAACTGTGAACTGCGCGAAATGTAAACAAAAAGCCGAACTAAATCAGATGCCTTGAGACACCCAGCGAGAAGGTCGAGGTGGAAAAAAGTCCAACGTCTTCTCGGCAAATTGGAATAACTACTGAAAGGCGGTTTATTCACTTTTTATTCGTTCACCTTTTCATTCATTGAATGAGTTTTGAGAGAGAGAGAATAGCCACCACTACAAGCACATGGAGGAGCATTCACTTGTTGCCGGCTTGTGAGTTGAACTTATTATTTACAGGTTTTTTATTTAATTTTATTACTGAATTGCTTTTAAATTAAGTTTAAAGATTTTATTTAAATTTTTTAAAGCTTAAAAACAATGGTGATAACATAACTCATTATCCTAAATAAAAGATGACAATAAAAAATACCTTAGTAGAAACAATTTTATAAATACTTGATAAACTTTCATCTTAAATTTTTAACACAATAGAAAAAACTGAAAATTTAAATTTTCCATCTACGGTATTCTGCAATTTCCAAGCCCAGCTTTAAAATTCAAATAGTACACATATTTCAAAGGTATGGGTTTTTGGGAGAACAATCACAGAGAGCCACCAATACTTCAAATTTCATGCATTTGCCTGCATATTATTACAACTCAACGATGCACTTTGCGATTCGACGACAAAAAAATCACAAATTTCGTAATATTTCCAGATTTATGATTTACAAAAAATGTGTTCATTGATATGTAGCATCAAAACAGTCACGAGCATGAATGAGTTAAAATAACTACAATTTCTACAATTTAAATAAATTAAACTGGTGTTTGTTGCTCGCTTGATTTGCCTGAAAACAGAAATAGATTATTTTTTGTGATTCTTTGACCTCAAAACAACTTCGCGATTGAACTCGTGGATGACCCTCGGAGAATGTTTTATATTTAGCTGAATGTTTCTTATACTGAAGCGGTTTGTGGGAGTTTTTGTAGTATTTTTGAGTTCTGGCTTTGATGTTTGCTGTAGAAAATTTAAAACTTGGAATATATCATTTTGTTACTAAAATTTGTTATTGCTGACTACTGACACGCAAGTGATCCAAATAACATTTAGGAACAAATCAAAAAATTCACTTAACCTTTTCACCAGAATAGCAAATATAATTCAAGATCAGAATTCAATATTTTCATCCCACTATTATTCATAAAATGGTTTTTGATATGATGTGAAATTCTTTTTGAAAGAAATAATTTTGTTTAATTTTTTTTAAAAGCCTGAAAAGTCAAATCAATCATTAAAATCATTTAAAAAATTCAAACAATCAAACAATCTTTAAGAAATCAAATAAAATTCAAATCGATAAGAAAACTCTCCATAATTGGCATCAAAAAACTATTACAAACATTTCCTGGCCTTTTCCAAATCGGGAGTCTCATTTTCTAGGCAATTTAACGGCAACAAATCACTTCAAAGTACTTCATGTACGACTCTCTAGCAACTGCAAGTATTTCTATGTAATGAAGGTCTCCAGGACATTTCTTCTTGTTGTCTTCTTGTTTTTTTTTTAATTTTCTCTAGTAAAATGAGATTACAGAATCAAACATTGAGAAAAAATCCAACTGTATCTTGAACTGTGAACAATATTCAAATACCAGGAGACTTTGATTTGTTTTGAAGCATTTCATGCTCTTCAAGCAAACTCCAAGAAACTCTACAAAACTTCTAAAAAGCATTCAGCAAATTAACGATTTTGTATTAAATATTTATGGCTGAACAAATAGCCGTGCTTCGCAAAGAGCAGAAATTGATTTTGCAGTTTAATTTGCGTTACAATGTTGTCAATTATTGAATTAAGTGAATTAAGCATTCCCAACGATTCAATTAAACTGCAAAAACTCGGCAGAAAACTACAGAAAAGTCAACTCCGGCAGTAATTGAAAACAGCTGAATGACGGAAAAGACACAAGAAACTGGCTAATATAATACTTGAATAGATACATAACTAAAATACAACACTACACAAGTTGGTTTCCATTTTTAGATCAAATACTGTGGACATATATAGAAACATTATATTCCGCAAAGCCAATAAAATATTTGTGAGAGATTTGCAAATTAAGTCGAAGATCAAGGTAGTGAACTAGCAAAGACTTGAGACATTTCAGAAATTCTTTGGATAGTTTGTTTGGGTGGTGATTTAGTCTTATTTAATACTGGAGAAATTTTCGCGTTAAATGTGTTGACTGAATTTTCCCGCCTTTTTTTCCATTTTTATTTATTCATTATCCTGCTGTATGTTATAAACAAGATCACTGGCCAAACATCCATAGATGGCAATATTTTTATACGTTACCTACAACCAGTCGCTTTCTTAAATAATATCAAGTGTTCTCCAATCTCCATGCATATTAATTTATTCGAATAACTTAAATAACATTTCGCTAAAATTATGGCTAAACTTTAAAATGTATCCACAAACACTCACAACCAAATAGCGCATTAAAAAAGAAACCGAATCGCCGATAATCAGAAATAAACAAGAAAAGATCAAAAGATCAAAAATGTTCTGCAGCAAAAAAAAACTACACACACAGATCGAAAAGGTCACGGACAAAAACTTCAAAAACTTCAAAAGAGCTTGCTTTTCTTAATCATTCTTAATTTTGAAGCACATTGAGTCATTTATCGCTGTTCTTAATAATACCTTTTAAAGAGAAGTTTTTTCGGTTGATATTGGTGGTTTGATTGTTTATTGAAGTCAAAAGGGTCAAGGAGGTTATAGAAGAAGGATGATACATATTTTTATTACTAAAAAATACTATTATTGGTTCGATTTCAGAAATTTCACTCTAGAGAAATGGAAGAAAATATGTTAACAAGTTATTTTTAATTTAGATTAATTGCGTTTAATCAATAAAAAGCTTGGATAAATTTTCAAATTATTTGTATTAAAGTGCCATCTAAATTTTACACGGTGCTTTTTCTAAATATTAGATTTGATAATTTGTTTACGCAAATAAGGTCACAAGTATTTATTAAGCCTTTTTATAAGTATTCAAAGAATAACTTCCAACCGGTCAATTGAGGGCTAAATCTCAATCAACAGCTTGAACTACAAATCAAAAAAGTCATGACCAAATTAAAAAACCAACATAAAATTGTACAAATCAATTAAAGTTGTTCAAGACAAGATCATGAAATTGTAACAAAAAGACACAACCTACAAAAAACTTTCTTAATTGTTTCTTTTTATTGCGAGCTTGTTTTCTTAATTTCTCGTTTAAATCGCTTTAAATAATTTTGTGTTTTGTTTTGAGTTTTCAGTGCTTTTAATAGTTTAAATGCATTTTATGTTTGTAATTGTTTATTGCACAATGACAAATTCAAAATTGCTTTAAACTTTTTTTTTTAGCTGATTGGAGCTAAATAAAAGAAATTAATGGAATTAATGGGGGAAATGTAAGAATGCATGTTCATGCAAAGACATTCATTAATTGAATTTCCAGCCTCAAGACCACCCATTTCTTATCTCGATCTTTGAAAATTTGCTTAAAGACGTTTCCAAGTTGCCTTCTAAAACTAATTAATTTTGATCTTGCCATACAAAATCGATAATTGATTTGTTAATTGATGAATCGCTTGCAATTTACTTGAAAGTTTTGCAGTTATAAGAAACTCTACTAATGAAACTATTGGCAGTCAGTGACTCTTCTCCTCATCGATCCAGCCATGTGCATCTCATAACCGACTCATTCTTTGAAATATTCTTTAAATTCTGTTAATTCTTTCAAATTCATCGCAAATTAATTAGTTGAGCTAAAAAAGCATAATTTGCCTTCATAATTTCTGCATGTTGCGTTGCATTCAATTACCATAAGAATCTTCACAGTTGGCAGCCGATAAAAACACGTGCGCAGTGACCTGAGCGCTAGCGGGTCAAGCGAGAATTGTTTGCGGTAAAAAATATAGGAGAAACAATTAAGAAAATGCAGCCAATTTTGACTAATAAAAATATGGTTTTCTTGCCAGTTTTTTGCATTTAATGCAATTTCTTGGTGTTTTCTTGCAATTTCTTACTATGTTTATTTGTGCAGTTTCATGTAGTTGGATAACAAGAAATGAAAGAAACAGGCAATTATGGTTTGTGCACAATAAATGCTAATAATTCTACTTATTCCACTTGAGCTTGAATTTACTTGAAATTTAACTTGTTTAAAGAGCGCAATTAAAAATTATGCCGAGTATTTATGGTTTATGTTTTTTGCAGGTGAGTGCACTCTTAATGAATAAATTACCTGGAAATGAGGTTTTATTGGTGTTTTTTTGTTTTAGACGAAAACTGTTGGATTTTAAAATTTTAAAATAAAATAGATAAATTGGTTTAGAGCGCCATTTCAGTAATAAAAGCATTGATTAAAAGTCTTCCGCCTACGATCCAAAATATACTATAAACAAAAATTCAGTTTTTCCATTAGTAACATTTTTTCACGATCGAATGCCAAAATTCTGCATAAAACCAATAAATAACTCTTTGAAATATCTCAATAAACATCTTCCAATCAAAACAAGAAAACACCAACTAAAAAAAAACAATTTTATGATTAATTGATTGTAGCCAGTATAATTCGCTGAGTGTTTTTTTCGCTCGTTTATATTTTATGGCTTGTTTGCAAAATAATCACAATAATGATCTCGGCCAACCATAATACTCCTAATTTGCAAAGTCTGCTGGATCTACTGAATTCACTATATATTCACTGAATATTTTTATTTTGCTGAAAAAAAAATTTACACACCATATGAGAAAAAATGAGAAGAAGACAAATGAACAAGTACCAAAAAGTACTTACCATACAGGTAATAATTGTATGCAAGTCCAACAAATAAATCATCATCCACCTTTGCGATCATTACTACTCTTCGTTCAAGATACAATTTCATTCATGTGAAATTTTGCGTAAAATGCTCTTTATTTTCGAGCAAATACTTAATTCCTGATCAGCTTATTTTCAGGAGAATTATAGGATTGGGACCATAAAGTATATTTCGATACACTTTTGTGATCTTCAGGCAATATCATGAATGGATTCTGAAATTATTGCGCATTAATACATCATCAGAAGTATATTAATGACTTATTTTGCGATTTTACTTAAAATATTTTGGAAAAAACTGAACTGAAAGTATGTGATCAAACTCCTTCAACTTTTGAAATGTTTGCTTTCGTATATTTTTTCAGCATAAGAAACCTAAAGGAACTTAAAGGAAGGAAAGTCTAAATTTCTAACTAGAGCACCTTCATGCCATCCAGCTCCATTGCATTATTATCGAACTCGATCCAGTTTCGATCGCTTTCTGAGTGCAGTTTGCGGTTTTCTTGGTTGGCATGTCCATTTTCAGCTAAACCATATTTTTTGCACTCTTTTATGTTTCTTTCCACTTATTAATTTTCTTGATCTTTGATTGTGCACATGTTGTTACCATTAATTTGCTGTTTGGCCTACGAGCATATGCGATTGAACTGCATTTTTCTTGCACTTTTTTATTGCAATAATGCAATGGAATTATTATGTGTACAAAGGTAGAATGCAGTGCGGTCAAAGCAGCAATTTTGTTGTTTTCTCTGTTGTTCTCTTACACTTAAAGTGACGGTGCTTTTATAAATTTCAAATTTTGCAACAAAATTTTTCGGCACAAAATGATCGAGATTATGTTATTAATTACTAAACAAGAAGGTTATTTGCTTTAACTAAAATTAAATCATGTTTGATGATTTTTTGATGATTTTTTCAAAAATTTTGTCAAATTTGGGAATTTCGTGAACCATAAATTTTTCAATTCAAATATATTTTCAAAAAATCAACAAATCAATTCCCCCCTTTTAACAATCACTATCCAACAAATAGATTATTCTTTATAATGTGATGTTTGTTCGATTTGCCTTGTTTCTAGCATTTATCTTAAATCTACAAAAGAAACTACAACAAGACCTATGATTGCCTTGTAATCTGCAATTTACAATCCACATAAAAATTCTTGATCGATCCATCTCTTATGCATTGAGTGGGCAAGCCACTATAAGCCAATAAGTAATATTAAAAATCTACAAGCAATCTCAGCCAATAATTAGATGGATTAATGGAACATCATAATTTCATAACTCTGCGCGCCAAATAGTTAATACAGTATCATAATTTATACAGGCGCATAAAAACACAAATTCTGATGGCAATTAAATTGGCTCGTGCTAATCACTTCTTGTTGATTATAATTTTTGTAGCAAATTATTTTTTTGCAAATCAGCGAATGCAAAGGTGCAAAAAGTAAGTGTAATGAAGTAAGATGAAGTGGATATCGTTAAATTATAACTGTGAAAACTTTTCTATGAAATATTTTTTTAGTGTTGCCTTAATTAATCAAGTTGTTGGATGGATAATGGCCATGTCAACGGATTAAGAAAGCAATTCTAGAAGCATGAATTCATAATCGGATTGCTTTTTAATTTTAATTTATTTTTTCAGGATTTTTATGTAAAAGATTTTTATTTTTTTCTGAACAGGTAAATTAATTGTCAGCAATTGCGAAATACAGTTTCTTAAGACAATTTTCCGAGTGTCAAAGAATCTTACACAAAATCTTCAAAATGATAATTTAGGAGCCCGTCATTTAAAAATTTCTATCTCCCTAGTAAACCACATTTCAAACTTTTAATTCCTCCATTCTTCATACATTTATGCAAAACTTGGAGCGCACACAATAAATTGGCGATCGCATGCGATAATTCTGCACCACTGCTAGTTTGCTAGTTTGCTTGTTCGCTCCTACCCAGGGCACTTAATCTTTTAATGAAAGCAACGTACATCGAATTAAGTAGCCAAGTAGTTTATAATATTTATAATATGTAATTTTTCTCGCTGCAGCATTCCCATTTTAATAAATGATTACATTAAGGCGAACACAAGAAGCAAAACAATCAGCTGGCATTAGGCTCGAATCAGCTTGAATGGAGCATTTGCGGCGCAAATGATGAAAAATTTAGTGTTGAAAATTGAGCTCGCAGAAACTGGATTTAAAATATATTAAATGTTATGGCTATTTTTAAAACTTACAGCGATTGTAATTGCAATGGGGAAATGATTAAAGGTCAAGGTTATTGCACTTTGTGGTAATGGAATGTTGGCGATTGAAATGCAAGGAATTTACAATATTTTAGTCATAGGCTTGATAAATTGACTAAATTCAATTTTTGTTGGAAAACTGAGATGTGTTCAAATATATCTAATAGATACAATGATGAAGAAAAATAAAATCTCTAAATACCGTAGTAAAAACTGGACGCCTTATTGGTATTTTTTTTTGTCCGTTCGATTATCTAACCAGATATCATAGAACATATTTGTCCGTCGCCTAATATCTTCATACACAGAGCTAATCCTCAAATGCAATAACCAACTATGTTATGTGAAATATCGAGCAAGTTGGCTGGTTGTTGCAATTTAAGAAGGAACTCTGTGGCTGAAGATAGCTGGCGACGGACGAAGAATGTTCTCTATAGAAACGGCACATGAAAAGACTCAAATGCAACTGAAAAGTCTTTTCTTTATAACTCTTTTTAATAATATTAACTACGTACTGATAACAGACTGAGTTCAATTAGTCGAATGCACGATAAGCTCCACTGTGGTTTATTAATTTTTATCAAGGTTATTTAGGCCACCTTATCACCAGTTGTACTAGAGGGTTGGTATTAAATAATTTATCATATATTTTTTAAACTTTATATTTAAAAAGTATAACGTTTTTGATTCTTTGTTAATTTTTACAAAGACATTATCATCAACAGACCTGAATCAACACCATTATTTTGTACAGCAACACTCTTTTTGAACGATAAAAATGCCCTTTGTGTCGAAATGCTTTTGTATATCAATTTGATGGTAATTGTGATTATAATAATGAATTTAAAAACTAATTAGTTTTTATAGGCTTTCAATTATCAAAATTTTTTGCTGTCTATAATTTCTTAGCAATAATCTTAAAATGTTTTAATAAAGTTGGTAACTCAATTTTTTTATTAAATAAAATTCCATAAATATATTGTGAAAAAAAAACAAAAGATAGTCCAATTTATAACATATTTGGCTTATTCTACGAACTTTGTAGTTTAACTTCAAATCTTTTTAAAAATTTTATACAAATGTAGCCTCCCATTTTTTTTTAATATTATATTTAAGAAAAATAGTTCATATCTCAATTTAAAATCTCAAATCTAGTTTAATGACGTAAATATATTGTAAATTGCTATGCAAATTATTCAACAAAAAAACTTAATGTGCCAACTTTTATGAAGATCGTAAATCGTCCAGCCAAGTGCTTTTCACAATATTTGAGTAGAAAAAATCAAATATCAAAAACTGGGTTTAGTTTATTGTTCGCCATAAACTCTACTCAAAAATTCAAAACATCTTAATGTTAAAAAATGTTGGTTGTCTCCATGATCACCTATGGATCAAAATATTAAACTCATTCAAAATAAAATTAATTGTGTTTTTACGATTTTACTCCATAAAAGTGTCACATCATAAAACGGTCAAACGGAATTACTTCGAATTTGTATAGATTTTTCCAAAAAACATGATAAAGCCATCATATAATTTTGAGAAATATTTCAGTAATTTGTCGTGAATTAAATGGAATTTATTATTCGATTGGACTTTATCCAGTTTTTAATGGTTCTCAAGACTAAAAAAAGTTTTTTTTAATGAATTTTTAATGTTTCCATAAAGATCTGCAATGAAAAAGTGATACTCTCCTGTTGAATACATTATATGTTAATTTATGGTATTTATTATGGATATCAAATTATACACAAATTCATTAATTGCTCGTTACAAGTTTTTTGATAAATTTTAACAACTTTATTAAGTAAAATATACTTGAATATTGAAAATATTTAAAACGCTCTGTTCTACTATATAACCAAAAAAAAATTAATTTAATAGTTGAATAATAAAGAACAAATTTAGATAAGTACTTTTGGGATTTATTATGGAAGTTGCTAGAAGACTCTTAACGTTCATGGATAAGATTTTTACTGTGGATAAATTTATTCGTTTTAGATTTCTACTCAAATTATGTTTGCATTATCATGTACGTTAGAGAGCCTACAAGTTGTTAGTACATGCTTCTTCTTTTAAAAACAATGCAATAAAATCCTGAATTGATGATTCTAATGCTACGTCGCGAGGTCTTCACACGTTCTCTTTCAAAATCTTTTTAATACGACTTAACATTTTTTAAGTCTTCTAGCTTGTCAACTAAAGTAATGCTTTAATACAATGTACTTTAGTAGGATGCATCAATAATTTACCATTTAGCTCAATTTTAATATTAATTATATCTTCATACAAGTAAACTTTGAAAATGGGAAAAAATCACTTCAAATACTATACATTCTAAATTTTTTGCACATTTTTGTCAATTCGGAAAGACTTTAAAACATTCATTCATTGTAAATAAATTATGCTCTTCTATAAGTGTCCTATATTATCAGTTGTGCTTTACATAGATTCGAATAAACATTCAGGAAAGGTATTTTTCTGCATTTACATATATTAAATTTTGTGGTGGTTTCAGTTCGGTTTTGCTCGATGTGATTTACTTTCTGAAACAGCTGATAGGGTTGAAATAGCATTGACGGTATCTGACTTGTCTTTTAGTTTCTGGAGCTCGGTAAAGAGGGTCAGTGGACCAACCACCATTCATGCTAAAAAACAAATTTGAGTTAAATACTATATTCAAGAATAATTGGATGAATGTTAATATTTTATAGTTAAATTTTACTTATTTTGCACGTAATTTGCCAGCATCTGCATTTGGAGTCGATTCATTGGAGGCTGTTCTTCAGGTGATAAAGCAGGTTGAACGTTATTGTAGTTTCCCACAGAGTTATATAAACGACTTAGTTCTTGAGCACTTTGCTGATCTTGAGGGTCCTTTTTAGGAAATTATGAAAAATTTGTTAGTTTAGAATCGTTTACAAAACGGTAAAATCCGAAAATGAAATTGGATTTTTAGTTGATGTCAATAAACCAATTGACTGCAGTCAGCTTCAGTTTGACTTCCTTTCATAAATCCAACATCATTTCAACAGTAAACCTCAAAGTAATTTATTTTCATATCAAAAGGTAATAACAGTGTACATTTAGTTTCTATGATTTAGTTAAAGAAACTAGAAAATGCAATTTAACACTGTCAATATTCTCACCTGGCTGTCGATTGTACTTTGTGGTCTGCATGTAGATAACTGGGCCAGTAACAAAAATCCCATTACGATGATCAGAGCTCTTGAGGTTATAATTGGAGACATTTTGTAGTTTTATGCAGGTTTTATATGCTAGAAATTGAAATTGATATTTATATCATTAAATTACTGTTGAACAAGGGTTAATAAATTTATTAAAAAGTTTTTGCCCAGTTCTGAATTTTCTTAGTATAATGAGTTTGTATTTATCTGTGAGATATTTCCGTTCATCATTATTTAAATCAATCATCCAGGATCAATTTTCTATTTAAGAAACTCAATTACAAGTCTAAGAAAAAACATTTTCTACATCAAAGAGTTTAATAAAAGTTTCATCTTCTTGGCGTGGCAAATTGATAGCATAAGGTTTAATTAGCAATAACAATTTATAAAATATACACAAATTAGCACACTCTTATTTTTTTAAATATCAGAACAGAAATCATAATAAAAATAAAATGAAACCAGAAATAAATTATTCCGACAGAAAAAGTTTAACATCTGTATCAACGAATATTTTTGAAAATCTTTATTCTTTATTTGAAATGAAACTCTTTATTATATTCATGAATTAACTCAATTAACAAGTTTTTCTTGGTTCTTTCAAAAACATGTAGAGGCTCACAACGCTGTAAAATATTTTATACTACCAACTTCCGAATTAATTTCACAACAAAACTTTCATGACATCATTCCATAAATTATCCAAGCTTTCTTAAAAAGCAGAAAATGCTCCTTGCGTCCAAACCATAACGTCAGGAAAGTTGATAAAAATCTTTGTAAACTTGTAACAACAATCTTTGAGAATTTAAATAAAAGGGCACTTTTTAAGTTAACGCGTAATTGATGCAAATATTTTCTTTTTCCCAAGACATCAGACAGTTTTTAGTTCAGAAGAAGTTGCATATTTTTTATTACTGTTTTTATTGACTCGATACTTAAAACCCTTCCTTGCCCACAATTTATATTGACTTTTGATGAAATTTTGAGTACAATTCCCATAAAGATTCTTCCACTCGTTATTATTGATAACATATTCATACTGTTGATTTGTAAGCTAGAAATTTGATAGTTCATTTCTTCATTTTAGGCAATTATATTTTAACCAACTCTTGAGGTTTTGTTCAATATAATCGTACATCAATAATAATTTTACAGATTTTAAAATGAAACATCACATTGTAAGGAAAATTCATAATTTATAATATTTAATTAATTATACATGTTAATTTTTGTAAATGAATATCATTGACACAGATACTATGTAAATAAAATATTTTAAAATTCTAATAATAACAGTCTATGCTTTTTTTTAATGAGTTTTTTGACTTTTTTCTGCTACATGTTTTTCGAGGTATATATTCAAAGTTGATGATATCGGAAATAATTAACAAAATATTCGAAGGATCAGATCAAAGAATTAGTAGATGTCCAATGGCATTGCTATTTGCATTTGTAAGGAGACAATGTTGTGAATGAAAATATTGGACGAATGAAAAAATGTAAAATGTGAATGATAAAAAAGTGCCGTATTTTGAAAACTGACCCCTGTAACAAAAAAGTATAATGAATATTTTTTTGAAAAATTTATGTTATATTATTTTCTTTATGAGCTAATAAATAAAAATCAATAGCAATGTAGATTTTTGTGATACCTTAGTTAAATTTCGGAATCTATAATAATTAGTATTTATTTTTTTTTTTGTTTATTGGAATCCTTCCTCAAAATAAACTACGAGGAAGTTTCGTACCTGAATAAAATATACCTGGTCTTACAGTTTCATGTCAAAAATATAAAAAGTTAAAAAAAAAAGTTAGAAAAAAAAATTAATATAAAAAAATGGTGTTGCTAAATTATATTCTTTAAGTATACGATTGTATGGGTGTTTTCAAATAAAAACCTGCCTATTGATTTATTGATTTATTAATAAATATTGTTATTTGCGCGGTCTTAAAATTATAATTTATTTTGATTATGGAATTTTTCAAATAAAAGCTACATCCATATGGCGCTATCAATAAATATCATAAAACTCAATATAAAAATGATATCAATATCTCTTCAAATATACTCCAAATCAATTAAGCACATGAGCTTTCTTTCTAGCTTATGGCGAAATGCCATGCAAAAATTATCAAATTAATGATCTGCAACATGTGGTTTCATAATATTTGTACAATATTCTGTAATTGAAAGCTGTTTATCGCATTTTTGTGGATGTTTTGGGAATGCACAGACACTACTGATTACTGACATTACAAACATTACGGGACATTAATCGCGCTCATGTTATATTTAATTGTTGCCACCTACGCGTCATCAATTATTAAGTATGCAAACCGCTGGATCTGATGGCGAGGTGATGGGAGGTAATGAGCCTTTCAATCGTGTTATTTATCGACCTATATGAGAATTTTTAACCATAACATTTTACTAGATTTCATTGATTTCGTGTGAAAATTTATTTTGATTATATTACTTACTCCCATTCACACTCAACAAATACAATTCTGAAAAATATTTTGTCTATATAAATTTTCAATTTTCTAGAGTTAAATTTTTGATTGATAAAACATTTTATTGTGTTAGAGTAAACAAACTATAATCATTTTAGTCGCATATTAGTGATTTCCATAAAATCATATAATATGCAATTTGAGTTATTTTCGCATATAAATTTTAATCTATTAAATTTTGTTCATCCAATTAAAAACATTTAAATTTAAAAGGGATGTTTGTGAGTGATATGAAATGCATTTATCAGATGAGATTTTGTGATTCGACTTTCAATGAATTTTTTTGAAAATTAAAATTAATAAAGAGACATTTTTGAATAACGAGAAGGTTTATTAATTATAAATTCATTTACTCTAACTTTCAGTTGAGGCTTTTAAAAAAAAGAAATGAAAATTTGCTCCAAGGTTAATGATTGTTGGTATATAATTATTTTATATGACTGAATGAAAATTAAAGACCACCTCCTGTTGAAACATAATATAAGGACAAGCCTTTAATTTTCTTTAATTTTTAATTGGCCCGGCTTTTTTGCAGTTACAACTTTTTGTGTAGACGTACAGTAATTTTTCATAAATAAATACATTTTCAGTAATAATGTGCATTTGAATGATCTGCTTTAATTTTATTGAACTGATTTTATGAATATTGAATCTGAATTCCAAATTTTTTCAAGTTAAGAATGGATCTATTTTTGACTAAAAATTTACATTACTGTGAAGAATTTTGACAACATTTGATATCAATTTTTTTAGGTCACGATTATAATTAAGCCCCTGTAAACTAAATGAATCCCAAAAATTATTTTAAAACAGCAGACAAGAAATGATTTAAAGGTGAAAAATCACTAAGGCATATCACATTTCATGATTATTTGTTGCCCAACAAAATATTATGACGGAAACTTGGTATTATGCTATTCGTTGCCTCCCAAAAGGAAAGTAACCTAAATTTTTTCCAAAAGACGTGATTTATTTTTTAATCCAAAATGTTTTTTATCACTGTTATTTCTTGGAAAGCCCACCCTCTCATGAAAATTGAAGGACACATTAAACGGTGTTGAGATTTATATTCCAGAAATATTTGTTTGATAGATCATTGTTTAAAAACTGTCAGAGGTTAGAGACTTCTTGTCTTAGATTTCGCCTTAAATACGTTCTTTTACTATAATAGAGAGCATATATATAAAAAAAAATAATTGTTGCTTAGTATTTGTTTGAGCAAGATATTAAAGATAATTCAATTTAAATCCGTAAAATAGACTTGTATTTCCGACGGTGTCTTTTAACGAGCTTGTTTTTTTTTTAAGATTGTATTTCTTATCAAATCTCTCTAAAAAATAATTCAAGTTTTAACTGCTTCAACATAGGCTAGATAAATATGTTCATTTTAGTGCAAACCTTTCAGAAGAAGCGGGATATTAAGGAACACATTCCAATTAAAGAAACAACACTTTTGAACCTTTTACAAAGATTGAAAATAAAAATTTGTCTCACAGACATATTAACAAGACTTTAATCACGAGGCAATTTTCCTAAACCAATTAATTTTTCTCCGCTTGAAAGCTCGGTGTATGAAAAATAACAAATATTATACGCGCTAAATTTAAACAATGAACAAACTGATCCATTGATGCTTGTAGATAAAGGTATATTAAATTTTCACATCTTTCCTACAAGTTTACCAGTTTGTTAAGATGTTGTTACAATTTTCTTCAATATTAAATTCTTAGCAGATGAGAGATTACAAAAAGCTTTTAATCTTTCAAGGATTTTTTGTTGAACCTGGGTGTAAACCTAAATATTGAGGTTGAGGATTTTACATCGATCCTTGAAGCCTTGTAATTAAATGTTTGAAGTACACATTGCATAATATTTCAAGTAACTGTTTAAGATGAGGTTAATTTGTGGTGCTGTTAAGAAATGTTGATTGTATTTATGAAAACTTGATTGATAGATCAAACCCTACGCAATATAAAAATATAACAAATGTCAAAATATTTTTGCCATTAAAAATTCAATAGAAATCTGATTAGAATTAATGAATCAACAAAATTTGAGAATTTGATTGCTACTAGCAATTCCCTATAGAAATCATGACAATAACAATATTTTTCTAGAAATAGACTGAAAGTTTGCTTGATCATAGATGTACCCAAATAGTATGGAAATTAAATAAAATATAGTTACAACCTAAACAACGAGCTCTTGTTGTTATTCCGTAAATTCGAAGTATGCTATCAGAAGATATATTGTTTTGTGGAGAAAATATCAACGTAAATTAATATTTTTTTGGTTGCGTCAAATGTTCCAGTAATTGTTCTAAAATCATTTGGACCGTAAAAAGGTTTTGTTTTATTGGAAAGTTGGTTAAAGAATTCTCACAGGTGTATTTGAGGTTTTTTTGACTTTTTGGTGAATTGGACTTTTTATTACTGGAGTGAAGAATTCTTGTTAATCAATTTGGTCTTTTGGAGTTTCATCTGAAGTTTCAGGGCATTTTCATGGGCTATAAATTATTACAAAGGGTATTTGACGAGAAATCTTTTTTTTTTTATTTAATGCAACAATACATACATTTTCAAACAGTTTTTTTCTTTAGGACATAAGTATGATTTTCTTATATTTATTTTAAAACAAAACAAATTGAAATATTTGCGGTCCTTATTTAAAAACCACACTTATCATCCAATTCTTTTAGCGATCGCTCGAAAATATACACTCATATCCGATAGAGAATAAAATACATACATCATTTCACGTGCAGCAAAACACTAAAATACTGCACTATGATATTTTTATTAAAAGCTTTTTGATAGTTTAATATAGAAACTTTCGTCATCACTACTTAGAGACATTAATTTTCAGTGTATGTTCCAATCGAAAAAAATGTATCAAATTTTCACTTACAAAGCTCAAAAGCTTTCTCTTAAAATTTAGAAAATAAGTACTAGAAAAACTGTTGTCCATCTATATTGACTCTATTACTATTACTTTATGGATAATTTTTTTTTCTATCATTTTACTAGCATCAACTAAAAAAACATAACGTCTGATATCTTAGATCTCATATAATTCTTCTATGATTCTCGATCGATGTAGTTTAGTGAATAGTTTTCGATTCAAGCATTGAAGAAACGAGATAATATATTATTAATTTATTATTTATTTCATTATTAAACGAAAAGCAAGAGTTGTTGTAGTATTAACCATTTTGATAGATAGTATTGAATAAAGTCCAGATAACTTTTGTTTTAGGCACGCAATTGCTCGAAATGTATTTTGAAAAATGAATAAAGCGAATTGGAAAAAAAGCTAAAATTCACCTGTAACACTTATGACTTGGCACAAAAAAATCAAAATACACTTTAAAATCTTCCAATTTATCTACTAATTTACTCACATTAAAATCTCTTGAAAACTTTCAAACAAATCCAAATGAAACGATCGAATTGCAACAATATTTCACTTTTTAAACAAAATCAATCCTCCTGTTGCTTTCACTGAAAAATTAAATTGCTCGAGCTTCACTTCTGTTTCTGTTCTTGTTGGCGGCTTGTGATAAACTTATGGCTTTTCCAATTTTCCCAACGTTTTTATATTTAAACCAACGTGTTGCGGCACAACAAAAAGCGAAAAAGTTGCGCATGACAAATTTACGAAATAAATGTGAAACATCATGAAATTTTTGCGATGAGCGAAGCTTTTTCTTATCAGAGCTTTCGATTATTTCATGCAACACGTTATGCTTGAATATTTATTATCAAGTTCATCAGGTGTGAAGCTTAGATTTTATATCGTGGGAAATTGCGATAAGAATGTGCTATAAAATTTTTTCTACAGTTTTTTTTTAATTGGAATTTTTAAGTAAACTTTTCAGTCACATCAGTTTAAAATCAATCAAAGAACTAAAATTTTTTTATAAACCACTTTGAAATAATATACCGAATATTATATTTCTGGTAAATAAACTTTTATAATTTCTCGTTGTTACGAAATATAACGTGACAAAAGAAACACATATCAATGCATTGACTTTATCATTTAATTGATGTTTTGTTAGCGAGAAACTAAATTGCTAGACGGAGTCCCTTCATATAATCACTAGAATTTGAAGAATAGATTTTACTTTCATTTAAAAAAGAAAAATTGTAATTTTACACTGAAATCAATTATTTTTCTAGAAGTCTTGAGTTATTTTATGTAATCATTTTTATATAACAAAATATATTAAAACTCCTGTAAAACTAATTACAAAGTTTGTTGAGTAATTCATAATAAATCGTGATAGTTTTTCACTTGATCACATGTCTTACATGAACGAAGTAAATTTTAATCAACGCAATGGTAATTTATCTTTCAATTTATATTATAACAATTTTAACCTATACGTCTTCTAATTTGCATGTTCAATTCTAATACCTTTCTTAGAAATGTTTAGTTGATATAAATGTTAAATTTTAAATAATGGATGAAAAATTTGAGGCTTTGTAGAGAACATGAACTGTGATACAATTTATATAGAGAGCTACAAAATTCATGACACATGATTGAATGTACAATATGTGGCATAATTAGTGATTCGAATCCATGAGTTCTGACTCTAAAAGATTCGTTTGAATAAAATAAAACAAGGTAAGTAATTTTACAAGCAAAGTATCTTAAATATCATTCATGTCTTTGATGCAGTTCATTCATTTAGAAAACCACAGAGACATATTTGACACATGAACTATTACTCGGTGATGTTGATTTGAAGATCATAATTAAATTCTGACTATGCATAGTTGTCTATGTATCGATAGATTTCCCAGGAATCAAACGTCACAGCAGTAGCTCTACTTTTATCAAAGTTAAAGTTTTGGTATGCAATGACGAGAGACAGGATGGATAGTTTTGAATAAATTGAATTTTGATTGCTTCATTAAAGATTAATTTGGCAAACTTCTGGATATGTTTGATTTGCATTTAATATAGTACAAACTCTAAGCATGAAACATGGAGATGCATTCAAAATATAATTCTTGAGGCATCAGATATTTTTGACTCTACATATAATTGGTTATTGTGAATAAATAGGAAACGTAAATTTTTGAAAAGAAGTTTTTTCTACACAAAAAGAATTTCACTGATTCAACTCAAACCCCCGTAAGACAATAAAACCACATGAATGTGCTACACAACAAAAGTCACAAGCACCACAACACATAATCTGAAAGAATCGAAAATGTTGCTATTCTGATATTCTACGCAATTTGGCACCGAAAACCACAAAATAGAAAATACCGAGTTTACGGGAATATTAAGATACGTCATCGTGGCAAGCAATTGCATGATTGTAATTGAGATTAGATTTCCAACAGTCATTCCTCTCTTTTTCACTTATTTTGGCATTAAAAGCTTTTCAGCTAATCTACATACCTATGATGTAGTCGAGCTAATGATACCTGATAAATATATTTTCTGGGATTTGTCAGGGACTTAAAGGATTTCCCTCACTGGTTTATTAAATTTAACGAATAAGCACAGAAAAAAACGGTGTTCCAAATTACAGTTGGCTGGAGAAGGTGGTAACTACTTTTGTTCTTATTATTATATTTATAAAAGGTTATCAAGAACAAACAAAATATGAATATGTACAAATTTCGTACATAGACTAATTTCTCCGTGCCTCGATAGAAATACAATAATTTAAAATCTATGAAACCTTGTTGAGACTCCATCCCTTATTTTTAAATATTCTCACATTTCTACACCTAATTATTTTTCGAGAGTTATAAACACACGATATACATATCTGGTTACAATTTATGACGGATTACGCTTATTCGAATAAAATGAAAAATTTTACGTTATAATTAATATTATTGCGGGGAAGATGCTGCTTAATGACCTGGAAATTTGCGATTATTGCTTTTCATTATTTGTGCTATCTTGAGATTTCTCGGATAAATAAGACAAAAAGAAAGGTCTAGGATGTTTAAGTCATTAATCATTGAAGAGGTTTGTTGTAGGGAATTGTGACGGCAATGCATATTTGTGCTGAATGAAAGCTACTGAAATTAAAAGGCTGAGTGTGCTATTAAATTTCTTTATACCATATAGGAATATTTTATTTCAGCTGTATTTCATCAATATTGAATTGAAATTTAATTACTTATTTGATGTTCGAAGAGATTTTCCTATCATTTCAATTCGTATAATTCCGTTGCACCTGAGAAGTTTATTGATTTTTATGCGAGTTCTTATATGCTATTGCTTGTTATTTTAAGCATAGAGATTAAAATAAATTCTTAATTGAAAATAAAAGTGAAACATGATTTAAATGAAATAAAAATTAATTTTGAGAAGAAATAATTGACTTCATGCATTTTTTAAAATTCAGAAATAAGAACGAATTAAGGATGGCAATAAAAATTAAAAGTATAAAAAAATATATTTACCGTTAAAATTGGTGCCAAAATTCAAACTTTGGTTTGACGTCTCGAGGGGTTAATCAAAATCAAGATTAATCACAATCACAATTCAGATTTTTAATTCAGCTTGAAAATTGGTAAGAAACTTTCTTAAAGAAAGAAGCGTACCTTAATTTTAACATTTCAATATAACATATTCCCACTTATAACTATCACTTAATGGTGTTAAAAACTAATCCATATACCCTCAGTATCATTAAAAAGCTAAAGATGGTACCAGATTGCTTTGTAAACACTTTTCTCTTGGAATCCAAAAACATCGTGGCGCAACTAAACTCCTCTGCGCTCAATAAAACTACCTTTAATGAAGCTGGATTACTGATGAAAGGTTTCTTGAAATACTGCACAGATGAAAAAGATTGCGACGAGGCCTGCATTGATCTTGTTACTGCTTTAAGCGTAAGTACCTCACAATTTAATTAGCAAACATTTCACCATTTATTTTATTTTTACACGTGTTCTTACAGGAAGCTTTTCCTCGATTCAATAAAGCAGATGCTCGATCCTTGGTATGTCAGCTCAATGTATATTATTTGAAGTTGGTGGCTCTAAACCATAAAGATGTGTTTTTTCTGCGCTCAGTTCTTGTTCTCTGGTTCTGTTTTTTGGACTCTTTGCCTGTCAAAACGAGATCTCATGT
The DNA here is from genome assembly GCA_038502155.1 of Parochlus steinenii. Classification (NCBI taxonomy): domain Eukaryota; kingdom Metazoa; phylum Arthropoda; class Insecta; order Diptera; family Chironomidae; genus Parochlus; species Parochlus steinenii. The sequence continues at coordinate 2,815,617 of JAXCIN010000048.1, read as the reverse complement.
CTTTTTCAAGGCTCCTGCTTTAAAGATGGTGTAAGTTGAACTGGTTAAAAAAACTTGTGTTCCTATAAGTAACTTATTCATTCGAAATTAACAGGCAAATGCTCTTCTACAAGCTTCAAGTCAGTGGTGATTTTTTCATCCAAATGAAGACTGTGGAGCTATTGCACTCAATGCTGTCACTGGAAGGAAAAAAACTCGACTATCTAAACATGATCCATTTCGCATATCCTTTAGAAAAGGCTTTGGAGCTTAAGCAACTCTATCTTCAAATTGAATCAGATGAAAAATTTTTTCAGGTTAGTATTTCGTAGCTGGATGTTTATAATATAACGAAAAATTTATATGTGTGTTTAGACCTCTCGCTCATTCTTGAACTACTTGAACAAAGACTGCAAACGTGACACCAATACATTCACCATCAAATGTCAATTGATGGAAATAAATGAGTTTGAGCTTCAAACAACGGAAGATACTTGGGTTAACTTTGATCTGAAATGCTTGTCATTGTCTTTTTTCGCTTACAACAAGGATTTGCAGGAAGGAGTTCGTCCAGAAGATGTTCGTTATAAGTTGGTGTTCATTAAGGACTATGATTTAATCGAAGTGTATGTAATTTATTCCACAATATATCTGATATCTAACATTTATTCTCTATTTTAGTCGTCAAACTAGCCATGGATACGAATTGATTATTATCCCTAAAGAACATCGCATCACAAACTCCATGTTTTCCCAGGAACTCGGTTATCCGATCATTGCTCGCTTGGTTTTTATACTGAATGACACAATCGATCGCAATATCAAATTTGCAGAACAAGTGGTTCCTCGTTTCACTGAAAGAACATGCTGGATTAAAAATGACGATAACTGTGATAATGTTTCAATGTTCAGCTTCGCAACCGCCTCAAACTCTCTTGTTGGCCATTTTACCAATGAAAATGTTTCCGAAAAAACTGAGTTTATTGTGAGACCACCAGTAGCTGCAAATCTAAAGTCTACAGAGGATGAACCATCATTTGATAATCTGTCACCTCAAATGAAAAAAGTTGCTAGACAAGGAGGAGGTTGTGGATCGGACTCTAACGACACGATGGACCTTTTCTCTCCAACACCTCATCAAACTCGTAGTCAGAGAGCCTTATCTGCTCTTGCCAAATCTACTCAGCCTCAGAATGCAGAACCACAACTTGAACACTCTCTTGAACTTTTCTCTGCTAGTCAAATCCATGCTGTCGAACAGAAACGTATCAAGCGATTGCAAGATGAAAAGTTGGGTGAGAGCAAGAAACAGACGGAAAAGTTCCAGAACGTACAAAAAGTGCTGCCAATGCCATCTCCTCAGGTATCAAAAGAAAGAGAAAACCATGTCAATCAACCAGAATCACAGGAGAATACCAGAACCACAAATAATCGTCGTAGACCAGTTGAGGACTTTATTTTGAGTGGCTCTTCTGAGGATGAAGAGCCTGTTTTACCACCGGCTCCCATTGTTCCTCCTTCCAAATTTGGAAGACGTTCTACTGCTGGAAAAAAATTGGATGAGATCTATGATTTTGATGGACACGATGAAAAAATTCGTCCGTTCCGAAATGATAAGCTCAAATATAAGTCTGCTACTCCAATGATTCCTGCTAAAACTACCAAACGTACTGGTCGTCGCAAAAATGCTAAACAGGGTAATTATAAATATTCCTAAAATTTTCCTAAAATTTTCCTAAAATTTTCTTAACTAACAAACAATAATTTTTTTACAGTTCCCGCTCAAAAGCCTCCAAAAGCTTCCGGTGGTCGCAAAAAAAAGATTGAAACTACTGTTGCTCTACCGAACATTGAGCGATACTCGGGAAACTCTCAAGAAAAAGCTTCCAGCAAATCAGTTAAGACAACCAGAACAACAGTGAATGAGACTTTAACTGAAACTATTTACTCAATCGAGTTTCAAGAAGCAGAACCACCAGTTAAACGCACTCAATACCGACAAATGTCACGTCGAACTAGTGTTTTCGGGAATGTTGAGGATATGACTGCCTTTGAATCAGTGGATACCGTTGTTAGAGAGCGTGATGATTTTGATTTTGTTGAGCCTATCGTTCCAATAGTTCCATCAGAGAAGAAGTTTGAGAATCGAGAGAGAAACGAGACTTTGTTTGATCAGATGATGTCAAATGATGAAGATAATTCACCTAAAGTTGGTCAGAAAAAAAAAGTTGTTGAGGCTCAGGTGAGGCAACTATAAAATTTAATTTATAAACTAACTTATTTAAAAATTTGCAGGTCCACCATCAAGAAATTCCTGGAACAAGCAAGAAAATAGACAAGACCATTCGTCGTGCAACCACTGCAAAGCCTCCAAACGACGTATTCAAGAAACCAATCGCCAAAACACCCATTTCCGAGGTCATCAAAAAACCTGCTGCTCCAAAGTCACCACCAAAAACTTCTAAATTGCCGATATCTCGACCATCAGAAAAACGCTCTATTGAAGAAGACCCTATAGTTTTGCCTCAAGAAAAGCGACCTTGTCCAGTTTACAACATGAATATGCTGGAAAATCCTCTTATGGAACAATTTATACAAGCTACTTCAGAGTACGGTCATTTTGATTACAACAATGATATGTCTAGCTCGGATGAGAGTGACCAAGGGGAGCTGAATAAGCAAGAAAACAAGAAACAACGAGAAAAGTTGAAGAAGTTTAACGATTCGGCTCCAGGTAATAGATCTAAAGATCAGGATAATGCAGATTTGCAAATGGATGTTGAGGTGCCACAAGTTATAAATCCCAAAATTGCTCATGGTATGTTTCTATTTCAAGTGTAGCAGATTCTAAAAAACTTGAAGATAATATTGTTTTTCAATTACAGTGTATCCACCAAAAAGCATCAAAAAAGTGACAGTGCATAATTCTACGTACGATGTAATTAAAACGACCACCGAAACCAGTGATTCTGAAGACATGGAAGATATGACTCCAATTACACCATCTCCAGACTTGAAAGATGCATTTGATCGTCGTTTTAATGGAATCATGGTTCAAGCTAACAAGAAAATCCAGGAGATTACCAAAAAACCGGTGATAAACACTGAAAGTTTGGTGGAGCAGTTGAATCAGTTAAAGACTTATGATGTCGAAATGAAAGCTATCATTCCGCAGTATGTAAATTTACTGAAGAAAACGGCTGCCATCAAGAAGAAGATGATTGACATTGATCGCAAGAAAGGAAAATTGTAAGAATTTGATCGATATTACAAAGATTTCATCTATTATATTTCTAACTTTCCAATAATTCTAGGTCCAACACACTGTCATCAAACGTCAAAAGAAACTTAGTGGAGTTGAAACATCGCGAAGAAGCCAAAATCGAAAAGTTGAAGCAAATCCGTACACGTGGCAGTTCTATGGTTGAAGAAGTAAAGAAAAGAGTCTGGAAGACTCACATTGATACAATTGTTGGAGGATTTGAAAGTCGACTTTCTGAAATGTACGAGATTTAAGAAAAAGAAAATTTCCGCTTTCTCCCATAGATCGAAAATTACTTAAATTTCGCTTAAAAAATTATCTTAAATTTATTTCAAAAAAAAAGTCCTCAAAACAAGAAAAAATTTGAGGTTTTTAAAAAACTTTTCACAAATATACAGAATTATGGCGATTCAATTTACTTCTTTTAATTCACTAAAAGTTTAAAAACACGATTTCAATCGCAATAATTTATATCTTTTAACCAAAAATGACAACTTGATTTTCATCAAAAACTTCAGCATAACAACATATTTACTGATTACATACAATAAATGTATTTATTTCGAGGAAATTGAACTTGGTCATTTTTCTATAGAAAAAACTTGAACTTTTGTAAAATAAAGTTGTCATCGAATCAAAAATTTTGAAATCGTCTTTTTCTTTTATTTCACCCCTGATTATAATAAATCTTTTTCAATTTATCCTGCTTGGAAAATGTTATGTCATTGTCTTGGTATCTTTTTTAGACGACATTGATTCAACAGTTTGCAGATCCTAATCTCTGTCAATTCAAATCTTTGCAAACCCTTCAAGGAAATATTTTTGGATGAAGTAAAAAAACTGATTTTCACATGATGAACTTATGGCGAGTGGAAAGGGAGAGATCTCCACACTTTGCATAACATATTATACAAATATTAACGGATGAATTTTTTGTGAAATATGAGAAAAGGCGAGAAAAGGTCAATCCTTAGTGTGAAAATATGTTGACAAGCCAAAAACAGATATTTTGCTGTTTGTTTAGCGATTTACATGACATTTTGATTATTTCATTTTGTTCGATAGTTAAAATTGCAATTTACAGCGCATTAAATTTAAATTGATGTGTCAAATCATTTCACATTAAATTCGGACAGATAATTGCATTTTCTCCTGTAGTGCAGCACTAAATATTCCTACCAAAAACTACCTAAATTTATTATACTTTTTGTATGACGTCAAAGCGTTTTGACTTCCAAACATCTAATAGAAGTTGGTATAAAATCACCCTCTCTCAGATATTCAAGTCTGTAAAAATTACAAAAGGTTCATCGCTCCAATTCTCAAACTTAATTGAAACAAAGCTTTCGCATTAATGAAAAAATAACAACAAGTTGCAACTTCCCAAAAAACACTATGATAAAAATCATAAAGTTGTTAAACCCCCAAAGAGATAATAAACCGCAGTCAAACATTGTGCAAACAAAGTAATTGTCCCAGTTTTTCGGTAGTGATTCACTATTCAATGTTAATCGATTAGAAATTTAGAATTTTAGCTATTAAAAATATTATTAACTAGAAATTATAATTTAAGTTGATTCTTGAACAGTAATTTTATGAGTTAGATAATCTCAACTCATCCATTTCGCTAGAAGATTTTAAGTTTTTCCTGTTTCATAGTACGCAATATTTGAGCTTAAGCAGTTAACATCTAATCTAAATATTAATCGCAACTGAGAGCCTCATTACGATTTTGCATTAAAATGTATTCCATGAAGTGAATCACGCAAATGTTAATTTGAGCTATGGATTATTTTTTGATTGTTTTTTTTTCCTGTGAAATTGTGTTTGGGAATTACCTATAGTCATTGTATTATTAACAATGAACTGGTATTTTCAAAAATCGATATTTTATTGGTTTTTTGTTTGTTGGAAATTTCAAATTACATAAAAATACAAAAGATTTGTCAAGGATGGCTTTACAAACTTGAAATTACTTTGAGTTCACTAGGAGTTCACTACAAATATTTGTGTTCTTCCTGATGATTGCAAACAAATTGAATGAATAAGATTTCGTGACATTATATTGAAGCTTTTTACCATTCAACGATTCAAAAGGAAGAAATTATAAAGAAAAGATGAATTGGTCAAATGATTAGAATACATGGTAGCAAAAATAAAATGTCTATCAATATAAATTGAATGATCACTGTGTTTGTACGTGTTCATATCCATGTTCAATAACAACTCAAGAATGAATTTGGTCTCAACAACTTAACAAACAGTTGTGAAGAATCTTCAAAAGCACATCAGAGTTGGCAACCTCCTACGTAAATATTTGATTGAATGATAATACAGCATTTGCTCAGCTTTTGCTAAATAGAGTTTTCCCCTTCAACAAAAAAAAAATCCTTTTATTGAATATCAATTTTAAGAAAATTTTAAACATCTAAGAAATTTTAATTGTGCATTTTTTAAATATGTTTCTTATTGATATAGATATTACAAATATCTCATCTCTACATTGATAATTCAATTAAAAATATCTTGGTTTCAGATTACTAAATTGATCAATGAAATGAAAAGATAAAACGTAAATCCAATTTTTTAACGAGAAATAGAATATCTATTGCAAAAACACGAGTTGACCAATAACCCCTAGAAATTGATTGATGGGCAATTACTCAAAATCTGTTAAATGTGCAAAAAATCAACTTGGCACCTTTAAAATTTTTGAAAAATAGATCACTGAAATACATTTAAGAAATTTTCCCAAATTAATTTAGAAGTTTATGGTTATGAATAAACAACCAAATCCTTTCGTTAAAAAGTTCAACAGTATATAAAATATAATTGAAACAAACATTTGTTCGTAGATATCTGAAAAAAGCAATAAAAAATATGTCGCTGTTTTTAAATTTTTTATTGAAACATTTACAGTCAGATATGATTACTAGTTTTTAATTAAATATTATATTTTACAAGTGTTAGCTCAGTTTTGGCCAAAAATATAACAACACAAAAAAATATCTCTCCTCCAAATAAAACAGAAGAAATCTTTAATCTTCTTTACTTCCTAAAGCAGGAGATTGGATTAAAATAACATTGACGGTATCGAACTTGTCGCTTCATTTCTGGATTCCTGTACAAAGGATCTGACCATCCTTGTGGCATACTTTTCTGCATATAGCTCGCTAAGAATTGCATCTGAAGCCGATTGAAAGCAGCTTGCTCATCGGTGAGAGGATTGACTTGGTTGTTACTGTTGTAATTGTTGTAAAGTCTTCGAATTTCTGGCAGGTTTTGTTGAAATTGAAACTAAATTGGAGATAAATGAGAAAAATTTTAAATAAATTTTTATTCAAAAATCTTAAAAACAAAATATTAAACTAACCTGACTATCCATTGAGCTTTGTGGTCGGCATGTTGCAAACTTTAAAAGACACAGTGCTCCAAGTACACAGAAAAAGAGTCTAAATGTCAATATTGCAGACATTTCTGGATGATTTTGTCTTTTTCTGAAAGAATAGAAAATTTTCAACCAAATAAATAACACCTTTTTGATTTGTTTTAAAATTATTTTATCAAATGCCAATAAACACTAAAAAAAATACGAAAGAAGTTAGTTTCCAATTATTTCAATGGATAATGGATATTAATCTCACATTAATCATTCGATAAAAACATACCAAATTAAAGCGTTGAAAATGTGAATAAAATGTCAAAATTATCAGAATCACCACATACCAAAATAAATCCAAACGATTAAAAACGATGTGCTTTAAAAATGAAGATGCATGCATATGAGATGCTGTTTTCACACCACCTGGTTCATTCATTTTATTTCCAACAATATATATTCAGGAAATCAACGGCACATTATGCAATGAAAACTATATAATAATACTTGATAACTATTTATTGACTCATACCAAAGATCTCTTCTTATACTTTAGCTATCTTATGAACTTGCTCTGTAATATATTAAGTACGTCAAGCATATTTAATTTTTCCCTCTTATTCACTAGATGGGTATTATTCTGGCAAACTCAACAAGTGCCTCTATGTTATGATTCAACTAGGAAACTTTTAATAAGTCATTTAAATATTTATCTGTTCCCATTATGCTTTACAACTTTTGCAGCATTTCCACGCACACGAAGTTTATACAAATTTATGAATTGCAAGAAACTTGAGCCAGGCTAAAGCTGTGAAAAGCATGAACATTTTACTTCGCAGCTTTATTAGAAAATTATGCAGTAAAGTTTACAAGAAATTGTTTTTAAAACAAAAATTAGAGATAGATTTATGTGAGATTTCCGTACCCTTGCTATAATGGAGCGAAAAAATTAAACAAGCATCTTTAATATAGTTTTGTTCTTCATTTTACTCTGTGTATTTTGGAAATACAGATTGAAAATTATTCTGTTTTGGATAAATATGAAAGATTGACAAAATAATAAACCAAATTGGATAAATCATGTGGCATCATTAAAACTGTTTTTGGCGAGATTTTGGTCTCGTAAATATTTTGTCTATTTCTATTTATTTGATTTGTATTACAGATTTTCTGAAAAAGTATCAGAATCAAGGATCATTTACAAAAACAGAAACAAAACAATCGTGACTGAATCATCTATTCTAATTTTACTTAATTGTGCAATGATGACGAATTGTAAATGACTTCAAATGGATTTTGGAAAACATTTTAAGATACGGTACTACGAAAAAAGAACACATCATAGAAAACTTCCAAAGCCAGCCAAACATCGTAGTAATTTCACGGAAATAAGTGGGAGTAGCCGTCTAACCCCAAAAAGTCTATTATTAGGTGGGTGATGGATTAATTAAAATATTTTTGGATACAAAGTACATAAACGCTTCCGTAAATTTTCTACATTTTCATAATCCTTGATGAGCCGTAACTTATAATTAATTAATTCTTTAAAAAATTAAGCTTATTGAGATAAATTTTGCTCCTTGTTTATATTGCAGGTTGTTCAACGACAGGAGACGAATTGAACGTGAAAATAAATTATTCCAAAAAATATTTTTATGTAACGCTTTTATATATATGACGTCATAACCTCAATTTAATGGAGAAATTAAAATGCTTTCGGTGGTTAGTCTGTAGTCGTCATCAGTCTAAATCTCATAATATTTTTGCGTGTAAATGTTACGATTCACGATAGAATGAGTCCTTTGAAACTAAATTTAAAGTTCAAATTATCTAACCCATGTGGCATGCCAGTTTTACATTTTTGATAGCGTGGCTCTCGATATTTCATTAACTTTTTAAGGCGTCAGTTTCTAAAATTTTTAAATGTATACAATTCCTATATTTTTCGAATCTTTTCAAACTATAATTTCTATTTTTCAAGGATTCAAGCAATCTCTATTATTTGATCCAAACGATGTTTCACTTAAATCTTGAGTTTACAAGTATTCTGATACTAGTCAATATATGTACACAACAGTATTTGAAAAATATGCGTCATCATTCTAATCCAGCTTCCATCAATTTGAGTTAATGTGCAAACCAAAAAGGTTGTGATTTTATATACGATGTCATTAAAATGTTTTGTAAAATGAAATGTTACAGTGACTTTTAATGTAAATTTAATTTGATAGTTCAGATTATCGGAAAAATAAAACAGATTAATAGTATGTTAATAGTTTTATATAGGACGAATAGTTTATTGGACATAGTTTATAACTTTGAGGCTAACCTTTCGGATATTTATTTATTGTATTACTTTACAAACTTTCAACGTACATGAATTTGATAAATTCTAATAAATCCATAATTAGTCCCCTTCATAATTATGAACTTGGCTGATAGATTTTTGTAAAGTTTATCAGTTTCTCTGATAACATCAAGCTTGACAGATTATTATTAATAATGAATTAATAATATAAGCTTAAGATTTTATAAGTTTCCAAAAACAAATTATCCATAATTTTGTTGACATAAATTGTTAATTTGTGACATAAATTGTTAAGTTGTGCTACCGTAGATACTGAGGTTTCATGAAATTTTTGGTGGCTCATTTTATTGAATCTGTTTCAATTTCTCAAAAGGTTTCATAATAACTGATTCCCTAGAGAATTTTGATTTTATATAATAAAGCTTCGGTTTCTAATCAAATACTATACTTCAACTAAATTTTTTTTTAAGTTTATTAATTTAATTGATTTGAAAACAAAAATTCATGAAATACCGAAAGTTTCAATTAATGATATCTTTGAAAATGTTAAATTCCAAATATTGAAATTATTTGAACTAACTGCTTCTACTCGGCTTGTACTGCTTTTTAAATCGTAAATATTTTATTTCTCTACCTTATGTAAAAGTTTAAAACTTTTAACTTCAATAGATAAGTAAATTTCCTCATTTTACGAATAATTAAATATATCTGGTTTGATATTCACCACACAGCCAAAACACAATTTATGCTTGAGGGTTGGGATAATGTACCGCAAGACTCTCCATTAGACAAAGTATTGATGAAGAAAAATATCGACCTAACTTTATAGAAATTGAATCAACAAGTCGTCCACAAAGTTTACATCAGTCGAAATTCTGCAAGTGAATCGAAGAGCTGATTGCTAACTGGAAATTTTTGTGTGTTATATTAAGTTTGCGTGTTTACACCATATAGTTCAGTAATTAGATTGGAGATACAGTTGGATGATAATATATTTGGTCGATTGTTATTTGTATTGTCCAGGACATTTTGTCTATTTTGTCCTTCATGATGACTTTTGGGTGATTTTTATTTCAATTTTATTTCAACTGTTTTGAGATCAATATTTTCACAACATATAAACAAAATTTGAAAAATCTTCTTATTCTAAATGATTCAAATTCTTCGAATTTATTAGTTTTCCATTCATGAAAATATTTTTCAGATTCTTTGAAAACCACCAAAAAATTAATTTTCAATATTGAACTTAAAAAATAAATCTGATCAAACTTTTGGCAAATTGAATACTCACACTAATTCACAAAAAACAATTAACTTTAACTTCAAACTTTAACGGAAAACTCACTAAAAAACTCCTTTTGTATGTTTGTACTCAATGTTGTAGCTTCAATAGAACTGATGCAAATTGCCCAAGCCTGCACGGTTTTATATTCGGAAAAATGTGTGCAGGAAAACAAGAAGAAGCAACAACCAGCAACAGGAAAACTCGAAAAAATGAAAATCATAAAAATTACAAACTTGCGCAAGTGTCGGCAACAGTTGATTTGTTACTTGGTCGTTTTGCTGCTTTGTTGCTTGAACTATCGCAACATATGTCACACCTGAAAGCTCTAAAAAATCAACAAGTCATATCATAGCTTTTATACTTCTCTGATTTATCTTTTTGATAATCTCTGACGTACAGATGAAAATATATTCGGCGTTTTGGGATTTTCCAAAGAATTTTGATGTTGATTGTAATACTGAATGCGTACATTTTGAGTCTATGGGTAAGAAATTATGATATTTGAGAGCCGTTAGCTTTTTGATATAGTAGATAATTATTGATATTGTTGTGGGCTGTTTTTATTGTATGATTCGTAAATGTAATAAAAAGTATCTCAATTGATCTCTTTTCATGGTTTATCCAAAAATATAGATTTCATAAATTTTGAATTCAAGTTTTTGAGAAATTTCATATCTTTGCTTTTTCAACAAACCTTTTTCAAGTAAGACCTTAATTTTCTTTGAGGTATAATAAAAATTGTATATAAAGTTTTTCCAACATTTATTAGTATTAAAAAATTAAACATGTACAAAGTGTTTATACACAAACTCAAACCAAATAAAATAATAATTAAATATAAATTTGCACATTAAATGAACCGTAATATCTAAAATATTTTCTACATATAAATATTAATAAAATGGAAATGTCATGTTTAATGCTTAAAAAATACTTGTCCAGCAATACCCTTTTCCTCAACGAGGAATAAATATTTGATACCTTGACCATAAGTGTTTGGATTCAATTTAATACAAGATAAATTTTATATTTGAACTTGTAAAGTTTGAAAATCAATGTAAAGGGTCATTAAATGGATAATAACTTAAGTCCATAAGCTGGTTGGCATAATGCCTTCTCTACTATTCACAGGAGGTGTTAATGTCTCTTTAACCAAAAACTCCAATGGCAAATTCACCAAGTTTCCTTGGATTTCTTCTAACATCTCCATTGCTAACGGAATATTTTGTTTGCAAATGGCGACCGGATCTTCACCATATTTTTTCAGCTGAGCGATAGATTGCACTGCATCTGTGGGAATACAACGGAATACCTCATCAAAGATTTTTGTGTTTTTAGAAGAGACTTTGCACCACGTTTCGTGCCAAAAGGAGGAAATGGTAGGGTCAGTAATATCTATTGTTGGGTTTGAAATTAGTGGAGTGGTCGGATGAGAATCCTGCGATTTGGTTTCATCACTGGCAATGCTGCTCTCTCTATCTTGATCGTTTATGACTTCATCTTGAGAAGTTACAGGAATTTCATTGGGAGCTTCATTTGGAGTTTTAGAAGTCACTATTTTCTCTTCAATTTTGTTCGTTTCTCCTTCCAATACTACCTCAATTTTAGAAGATTCTGACATTTCTAAAGAACGTCGTGCGTTAGCATTCACTTGAATTCCATTCTTTTTGACCTTTTTAGATTTTTTCAATTTGATGCCACCTAAGAGTCCTAAATGTTCTTTGAATAATCTTTTCCTTAAAGCTCCGGCAAAAACACCGCAAGGATAACTAGCGCCATTCATTTTCCCATCAACAAACGCCTCATCAGTGATAATACAAGCAATCTCCGAATCTCTTGTACCTATCAACGATCTATCATTGATATTTGCTGATCCACATATCACAGTACGATCATCGACGATCATCAGCTTGCTGTGCACGTAAATAAGTTCCGTACAAGGCATACCACACAAAACAGCATGCGTTCTTAGGCTGTGAAATGAAATGTACTCTTGAGGGTTTTTAATACCAGCTGCGATTAAACGCTCAATGAGGGAACCTTTGCCTCTAGATATAGACGAGTAGTTCCAATGGGTGATGGCACGAAGAGCATTTCCAGTTGCTCCACCTACATCACCTTCAAAGCCAGGTAATAATGGCATTACCACGTAGACTCTAAATACTTTCTTCTCTCTAGAGAAAAAAATAAAATTAGAAACTGAATAGTCCAATATAAAAGCTTATACTCACTTATGAGCTCTATAAATTCTCTTGAACAAAGTCTCAGCAATTTGATTTCTGACATCATAAGCATTTGGAAAGGCGAGGCTAATGAAGAACTGATTTTCTATGTAGACATAATGCTGTGCTTTCGTTATAGATTGCACATAAGCTTCATGAATGCTCTGTTCATCAGCATCTGCTTCTAGAAATCCACAACTCCACTGAGCAGCACTTCTAAGTATTTGGCATGTGACTCTATGCAAACGCACTTTTGTTCGTAAGAAAAATGCATCAATTCGCAAATCAGGGATTTCTAAAATTATTGAAATAAAATCGAATGATAAAAGAGCTTTTAATGTTCAACTAACCTGTGTAGCTTTTAGGCAATAAATAAGGAAATGACAAATGCTCTCTTGCTTTTTCCAGCTTGGCTGCATTCCATCTCTGTATGAAATGCCTCGCTAAGTCTCTAGCTGAATGTCCTACAACAACACAGCCGATATCGTGCCAAGGCATTCTTGGAGTACACGATCTATCAATCTGATCCATGAATGGCAAATTTAATTCCACAAAGTCCTTCAGAATAAAGTTTGTATAATCTTTTCCACACCACCATTTAGCTTGACCATTGAGTTCAACATGAGTTGGTGGTTCAGGGGAATCTGGTGAATCTGGAGGTTCTGGAGCTTCATCAGGACTGTCATCACCTGCAATTCTAAGAATAAAATCTTTGCCTCGTGTTTTGAGCTTTCCTAAATAGTTTTTGCGTTCCATTTCTGGGGTATTTCGTTTTGTATGTTCAGAAATTTCATCAGCACGTTCTTTGATTGGTGGAAGCGAAGAAGGAGCTCGTGAGTGGGTCGTTGCAGCTAAGATATCTTTTGATTGATGCATCTAAAATTTTAATGTTTAAAAGATTGAAATAAAAACTATTGCAGAATAAATCAAACTCCTTACCAATTGCCACATGGGATTCATAGGATTTTGTACAATTGTAGACTCCTTCCTTCCAGTTTCACTAGAAATACTCCCTAAATCCGTTAAACGATGGTTATAATCGTCCCATCTACCGTAACATAGATCGATTCCTCCCAAGTATCCATAAGTTTGATCGACAACTACAATTTTTTCATGGTGAGCCCATAAAATAATCCCTGATAAGGCGTGGTCTGGATGGCGTAATACTTTAATGTTCTCATGTAGCTCTACGAGCTTTTGTTTGCTATAATAACTTGAAATACCTAGTGCAAGCTCTACTTCTTTAAAAAGCAATACGAAGACCTTAATGCCTTGTTCCTAAAATAGTTAAGAGACAAATCAAAAATTAATGTTGAGTTTATTATTTGTAATGTCTTACCGCTTTTCTCTTTAAAATTTGATCCAATCTCCAGTAATCTCCATCAATAGCCGGTCTTTTCATATAAATCTCAGGACTGAGCCACCAATCGGCAATAAAAATCTCTTCTGTAGCTCCTTCCAAAGCATCTGCTACAGCGCTCATGTAGTCAGCTCCATCAACGAACCACCCAGCTAGGGCACCTGGTCGAACTGGAGCGTAAGACTAAAATTGAATTTAATAACATTTTTCGTTTTATATTAGACAAAAGTTTACTTACCATATGTGGATTTGGATTTGTGAAATCCCTAGCAGGACCAGCTGCAACAGATTTAAGATGCGCTCTCCAATCTTGAGCAGCTCTTTTAGTTGTGCACTTTAGCACACAATATCTAGAGTTTGTATTGAGCTGCAGTCCGTTTCTGAGGCCAGTATGATACATCCCAGCGCTCACATCAAAGCCTTGGTCAAATAATATAACACTTCTTACCACACCATCTTTTGGTCTTATTAGTCCGAAACATGTTTCCTTCACAAAAAACCAACGTTCTCGCCACCTTCCACATAAAATGTCTGCACAAAAGTAATTTGATCTAATGCAGCATCCACAATGACAGCAACCTAAAAGATTACATCCTGACTGACCAGGATAAGTTGATCCGGTTCGTTTTTTCAGTACACCTTCTCGACCTTTCTCGCCCAACGCAGCAATGAAAGAAAGGTGAGAAACCTCCAGAAATTCGATCTACAAATAAAATTTAGGAGATAAGATAGGAATTTACACAAAAACAAGACAGTTTACTCACCGTATCGTGATGGTTTCTATAGAGAGATATACTGAGCAAGTTGTAAAGATATTTTTCGAGCTGTTTAATCCTTGTTGGAATGGCCTCAAATGGTATTATTGCATCAGGTCTCTTTGGAAACCTTGGTAAACTGCCCTTTTTCTTCTGCTTTGGCAATGGCGTCCTAGATCTATTTATTGCTCTTGAGCTGCCTGCACCATCAACAACATTTTCTGTACTTGTTCCATTTGTATCGTGAATCTTGCGAAAGCTACTTCTGATCTCTTTGTGAGTTTTTGTGGGGAATGGAAAATTAAGAGAGGCACGAAAAACAGAAAGTTGCTGATGAAGAGCATAAAAATCCTTGTATCTTCTTTTAACAGTCCAGATGAAAGCTCCATGAGTTAATTGGACTGTATAGAGGTTTGGGTTTAGCAAATGAGAGGTGAGGGTTCTCTCATAATCAATAATTTCAACATGTACTTGCACGTTAGGGATGAAGATTTTTCTTTGAATGGAAGCAAACTTGATCGGTGCTTGATGAACATTAGAGTACGGTAAGGAAGCAGTATAAGTGGAGCGATTACTTTCTCTTTCATCTTCTTCATCTAAAGCAGTTTCTTCTGTAATCGGCTTTCGAGCTACTAATACGGGCTTATCTCCACTCATTGTGATTATGGTTACGCCATCATCATCAAAACCTAATTGTTCATCGTATTCAGAATCTGGAGACATTGGATCCGTTAGATGAAAACAACCACTTCCGAGCTGTTCCATTAAACTTGGCGTTCGTCCATCAGCTTCATCGTCATCAACTGCAGGGTTTTGCAGCCCATCTACTGCTTCAGCGGACATGCTACGTTCTAAAATAAAATTAAAGAAATCTGAACGTTACTTCAATTTTTGTCCACAGTTTTTCAAAATTCCCCCAAGCTAAATATAGATTCAATTTTTAATGTTTCAAATGCTTGGCGAACTTGAGAAATTTTGAAGTGATCTAATAAAATTCAAATTCAAATTTTTCAAGAGTTTTGAGCAATCATTTATTTAAAATTATGTTATGGCATAGTGTTGAATTAAATTGTTTAAATTGAAATTTTGGCAAATCATTTTTTGATACACAAAGATTACTAATAACGTTTTATATAATTCTCGAGACACTCAGAGAAGTCGTTTTGGAATCTATTTTGAAGATCTTTTTAGGGAAATGGTTATCTATTAGTTCCAATTTAAACTTGTTCGTGAATTAAAACTTAATTGCGGTCATGAGTTAAATTTTTTGAATTAATGTATTGTTATATGCCAAAATTATGAAGTCATAGGAATGCTTCAATAAATGATGTCATTATTTTAGAACACTGGTTGAAGATCAAACCTCTTATTTTAAATAACTATGGTGGATGTTAATTCTTTGAACACAAGAAACTATTTCACTTTCTTTATTTTATAACTTGAAACACTTCTTGAATGCTTTATCTGAGAGTTTAAATTCTAATAAAATTCATTAACTTTATGAGTTTGAGGTACTTCAAGGGCAAACAGGTTTTTAAAAGATTTAATGCACTTGCAGTTTTTAGTTACTGAGCTCAAATTTGAACTTAGAAATATTATTTTAGCGTACAAATTTCTCTTATTTACCTATAAGTATAAACACACAAAATCTCTAAACGCTACATAAAAACTAAGTTGGAATTCCTATGCTACGTGAATGAACACTGTAAAGCGATACAAAACATCTGGTCAGTGCTTTGAGTTGAGTGTTTTGTTATTGCTTTTTGCTTGTTTTGAGTTTAGCGTCGCTCGAGTATAGTTTATAAGCAATCCATGCAAAGAGGAAAGAAATAAAGACTTTGTGCTCATGCTTCATCACGAGTTGAGACTTCGTTTGTAAGATGAAGGCGCGACCCGCTTGCAAATAAAATCACTTGTTGCCCGTAGAATTGTATGTATCACGTGGATCATGCATAAATAAACCATTGATAAATGTTAACGGTAGATGTTGTTAAATTGCTTGTTTTTGAAAGACTGATTAATTAGTCGCTTGAAAATTATGGTGGCAGAAGAATGAATGAATTAAATAAATTGAAAATCGTAACAATTTTGTGTATTTCTTTTAAAGTATTTTAGTACGCGAGTATTGATTCAAACAACAGCTGTTAATATTTCCCACAGCTGTATTTATATAGAATTTTTATTCCTTATTAACTAAATGATTCGACACCCCTGAATTAAAAAACCCACACGCTTGAGTGGCTCAAATACTAATTGAAAAAGTACACAATCTTCTTATATCACACGTATGCAAGCAAAATTGGTACTTTAATTGAACTTACCCATATTTTCAACTAGCACAGAGATGCTGCGATGATGCATGAACTGATCTCGTCTATCGTTTTGCTTACGCATATTTATTAGCACGTTGAACTTTTGCAGACACTAATCTTAATCAAATTTTAATCTAACTTGTCACTTTTTGAGTGTTTCATCATTACTAACTCCTCGATGAATCTCAAACTATTAGTTTACTCCATTATACTATAAAAGTTATACTTTTCAAAAAAGTAAGACAACTAATTTGGCACTTTATTCCAAAAACTAGTTCAAAGCTACACTAAAGTCGAAAAATCGAGTGGCACGGAAAACTTTTCATTACCGAATGACTGAGCGGCCTTATCAGTCCAAAACATTGGCCCAATGCTCTGATAAAGTTGGCGCACTGATAACGTACGAATGACTTTGTAGGTTTTCACCTCGTTTTTAGTGAGTTTAATGAGTCATTTATGGGAAGTTTTATTGTAGGAAGTTTTTTTTGAGTGGAACAATTGAAAATGCGTGAAACTTGAATGTCGAAGCTTTTGGTTGACAGTTTTATTTATAGTTGGTTTATTCTATCGATTTTATAATTATATTAAAATTCAGGGGAAGTCGTTTGAATATTTCATTGAAAAATCTCAAATCAATTCCAATTAGTGCATTCGTGGTTGTTTGCTAGGTAGTTGGTATAGTAAACATGATCTATAAATTATTTCTCTTTGCAAACAAAAAGCTGGAAGAATAAAATTATGAAAATCTCTTTTTATCAAATTTTAAATACATACTATCAACAGATTTTGTAAGGACTGGAAAATAATCTCTTGGAGTTAAATAAACTCAAATGAGCTGGAAAGATTACAAAATGCATGACGTGAATTTAACTCAATAGTCTGGGAAAATATACATGATGTTTAAATATTCATGAAATGCATGTCACCACAAGTTGTTTGTAAAAGACACATATACAGAAATGTCATGATGTCTCCTAGAAATTTACTATTTTTCTTCAACCGTGTTTTGATTGATTGCTAGTTTAGTCTACCATAATGAACAGAAACTATTGTGGGTTAATTTACATAAAGTTGCAGATTTTCATTAAAAATCATGTGAGCTTTAATCATCATGTATGAAAAGAAAACAAATCTAAAATAATCCGATTATTATAAACGCGATAAAAGGAAATCCGCTAGTATTTTTAATTTAACCTACAATAAGAATAATATAACTTTTTTTTTGCGTTTCATTCGCGTTTCTAGTTTCTTAATTCAATATCTAATTAAAAACCATCAATTATTAATCATGTTTTGGTATTGTAACATACATTCATATGCTTACTAGCCCTTCTTAGATGTCGCTTCCGGTTACCCGAAAATAAATTAACAGCTCAACAGCAAATCAAAAATATGTTTGTTGCTGCAGTGTTGTCTACTAATTTGGATAGTGAATAGAATAATTTATTTGTTTCTTAATTACGAAGTACTTGAATTAATCCCATTTACAATTTGCACAGTCATAGCTGAAGACTTAATTTTTAGAGCAGTTTTAATAAGGACTTTTCTTTAATTATAATTAACTACACATAAATTAAATAAAATTAATAACACTATTTTAAAAGTAACAATATAAACTATAGGTTTTAATTTGAGATGTCTAAAAACATGTGACTGCGTTGAAATAGCATCTCCAATATACTCGGCCTTTCGATTGTCCTTGTCCACTCAAGTTGTGACCTCTTCTTTGAAGATCCATCTACAATAATAAAAGTATTGAGTCTTTTTAGCTTTTTATCATGTAAAATGCTTTTTGATTTTCATGCATTGTATTAAGTCTTAAAAGTCAAAACTCGATCAAAACAATCTTTGTGTACTTTTTAGCTTTTATTTTTAATTTAACATATATTATGTAGAGATAAAAAGTTATCTTTTTTTGTACAGAATTTTTTTTTTTAAGTAATGGAAAATTTTTATATAATATTTGGTCAAGTTGAAAAAAGTACTAAAAGATAGATTTCAGTTAATATAGATTGCAAAAAATATTACATTATCCAATTGATTGCTGTTCCCTTCGTTGTCATATTCAATGCTTTTTAACCCAATCTCATTGTTCTTATAGTCTGTGTCTGTGTCATCCAAACTTCCTAGAAATGATGAAAAGTATCTATAAATTTAATAAAACCTAATATAAGTGAAAGATGTGACATTCAATTCAATGACTTTTCACATTTTTAGTCTTATGTTTTACTTATGATATTTTACTTATGATTCAATGAAGTTGTTTTAGTAATGATTAATTTTTAGTCTATGGTTTAAGTTTTGGGGTTACATTTCTATGCTAAATGATCAAAACTTCCAATTGAAAGAAATAATACCTGAATTTGAGCCGATTCGATATCCAAAATAAGCTTCACTTGAGGATTTACCTTTGTATTGCGATTCATGGAAATAAGGACCCCCATAATGGCCACTTCTGTACAACTGGTTGATTTTCTTGATTTCTTGAGCATCGCCATCTTCTAGTGCATGATGTAAAGCTACCATTAATCGATCAAGGAGCATTGCAGCTCTTTTTGGGACAATTAACTGCAAAATCAATATTTCAATTAAAATGTTGATACGAATCTTTAAAAAAATTGATAAAATCCGCAATGAAATATAAATTACAAAGTCCAAATATAACTAATAAAAAAACTTTGTAAAACTAAAAATACTTCATAGATCTGTAGAAAATATCTGATACAAAAAATATAATATTACAGACTTATCTAACAATTATTATCCAACAACTTGCTGGAAAAGCATGTGTGAAAATATTAATCCTACAAATGGTTATTTTATTTTGCAAATAATCCATAAAACAGGAAAGTTTTTCAACCTTTCATTTCCCTATTTTTATTATAGCGTTAAGCAACAAGCACATGATTATGAATAAGCTTTATATTATATCTCATATGAGAAAATATTACAAAGTCACTTAAGTTACGCTCTAATTGACTTTGAGCATGTTAATTAAAAAGAATGGTAAAGAAATTTAGTAAAAGGGTGTTGGGTGTATTTTTAGAAAAGTCTATTTAGATTTTAATATTGTTATGATATATCAGGTTTTGGCATGGATTCCTCAAAATTATGAATGAGTTCGAAATCATGAATGAACATTTTCAGAGGTTCATTCGTAAAACTAGCACTGTCATAAATTTCCAAATTATATCTGACGAACTTTTTCTGAAAAATTTCTGCCCATGTTTTTGAAAAAGTTTACATGTTGCTTTATGAGGCTTTTTTAACTGTGCATAGTTTTTTATAGTGAAATCTTCGTGCTAATGCCCTCAAAAACCTAAACATCATTCATATTTATGATTCTGATATTTCTATAAAAATATGTGGGTTCGTATTTTCACCAATCAAACTGGCCAAAAGGCAACTGGTAAAACATTTAATGAATTTTGAAATATCCCTTGAGGTTCCTGGCAATTGTGAAGGCTTGCAAAAAATGTATTGCCGAATATACACCGAAACGCTCTTGTGTAAAGATTTGCGTCTTTATGTTCCTACTAGAATAGTTGAAAGTCTTTTAATATTTATGGACATTTTAATTAATTTCTTAAATTTTACAATCATACAAAATAATAGCAAATCCACAAATATCTATTCATCAATGCTTCAAAATCTCATAAACTTCAGAATTATCAATATTTCTATGAACTATAGTCCATAAGCATAAAGCAATCTCAGAGTAATGTAAATCAATGAAACTTAAAACGTTTCTGTAATTTAACTTGTTGCACAGCGTGGCGTTGTTCCTTGTTTAATGGACTATGTCCGACACCAATATGTGTATATTTTTGGTTGTTTCTAGCTATGTAAATATTTTTATAAAAGAATGACATTTATGTAGCTACATACTTCTTAGAAATAATCAACAAATCAAGATATTGTTGAAGTTTTTGTAGGTTTATGTCGATTTTAAGTATTTCCATTTTAACACGCGTTTATTGTCGTTTTAAAATTATTTTGTTTGTGTAATCTGATAATGGAAGACTGCCAAATTCTGCCTCGTCACTAAGAAAAATTATCTCGAATTAAATTTTGGGTTGGAATCTCATATAGAAAGATTTTAGAGACACCTACATTATATAGATTTGAGAAAAAATTATGTTATATGATTTCAAACTCTATGGCTTTTAGGATATTTATTTTAGCTGGTTAAATCATGTGCGTGGTTCAAACTCTTTGCGTGAGTGTAGCTATTTTAAAAGATTTGATAAAATTTGAACTTGAATAAAATTTCTCTCTTTTAATCTTTGTTTAATCTCTTGAGACTGTTCGCCAAAATACTTTCACTCAGAATTGAATCTGGAATTTTCATTTATAGGTTTACTGTAACAATCTTTTTAATAAAAATCATTGCTAAATATTTTAAGAAAAATTATTCTGTGAGAGATGCATAGCTTTATTCAGATAACTGCAATAACTTCTCGTAGGATTGATTTTTGTAGAAAAGTTCAATCTATTTTTGATCATAGTTAGAAAATTGAAAATATTTACGCACTTAATAAGAATATAGAAAAACAATATCCTTTAATAGTTCAAAAAAATTCTCTACTTTATGTCACTGGAATATTAAAACTTGTTTCATACCGGATACTCATCATACTGGACTTTTAATGGTCCTTCATTTGGTGACTCAAGATTATCATCATCCGGCACAACACTCCTTTTTAATGACATTCCATTGATAAATCCAACCAACGACAGCAAAAAAATTATCCCAAAATTGTTCATTTTTTTGCTTGATCCTTTAAATTTTTATTGTCTCCTCCTAAACTTTGTATTTATTCAATTTTATTTCCGGATGATAAACAGGAAATATTTGCACAATTACACTTTTTATTAACGAAATATTCTATTCCTGAATTATTCACTTCGCAAATAAAAAACTTTAACTTCCTGATTTATTTGTTTCCACCAAAGCTCGCGAGCCAACTAAACTGTTGCTCTGGTTTTAACGTTTCTTTTATAGACTTGAGATCGGTGTGTGTGGTTTCTTTACGGTTTACATGCTATAGGAGAGTGAGTCTGTATGCAAGAGCCTTTCTGACAGAAAAATGAAAATACGGGAATCAGTAGAAATAAACATAAAACGCAACACTGAGTAATGTCTAAGGAAAATATATAATCTTATTTTATTTGGAGTGAAGATTAAAATATAATTATTATTGTTCATTAAGGAAAATTTGAAATATATAATAATAAATTATTTTATTTTTTATTAAGCACAGGAATCTGCAGGAAACTGAATAAAATTCAACTTGAACACATTCTAATTAGTTACTATTTCTTAGGTCTTAATGTAAATTGTTACGGGGTTGTTTTAGTTATATCTTTTATTTAACATTGCATTGTTTTGTAATAAGGATATTGTTACAATAAAAAGTCTATAATTAGATCTTGTACAAGCATTGAAACATTTGCTTTTTACTAAATATTTATTTAACAATTGTAAATTGATTGTATGTTAATATAATTTTCACCAAACATTTTTCGTTTTGAAAATGTCAGAAGCAATGTTTATTTCCAATAATAATATTTAAATATGTAAGAATATGTTTTGGTTAACAAGATGTTATTCGATTGATTAAAACTACTTAATATTATAAAGCGCAGACTTGACTTTGGTATTTATTTCAAAGAGTTCATAGGTTTTAATTTTTAGGTTTGTTACGGTTTTGAACTTTCCGAGAAATTTTTATTTTTAATGAATTTTTAAAGGATCTTAAAGAAACCAAATTCACATTTAAGTTTTAAAAAATGCATGGTGTCAATTTAAAGTTCTAGAATCCTAACTTGATGCACCCAGGGCTTGCATGATGTAAAATTTTTCTTAGAATGATTGACTAAAATGAGCGTGTTTGGTGTCAAAAAGAGTTTACAGAAATTTGAGCAGAAAAATGTTCCTCGTTAGTTGATGATAGAATGCATAAATGTAGCATAACTTTCAGACTAAACATATTCTATAAAAATGAAATGATTACAGAGCTACTCCAACACATGATGCAGTGAGATTGTTAACACAAAATCGTCACTAGAAAATATATGATCCAAACTTAGTTCAAGGAGCTGTGTGTAATGAAAAGGCAAAGTCATCGAAATTTTTCTACGTGTGTTTTTTTTTGAGATATTGGCTCTGATTTGGGAATTATGGATTTATTAAAAAAGCGTAGGGGTTTCCTTGTGTCACTTATGCTATTCTTAAATACTCAATTGATGAACTTTAAGTCATGTCGAATAAAAAGTCTATTGTTTATTGTTTGAAAGGTTGAAACAATTATGAATACTCAGCTTCTATGGAGGAAACTACTGCTAATGTTGCATGTACGAAAAAAAACTTAACAAAATATTTTGATAACATTTTCAATCATCTATGCAGCGCATTGACCCTTTCTCAATGAAATTTGTGCTGTAATAAAAATTAATTGATGTTAAAAAGCATTTCTTGTCTGTATTTTATGGCACTAAGTATTAGACGTTAGTTAAATATGTGTAGCAAATAAATTTCTTAAGCAATGATTTATTACAAAAATTGACGAGAAAACTTTTTGCTGTGAAAACTACTTGCAAGTAATTGATTGTTAAAAGCTTTCCCTAGTTGATAACTCCGGGATTTTTTTTGAGCCAGACTTGAAGACTATCGATGTGATTCTAAAAAATGTTGTGATAAGTAGGTAAATAAAAAGATTTAAAACTAAGTTTTTATATAATTTTATTGGGTAACATCTTAAATTAAATTTTCTTTAAAGTAAATTAATTATACAACGTGTTTTTGCATTAAATTTGAATTTTCCAGGAAGCTATAATTAATTTTTTGTTGTTGATTTTACAACATTTTGGTATAATAATAACATATATATAGGATAAATAAATAATTTAAACTTTTAAATCTAAAAATTAAGATTGAGAAACCTTTATAGCGAAGTTGTGAACCATGGTCTGGTTTTCCTTGATTTTTTTCAACATATTATTAACTTTGTTTACGTCAGCAATGATCGTTGGGGCGGGAACAACCACAATCTTGAAACGCAGTTCCTTATCCTTAATCTGATTGAAACATCTGTTGAATCTTGATCTTGGTCCGGTGATTGTCAAGGTTTTGAGGCTTTTGCAATTGGTCAATATTTTCAGAAAAGGTTGTGAATGTAATCCATATCCGAGTTCTAAATGCTAGAGAATAAAATATGAATTAGTTCTAAATTTTGATTAGGAAAATTTTTATTTAAATTACTTGCAAACTTGTACCATGTACACCAATTGCGCTCCATGCCTTTTTAAAGAGGATGAACATGTTCAGCTTGATGATCCGAATTTGCTTGTTTTGGCTCAGTAACAAAGACCACTCGTTTGGAGATATCGAACAACCATCTAAATCTAGCTGTTGAAGGCGATTAAAGCGTAAAAATCTGAAGTTTCCAGGTTGGAGCCAATTTGTACGAAAAAATTCAAGATGTGGTAAAGCTTTCGAGAGCAATTTTAATAGCGATCCATCACAGTTGAACGAGATTGAAAGATTACGTAGCATTGGAAAAAATTCGATAAGTGTGGAGAATTGCGTCAATTTCATAACTTCACCGAGATTATTGGTGTCTTCATAAATTAATTCCAACAAGTTCAGTTGAGCTTTTAGTGCGACAAAAATATCTTCTGGAAAATCGTTTCGAAATGAAATTTTCAGTTTTTTCAAGCTTGAGAGCTGGAAAAAGGAGTCGATGATGATTACAGGATCTGTTGAAACCAAATCGAGATATTCAAGGTTAACTTGTTGCTTGAGGAATTTCAACAGGATTCTTTGTTCTTCAGCATTTAAATCAGTTAACAGTTTCAGCTCCAACGAAGTTAGAAGAAACTGGACATCTGACACATGAAAATTGATCAAATCATCAATCATCAAATGCCGCATCTTCTTCCTGGTGGCAAACCAGTCTCCATAGAAACTTTCCGCATTTTGATTGCACGACGATTTAATAACACGCAATGTGAATGGATCAGCATTCTCTAAAAACTTTCCAAGATTGATTTTATCCGATTTGCCACACAACGTCAAGTGTTTCAGATTAGGAAAGTGAATGTTGGTTGACCAATTCTTCTCAGCTACTGGCAGTCTATCATGGATTTGTAAAGTCTCAACATACGGGATAATTTTGATCAACTCCTTCAGTTCATAGGCTGGAGATGAGCCGAAAATAGAAATGTTTGTAAACTTAGCGCCACTAAATCTCATGAAGATTCTTTGTTCATAGCGTAATTTTTTGGCTTGAGCATTCAGTTTATCAAAAGTTGTCATATCTTCGGCTCCATTTCGATAGAGGTTCAACTTGTACTGATTCATTAGCTTAGGGGAGCTTAGGATTACTGAACGCCATTGTAGAGACACAAGAGATGTTTTCAGAAGTTCTGCAGCTGGCAAATAATTCAGAATTGTGCATTTTATTTCAGTAGGTAAGAAATCAAACATTTTTGCTGTAAGAATGATGGAAATTACTGATTATGGTCTAAACAATTCAATTCTTTTTGTTGTGTAATTACCAGAGGTGAAATAAATTTAATGAAGAATTAAAATAAATTTCACCATACTCGAGGGGTTTTTGACGTTTCGATAAAAATTTGAATACACCACAATTTCTGACATCTGATCAATCGGCCTGATCATCGTTTGTAAAGTGGAAAATTTCCCTAAAATTTAAAAAATAAAACCTATTGAAGATATAAAAACCATTGCATATCGTTCTAAGTGTCACATAAAGGTTCAACACTAGTAAAGTAGCAGTGAGGATTATCGTAAGTAATCGAAAAACCCCAAGTAAACTTAAAAACCCGAACGTTATTTTTATAAGATCCAAGAAGATCTCTTGTTAGCAGAACACTAGAAAGTGTGGCTCAAGATCCTGAAATAGTATATAAACCCACGTAAGTATATCAGTTGATTGAGATCATAGATGATTTTTGATTTTTGATTTTGAGGTTAAGTTTTGTTGGAAGGTCATCGCCCTTTAAGAATTGATTGAAAATTCCAACTATCGGTAGTTTCGAACAGTTCTCACTAATTTGACCCACAAACTATATTCAAACATGAATATAAAACAAACGTTACTATATACTATATATGCTATATAAGTTGAAGATTTTCTTAAAGGTCGTTGAACTCTTGCATGATTATTTTGTAATTATTTACATTAATAGTTCAAATAATCCTCAAAATCATTCATATACTTTCGGACATACGCCATTTTAAAACATGCCATCAAATTCTGCCCAATAAAGTTCTAGCATGAATTAAATCATGTTTTTAAATGCAATTCGTTTTCAATAATTAATAAATTATTTTATTTATTTTTAGAATTCATATCTCAGATTTTGAATCAAAAGACAGTTCGCTCATAGAAATCTTCGCTCATACTAAAATTATATATTTTGAAACACCAAACGGTTGTTTTCAAATATCTAGTGGCTTCATCTTCATCTCATATTAGGAAACTAGAAACATGACAAAATTGGAGAAGAATATTGAATGTTTGCTGCTACTCTATATAATGATGTTTTCTACGAAGTATTTAATGTTTTTGTACGAAACCCGGCATGTGTATATAAAATACACCATGAATTTCCATTATTACTCATCGGCATTGCTTCTTCAATGTTTTTCAGGCAGTTTTCCGCCATTGATTGTTTTTTCAGTTCAATCTTTCACAGAAACTGAAAGGATAAAGACGTGTTTTTGTGTCATTCAAAGAAAAAAAGTTTTAAATTATTAAAAAAGTGGACGGCTACGCAACGGTAAACCTCATAACCATACAAAACCTTATCAACGTAGCTTTTACGATATCTATATACATATTTTGATTTTCTTGTGCTTTGATTCTGAGCAAAAGCCGATAATTTTCTATCCATCACCAAAAAAAAAAAAATACCAAAACCAGTGAAAGACGCCATTTGTAATAAAAGAAAATTCAATTTCGCACTCGATTCACAAATTCTTAAAAGTTGCCGGTAGCTGCTGCCAAAGACTTAATTAACGTAAAGGAAAGTATCCGCTCCGCAAAGACGCCACTAATTATGGTCGCCTCCACGAGTATAACGCGAGTATTAAGTAGCCTTCTCTCGAGCCAGCCGCCTGTATTACATGTAATACGTACTTTCGTAGATCGATGAGCACTCAAGTCCTCTCCGCTTGGCCAACAAATCTTACAAAAAATCTTGAGCAGTTCTTAAGCAATATAAGCTTAAGGGAAAAATACCGCATTGCCTTATATCGCGTGCCCGCTAGACGCGCGTTGCGACCGCAAGTGTTCCGAAAAAAATATTCCGAAATCGCAAATGGCTCTTTTGCATAGCTAATCACACTCGACCTCGAGCGATGAATCCAAAGAAATACTAAAGAAACAAGACACAAGAATCTTCGCTTTTAAGACCAATATACCAAAATCCCCGAACTACCAAACATTTTCTGGATGAACTACCTTATTATTTATTTACTGCCTACTACACACACATACGTAAAAACGCAACCAACCCACCTATAGCAAAAGAATAATAATCAAAAATCAAAACAAAATTAACTTATTAGTTTGAACTTTTAACTTAATTTTCTTCACTGCCCGCTAAATCACGACGAGCAACAAGAAAAATGCCAAAAACCATTAATTTAAAACCGTATTTGCCGTATTATTGCTGTAATGCTGTCATTGTGCGTGTTGTTTGTAAAAATTAGAGACGCAAGAGACACTGAACAATTGCATGCCAACTTACAAAAAGTATCTTATTCGCAAAAAACCCCGCAAAAAAAACCTATACGCCACCTATTTTTCGCATCCGACTGTTCTTACCAAACTTTATTTTTAAAATACTTCATCCGACCAACGCAAACCTATATCAGTTTTTTCGTTGATGTTGTTGTAATTTTTTGCTTTAGTTGATTTTTTTATTAGTTTTGTGGTGCTTGAGTTGTGAGGGAGAGATGGTTGATGATTCATTTTTTTAAAGCAAGAGTGTCAAAAAGTAAAAATATATCTTTAAAAAAGTAGACATACGGTTTAATAGCTTTATTAATCAAATGTGCTCAAAATATCCAAAATACTTGAAGTACTACACTTTCAAGCTATTGAAAAAATATAAGTCGTAATCAAGTACTCCTTCAATACTAACAAAAATCTAAACTATCCCTACCCCGCATTCCTTAAGTATCCACAAAGTATATTTGATCTTAATCGTTTTCCAAAAATAGAAGTAACTTTTCTTATATTTTGTTGTGTTTTTAAATATTTTCTTAACGACGTAATGTGCACTGAACTTTGTTACAAACTAAACGACAACACCGATAAGTTAAAAGAACATCCGTACAGATGATACGTATAAATAAAACGTCACCTAGCATCAAATTCAGTCACATTCATCGCAACTAAGTTTAACTATAAATTCCTTAAGAATTAATTGTTTTCCATAATTTTCTTTTAACGTTTTTTATTTTGAATTATTAAATTTAAATAATCGTCCTAAAAAAATTTCACCAAAAATCAAATTACCACCCAAAAAGAACAAAAACCAAAAATTTCCAAAAATGCTTCGTCAATTCCACAGTAAAAAAGTAATCTCGACGATAGCACTACGCAAGGCAATAATCTACGCTACGCAGCAAACGGTTCTCCGCGACGCAAACAAAAAGTTTAAGGCATAATGTCTGAAGAGAGAGGTACCCGTGTGTATGTCGGCAACCTGACCGACAAGATCAAGAAGGAGCACCTTGAGGAAGAATTCACCAAGTATGGAAAACTTAACTCAGTCTGGGTATGTAAAGTATTCAATTACATTTGTTTTTAGTGCTGATTAAAGTAAACTAAACTGTATTCTTTCATCCCAAAGGTTGCATTTAACCCTCCAGGTTTCGCTTTCATCGAGTTCGCCAACAAAGAAGAAGCTGAGTCAGCTTGTGATGGTCTAAATGGCCAAGAAATGCTTGGAAGCAAATTACGTGTTGAAATTTCCAAAGGTAGAGCACGAAATGCCCGTGGTGGCGGAAGTGGGGGAAGATTTCGTGGGGGTGGGGGTTCAGACCGACGTGGGGGAAGCGGTGGATTCCAACGTCGTGGCGGATTTGGTGGCAGTAATGGAAGCTCAGGTGGTGGGCGTGATTTTGGAGGACGACGGGATTCAGGTAAAAATTTGGTTTATTAACCTAAAATTCAAATTTTGACTAACCAAAATTATTTTATGCTTATTCATAGGTGGATCTGGTGGTCGCTCAGGTGGGTCAGGATACTCACGAGATGGTAGCACGCGTGACAGTGGATTTTCTGGGGGCGGGGGATCAGGTGGATATTCTCGTAATTCTGGATCAGGAAGTGGAGGAGGAGGAGGAAGATTCAGATCAAGATCTCCACAATCTGGCGGGGGTGGTGGTGGACGACGTTTCTAAACGTTTAAACACACACATACACACTAAAAAACAAACTATTTTAAGATTGAGTAATAAGGAATATGTATTTGATTATCGGTGGGACGTGCGAAGATGATGTAGTTGATTTTTGGCGGACTGAATTTGAATTTTTGACCGAAAAAGTATTAAAATATTTTTACGACAAAGTTTCTACATTTGACAAAATAGAAATTCGACTAGGCTACTGACATCATTGCAAGACGGCCCACGTCAAAAAGCAACCCAACATTTTTTCACGGTGAAACCAACCACAAAAACATTTTCAACGATTAAATTGTACCAGAGACACTTTTCCATTTATTTTGTATATTTTAGCAGAAATACGTTTTTCATTTAGCAAATGAGCTCAGAACTAGGGCATTGGCCCCTACCAAATTTTTGAAAAACTTTTTAAATTAGATTTTTCCTAATTTAACGCAAGTTCACGATATCCAAATAATTCAATTGCAAATAAGCAATCGTTTTTCACATAATTTACACTCTATTCATGATTATTGTGCAGACCGTATGAAATTATTCCTTTCATTTCAGCAAATAATGTAAGCAAACAAAATATTCTTTAGTTATTAAGGTTTTTGTGTAAGATTTTGAAAACGTATTGAAAATAAAACTCGAAAAGATTTTTCCTGTCATACAACAAATATATAAATTTAGTTTTATTTCTTTGAATTGGCAATCACCTATTTAATGAATTAAATTTTTATTTCAAGAAGGATGGACATTTTTTACTTAGTACACTGAACTTGATCAGATTTCGATGATATTTCTTGAGGAGGGCCAAATAAGTGCTGATCTAAATTATTTTATTTTATATATTTATTTCATAATTTACATCAGCACAATGTTGAACAAAAGATAATCCCAACGTTTTCCAGTTGTTTCTATCCAATTTATACCAATTCTAATAATTCATATGTACCCGAAAATTACCTGATTAGGTATTCAAACCCCATAAAACGTTTTGTAGCAACTGAAAGGTGTCCTTGAAGCCAAACATTTATTTAAATAATTTATAGTCTTCCTCAGTTACAAAAATATAGAAAATCGATGCTCGAGCTTAGGGAAATTGACGGAGGTGCAGCAGAACTAAACTGTAGAACACAGCACCAGTGCTGTAATAAATTATTATAAAAATTGTTAGGCATCATAAAGTTTGTGCAGCAGGTTATTAAATTTGCAAAATTGTGGGTGCTATTTCGGAATCTTTCTTTTTAATCGTTTTAT
The DNA here is from genome assembly GCA_038502155.1 of Parochlus steinenii. NCBI lineage: Eukaryota > Metazoa > Arthropoda > Insecta > Diptera > Chironomidae > Parochlus > Parochlus steinenii. The sequence continues at coordinate 2,785,065 of JAXCIN010000048.1, read as the reverse complement.
CATTTCGACTTTCGAATAACATTTCTATCCAATGAAGAACTATTTTTAGTGTTTTTAGGTATTTTGTATTTTATTTTAATGGAAAAATTAATTTATTGATGTAAATTTAATTATCTCTTGAGTTTTGACACACACGAAGAATTTTCTATTTATACAATTTTTGATAGCAATCAGTAAATTTTGAAAATTTATTTGGAAAATTAAAGTTTACTTGTAATTTGTATTGACTATATTTTGAAGAAAACTAATTGATTTGTTTTAGCACTGGCCAATTAGGTTGTGATGTGTTTCTAAATATTTCACAATTTTTAAATGTATCTATGTTATTCAAAAAACAAAATTTTTATCAGATTGTGAAATAAATCAATTTTCTGGCGTCATAAATTCTGAGAAAAGTTTCATCGTATATTTCAACAAAAATGATGTATTGAAATTTTCAGAATAAAATTTTGCTTTTCACTAATTTAAGCTATAAAAAGTTGGAATTTGTGTAGATTTTCAATTGAATATTGTTTAAATTAAGAAATCTCAAGAATAAATTGATTATGTATATTTTAAACGCCACCTACCAAGAACTTCTAAGTTATTTTAAATAATCCGTTAAAACATAAAAACCAGAGATCTGCTGAAAACATAAATGCACATAACATTCTTACAGAAAGCTTCTAAAAAGTTTATTATATGCATAAAGGGGGCAATTCAAAAAACTCTTTTCTTCATGCATAAATTATCAAATTAGCATATTTTATTAAATCGTCATCATTTCACCTGTACTTATACCATAAGTTTAAAAACCACGCCAAGAATTACAAACACCAAGCACAAAAATATTTCCAGTCGAGTAAGCAAAATATGTTTTTTTGCCTTTTCCACCTGTGTTAGTCACTAGCATGCATTTTCTTAATGAAAATTGAATAAAAAACAATGAAAACAATTCACTTTTCGCCGCTGCTTAGCATCCACTAACACCGATTCATGAAAACTATGACGTTGAGTAAACTTGTTTAGCTGCTCACCATCGAGCGAGCTGAAAATGTATAGTCAGTTGAGTTCGAACAACGCCTTAGTTATTACATAAAAACTGCGAGCTGGCGTGTTTTGATAGTTTTCCACGACTTTTCCCTAATTTTCCCCGATTTTCTAATGAAAATTGTGATAAGTGGGTCGAATATCGATTGATGAAGTGATATTTGAACGGCAAACGACGAAATTTGACCGATTTTTGAGTGAATTTTGTAGAATATGTTGAGTTAAAGTTCGCAAGACGGAGCTTTTTTGTATCTTGGAATTTTTTCTCAGTTGCTTTGAGATTGTGAAATTTTGTGTTAACGTTAGTGTTTGTGTGAAATACCAGCAACCTACCATTCACAAAGGAATGGATTAACGGCTGGATTAACGCGAAAAGTGAATTTATTGAAATTTGTGGAAGAAATTATTCCAAAAATATTGAAAGTTTTTGAAGGAGTTACAAAAAATACAAAAAGTGAGGCTTGGTAAAATCGAAATAAGCTGAACATTTTCATGTATTCTTATCAAAAGCGATGAATGTGTGATAAATATGATGTTTGTCTTATCAAAATTAATTGGAGGAATGATAACAAAAATAAATGAAAATATTAATGAGTGACAAAATAAATAGAAATCTTGGAATAGAAGGTGAATAATCGTGCTTTTCTGCGGAAAATTTGTTGGAATGACGGTTTGAAATAGTTTTTATGGGATTTTATGGCAGTAAGATTATTATATGGTTGGCTGAATAATTGTGGTTACCATCCTTCCAGTCCGACTACAATCAACAAAAAACTCCAAACATAATTTATGGCATGTTATACTCAATAATAATTGTATTTTATTCACATAAAATATAAATTGCATTTTCGCAGCATGCGCATTCTAATATTATTCGAATAATAATAGTTCTTTGATTAGTTTCATGATTTTCCTGAATGACTAGACGTGTCTATGGATTTCATGCTTTTTATGCTTCTTGAAGCTTTGCTTGGAAGATATTTCAATTACATTTTCATATTGCTTTTTGTGGATTTTTTTTCTGTAGAATATCTAACATTTTTCATTGGGCTGATTAGAATTCTTAATATTCTTTTTTTAATCGATTTCAAGTAAGATTAAATATTTTTGATTAGAATATAAATTTTCACAATTGTCGAATAGGATTAATTTCATATTTTAGAATGACTTGCAGTTTTAAATATTTCCCGTATTGCACGAGAATGACTCTCAACTTACCAGTAAACATGATTTAAAGAGCAATACCTCCTGTAACACAAAAATCATAACGAACCTTCACTCAATGTTTATTTCCTCCATTGACACCTTTTGCTTCTCGCCTACCATTTTTACAAAAATGTATCGTAGTTTCGTTTAAAAACCAAAAGCCTGAAAAATTTCACAAAAAGTGAAAAACTCCAAAACATAAAAAATACGCTCATCAAGTGAAACAAGTCAAGCCAAAAAGTTGTTATGCTTTTAACATGTTAATTGTCTTGTGCATACTTCTTTATCTATTTGCTTTATGTCTTCCATACAATATCTCATACACATGGCACTGAAGCACAATTTCAACTAAGCACCAACGATTTTGCTTCAAGAACCGACAAAACAACAGAAAAGTTCTTCTTTGCTCGAAAACTTGCGAGAAACTTGCGAAGAAAACAAAGAATGTAAAAAAATGTGGAGAACGAAGAAGAAATTTTGTCAGTTGGTTTCTGAACTTCTTGCGAGAACGTTGGGAATATTCAATATTTGAACAATTCAAAGACCAAAAAAATTGTAGCCTCGGTCAGTGCGTGGAATTAAATTAAAGTAAATTTTGTATAAATTAAGCATCACATTTGTAGGTTCGCTATAATTTGATTAAAACTTTTATTTTCTTACTTGGAATTTTCGTATTTTTACTGAGAAATCGATGACATACTTATTTGAGTCATCTTTTTAAAGTTCATCATTGAGTATTGTGGTAATGTGGTGTGCTTGACAATGAAGTTTCGTGCAATTACTTAAGTGATTTTTTATTGACTTAAAAAGTTTTCAATTGAGATATTTGAGAGTGGAATTTGAATTTAGATATAATTAAAGAGTGATCGATTTTTTGACTTGAGTCAGCAAGTATAGTAAAATAATTCTAATATTATCGCCAATCTCGTAAGATTGTAAAAATTCATCTTTATATTGTTATTGGACTCTTAGTAGTCTCAAACATACTATTTTGTATAATAAAATCAGTGACTAATTCTACTCTATCAAACAAACGAACATCTTAAACAAACAAACAATCTTTTTGAGATTTACTCAGATATAACAAAACTACAAAGAAGCAAAAAATCTACAGTAAACTTGTTCCAATAAAGTGATTATATTTACATCAGCTCTCAATTATAAATGCCATAAGTAAATATGAGAGCCGTTGTTGGTTTAATGCGTTGAGCAAAGTGAAGCAAATTTAAAAGAAATTGTATAGGAAATTTGTAAGAAATTGGAAATAATAATAATCAGACATAAAATTAGGAAAATAGACTTCCATAATGGGTTGCTAATGTTTGAAAACACATTAAATGGAAGCGAGTTTTTATGGTATTTTTGGTGCGGTTTTTAGAAGTGCCGGAACAGTTGTTTAAATATACGGGTGTTTAAGATGTTTTTCTTCTAATTTATAATTGTTTTTATATAAACTACAAAGTATCAAATTGTAAAAGAAGCCATTCCCTTAGATGCCTAGAAATTCCGTTATCTATACAAGTATTGGGTTACCTTAAAGTTTAAACTATAAAGTCTGGATTAAAATGATTGATTAAGAAAAAATCAGAATAATAATAATTATCTTGAAACTTTCATCTATATACCTTACTACAATTGCTCAGTTGTTGTTTCAATCTTTAAAAATTCTCTGTAAATCAAAAAGGTGGTGAAGTTGAGATTTTCCGTAACCAATTCAACAATCATACTTTCAATCTAAATTTTTTTCCGAAAGAAAGTGCAAAAGGCTATAATCCAACAAAACAATATAAAAATTAAAAACTTTACAAGAAAATTGGACAATTTTTTCAAAAAACTCAAAAACCGCAGAAGCGAAATTGATTAAAGTTGTAAAATTTAAATACAGCAAAAGCAGGTAAAAGTTTCTTGTGACTTTACAGTTAGGTTGGAAAAGCGTATTTAAATTTCTTCGACAAAATCTTCAAGTCATTTATTTATTTCTATATCACATTTTGTTTTATTTTGAACCATTCAAAATGTCTATAATTTCACAAAAAGAAAACGCGAATAAATCTTTCTTTTTGATTTAAACTCTACTATTTGACTTTTCGACTTCTTTGAGAATATACTATACGAAGAAAACAATCTTTCAAGGCGTTTGAATAAAGTTGAATCAAGTAGTAAGTAGTGAGTTTTGTGAAACTGGAACAAAAGCCACTAAAAGTTGATTCCAAGACATTAGACATTTGACATTTAAACCAAGCCAAGAATTTTATTTTTCCATTTGTTTCGTGTTCTGAGCTTTATTGTCTTACCAATCTCAATACTTTTTAGATTTTTATGCTTACAATTTATATAATTTCGAAATGAACCAAAAACTTTACTTTTTTCTTTAAAAAAGTTATTAGCTTTTCTAAGCTTCTAACGAAGAAATGACGAAGAAGAAGAAGGTTTCTTGACCTTTACACGTAAAAATTGTTAGAATTAAGCCACAAGTGGTTATAACGAGGAACGAAGAATGGCTTATGAATATCATTATGTTTGTTTTTTGACTTTATACTCGGCAAGAAAACGCATTATAAATATATATGCGTACGAAAGTTGTTATTGAAGATTGAATCTGATTTTAAATATTTATTTTATGACTTCGGACAAGAGGTTGAGGTTGCTAGTGAAGAGGTGCAATATTTGTTTTACAAGAACTCTTATTTGAATAGGAATCTAGCCTTTTATTCTTAGAATCGCTGATTTTTTAAATTACATTTAAGGTATAGGGAAATTTTATCACAGAGAACATCTTCAACATTAAATCAGATCTTTTTCTATTTGAATATTGATAAAACTACCATTGGTCTTCTAAAAAGAGCACGTATCATAAAAAATTAAATATAACCTTCAATAAATTGAAATTAATCTAAAAAGGGAATGTGTCACAAAAGTTACCAAAATGGAAATTAGTCGTCACAAGACGTCACCAATTGATTTAAAGTTCTACTCAATACTTGTTTACCTTCACTCTGTATATATAAAACTACGTGATGCTGCTGCACTCGCAAAGTTTTCAAGAAACAAAAAATACAGTGGAACAAAATTCAGAAACTTATTTCAATTAGTCTAGCTTTGATTTGATTTTGTGATTCATCTGAATAAATTAAATCAATAGTTTTTGTTTGAAGAATTGTTTGAGAATTTCGAAATTTCCAATGATAATTAATTAATGGGAAACTAATGTTACACAAAATAAATTAAGATTATAATTAAAACTAAATTTTAAAACATATTTATGACGTCACTTTTGCTAACGTGAAGCTCAGAGCTACACATTTCATAGTTTTGTAATTGAATTATTTTATTTAATGGCTCCATGTGAAGTTTAAGCATAATAAGTTGCATTCCTCATTTAATAGGTATTTTAATACGAATCATTATTGCATTTGTGTAGTAAAATTCCTTGCTGGCTTATGATTGTTGTCTGGTATTTATTTGTTTTATGCTTCTTCACTTTTAAGTAATAGAACAATAATAATTTTTAAATGTTCTCCATATTTGTTATTTTAATTCAATTTACTTACTCGGTGTTTTTGAAGTTCACAGAATATGTAGTTTAAGTACGTACTTTGTTACTGCATACCAATTTTTTCATTTATGGGGGATGAAATTAATATGTTGAGTATTAAAGCCTCAAAAATATATTTCAATACAGTTCTATGGTCATATAATACAACAAAACCAAAATGTCACCAAATGATTTCATTTAAAAAAATTTAACAGGAAGCCAGCATTTAAAATCCAAAAAAACTAAACTACAAAGAAAGCTTCAAAGCAAGTCTTAAATCTTCACACAACTCCCAGAAACACGTAATCAATTAAGTGTGAAACTTCAAAATAAAAAACCATTTCCTAAAAAAATTGCGAAACTTTGAAGCCCGGCAATATTTTTCTTTAAATTATAAACTTTTTAAATCACCATGAAATGACATTAATACTCCAAATAAGCATGAAAAATAAAATTAATTTGTAATGCACCAGAAATACTTCTTAAATGTATAAACATTTTTAAAGTAACAAAGCTTTGAAAACAAAATAACCAACAAGCACGCTTATATGCAAACTGTGACGTCACTACCACATTTTGCTGCTGAACTCAGATCTTTGTTTGTATTTTATAACGTCTTTTTACAACTTCCCAAGACTGTTAAAAGTAGAGAAACCAGTTTATGGTAGATTCTACAACAGCATTGAAAGCAAAATCGCGCAGAGACCAAAAATAGTTTTCGCCAATTATTATTCAATATAGTTTATTGTTTTTTACTTTTTGTGCTGCTCGCACGGGTTTACATAATTTTTGCAATGTTTATTAACTTTTTATTGTATTTGTGTAAGAGTGCACAAGGTTGAAAGCAAGAGTGTATTATAGCTGGTTCGATGCATTTTTAGATATTATTTGAAATGGAGAGGAAGCCAACAAAGTGCTACCGGAAGGAAGTTGAAAATTATTTAGTTTTCCATTTATCCTGAGGGAGATTGTATTTCTTAAGCTTTTTTGTTAAAGAATTTAACATATATTGTAGCATGACCATAAAAAATATTTTTCCAGTTAATAATGAAGTCATGAATAAACAAATATTTGACTCATTATGATTAAAAAATTTGATAAGTTTAAATACTTCAAACCTCGCTCGCTCCAACATAAAAAACCATAATCACCAATCAGAAAAGTGTGTTTTGTCTTATCTCAACCATTTGATAAATTATCGAAACTAAAAAAAAAAGACACTAGAACTCACAAGTTATCGCCTTTTGATAAGAAACATTAAAAAGTTGATAGCAAGTGTCAAAAAGCTTGGGAAGGGCAAAAATTTATCGAAGCTTTTTCATTGATTTCTAGGTGTTCGTAGTGAAAAGTGAAGAGTGCACACAGTCCATAAAACAAAAATAAAATAATGATGAAGATTCTTAAAACTCAAGAAGTTTTATAATAAAAGTGCTAGTGAAAGCAAGAAAGCAGGAAAACCCTGTAAAAATTCAGTGAAAATGCCAAAATACAAATTCAAGAAGAATTTCAAAACCTTAATTCAAATATTCTTGTTCTACTACTTCCTGAATACCTTAACTCTTTACAAGTGCCTGCCTCAAAACGACGTTGAGTTGATTAACACAAATCGCTACAACGACGTGAGCGAAGTTAGTGATATATATAGGCAGTTTAGTGATGAATCACCGAGTCGCCATGATGGCAATATGGAAAATAGTGTTGGGCCTAGCCACAAGAATGTCAACCTGAATGTTAATAATAATTTGTATGAAGCTGAAAGTATTAATGAGGTTCCTGATAACAGTAATCTCAAGGAAATAACCGATGACTCGATTATTGGCGTGAAAACGCTTTATTTGAGTGAAAGTCCTTATATACTTCTTAAGGATTTGGAGATTAAAAAATATGGCAAATTGGTGATTGAACCAGGCGTGCATTTGCATTTTGCTCCACAAGTTGGGATTACTATTGTTGGAGAGCTGCAAGCAGTTGTAAGTATTAATATATAAAACCTCATAATTAAATACATTCTATGAATTCTGAATTACCTAAAATAATGTAGCTGAATAATATATTTAAAAAAAACTCTGAAATCAATTATTGAAGCTTTACAGAAAAATTAACAAAGCAATTCCACGACTTATTAAGAATTTCCTTCAACCATTGCTTACTATAATACTCACAGTTTCATTCTTATCTCAATTTACGATAAAGCAAATATTAAGCAGGTATACTCACACACCTTATCAATGTTTGCGCTTACACCTTGCACAACATTTCAACTTGGTGCTTGGCATTTCTGTAATTTGTGTTTGCTAACATACTTTTACCACAAACTTTTTACCACACAAATAACAATTTGATTCTATCAGAGATATTTATTTGCATATTTTGTGAATATTATGCTTGCATTACTCGCATATCATGTTTGCATTATGTTATTGCACTTTGCTGTAAAAAGTTTCAAGCTTTTATGTGCGATATTAATGAAATTATTATATTGTTGGCAGTAGATTCTATCGCTGCGATGTTCTAGCAGCGAACTTTTTAGTTGGTCGCGCTCGAGCTGTGCCCGTTTGCATATTTCATGGGGATTTGAGTGCTCTTTATGATGGGTTTGATGAATTTTACTAGTAAGGAGTCAGCTGATTTTGCCCGAAAAGCAATAAATATTTTTCACTACCACATGCTATTTTGAAAAAGCGTAATTTGTGCAATAAATTAATAAATATCAATTCTTGGAAGATATTTTCTGCTAATTTTCAAAAACCTATTGTACAATGTTACGGATAAACAACATGATTACCCTCAATACTTCATTTGAAAAGAATTCTCCGGTGTCTGCTCATCACATGTATTAGCAACTGTACATAGTTTCAAGCGAGTTTTCAACAGCAAATCTCTGCACGAGAAATCTTTTGCTTGGCTTCTTCGTGGAACGAAATGAGTTTCAATTAAATCATAAATTTCTTAATGATACACTCTTCTTTCTAGTTAATGAATCAATTAATTATTTATTCACAACATAGATAATTATTGTAATCAGTATTCTATAACCAACATAATCAAAATAATTTGAATAAACTGAATTATTATGGAAATTCACCGCAAATGTTCGAAGCTCTTTGATTTAACAAGAAATAATTAAAATAATGGGTTCGATACATGCGAATTATTTTGTTTCGACCGGCAATAGCTGAAAAAGCCGGTGGAATGTGTTTTGTTGTTGAATATAACGCGTCTTCTTTGAATTGTTGAAAGCAGGTTTTAGCGTATCTTAACTTCCTTTGACGTTTCTTCTGCAATTTTTTACGTCATGAATACATAATGAACTGAATCTTTTTGACCAAAGACAATGAGATTTCTATTTAAATTGTGTAAATTGAATACATTTCTTCAAGGTATTAAATCTAACAAAAAGTGATATAAATAGTAGAATTAGCGTCAAACATTACTTAATATGTCAACAGGTCAACAGAAAACTTTTCTAAAAAATGTATCAATTTTATAACAATTTAAATGGCTATTTTGATGAGGCCTTAAAAATTCAAAAAACAACCCTCTTAATTAAATTCTCATATAAATCAACCCATATAATGTTTTATTCCAACTGATAAACTGATGAGCTTGATTAATTTTTAACTACAAGTGCATTTTAACGTGTGCCTGCACATAATAATTTTACTTTAAATTTATTTTACAAATGACCGGATATTCCACCTGTTCTCTTATAAAAACGTTCCAGTACGTCTCCATGTCCCAAATTTAATGAAATTCAAAATTTCTATCGACTTTACATGCCAGTGACCACGACGAACTCTCCGTTTCTCATTGTTCATTCAATTAGAACAAATAATATATAAAAATAGTTTTTTGAATTTGAAAAGGTACCAGAATGTTGTGTTTGTTGGAATTTCTATTTTTGAGAATTTTTAGTTAAGTAAATACAACCAATGAAGAAGTAAAGTGCTCGCCTAAATGAATTAAATTTCAGGAATTCATTTCATTATCATTGAATTTTAAAATTGTATCACTTTCCTTATTTTTGGTTCTTAAGCCTCTATAATAAGCTCATTTGTAAGCGAGGATTGTTATAAAATAATACTTTAATGGCTTCAATGGTTTAAATTTTTTATATATATTTAATCATTTAGATATTTGTACATTTGTTCTGACAATACTCCAAAAGACCAAGACCAAAAAACTAAGAGAACTGAAAATCCAGCTTATACAAGTTTGATTCAAAATGAATTGAAATGGAATAGGAAAGGTTACCAAGGTGCATCAACCTCCAATTGTTATTTTTTGGTTTTATGGTTTTATGTTTTTTATGGTGCGGAGTTTCCTGATACTTATTATTTTGTAGATATAACACTCGTGATATAACTTTAGACACACTGTCTCGATTCAACTTTAGACACTTCAATTATAGCGCTCCAGAGTTACATAATTGAAATTCTGGGTAAACAGAAGTTTGATTAGACTCTTAAGCTTTGATAATTCATCATGAAAGATAATCTACTTGCAACTTTCTTTAACAAAATATTCATTTTGAAAAAAGTCTATTTCTATGTCTTTTGTATCGAAATTTTCGATTCAAAGTTTAATTGTTGAAATGCGTTCATGAACAAGTTGATTTTATGTTGGAATCTTGTTTATAACACTTTTTCACGTAGGCTGATGTACAGAAAGTTGATAAAATATTTCCATAAAGTGTCGTATCAAGGTCGTCACAAAGATTGAATCAAACTGTCTAAAGTCATATCACGAGTGTTACGAGTTTCTTACGAGTTTTAAAATAGAAAGTGTAAGAATTCTTTTCTGAAGTCAGGTTCTGCGTTGGAATTCCTTGATTCATTCATTGTTCAACATGCGTTCATAAAGGATTCTGTAGTTTTTTGTTAGATAAGGTTGACGCGATTCGATTCATCTTATTTGTTAGCGGGTGGTATTTAATATTGAATTTTAATGGAGTTATTTTGATGAACTCATTTCAAAATTTTCATAATTTTGTAAGGATTTTAAGGAAATAGAAAAATTTTGAGTTATGTTCATGTTTGAAAAAAAAAATATAAGATCAAATAAATTTAAGAGTTAATAGCTGTAAATATCTTACATCTAATTCAAATTTTCTTTCAACCTAAAGTCAAAAACACAAAAGTCAATTTTTATTAAAACTCTCTTATTAAATTGTAGACCAAATTATTCAAGCCCTTTGTTCTATTAACATAAAAGTGAAACAACCACACCATTTTCTTGACACTTTGACTTTTCAAGCAATATTACAGAAACCAAGCTTCTCGTGTCAATTTGCTGCACTCGATTAATTAGATCAGATAATTAATGTTTAGCACGATCATCCACTTACTAACTTACTTAATTATAATCGTTATACTCAAGCCGCTAGAAAATACAAAGAAGCTAATTAAAAGCGACGAAGCTAATTGTAAAATTGAGAAATTGACAATTGTGAAAATGAAAATTGTAAAATTGTAAGACATAAACCAAATTGTGTAATGGAGAAATATTATGGGTCAGTGGAATTTAAAATTAAATTATACAAAATTAACTTATGCTGACTTAAATATTCAAAAATCTTCATAATTTTTTTAAAACTATTTAGCATATATGGTATTGTTATACTGCATTTAGATCTATATTTGTGTCATCAATGAGTCATCATAAATATGTATATTTATATATTATATTGTAGACAAAAAAAGTATCAAATAAACGGTTTTAATAAATTAATCTTTTAAGTTATTCTCTAAAAGTCTAAAACAAAACTATCTAAAATCGTATTGATAAAATGCATAATGAGATAAAATTTGAATTCTTGATATTGAATGGTGATATAATAAATTATTATTTCAATGCAGCAAAAATGCATTAATTTTCATTAATGCAAAGCAAAGTGGAAATAGAAAACGTGCAACAATGCATTTTTCTACTTTATCGAGTATTTTCTTATGTTTTTGTTCCAACAAATTATTATTTATATATTGCTTTTAAATACTCGTTGAGGAAACGAAAAATATATAAATACGATATGAGTGATGACGTCACAAAATTGCTGCATTAATTTTCATTTATCCGCTGAAACCTGTTTTCATTCGATCATTCATGGCGCTTAAATACAGTTTCAATTTATAGTTTGTAAGTATTTAAAGGTTTAAATATTTTAATAATATATTATACTGTATCTATATGGATAGTTTGTCTGAATTAGTTTTTGTTTTATAGATACTATTTTTTGACATAATTTATTACAAACAAAGCGGAAGACAATACAATTCTTGGTTCTTTTAGAAATTTATTAATGACATCTTGACAAATTGTGTATATTTATGATGTAAATATTCTATTGATGATATTGTAAAATGGTAGATTCATTACGTAGAATTTGACGAGAGTCGTTCTAGTTAAATTGTCCATAAGAATATTGGAATTGTAGTAAATACAGCCACGCTAAAAACTACTTTGATTTTATAATACAACGAGGCATATGAAAAACTAAAACATGCTAAAACGCTTGAACAGCTGAACTTGATCTTAAAGCAAAATGAATCTTAAAAATTTGTGTTTGATTCTTCAGATTTAACTTAAAGATTTAATTTCTATTCTTCATCGCAAAGCAGGTACAAAAAATTTAAACAATACTTGGCCAATTGAATAAGTTAATGGGCAATAATGAGCGGTTCTGTGTCACTTACCTTAGCAAATAATTAATTTCTTGAGAGCATTTGGAAAAGTGTCAATAAAATTGTTTATGCAGTTTAAATATAGTTTGACACAATTTACGTGACTGATCATATTCTATAACATATTAATTTTGAAGTTGTGAATGCATTTTTGATGAATATTTTTCAAGACAATATTCTTGTCAGAAATCTAAATTGGGTTAACTAATTTATTTTTTGAGCCCATGCATTTTCTTGAGACAGCAATTGTTGCACAATTTCACAATTTAAATCGAAATTACAGTCCGGTTGAATTAAAGTAAGCAAATTTTCCAAATGAAATAAGAATTGGAATTTAAATGGTTAAATCGTGATTGAAGTTGTAAGAAGTCATTGAGTGCAATCGTAGTTTTGTTGCAATTTTATGGTTAAAATTTAAATTAAGCTCTGAAAGGTGCGGTTAAGTTTATTTTTCATATTTTTTTAGAATGCAAAGTTAAGATTTAGTATCACCTTTATTCTACGTTTTATAAACATAAAGTTTAGCAAGAAAACTCATAAAATACAACGGAATCAGCTATACATAAACACTTGCCAAGTTCAATTTCCCAATAAAAATTTAATAGTAATTCACTACTTCACAGTTGTATAATTTCATTACGAAAGACGATTTCATTCATAAAACTAATTGGCTTTAATTCGCGCTTTAATTGAATGTTGTTTTGTGGTGGCTTTTGACCTTTTCTGCTTTATTTAAGCACATAATAAAATTGGATGAAATTAGAGAATTGGATAAATGATCTAGAAGATTTTTGTTGGCTGAGTGGCTGGGTGGGGAATTGCAAAAATGAATGAATGAGATTTAAATGAGTCTCTTTGATGATTATTTGCATTTAAACTGTTTTTTTGAGATTTTTTTGAGATTTTTTTGATAATTAGACTACAGACATTTGAAATATATATATAAGTCATAAAATCCGACAATATCGATTCAATTTGATGGTTTTCAACAAAACCTTTCATAATAACCGAAAACACAACACAGTTCTTCAATTGAATTCTTTTTTATATTTTGTCATTCGTAGAGTTCTTTACCGTTATTTCATTTTCTTACTTAAAAGCCCATGTCTTGGCACCAATGATTCATTGTGCACGTTTACTGTTCAGAATGTTCATCTGTGATTTATCGCAATATGAATTGTTCTTATGTTACACATCAATCACCACACAATTACTATTCAACATATCCACACTTCATGGTCACAAAAAATGAAAAAAGTAAATAGCAATGCAAAAAGCATTAAAAAAGCACCAGCCGTTGGAAAAATTGGAACTACTGGAACTGTAAAGCCAGCAGGCAAACCACAAGTCATCTGGAATGCTTTGGTTTTCAGACCAGAACAGATCAAATGCCATTTCTTGTTTTTTCTATGTTTTGCTGGCAAATTCTTCAAATTGCATGCATTTTTGGAGTTTCTTTATATGATTAAAATAGCAGATAGTTCAATTAATATTGGCGTACAAAAAAATATTAAGAGTGCCAAATAGGGTGGACCATAATGCAACATTGTTGAAAAGTCACGCTCCCCCAGCAAATTTTGATTTAAAATAACATAAAGAAAATTTACAAAAATTTTCAATTTTTTTGATGGACGTTTAGAGGTCGCGCAATCCATTTGAAATTTTTAAGTTTTTGAGGAAAAATTTTGAGAATTTTCGACAGAAGCCCTGATGAAAATTCGGAAAAATCTTAATTGTTTTTTTAACACTTATTATTGAAAAAAACTATCCCGTAATTTGTTTTAAGTTATATTATGCTACTCGCAAGTTCTATTAATAAAAGCAGTTTGACATCAAGAGTGCGAAAAATTAAAAACCATTAAAAACCATGTTATATCTAAAATATTTAATTTATACCCTTCAATTTACAACTAAAATAAGTAAAAACGATATTTTAAAGGAAATTCAAAAGGTTTGGCATATATTTGATGTTCACGAGATGCTTAATTCCAGTTTTAGTGGATCAATATAAAAATGGATGGCATGTTGTTGTTGTTTTTTTTAAATGTGCATTTTCTTCAAAGTTTATTAACAATTATAAGAAAAAATGTTATGTTTTAGGTCAAAAAAGTTCATTTAAAAAGATAATTGTTAATAAACTTTGAAGAAAAATCTAATTTAAAAAAAACAACAACAACATGCCATCCATTTTTATATTGATCCACTAAAACTGGAATTAAGCTTATATGCCAAATCTTTTTTTCTTAGAAATAACATTTTTATTGATTGTAGTTGTGAATTGGAGGGTATAAATCAAATATTTTAGATATTACATGGTTTTGAATGATTTTTCATTTTTCGCACTCTTGATGTCAAACTGCTTTTATTCATAGAACTTGCGAGTAGCATAATATAACTAAAAACAAATTACGGGATAATTTTCTTCAATAATAAGTGTTAAAAAAACAATTAAGATTTTTCCGAATTTTCATCAGGGCTTCTGTCGAAAATTCTCAAAATTTTTCCTCAAAAACTTAAAAATTTCAAATGGATTGCGCGACCTCTAAACGTCCATCAAAAAAATTTAAAATTTTTGTGAATTTTCTTTATGTTATTTTAAATCAAAATTTGCTAGGGGAGCGCGACTTTTTAATACAATAGCATTCCCATAGTAGTTTGAACCACCCTAGCCAAATCATGGAATGGATCAGCGATTTAATTAAAAAGCTAAACATGATTAATGAAAAAAGCTGGTCAGAAAACAGAAAAATTGGACCTTTCAGATAGCAGATTTTTTGACCATCTTTTTAATATTTCAGATGAGTTTTCTCATTAAAATCTCTAAAAGCAAGCGATGCCTTTTGCAAAAAGCCCCTTGCAATATTCAACGACTGTTACTTTTCGCTCACCTATAAAACAACCAAACTGCTTTTATGAAAAACCTGGCGTGAATTTGTGAATCATTCGATTTTCAGTAAAATCCCATAATCTTTTTATTTCTTTATTGTTTATTATTTTTTGCTAGTAAATTTTCAAACTGACTACAAAATACAACAAAAAAATTACACAAATTGAGTTTTTGAATGAATGAGCACGTGATTGTTTTGGGCTGCTTTGTGTGTTTCTGATGAATTTAATAGCTGTGCAAATTTATGTGCAGTTGTACCAGGTGTACTGATTGAACTATTGATCAAAATTGAGGTGATCGCGTGTTTTTATCTGAAGTTTATTGTTTTTATGGCTTCCTATTTATGTTTCCATGTTAAAAGGCAAACTTTTTAGAGTAAATTATTGGGTTAATGCCCTTTAGAATAGTTGTTGCTAATGTAATTTTAATAATCAATAACTTCGTCAAAGCTCAAAAGATCCAACCTAAAATAATTATGATGATCAAGGTTAAAAGTATGCAAAAATAAACAAAACATTACTCAAAGTCTGCATCATTCAATTCTTCAGTACTGTTGTTGAAAAAAGTTTTAATCACGTAAAAGCAAATTAAGTCTAGGATTTCTTTCATTATTAAATCATCTTTGTCTTTGGTATTTTATTTAATACAAAATATTTAATGCACGAGACTTTTTTTTGAGTCTTTTTTCTTTCCCCACGTGAATATACTTAATATAGCATACTCTTTTCTATGAAAATTTTTATTTTTAATGCAAACATATGGAATTGTTTACAATTTGTAGTTGTATTTAAAATGTTTGCATAAACCGAATAAATGTGTGTTTCTGTGCTAAATTCGATTTTAAATTTAAAATGCTAAATGCAAATTTGTTGGACTTGCATGTTCTCTGCTTTGTTGTGTAATTTAAAACGTCTAGGTGTTTTTGTGTTGGCAAATTACGTGCAGCTGACTCATCTCATTTTCATTCATATTTATCAGGAAATGAACGATTTGATTTTGTAGATTTTTGGAGTCGCGATTTGTTATTGCATCAAATAATTAAAAATAAAGCAAGCGAAATAATTTCATATTTTTTCGATAATTGTAATAAATGTAAACCATCCTGCAATCTCAATAAATTCGCAAATTTTTGCAACTAGTTTTTATATCAAATATCTTAATGAATGAAAAATAATGCGCATCTTTTTATTCCATAAGATTAATTAGAGAATATTTGCTCGCGTACGAAGCGTGCAATAACTCAACTACTTAATTAATTTATTAAACTCATTCAGTGAATTCAATGAATTCAAATTATACTAAGCTAACTCACTAAACCTAACAATTGTATTACTTTTAACGAAACCAGCGAAATGTCTCATTCAAGTGTAAAAACTTATAAATTCACATCTTCAGTTTTTAATGTTTTAATTACTTCATTTAATATAATTAAAAAGTTGTAGAGCTCTTGTTTCGTATTTACGTTCTACTGGATTTGTCATTCATTCATAAAGTTGACAAAATGCAAAGTTGAAAATAAATTGCAATTTGATGCGCAAGTCATATGAGATGGGAAGTATGGGCAGGGGCTGGAATAGATTTTAAAATTTTAGTAGAAAACTATTGTTCAAATCGACAATATAAATCAAAAACTATAGCGCCACCACTGCCCTGAAACTCCATTATAATTGAATGAGCGAACATTGCATGCATCAAATGCCGCGCCAACCATTTAATTGTTTAATCTGATGCAATTCCGAATGATAAATTTAATTGTCACTCCAAACAACCATCACTCGCTGAGTTCAATTGCAAGGTTCACGAAACCAATTGAAACTGAAAGTAATCACATTAGAGATAATTAATATTAACGAAATGTTTTCTTCTATTTTAAGGGACATCCTGAACGACGGATCTTGTTTTCAACACAACCGAACTCTGGATATCCTGATGCAGGTGCTCCAGATCTTGAAGCATTGGGTGCTAGATTGGTTGATGGACCTTCACCCCTTGAAGGAAGACTACAGCTTTTTCATACCGGAAAATGGAGATCAGTTTGCACAAATTCGAGAAAGTAAGATTGGAAAAATATATATTTAAAAAGATGTGAAATTTATCTGTGATGCTAAAAAACTTTTCTAACATGTTCATTTTTTTTAGTTGGACGATACCTGACTACGAGACAGTTTGTCGACAAATGGGATTTCAAGGTGGTCGCTTCTGGAATTGGGTGGAAAAACTGCAAAACTATGATGCTCGCCTATTATATGAAGAACCTGAATGCAGAGGAACTGAACACTCAGTCTTCGAGTGTGCGTGGTCAAGCCGCCAAATTGGTTCAGGTGTCTGCGATTACCATAATGATATTGGCGTTCAGTGTCTTCCTTTGTTTGAGCAAGCAAGCTCCCATTGGGGAGGATTGAAGTTTGATAACGCAGAATCAACTCGAGTACTAGCTCAAGACAACACTATGTACGATTATGTGTCAAAGTCAGAGTTGAGATATGTTGACATCATTCGGGCTGGTTCTGGAAGAGGAAGAGTAGTGTCAGCTGCCATAGATGTTCTTGGAGTTCCTCCTGTACTACAACATGTGCTAGTTGACTATTCAGCATACACAGGAATAAATATCACCCGACATTTATCTGCTTTTCACTTCCAAGACGTGACTGTTAGGAGAAGTCGTGGTTTTGGAATATTTGTCAACTCTAGTTTTGGTGCTGCTCACTTGGAAGATTGCGTTGTAAGCAACAATGGAGCTGATGGAATCAGATATGTTGGACATGACCTACGATCAGATGAACGAACTGACAGGAACAACATTTTTGAATTTTGTACTTTACCAATCACATCTGGACAAACTTACCCGATCGAGCTGCAAATGGAACAAACTCTTTTTAATCCAACAACCAAACAATGTGAACAAAAGTTTAGTACTCGCTATGGATATGTACTTACCGTTCATTTTGTGAACTTTGTGGTTACTAAAAATGAAACAGCTCAATTCACAGTTTACGATGGAACTTCTATCAATGATCGTGTACTTACAGAATGGTCAGTGAGAAATTTTACAAGAGTTCAGAGTGTAATGAGTACTAGAGAGCATGTCTACATTAAATTTACGGCGCAACCTCGAAGTCCAGTATTAGCTTTTTTGAGGATTACTTCAGGTGTCTCAAAATCCTACGATCTCAATGTAACAGGAAGTGATGTCTCGGATAATAATGGCAGAGGAATAGCAGTTGATAATTTAAGATCTCAAGTACACATTCATACTAGTACAATATCGAAAAACAACCATGTAGCTGGTCTTCACGTTACAAGTGGAGCTGGAGATGTAAATGTAACGGACAGTAGAATAAGCTTTAACCAAGGTGATGGAGTTAATGTGACTTACTACGGTGGCAATAGAAATATCTCTAGAAGTCACTTGGCTTCCAATCAAGGTTATGGATTCGCAGTTTGGCTCAATCAAACAAATAAGGACCGCACAGAGTTTTTGGCCGTGAACCAAACGACAACAATCGAATACTCGAATATTGTCCAGAATTTAGAAATCGGTGTTCTACACGGCAATTATTGTGGTGACTTTTGGGTGAACATAACAGCAAATTTATTCAACGAGAGCTTGGCACATGGTATCGATATTCAAACTTGTTGGTTTGATGATCAAGATGGAAAAAAATTGCACTTGCAAATTGGACATAATAGATTTGATAGTAATCAAAAAATTGGCATAATAATTGAGCCAGCTTTAAATATGGAAGGAAAAATTGAGTACAATCACTTTCAGAATGGAAAATATGGTGCCATCTTAATTAGAAACGAGCCATTTGAAGAGTTCAGTGATCTTTTCCGAACGCTTCCCACCAAAATTTACGTACAGCAGAATCAGTTCTACAACAACAAAGGTGTTTATGTAGTATCTCTAGGATTAACTCCATATAGTGAACCGGAAGTGCAATGGATCCTTTTCACAAGAAATTTCGTTAAAAACAATAAAATCGAGGAGCCTTTTGAGAATCAAGGAAATAGTGAGGGAATGTTTGGAGAAGGACGTTTGAATCCAAGATCTAGAGTTGCTGCAGCAGTTGTTATATCTTCGAGCAATGTTGATGTATTCAGAAATATTATATCAAATCACGACTCCAACTATGAAGTTGGCTCGCAAGTTTCAGATCAAAGCCAAATTTTAAATGTTACTTACAATTGGCTGGGAAACAGTGACGAGGAAAAAATTTTCAACCGAATTTTCCATCGCAAAGATCGATATGATTTAGCTAAAATTGAGTACTTGCCATACTTGCTACATAACTCAAATCCAGGAACGTCTACTATCATTCAACACCCAATTTTTGTACCCCGATTCCACAACGATGGCACAGATAGAGTAGGTGGTGAAGTTGATGGTCAAGAAATTCTTCAACCAGGCTCTTACATAGTCGAAAGAGACATCAACATCCGACCTGGTGGGAAACTCATCTTGCAATCAGGAGTTACGCTAAATTTTTCGCCTAGTGTTGGTATGATGGTAGCTGGAAAGTTGGAAGCTAGAGGAAGAAGTCCTGATGATATTCTATTCACCCTGAAGAGAGAACCTGTTATGCTTAATAATGAAACAACGGAAGCGCTTCTAATGGATGTTGAAATGGATATAAATACCGAACCTGTTTTCAGAAAGGATGAAGTACCTGTAGTTCCTGTAAGATTACTTGGTGGTAAAACAGAGCATGAAGGTCGCTTGCAAGTTCATATCAATGGAAAATGGGGAACAGTTTGCGATTATGGATGGACAATTATAAATGCTGCTTTGGTGTGTCATCAACTTGGTCTCGCTTTAAATCCAATTGATTGGAGGCTGCAAAGATCTGAGATACCTGGAGCTGGAACTACAGAAGATATATTGTTATCACACGTGAGATGTCTTGATGATGACACAGATATAACTAAGTGTAGAGCTGAACGTCAACATTTAGGAGAGTTTGAAAATTCTTGTTCCCATGAAATGGATGTTGGCGTTAGATGCTATGAAGGAGCGTGGGCTGGAATGAGATTTGGTGTACTTGCTGAGAGAGCTGACCTACAATATCTCACAATCGAAAAAGCTGGACTTTTTGATTATACCACAAATCTTTTTAAACCTGCAATGCAAATGGACTTTGCTAGACATAATCTGGATAATGTCAGAGTGGTGGATAATCTTCATGACGGTCTTGGAATAATTTATTCTGATGTTTTTGGTGGCGGTGCTGTCAATAATGTCAAAAACTCTGAATTTTCCGGAAACAGAGGAAATGGTATAAGTTTCAAACAGCTTGGGTTACGAGTACATGGGAGTATCATCAAAGGTAATAGAGGAGCAGGAATTAATCATGATCCTGTTTTATCAGCGAAAGAACAACGGGAGCTGGCTGGTTGGTTTGAATTAGCACCAGATTTCAACAACTTGGATACCGATTATCATCCGATCGTGATTCCTGATAATTCTGATGAGCCATTGAGAGTGGATGTGGATCAATGGACCATGAAACACATAATTACTTCAAGACAAGTTGATGCTGGAGATAAAGAATATGAAGTTATGATCAGATGTCAACCAGGCTATGTAATTGGAATTCAACTTTTAAATCCTATTGAAAATCGATCAACTGAAAATATTTACATTTATGATTCTCAAACTGGAAATCTAAAAAGTGATATCTGGCAAGTTAAAAGGGACTTATCTATTTTCCCAGTTACCAGCAGTAGCTATGGTGTAATTTTAAAGTACAAGAGTGGATTAAACGGTTTAGGAGGCGTTGTTTTGACATTGAGTGCAATCTCTGCACCTGTTCAAAATATCTACAATAGGATTGTGCAAGGACCAATACCAACTTTGAAGTTATCATCCACAAAGATTCAGCAGAATACGAGAGGCCTCATGGCAACCTATTACAATCGATATCTAGGCGAGAAAAGTGAAGTCTATTTGAGAAAAGCAAACGAATCCATTAAACTTGTAAATTGCGAGATCAGCTACAACCGAAACGAAGCTTTTTTCATTCATGCACCATTTTGGGATGTTCATGAAAGCAACATCTCTGAGATTACAATCCATATTAACAGTTCAACAATTATGGATAACGGTCGAGGATTAAGACAATTTTCCAAAGATTTGAGATCGTCAAACAATCTCTTCCATTATGTTTTGCAAGACACTGTAATTGAAAGAAATTCTCTTGGAGGTATGGAAATCAGCTTGCCTTATGTCTGGCAATATAATGAAAACTTTACACATTCAATTTTCCTTGGAAACAATACTTGGACAAGGAACGAGAAATTTGGCATCGTCATCGATGGACATTACGCTGGAGTCAACATTACTGGCAACACCTTTTCAGATAACCACTGTCAAAATGGTTTGATTGCTTTCAAAGGTATGGAGAAAAAGTTGAGGATTGAAAATAACAAAATAAGCTCAAACACTGGAAAATATATGGTTGAGTTTGATTCAGACAGTCAAAGTGAAATTCTCGGTGAGGTTTTCGCACTTTTTACAAACAATGACATCAAAAATAATCAAGTAGAAGAGAGAATAAAGGTTGGTGGAAGATCTTTCTTCAGAGGAACGAGAAACAACCCAACAAGATCAACATGTGTCATTGGTTTTGGTGGGGTACAAAAAGTTCAAATCTATCGTAATTTAATCGCGAATAACGATCAAGACTATGATTTAGTGGCTGGAGTAAAATCAGCGAGGTTGAACAACTTTTTGGATGCCCGAGAAAATTGGTGGGGCTCGAAAGATCCTGCTTTCATCGATACTAGAGTGTTTGACTTTGATGACTGGAACAATCATGCCGAAGCTTTAGTAAGACCGTACTTGCTTGAAGATAATGTTTTGGGCAGCATTTCAGTATCCTTCCATGAAAATAGAACAGTTGATTTAGAAAACTTGGGAGGAAGAATTTACAACGATTTGCAACTTTACAATCGAGGATTCCCTTATGTTGTTAAATCAGATATAACGGTCATGCCAGACGCTACTCTAACCATTCAAGGAGGTGTTGAATTGCAATTTTCCCCAAATGTTGGAATTTTAGTTCTTGGATCAATGATCGCCAGAGGAGCTCGAGACTCAGAAATCCTTATGAGACCAACCATTAAAATATCAGAGGAATTGAATCGAGTTGAAAGATCTTTAGAAAACTTAGTGATTCAAGACTCCATTAGGTTGTGTACAAACAGAAACTGCTCAGTTGACGAAACTGAAACAGATCGAGCTACTCAAGGATTTTTGGAATATTTCAACCATACAACTTTGCAATGGATTCCTATTTGCGATCGAAGGTTTACTGAAAGAAATGCTCAAGTTGTCTGTCGAGAACTAGGTTATGATCCTTTGAATGTTTTCTTTGGACATGATCGTAGAATTGAGTTCCACACAAATTCATTGACGAGAATATGGTCTTGGGTGGAGCCTTTGGAGTGCCATGGAGATGAATTAAGAATGGAAGAATGTCCTGAACGATTAAACGGACAACTTTATGGTAGAAGACATGACTGCAAATGGGATGACGAGTTTGTTTTCATAAGCTGTAATGGTGAGGCTGATTCAAAACCATACTGGGGAGGTATTCGTTTTGCCAACTCTGATTTTGAGAATCATCTCTATGAGCATCGAATTCATGATTCAGTGACTCATGAAACTGGAAAAAAGAAAAATAGCTTCCTTGAATTTGTGCGAATTGAAAGAGCAGGTCTATTGCACGGTGAGAAGTCTCCAGCAGTTCAAACTATTGCAAAAACTCCGATGATCAGTTCAGTGACAATTAAAGATAGCGCTCATCATGGCGTCAATTTGATATCTCCTAGCGATGCCATTCATCTACAATTTCTTAATATTGAGAATACTCTTGGTCAAGGAGTCAATGCAATTTCATTAACTGGTGAAGGAAGAGAAAGTGATGAGTCTAGTTTCACACCCTTAAGAGACTTAGACCTGCCTTACAATCTATTTTCAATGATCGACATTTGCGACACCACTAAAGTGATAACTATTGAAGAACGTGTTTTGGTTTACTACAAATACGATAACAACCCAGTTAACTGCGTAAAAATTTTCAACAGCGCTTACCGAGTAAAACCTCTAGGCTTCCGATTACTGCAATCAAATCTTTTTAACCACTCTAAAGAATATGGTCGACGAGACTCAATCCATTTGTTTGATGGTGATATATACAATATTTCTGCTCGAGCTATTGGAACCATCGAGTCTCATTCTGATAATGAAAAGAGATTGTTCAAAACAGTTGAACCGGTACTGAGTATCAGATTGATTGCTAGTGGAGCACCATCTAGACATGGATTTATTGCTGAGGTTGTTACGCTCCCCATTTCTGCGATTGGTTTTAGTGAGTATATTTTATTTATTATTTTTATTTGAAAATTAAGAAACTAAAATAATTTATTGAAATTTTAGATCGCGACGCTCAACACAATATCTCAAACTCTGAAATTTCTGGAACTATGGGTGCTGCAATATCTTATCACACAGCCGGCGAAGTCTCCCCAGTCTTAACGGTTGAAAGAAATAGAATATTCAACAATTGTCGGCAGCTCTATGGAAACTTTTCAACTTGTGAAGCTGTTGTGAGAGTTGATGTTCAGAATATGCAGTCGTTCTATTTTAGGGTTAGTATCAAAAAGTTATAAATATTTAAGATTAAACGCTTTACTTAAATATGTAATCTAAAATTATAGAACAATTTGATAAAAGAAAATCAAGGAGGACTATCATTGAGAGCTGATTCTAGAGGCTCTGCAACTTCTCTGCGAGGATGGATTCATCACAACTTATTTGTGCGTAATAAAAACCGACCAGTACTTTATGTAGAAGGTCGACAATCTTCACCATACCAAGAAGTTATTATCTATAAAAATTATGTCACACAGAATATGGCTGGGTAATTATTTTTAGAATAAACCGTATGATATAACATAAAATAAAAATTATTACATTAATTTTAGATTCGATGACGTTATTGTGTTGCGACAAGTGGTTTCCAATTTCAGTATGAACTACGTACATAGTAATGTTGGTGGAAGAATAATTGAAATATCTGGTTTCGATAAGGTTAGATTACCCATTTATCAGACCACTTCACATAATGGTTTCTACAGGTAAATATTTTTTGTTAAAAATTTCATGAGCAGTTTTTAACTAAATTTTCTTATTTTTTAGCAATGTTGCAACGGATTGGCGTGGTAGAGCAACAGTAGTGGCTGGCACAGCTGGACAACATTATGTTGACAACATCTTCTTCAATCCAGATAACGATTATGAAATGATCACCGTCAATCGATCAATGTAAGCACCTATTTTATTTACATTAGCTGGTTTTTACAAAAACTAGATTTATTTATTATTTAAAATATATTTATAGTATTATTTTGATTAACACCGAATATTGAAATATTATAGTCATAGTGTATAAAGAATTCTAAAAAGCTGGGAGTAATAATATCGATATTTGGTAGTCAAATTTTAAAATTCTCATTTTAATATTATCTTAAATAGATTTTAAAGATTTAAAATATTCATATTTGATATCTCCAGTTGACTTTCCAAATAACGACTCTTTTAAATAATTATGTTGGATTGAAAAGTATGGTAGCATTGTATTTAGATAAAATTAGAGCATTTGTAAGTATTTGCATTTTATAAATGGATCTCAAGATTTATGATCTTAATAATCATCAATCATGATCTTAAACTTAATTAATTAGTTATAAGAACAGTATTTAAGGTAGTTAAGAATATTTTTTTATTCAACTCATTAACGATTTCCAAATTTTTGCATATTTTCTTTGCTATAAATCAAAATCAACTAACAAAATCTACCTCCTGGTGCTGTAAAATACCATGTGCATGCGACATCGCAACAACTTGATGCGTTAGATTTGAGTACCATCAGAAATTTTGGAACAGGTGGGTTTGGATAAAATATGGTGGATTGGGTAGTTTTTGGTGGAAAATTCAGAATTGAATTTAACTTTTTAATTTATAATTTTAGTACTTTGGACGTGTGGAAAACTAAAATTGATGCTGCTCACAATTATTGGAATTGGAATGAAACTTTGGCAGTTGGATCCAGAATTAAAGATCGCGCTGGTGAGATTAAAAAAATTTATTCATTTCAGAATTGAACTAACCTTAAATTGTTTTAGATGATCCGATGCTCCTGGAAGTTTCATATTTGCCTCTCCATATGAACAATTTAACTGTATTGGATGGTGGAAAGTGCCCTCCAGGATGGACTTTAGTTTTTGATACATGCTATATGTATGTTGGTGCTCCTATGACTTTCTACGAAGCTCGAGACTTTTGCCGATCAGATAACGCGTCATTACCTTTTATCCGTGGAGATTACAACCAACTATTCTTCTACTTACAAAGACAAATGTCTCATTTGAGATGGAGTGAACATGTTTGGGTTCAGGATTTAGATTACTTGAATCAATGTACTGCGTTCGTTTATCGATCAGTAGAGTTTGATGATTGCAACACGAGGAACGCTTTTATTTGTGAAATTGATCCAAAAGTTAGTATAACTAATAAAACCAATGTTAAAGTGTTGAAAAACTTAACGACTTATATTTTAGATCATAATCGATCCAATTGCCTGGCAAGCTGATATTATTGCTATAAGCGTTGTGAGCTTGTTCTTCGCCTTCCTCTTTTTGATGTGCTTAGTTGCTTACTGTTGGTGGGCCAAGTCAAAGACCAGACATACCCAGAGACTTCAAAGACGTAACAGTATCAGACAAAGTTTAAGAAGCTTAAATACCATTGATCCACAAGGATCTATGAGAAGGAGAAATTATGTAAGTTTTTAATTCTCAAAACAATTTCTGATTGAAGTAAGATCTTAGTTTTTTTGCACATTTTTATTTTCATTTAAAACATTTAATTTATTCAATTTATAAAACTCACACTTATAAATATTTAACTGATACAATTTCTTCAATTTTGAAATCTTTGCCAATAAAAAGGATGAGTATAATATGTTAAGTGATAAGGAAGTGGTAAAAAAGGTAGATGTTTAAGTTAGTTAATAATATCGCACATCATTTTTAATTTTGCCAAATTCCTAATAAATTTTAATATTTTAGAGCACCGGCCGCTCCAATGACAGCCTTTCGAAATCTACAGGCACAGACTACAAGAAAATGATGTCAAACGGATCAATCGACTCCATGGATAAAAGTGTCTTAAGTTCTGATACAAGTTACGATGCATATGATCCAGCAAACCCTCAGAAATTCAACGAATACGCCATTCATCCCAAAAAAAATTCACCACCAGACACTCCGCCAAAGCCCAAAATATATGGGTTGCCATCACCAATGACTGATCCAAGTGCCTTCGAACTTTCTTACAGAAATGAAGGATTCAAGGATAACTCAACGATTTATACGAATACCACGAGAAATAATTCTGTGGGTACAGCGTTAAATGATGAGGATACTCCTATTATACATCAGGTACGATTTTCATATGATTCTTATTCTATAATTAGTACTTATTGAATTAATGTTATAATTTTATCCATCACAAGAAAATGTGTGTAACTAACGGATTTATTTTTAGGTGGATGACCTCCTAGCCTCTGACTTTTACGGCAATTCAAGTACTCTTCCAATGCGTGGCAAAGGAGAAAATTTAACATTCCTCAACGAACTTAAAAATCGCCTTCCAGAATACGAAGCTCAGCCACGAATTATATCTGGTCATAGCAGTTTTCTTCCAGCAAATCAATCACAGCATTCGCATGACTTGCCATCCAACTTTTCACAGTCAAGCACTCTTCCATATGATCAAAAAATCGATAGAATGAATTTCACGCCTCCTTCTGACGAAGAGAGGAGACCTCAACCACAGACGAGAAGGCCTAATGCTTATATTGCACCACCACCAGACATCAGACGACCAGATAGTTACATGAAAGCCCTGAATAAGTATCAGAGGACGTCAATCCTGCCTAAATCTAATAATAGTGTTGTTGATCGACCCAGAACTCTTTATGAGTCATCTGGAGAGAATAGTCACAAACCTGCACCTATTCCCGTTGATTCTAGGATCTCGAAGAACTCAGCTGGCGTTTATGCTCGCTCCAAGTCAGAAGCTCTATTAGAAACAAATTTTGATGAGGCATTGCCACCAATGAATCAATTGAATGCAGATAGTAGGAGCTATTCACAGCCTTTAGAGACTGCTATGTAAATTGTAAACTAATTAACAGTGCTAGAGATTAAAGTCAAGTACGAACAAGTGTTCAAATTTTGAAAAACAAATTTAAAATTAAACCATAAAATGACAATAAACGGATTTTTAAGCTTTTTTGGGGTTTGTAAAAATTAGAGCTTTTTGGATGATTGTTACCATTTTGGTATATTTGTATCGTGAAATATATTTCTGACAACGACAATTTCATCCTCACATTTTCACTAATTATGTGCATTAATGACAGCCTTTAAAAACGATAGAACGTGCTTTTTTGTCGCCTTTAAATAAACGAAATACGATTTCTGATGAATAAAAAGCTAATTGTGATAAAATTTTAATGTATTATGTTTAAGGATTTTAATAAGATTAGTGAAATTTCATAGAATGTTAGATGTTGGAACTACGCAACTGTCAAAATTTTATAATGAACGAATTAAGAAATAATTCTAAATCTTCATGTGCTTTAGGATTTTAGTAAATTTTTTGAAAAAGAAAATAAGTTTATTAAATATTTACTTCTCCGCAAAAACCGGATAATATTTCTTATTGAGTTGCAAAAATTCGAGTATTTCAATTGAAATTATTTTTATTCTCATAGGATGAAATCGTACTAAAATTAGGTTTAAGGATATATTTTTTAAAACGTCACACGTAGAAGATTTCCCTGGTCTTTTGTCATTCCATATAGTTAGGCATTCAAATATTAAATTTTATAAATCGTTTAAAAATGTTTTTTACGAAAATATTGTTGTACATTTTTCTATAAGCTTCGATTAACTTTAAAAAATAAACAAAACATAAAAATAAATGTTATATTGTTTTATTTATATCTATAATGAAAACTTACAAGAATGATAATGTGAGGTAATGATAAATACCGATGGAAATTCAGAAATACAAATCATGAAAATTGACCACAGACAACCCTTTCAACTGCGACTACATAAACAAAGACATGACAATTATTTTGGTGGAAATTCTTAGGCTGGTCTTTCACTTGCCATCCGCTCAATCTGATGATCAAACTTCATTGACAGAAAGTTAAAATCCAACTTCACCTACTTGACTATACAATACATACATATATAAAATCATAATTATTTGAAATAAAACTAAATATCAATCTTTTAACTTTAATTGAATTAACTGAATCAACTTAATTCCTATAAATACTATGGAAATAATGATTCTCCCGATAGTTTTCCATTTTTCTGAAAGTTCCACAAAAAAAAAATGACAAACAAAAATCATCATTATTAACAAAGTTATTAAATTTATCGTGAATTCCAGTGGTATGTTATTAAAAAAGAAGCAATCAAAATATTTTAATTCAAAATTTTCATGATTTAGTTGCGATCTGTTGTTAATGCAGACTAGTCTCATGTTCATGAAAGTTTAAAAACAGATTGACAGGTTTACAATGAAATTTCTAAGTTTGTTTTTATTCTTGACTTTGGTAGCAACGAAACCGGGCAATGCTTTTGAGGATGACGTGGTACAATTATTGTTATAAAGTGCGTAAAATGAATACTAATTTATATATAATTAAGGTCGAATTGATAGTTTACTCAGGATTTCATCCAGAAATTCACACAGTAGAAACTGAAGATGGCTACATACTGCAAATGCACCGAATTCTTCCAAGAAACCCAAACACCAATCAATCCTCCAAACCACCAGTTTTACTTATCCATGGAATGTTCTGCACGTCAGCAGATTGGCTCTTACTTGGTCCGTATAAAGGACTCGCCTACCTCCTCTCCAAAAAAGGTTATGATGTTTGGCTTGGCAATAACCGAGGAAATACATATTCTTTGAAACATAAGACACTCAAACCGAGTTCTAGTAAATTCTGGGAGTTTAGTTTCCATGAAATGGGGTATTACGACATAAGCAGAATGATTGACCACGTTTTAGAGATTACCAAGATGGAGAGACTTTTTTATGTTGGTCATAGTCAAGGCACGACACAGGTACTTCATTCAAAATTAAAAATGATCATTAAAAGCTTTAAAATGCAATTCTTATAGTTTTTTGTTTTGATGACCACTCGTCCAGAGTATAATCAAAAAGTTATACAGTCACATCTTTTCTCACCAGGTTGGTATATTATAATAGTTTTCATTGTAAATTTATGAAAATTGTATCATTATATCATTTAGTGTCATTTAGTGCAAATCTTCCACATCCTTTGGTTAGAGTCATTGCTCCACAATTTGAGGTCAGTTAAACGTTAAACAAACAAGTTTCTGTTTTAAAATGATCTTCCAGGAAACAATGAATAAATTGGGGGTCAATAATTTGATACTGATTAACGATTATTTAAAGAAAATCAATGAAATTTTTTGCGCGGATACTGTAGCTAGAACACAGGGAATATGTTTGGAAGTTTTATTTTTTATTGTTGGTAAAAATCTTAATGACGATGTTCAAATGGATTTGGTGGGATTTTTTAATAATTCAGAGAAGAATACAAAACTACAACATATTAATTTTTAGAGAATTCTCCCATTGCTCACAAAATATGTGTCAAAAGGTATAAGTATAAGACAAATTGAACACTATCTACAGATGATGCTCTCAGGAAAGTTCAGGCAGTTTGATTATCATACAAGAAATGTACAGTTATATAATGCTTCGACGCCACCTGACTATGATCTTTCAAAAATTTCAACCCCATTATACATATATGCTGCGGGACAAGATCTGTTAAACTCTAGATTGGTAAATTAATCAATTAAATAAGAAAAATTCTACTTCTTAAAGGTATAATATCTTCCCTTAACAGGATATTGAAAAAATGATGGATCAAGTGCAAAATGTTCGAAGATATAAAATGATCGAAAAATTTAACCACTTTGACTTTAATTACGGAAAGTACGCAAAAGAAGAGTTGTACGATTATGTGTTGTCCTCTTTTGAATCTGAGTTGGAAGGAAATTTGGATGAATTTATATCTGAAGAAAGGAGTTCTGGAAGCTGATTAAATAGCATAAAAAGTTTAAGTGGTTTAAAATGTGACAGGGTAATAGTTTAAAATGTGATGGAAATATTGAAATATTGAAACGTATCTAAATTATTTAAGAAATGTTTAAAATGTAAGGTCTTAAAATATACGTAACTGTACATCTAATAATTCCAGATGATTGCTCCTAGAACTTTTAATTTTAATAAAGCATTATTAGAAAACCAGCTCTGAGATAAACAAAATAATTGAATCCATTTGTTTTGATGTTGCACGTAAAACCATGTTTAAAACAATTAATTGGGAAGTCATGATGACACGAATAAAGATCAAAAGTGAGATTAAAACAGATAGCTACAGTAATAACTTTTCGAATATTTTCCAAAGTGAAGCCACAATTAGTATAAACGAATCAAAACGAGCCAGTTGCAAGCTTCAAAGCAGGAATAAGTTCCATTTGTAATCGAGACCTTTTAACATGAAGATCGTTGTCATTTATTGGAGCTTAATACTTTTTGGTTTATTGGGGAGTGTTTGGAGTTGTGATGATAAAGTTGTGAGTAAATACTATAAAAATATATGCAATAAAGACTCATGACAGTTTTTGAAAGATTACAATGATAGGGAATAGTAAATATCGAGGAGAGTGTCATCATGTTGAAACAGAAGATGGATACAGACTTCTCATGCATCGGGTTTTCCAGAAAACTGGCAGTGAAGATGTTAAAAAGCCTCCAATATTTATTATGCATGGTCTAACAGCAACATCAGCTGATTGGGTACTTCTAGGACATGATCAAGCTTTAGCATTTTTATTAGCTGACGCTGGATACGACGTTTGGCTTGGATGTACTAGAGGAGATACATATGCAATGACACACAAAAAACTTGATCCACTCAAAAAAGAATTCTGGAACTTTAGTTTTCACGAAATTGGGCATTTTGATCTTCCTGCTATGATTGATAGAGTTCTTAAGATAACAAATTCAACAAAATTGTTTTATGTTGGACATAGCCAAGGTAAATGTTTATTTAAGTTTTTTTAAACGCTGTTTAATTTTTTTTTCCAGGAACTACTTCACTTTTTGTACTGTTGTCTACTCGTCCTGAATACAACACTAAGGTTTGTTTCAATTTTAAAAGCTTTTTGTTATACTTTTATTTGAAATTTATTTGAAGATTATTCATGCTCATCTCCTGTCTCCAGTTACATACATGAATAATATGCCACAACCTCATGCAAAAAGAGTTGCTTCTCAATTTGAGGTTCGATTGTTACTAATGAATTTTTAGTATGTAGATCTTATTCATTGATTCAAATTTAGCAATTGACTACAAGCATGGGAATGTTCAACTATGCCAACAGTGAAATGGCTATGAAAGGATCAGCAATAGTATGTGGAACACAGTTTGGTGCAGGAACTTGTATGGAATTCATTTTTTTCTTATGTGGGAGGAACAAAGATGGAGTTGTTAATATTGAGACTGTAAATAATTTTCTAATTCTTTAAACAAAATAATTCAAAACTATACATTTTTAAATTTTTAGAAAACTTTACCATTGGTGATTGAGAATTTAGCTGAAAAAACATCAATCAGACAATTCTCACATTACATGCAACTGCTCCAGTCCACCAAATTTAGAGCTTTCGATTATCACGATCCAAATGTTAATAAGAAAATGTACAATGGACAAACAAGTCCTCCTGACTATAAACTAGAAGACGTAAGCGCACCTCTTTACTTGTATCACGGTAGTGAAGATTTATTCGTGTCCCAGATTGTAAGCATTTCAATTAACTATCTCGAGTATTTTAATTATTGATTTTCTGCAGGACATTGAGAGGATGCAAAAAAGAGTACAGAATGTGCGTAAATTTAAAATAATGGACAACTGGAATCATGTGGATTTTGTATACGGCAAGACTGCTCGTAATTTGTTGTACGTTGACATTCTGGCAGCAATTAAGGCGGATACTACCGTATTTATTGAAGAGCAAATTAAGGCCAGGTTGAAGGTTGATGTATCTGTTGATAACAAAAATGTGTCATTGACAGTTATGAAATGATATACATAAAAACTATTTCATAGTAAAATTAAAGTTTTGAGTAATTATAAAAATATTTGATGTTTTGATAGTTTTCCGAAAAATTAATGTTAGTATTGAGATATGATGTAGCAATTAAAAAAAAATTCTCTTGACCGTCATTGATAAAATCAAACAACATCCTCCAAAATATCTGAAAATGAATGGTAAATAAAACGGATGTGAATTTGCGGTACGATGAAAAAATGTTTTGTTATTTTTTAATGTAGAAAGGTAATCTAGTTGTTCAAAAGCTTCACGGAAGATTAGTAATACCATATAGTATGAATATTATACGTATTTTGGTGATAAGTTTGGTGGTATATGGATGTTATTGCAGCAAAATGGATGACGTGGTATGATAAACGAGAGTAAATTTTAAATTTCATGTCTTTCAAATGAAATCATGTTTAGATTGAGATGGTTACATACGACGGTTTCCACAGCCAAACTCATCAAGTGTAAATATATTATTAGTTTTTATTTTTATTTTTCATAATTAAAACATTCGTAATCCTTAAGACAAACTAAAGATGGTTACATCCTGAAAATGCATCGAATTCTCTCAAAAAATCTTACACCAACGAAACTACCAATTCTGTTCATGCATGGATTGTCTTCAACTTCTGCTGTCTTTCTACTTCAAGGCCCAAAAAAATCGTTGCCATATCTTCTGGCAAAAGAAGGCAACGATGTTTGGTTAGGCAACAACAGAGGCAATACATACTCTAAGAACCATACTAGCTATGGTGTGGATACGACAAGATTCTGGGATTTTAGTTTTCACGAGCTAGGAGTTTTTGATTTGCCGGCTAAAATTGATTACATCTTGAATGCCACTAATCAAACAAAGTTAATTTACGTTGGACACAGTCAAGGAACTACCGAAGTTTGTTAAAATCATTAATTTTCTTTTAAAGCTTAAATAGTGCTTTCAGTTTATTGTTCTGATGGCCACAAACCCTGAATACAACCAAAAAATAGCGATTGCTTGCTTGTTTTCACCAGTTACTTTTATGGCAAATTTGTGAGTCCATGAAACATCTATTCTTAATATCAAACAAATAACGTCTTCTTTAATGTAGCCCACATCCTGCAGCAAGAATCCTAGGACTCCATTTTGAGGTAATAAGTACTTCACAATAATTGACAAGTTTTGCATTCTCTCGTTGGTTTTTTTCTACAGAAAGTCTCATCAAAGCTGGAAATTTCAAACATTTTATTTTTTGATGAGTTTTCAAAGAATCTCAACAAATTTTTCTGTGGTATTGACTTTCAAGCAACTCAAACTGTTTGCATAGAATTTCTCTATTTTTTATATGGAAGAAACGGGAAAAGTATGCCTCAAGTGGATTTGAGTGTGTTACCAAAAATTTTAAAATATTCTGCTAAGATGATCGCTACCAAGCAAGTTTCACATTATCTACAGATGATGCATTCTGGGAAATTTAGACAGTTTGATCATGGCCGTGAAGAAAATAAGAGATTGTATAATGGATCAGCAACACCACCCGATTATGATTTAGAAAAAGTTACTGTGCCTATTTACTTATTCCTTGCAGGTCAAGATCTATTAAATTCTGGTTTGGTGATTATGATATGAATAGAATTTCAATTGTGCGTTTTTAAAATAAAATGTACTCCAGGACGTTGACAAGCTACGTGGAGTTTTGAAGAACGTAAAAGACTACAAAGTAATAAATGAGTGGAACCACGCTGATTTTGTATATGCTTTTACCGCAAAATATCTATTGTATGATGATGTAATCAGAATTATCAAACAAACATAAATTATTCAAACTTTTATTTCCTATGAGTATACTCTATTAAATTGGAACAATTCAAAAAAAAACAATAAACACATACATTTTAATACATTTTATTACTTTGTATGGGTAAAGTTGGATCTAAAATAATTAATATGCATTATCTATCACTCTCACATGAATAATTTTAAACAAGTGCATGATTTGTTTTCGATGTCTCTTAAACTTTTTATAGACTGAATATTTAAAACCTTTAAACTTTAAAAAACTTCAAAACCAGTATCAGAACAAAGAAAGTTCACCACCTACATTTTTAAAACATAGCTTTAATAGAGTTAAAACGTTTTTTCTAATATGTTTTGTAGTAAAGTTTGGTATGCAAAAATGTCATTTTATTAAATTTATAATGGAAAATTTCATCGAAATCCAAATGAATATAGCACATTCCATGAAACCTGGGACA
Organism: Parochlus steinenii; assembly: GCA_038502155.1. Taxonomy (NCBI): domain Eukaryota; kingdom Metazoa; phylum Arthropoda; class Insecta; order Diptera; family Chironomidae; genus Parochlus; species Parochlus steinenii. The sequence goes on along the minus strand of JAXCIN010000048.1, from coordinate 2,750,200 downwards.
GAAAAAAAGCACCATGATATTCGGGACACTCAGGAATTTTTTACTTTCCGGAAGGATTTTTTGATTTCTACTAAATCAAAAACAAACATTATACTAATCTCTAACTATCCGCTTTTACAAAAGTCAATAAATTCTTCCGGAAAGTAAGAAAATCACGAGTGTCCCGAATAGCATGGTGCTTTTTTGCTGTCCCAGGTATCATGGAATTTGCTAAATGTATTAAAATGAAAATTTCTGTCAAATGCAATTGAGATACATTTTCCTTGTTTTTCTTACTCTTATTTATATATCATTTCTTTTCTTACACAAATAAAAATGAGTCAGTGATGCAATTTCTTTCAAAGGATACCTTATGGATTTTGCACGGTTATATAAAAAAAAAACTCGCTGAACTAAGCAAATGTAAGCATTTTCCACCCAATATTCGTTTTATTAAAAGGTTTTCCAAAAATCCTGAGGACACAATACAATCCATGCCCGAGAAATAAAATAAATAATCAAACTTTTAGATGGGAAATTTGAATACTTTCTACTAGAGATATCCAATAAACAAGACAATTACTATCAGCTTCACGAACCGAAATGACCGCAGGCAAGGACTTGGAATAACAAATGCAAATCCATTTTCGCAATAAAATTGTCTTTGCTGCTTTCACATGTACAATATTAAAAATAATATAAATTCTACTATAAAGCCACTATAGCTCGTAAAACATAATATTTTTCTTTTATAATTTTAACATTTTCATGTTTTATTAAAGCAAATACGTAGCACTGCAGATTGAATGTAGAGTGTAGAGGTCAACGAGCTAAGCATTGCATTTAGTAATATTATCCTTGTTTGAGTTCAAATGTTGAGTTACAAAACTTTATAACGTTTTCAAATGTGCTAAATTGTTTGGATGTGCTTAGTACTGCTACAGTCATAATCTTTGCAATCGCTCAAAAGCAAAAGGATAGAATCTTAAATGTATGAAATGAATATTTAATTGCTATACGTTTTTGCATGAACAGTTCGTAAGTACTTGCGCGAATTTTAATCCTATTTGCAGGGTTTATGGTGTAAAATTATAACGTTGGAAAATTTAAAGATCTTGCTCAGCAAGATGAAAAACTAAATTCCTGGAGAATTATAAAAGATTTATCATTTATATAAAAGTGCTGTCTGTGCTCAAACTCTGCATATCATTAAAAGTTTACATTCTTTTCTTCATTAAATGAATTGATTTATATACATATCTACTTGAATTATAGTAAGGAAATTATACATTTGGGATAGCGCTCAAAACTTTGCAAACCACTTTATCATTCAATGTTATATAAACCAAGTTCTTCTATAATTTAACGCTACTCATTCTCCTGGCCCAAGCCAACTTTTAATAATTGCTTGTTATTTGTAAAAAGAATTATTCAATCACATGAAAAATTATGTTCAATTCTTATGTTTTTTCCTTAGCTGTAAGGAGTTTGAATTTCTACCGTATGCTTCAAATTTGAAGAGAAAAACAAAAAAATAAAAATGTAACGTTCCAATTATAAGTTATTATGTTGTATACATATATTATATATTTCACGTACTTTTAATTGGGTTTTGATCGTTTTCATTTTGGTGAATAAGAACTGTTGCTGGGCTTCTGTTTTTTTGTGGAATAGAAAATTCATATCAATTTGAATTGCATTATTAATTTCGTTTTGAGGGTACTCTGAGGTTATTGTGAAGAGTATATGGTAGAATAAAATTTACTCATATTATATGAAGAAAAATAAGGAAAATGGCAAGAAACTTTTTTTGAAACCTGAAACAACCTCCAAGTACGAACTCTACAGCAAATTACAATACTATTAAAGTTATTAAACTACAAAATTTGAGCATAAAACATAACATAAATAACGCTCGAAAAATATCGATGGTAAATAAATTTCCATCCTTGAACTTATAGCAAAAATCTTTTTTCGTATTAAAAATAGACAATAGTTATTGGCTCGTAAAGATTTTATTTGTGTTTCCTGCAATAGATTCACCTGCCCTCTCAGAACACCCACATCATAAATCTTTTATTAGACATGCAATGATTTGTGCACTGAGAACAATCTTTTAAACCATAAATAAGGTAATTTAGTCAAATATTACAAATAAGGAGTATTTTTAGCTGACTTTTTTCAGTGTTAAAAATCACCATTTTTAAATCAGAACATATATTTAATACATGTGAGCATCATACTTTACATGAGCTGTAAAATGATTATATTACAAATCCACCAACAAATCATGATTTTATAAATTTTAGGGCAAATTTCTCAAATTACAGTATATCCTTAAATAATTCATTTTTTCAAAAAATGTGGTAAAAAGTTTTTGAAGGGTTTCGACAAATTCAGTAGAAAATGAAATATATTGATGATTCAAAATAAGAAGAAAAAGGAGCATCACATATAATAATAGAATATAACTTATCTCATTTACCCGACATTTACTGGAAAGAAAAAGTTACTTTTTACATAATTTATCTATTTTTATACATATTTTATTCTAAATTTTCATTATTCATAATATTGATTCAATACATACAACAAAGTTTTCATTTCAAAAGTATGTTCCTCAAACATGTGAACTTGGTTTAGCTGCTAAAATTTTGAGGGAAATACATGTTTTTTTTGCATGAATGTTGGTATGGTGCGATAAGATTAAATCAGGGATTATTCAGGTTTATTTGGCATGAGTTTTTGTCAAAGTTATTGAATTTACACACGATTTTAAAAAAACATACAGTTTTCCGAATGTGTGGAATGCAATTCTGATTTTTGAAAAAAAAATTTCTCACATAAATATAATTGATGTTTATGTGAGACTAATGTACTTACAGGATTTTTGAATGTTTGTGATTAGAACATAATAACTTATCACATTTTTAAATTTATGCCAGGAATATGTATAGTTTTAACACTTAACGCTTAAAATTTCCAACAAATAATATATAATTCGTTTCAGAAATATTGACAATGCTTGTATAATATAGCCAACCCATAACTTCTTCAAATGACCACCAAATCTATAAATTATGTTCCTGTCATTATAACATTCATGTACAAAATAGCTCAAGAGTTGTTCAAGAACAACTCAAGAACACAAAAACTACAAATAAACATTTTTGGGTTGAAGAAGTTTCCACACCCAAAATCAAAACTTACCAACTCCAACAGACCTTACAAAACGCTCACAAATTGACGTAAACTTCTAGATTATTATGTTAATTTCCTTTCCATCATTTTATTCTGGAATTCATGTTGCAAGCAGAAGAAATATTCTTATTTAAATTTATGAGTTTTTCAGCGCAAATAACGAATAAAACATAAAAAGCATAAAATTTTAATTCAGAGTTACAGTCACAATTTCCTTGTGTATATGCTTTAATGTGACGCATTTCATTGTCTTGTCAGTCTCATTTTAAGAACTTAAATAAATTTGAAAACCATCTGAGAACGAAAAGAAAATGATAAAATAAAATATTATTAATTTAATGTTTGCTTTAGTTGCTCCCAGAACATGTTGATGATTTGCTGTTAAACATAATTTCATCATAAAGAACCATAAAATAGCAATGAAATGCCACACTCGGGTGTATAATTTTAGTCAAACCAATGTGTGGAAAAAATAGGAATAACGTATGTCTTGTCTTGTTTTGAATAATTTTTTAATGAGTCGGGAGAGTAAATCAGAAAAATATTAAACCATACAGAAATAACATAATAAGTTAAATTTTTGATAAGAAAAGGGTTTTGTTTGTTTGTCTGTCTGTGTTTAGATTATTTATCAAGTCGCTCATAAAATACATCAACCGGTAATGATTTCCAAATAAAAATGGATGCCAAAAGGCTTGTATTTTATTAAAATAATGTTTTGATACAGAATTAAAAAAAAGTTTTATTGCTAAACTATTTCAACTATTTCACTTAATTTCACATCATCTTTAAAAAAACGTATACAAAATTAATATAAACCGACACTCTTGTATAGAACAATATAAAGCAGCGAACACAATCAACTTACATAATTTGCGAGTAAATTATTCTACATTCTGCATACCTTGTTTTAAATATTTACCTTATCCTATATGTGTAATTAACCTTTTATGCGTGGATACGTATACTCTGATTACTCCACAACCGACTTTTAATAAAAACAACATAAAAGTAAAGCAATTTTATTAATCTGAAAATCTGAAAATCTCTCTGCCATCATGAAATGATTTATGTTACACCAGAGCAACGCAACGTAAATTGTTCCCACAATTGTATTTTAAGAGCTGGATTTTTGAATTTTTTGTGGATGGTTCCATTCGAGTGCATCTGAGAAATGTGTGCAGCGTTTTTTTTTTATTTTGACGAATAACAGGAAGATTGAGGAATGCTCGTAAATTGTTGGTGAATATCCGAGTTAACATATTTCATTTTTTAAGTATAGTGCTTGATATTTAAATGTTGTTGGTTTATAGTTTTTACTTCCATACAATTTAGAGAATTTCTGATGTTCTTGTATTGAAGATGTATTATAAGGTGGATATTCTTGTTTCCTGTAAAATTTTAATATACATCTATCAAATTATTTGGAAAAAGAACAATTCATATTTTTAGGAATTATCCTGTAATAACAGAATCATATCCACCCGATGGACACACTTTTTAGTAATTTGTGTATTTCAAGTTATTTGAACAAAACTTTTTCTATCTTTTTTCTAGTTATTTATCGTAATTTTCTGTAATTTCAGTAGAATGTGTAATTTGTAAATGAAACTAGTTGTGCAGCTTGTGAGCTGAGCAGGACTTCTCCGCTAACGTGGAATTGTGTTTCAATTTAAAATTTCTTTAACTGAGATATTACATCTATATCCCGCGCGGCGTCTGTTGGTTTAAATCACGAATACCCTTCTTTTATTTTCTGGACGAATCATGATATTCTAAGACTTTATCAAAAAATAAGTTGTCTGGTACCACCAGATGACCCCCAGATGACTCCGAGTAGATAGTGGACGATGAAATTCTTGACTAAACTTATTATTCCAAACATTTTTTCTGAAGCAACCAATTTTGCATTTTTAATCTTTCTCTTGTACTGGAGCTGAAAGTATGCGGTACCAGACTGATCCTCCAAAAACTCGATTTTTATAATTTTCTGGACAAATTATGAGAATTTGAGACTTTTTCAAAAAAAAGTTGTCTGGTACCACCAGATGACCCCCAGATGACTTCGAGCAGGTAGTGGACCACACGTCGATACATTTCTTGACTCAACTCATCATCTCAAACATTTTTTCTGAAGAAACCACAGCTGTATCTCTAGTTTTTCTAAAAAAAAGTTTTTTTTTGTATGAAAAACCCGACTTTGGGTCACCGAAGTGGTGCTGGTGACCTAACCGGTAAAGTCACCATCACCAAAAATATCAGGTGCACGATGGGAAGAGATACCGAGTCGATTGGCATCAAAAATTCCGGAATCGGTTCGGCTGGAGGTCAGATCGAGCGTTTACAGTAAACCACGGATCCACCAAATAATCGGGCACGGCCCTTAGTTTTTCGCATGGCACGGGTCAGGGGTTCAAAATTTTCAAAATTTGTTTTCACAGAAATTTTCTTCAACTTAATACCGACAAAAAAAATACCGGATATTTTTGAGATTTGTTTACGGGGAAGTCAGGAAAAATCAGATAAGGTCAAAAAACCCTGAAAATGCTGGTACGAAAACAATACTTATCCGCTTTTGCGGAGAAGTAAAAAGCATTAACTAACATTAAGATTGTTATATCTTGAATTAAAAATGAATTGAATTTTAAATTCCCAATTACTGAGTTTTTTTTTTGGTTCATATCAATATGTTAGTCTGGATGAATCATGCGACAAGTAACGAATTGTTGGGCTTTTTTTGAAATTAAAGGGAAAGTCTCAAAATTCAGTATAGACTTATTTATCGCAATAATGTTAATTTTTCTTATATTTCTATTGCGTTTCTATCATTTCCTATTCATTTTAGACTTCAAGATATTTTGAGTTTGGCATTTTATCTTTTATTCAGTGAACTTGAACTTGATGAGTTTTTTAATATATTTTAGGTTTGAAAAGGCAAATATGCAGGGCATGAGGGTAAAACAATTGAAAGGATCATACAATATTTCATTCAAACCCCAACATAAATTAATCAAATTCTTTATTGTTTAAAAAAATAGAAAAATAATTTTATCATGAAAGTACGTAATACACTTTCCAATTGATCCAATATTCAAATTTCAGCAATCAAATAACAATAAATACCTTTCCCATCCAATATCTAGTAAGTCAATAATTATCGAATGCATAATTAATCGGTCAAAGAAATAATTACTTATTCATGTAAGTCTTTCCTAAATTGCATATTGATTCTGCCTATTCCACCCATAATGTCTATTAACTCCCCTATTCAATTAAACATCCCTTCGAAGAGCCTCAACAAAACTTTCTTCAGTTCCTCTTCCGAGTATCTTGTCAGTATTTCAATGAAAACCGAATCTTGTATATATATCTTAGATTGAAACTTTTATAAGCAAATCAACGCAAACATTGAATCTTTTATCATTTGATCATTAAATCATCAAAACATTATTCATCTATCTATCTCGAATTCATCCATATTGTGATTGCTCCAAAAATCTATATAATAAACCAAAAATTGCTTTTTCTATAGGTTATGTTTCTTTTCTTCACAGTTTCCATACATTTATCCATTTCCTTCATTTCATACAAATTGTGATTTATGAAAATATTTGCAGAAATATGTAGTGGAAAAAGAAAAAGACATTATTCTTGCCAGAAAGCCATAAATAAAATGTTTTGCCACATTTTTGCACCGCACATTGGAACATTAAGAAATAGAGATTTATATTCGTTGCATACACTTTGGCTTGGCTCAACACGTTCTGGCGTTCTTATAGGTTATAGAGAAAGCAACATTGTGCTATTCTTGTATTCATCTTCTAGGCTAGCGTAAATATATTCCAATATATTCTATTATTTGCTATAGAAATCGAAACAGTACATATACAATTCTTCCAAAAAAAATACGAGAGAAAAACTATAAGAACTATACAAAAGTCACTGTCTGGCGTAAGAAAGAATGAGCGTGGTACGGAAAGGTTTGAATGTTGAATTCCATTCATTTTTATAACTAGATAAATTAAGAAAGGTCTTTCAGAGTACTATTTGATTGGAGAAATTCCTGAACAATCATTGGTTTCTGTTCTTTATGTTTCGTTAATTTGGAAATAGTGACGATTGACGAGTGCAGGAATTGAGAGGCAAAGAAAGGGCTTCAATCTTCTAATATTCACATTTAATTGTGAAACATTGTCCGTAATGTACACTACAAATCTTACTGATCAAAAATAAATTACAATTTAAGTTGATAGCGTAGTTACTCTTCTAAATCCCTGCAATGGAGGATTCAAAAAATTACATTCTCTTAATTTTTCACTTTTCTGAATGAAAAACAAGTTTAAGTCAGAAATTCTTGAGTTACTTTTTTATGCTTATGGGGCATCAATTCGTTTCACCAAAATATGTGACGAGTTCTTTCAACAAAACCAAATTCCAACAACACCAACAATCCAACAATCCAGCTCCAAGACAAATGGTCAGTGAGTTACGAGGCAATAAATTAAATCAAAAGCATAATTCTCCATAAAATGTGTTGCATTTAAATAGTATGTGGTGGAGATTGTATATAATATATATAAAGCATATACAACACACATTGACTTACATTTGCTTACATTGAGAGATTTTATTTATGGGTTTGCATAAAGTTCAGCTGAAAAAAGAATAATTTATACCATAGTTTTCCGTTTTTCTTATACAAGCACTGCAAGCAAAAACTTGCTTTGGCCAGCAAGAACAATAAATGAATAAATGGAGAAAATATGCAAAAACAGTGAAGTAAAGTTGAAACAATAAGAAATTGAGAATTACAGAACATGAATGTGCACGTAAGAGCATAATTTTTTATCTGGAAACATAAATTAGTTACAAATGAAGGTAAATCATGAATTTATTTTAGCATGAAATAATTTTAAATTGGTTGCGATCAAAAGAAGTTTGAAAAGTTTGTAGGAGTTTTTATGAGTTAAGATGTTCAGTTATTCAAGCTTTTGTAGAGCCATAAAATAATAAAAGAGTTGGCTATTAGCAAGCAGATAGTTTTACTCTATCTATAGACAAATAAATTAACAATTAATATCTATTCAATAAAATTCAAATAACTAAAATTTAAACATTTAAATCATTGCATATATGACCTTCCAAGAAGTTCACAGCAAAAAGCTTCAAAAAACTTCTTCATTGAGATTTTTCAAAATCCTCATGCTTCACAAAAAAAGTTGAACTCAAGAGAAAAGAAAATTTTCCACAAATTCTTCAATTAAAATACTTTTGCTCCTATTTTCCCACTCAATCATTCTTCCAAGTCAAAAAAAAAATCAGAAAGACTGAGCAGAACCTTCATGAGTTCATCATTCCTAAAAGCACTTGAAAAATTGCAACAATTTTTGATTGAAAGACCGCTCTTAAAATTCCAACCCGTTCACCAGCATTGCTGATGAGACTCGCTTCTGATTCTGTCGATGGAATTTGTAATTTTCCACCATCACTCTCGCCTAAAAGAAGCACCAAACAACACACCAACCAAGCACAAAATGTCAGACAAAATTAAATCTTATCACGAACCAAATTGAAAAAATGTGTAGACTTCAAAACACTTCCATCGAATCCATTTTTGTTTGATAACAACCGGAGAGCTACAACCAGTCAAGATCCAGAATGTGAAAAATCTGAAAACGAGAGTGTTGACCAAACATTTACGATTTATGACCAATTATAAATTCCAATTGCGTTCTGAAGGATTTATTTGTGGTTATGTAAGTTTTGTGTAATTGTTAAAGTTGTTTTTGCTCTATAAATAGACAAAACAAATAAATATGCAGCTAATTAGACTTTATTTATCTCGTAAAATAATTTTACCCATTCAAGAGTTTGCTTGTTTAATCAAGAGTATTATTTTCTTGAGTGATATCTTAAACAGTGTTTTTATGTCTGAAATATTTCTTAAAATTAATTTGGAGCCTGACTGACTGGTGGTATTTTTAGCATAAAATCACATACAATCTTGAACAATCAAAAAAATACTCTGTAAATAAATGTTTTATTATATAATCGTACAATAATTGAATACGTATAGCATTATACTAAAAAAAAAATATCTGGGTTTCCATCAACTTACCCCAATTTCACAAATAAAAATGAGCTGCAAAGCCCCAACAAAAAAAACATGAGCAACTTTTCACTTCTTGATAAAGTTTTATTAATTCTCAAGTCTTGCAAAACTTCAATTCAGACAAACTTTTAATTGACTGTCTAATAAATTTTCTATTTGCAATATTCAGTAGTTGCAATTATTCATTAAATTTTGCTTTTATTCACAAAAATATTGAATGCATTCACTATACAGTGAATATTTCATGAGTTTAGTAACAAAATAATGTTTTTGTCGATAAAAAAGTCGAGTTTGCAAATTTGCTAGTGAATTATATTATATATGAGAGTGCAATAGAACTATCTATAAACAAGCGATGCAGTGATCGCATATCACAAATAATTTTAAAATTCTTAAAATTTCTAGAATAATTATTTTTTTGGTCTTTAAAGTAATTGTTATAAAAATTATTTAGCATTCAATTTAATTTTCTTTAAAATGATTAAGCATTCTCCATCCCTGCTCTCTGACAAGTTTACAACAAGTACAAACGATAATGACCTTTCAATGTTATACAAACTGTGCAAAACTATTTTATGTTAGACTTTTATTTAATAATATTATCAAAACTCATACACTTTCATGAATACAAAGCTATAAAATTACAAAAAAAAACGAAATAGTAATTCAGTATACAATGTGGTGGCTATGAAAGGAAATAATTAATGAACTCTAAATTAATTGATGGAGATTTATTGAAAAATTTTAATTATGACGCGGTTAAGTTTTAATACAACTTTGTGTAGACTGATCAATTTAATGTTCGGTAGAAATGTTATAGTTGAAATATGCTATTCAAGTTGTTATCTCTTTTAATGAATTGCAAGAAAAATGTTTTATGTTCGTAAAATCATTTAACAATACTTTTTCATGTTAAAAATAGAATTTTAAATGCTTTCATAAAAATAATCTGATTTTGTATAGAAGATATTTTATTTTTTCTCCTTCAAACTCGAAGAAAATTTGTCAATAAATTGTTTTTTAATATGAGGGTACTTATTGTCAAGGTTTCAAAATAAGGTGTAGGTTTTTAAAGTTTTCTAACATAGTGAAAATAATTTTATAAAAAATCTTCTCAAAACACCTTTCCTTAATTACTCATGAAGAAGATCTTTTGCCATTACATACCTGTTTTTATTATTTGAGTTCAACATCTTCACTTTATTACCCAAGACTATGAACTTACCTCCGCAAGTAATTTGATCTTTTAAAAACAACACAGCTCTCAAAATAAATAAACCATCATTAAAACAGAATTCAATCATCTTAAAAATACATCAAGCATCAAATCCGATTACAACGACTTGCAAAACTCTCAACCTCTCAGCTCGAGTAGCAAAACACAAATTTAATTTGTCGCTTCTACTGGTATATCGCTATCAGCCAGAGAACAATGCATAACAATGTCGACTTACTCAGTTACTTGAATTACTTGATTTGGGCTGTTGTTTTTCGTTTGTAGGTTTTATGCGAGTTTTATGGCCCTCGACAAGCGAAACTCGTTAAACAATATATTTCTTTCAGAAAAAAAAGATGGAATAATATAATGAGTGACATTGTTCCATAGATAGTATGAAGAAATACACTCAAGAAAATTAAACCAATGGATAAACTTGCTAGTCTATTTACTTACATTTTTCTGAATTTCACCAAATAGTTTTAGGTATTAACATTTAGATAATTTGAAAGATCCTGAATGTATAGAAGATTTATAGAATAATATATGAGTGTAACATCAGTTGGACAATGCACATTAATAAAATTGTGATGGGGTTTCAAGAATCTTTTACTGCATGCATGAAAACAATATCATCTCCCAAAGTTTTTTTTTCAGTGTACCACAATCGCAAAGTGGCTTTTTATTATGTCGTTTCAATTTAATTTAATAATACATATATATATATGTAGATTCTAGTTTACGCTTATGCCTTATGCTGATATAGTTTAGCGCTTACTTATGATTTTTTCTTCAAGTATTTGGAAGTTCCAAGAACTAAAGCACTTTCATCCAATTAAATATTTAGCTATTTATTTCGTCAACAAAAACATTACATGAAAAGCTTTCAGATTATTATTGCGTAACGTTAATTGTTCGGCAATTACATTTGAGTTGTTTCGGAAGTTTGCTTTGTTTGCTGTGATGTTTTTCTGGTAGACATGTTCGTTGTGCTCAAAGATATTTTACTATTTATGAATAATTAAATAATTACATAGCGGCTACGATGTGAAGCATTGAAATGAAAACCATAAAACTGAAGTTCTAGTTGATTTTAATCATTCATAAAAATTTTGTTCATATCAAAGAAATTTTCGACCCAATAAACAATATCCATTAGAAAATCTCATGTCAAGATCTGCAAAGAATATTATATACCTCCCATCTACCACTCTAACATAAACATATTGATCCAATAAATTTAGTCTGTGTATACTTAAATTCTAAATACATTAAATATGATTCATTTTCTTCGAGAAACAGCTGATAAGATAAAGAAAACACCCCGCGATAAAGCAATCAAACTTTTGCCACAATTCCACATGCAAACGAAAATCTTTAATTCCACCAATATTATTTTTATCTCAGCGTTTGTTTCAGCACAAATTACAAAAAAATAGCAGAAAAACAAAAGCAACACAAATTACATACCGAAAAAAAGCTAAATGTGTATCACCAGGTGGAATTTAGTAACTGGAATTTTGTAATAGAAGTTCCTAAAAGGAGAGTAGATTTGTAGAGCTTATATATCTATTCTAAAATTAGAAAATTTTCAAACCCTTAATGTCTTCACAAGAATCTAATATAAAAATACTGGAAAAAATACGAAAATACAACTTTATTGCCAAATAATCTTGGAAATTAAAGCAAAAGCCATAAAAAACGCGAGAGCTAAGTAATTAAGGCAAATTATAAAGGCGACACTGAGTCTGTTTTCACAGTTCCCCAAATTTTTTAATTAAATTAGATATAAGCTACAGAAAAAATATAAATTGCAATTACATTTATTATTTGCTGTATGCATAATTTATGGTCGCAATTATGCTGTGCATGTCTTTTTTATGGTAAACGCTGATGCGCTAATTGAATGTATTTGAAGACACATTGATCTGTATCCATTAATTCGTCCATTTGTTTTATGGCTAGCGAGATGAGATTTGCCGATATCAATTCCTTATAAATGGTTATATTTTATTTATAGCCGAGCAATGTATAGCCGAGTAATACGAGAATATCTACATGTTTGCTTTGGATTGCCAGATAGATATAATTAATACTAGTTTGTGTATTTTAATAATTGACCATATTTTTTGTACTCTCTCAATTTAATATTGAAATTTAAATAAAGTTCATTCAAAAAATTTCCCATAATAAATTTCAATTTTCCAATAAAATATTTTCCTGCAGATTCTTTGAACTCATTGGAGCAAATTTAGCGATATTAATCAGTTGCTGATGCAAAGAATTATTAATTAAGAAAGCCATCAATTTTCCAACATCTTGATATCTCGAAGTAAATTCAGTTTTCTTCATCAATACAGGAAAATCGGCAACAACAGCAATTTTATACGATATTTCTTACAATTTCTCACAAAAAAAAACAACAACGTCTTGTCAATCGACGCCACATTTTTGCTCTCGCGCAACGCTCACCAAGATAAAAATTCTCTTAGGGGTCTATCATAAATAACCTTACATATACAATAAAATGGTGAATAAATTAATTACAAATTGAATTCAAAGGTTTTCCAATAAATTCACAAATTACTTTTATTGGTTGTTTATGGATGGACCCAAATTTTCTCTCCCTATATTCATGCCTTTTTACGCAAATGCTTGTAGTAAAGAAAATATTTTAGTTCTTCTTCGACTACGAACCAGAATTAGTTCTTCAATTCAGACCAAAAAAATAAAAAATTCCTAAATTTGTGAAAAAAAAAAAATCAAAAAGAAAATTTCTTAGAATAAGTTCTAAAAAACAGTATCAAAAAGTATTTTAAACCGACAAACTTGCAATCATTTTTTGCTTCGTTTGTGTTGAAAGTGTAATTTTTCATGAATGAATGTGTAAATAGTTTTTACAACTTCTCTCACTAAAAATACTGATTTGATTGTGTCCAAGTGCTAAAAGTGTCGCTTTTCGTTGAACACTTCAACTAAAATCCTCGATGAAAGAAATCCTGATGCAGGGCCCACCCCCAATTCACGTGAGTTTTTATTTTAATATTGAATTTTTCCGGTGGATGTGAAAATTGTAATTGTAGTAAATTTACTATGGCGAAGCAAGCGCATGCGTAAAATTTTTTTGATGGTATGGACACACGGGAGAATTTTTCGTTACTTTTGATTGTAACTGGGAAATGTAAATTTATGGGATATTTTTAAATGCTCGGGATTTATGAAATTTATTATTTACTGGATCAAAAATAATTGTTCCATTTAAATGTATTTGAGGTTTCACTTTTCGAATATTTCAAAATCATTAAAAAGTTTTATAAGTTAGTATTATTTTTCATAATATATCATTTTATTAAGTTTTTGACTATTCACAATATGTCATGTTTCATTATCTTATACTTCATCTTGTAGGGTTTTGACTTCCTCAGGACCATTATCTTATAAATTATTTCTAAATAATTTGCTTCAAAAGGAAATAAATTCTAAATGACCTTTACCTAACCCCTAAAGAAGCAAATCTTAATATCTTATTTAATAGTTACAAGCGAGGTCTCAAATGTTTTTCCACTCTAGCTCTCGTACACTTTGGCTTGACCATCTTCTTCTCTTTACTTTCGATCAGCATTTTCTGAACTTTTCCGGAAACTTCAGCTCCACTCTTAACTTCCAGCAGCTCCAGACACTTCTGCTTAAATTCTTCGTTCAAACTCCAAACTACCATGTTTTCGATGCTTTTGCTAACTTTCAGGCTATAATAATCAAAGTTGTGTTTCTGCTTCCTCTTTATGGGAATTCCACTGACTTCCACAACATGCTCCATAATTTCTTCCAACTTCTAGTAACGTGTCTAAAATAAAAATACAATTCGTTAAAAAATGTGGTGTGACTAAACCCTAACCTGAAAAATGAGAATGGGAGAGAGACTCAACTTCCAAGCTTATTGCATTAGTATTGGTGCCCGTTTCTCACTTTTTCATAACTCGGTTGGATTTATTCATTAATGAAGTTCAATTTGCCATCATGCATTGAACACACAATATATTTAGTCTCAAAGATACGGTTAAACAAAGCGGATGAATTTTGTGCAACATTACGAGAATCTTTATGGTTTTTCAGAGTTATTTGTGCTCACCGGTTGAATTGTTGTTGTTCTGTCCAATTCTGCTCAATGCTTGTGCTTGCAGCAGTTTAGATTTAATCAAAGTAGTTTATCCAAGTGCTAGATGATCAACGGACTAGAAAAGTGACGAATTATTGAATTGACGAGGAATTAGTCTTACTTTCATTATAAGTGATGAATAATCTGACAATAGCAAGTGAAATAAGAGTATAATGCGAGTAGATTGCGAGTAATTTGTGATAAAAGGTTGCTTTTCGTTTTTTTGCCGGAAATTCTCGTGCGATTGCAATATTAGTGCATTTTCAATAAATTAAGCTATCATTTTCAAAAAAAAACTCATTTGCTTTTACCGGGAGGTGCAGTTTTCGATCAAATTCAATAAAATCAAAATAATCGATATTTAAAATTAATCTCGTCTAGTCCAAAAACTGTCTGACGAGAATAATTTCTCAGTTCTTCGGCTCAAAAGAACAATGTTGAAGTATTTAACGCATAAATTGAAGACTCAATCAATTAACGAGGAAGATCCCAAGGACCAGGTAACATTAAAAACCTCATAAACAGAAAAGTGCAATAAAATTTGCATAAAATGACAAAAAAATGGATGCAAGTTGCATTTTCCTATTTTCATGACATTTTCATAGGAATTCCGCCATATTTTATGAATTTCCCGATTATTCCAAATTTTCCGAGTTTTCCTGGTATCAAAGTGCATTGTATCAGAATGAGGGGAGGGTTTCCCGGCTTTTTCTTTCCAGGACACTAACACAAATAAATGCAAAGGGTTTTTCCACCTTGCCGTCAAGAGTTTCCCAGCTTACAGTTTTACATTGGGAAAAATCGAGTAACATTGTAAATGAAGGTCAAAAAGAAAGAAAATGGCTTTTATTACTCCGAGTGAACATTATGATATTGAAAAGTGAACATTAAGTTTAAGAAAAGCATAAAATACTCACGATTGAGGATTGTTTTCGATGTTTAGTGAAGAGTTCTCGTAGAAAATATCCAAAAAGTGTTTAAAGAGTCTTTAAATGGTGTAAAACTGCAAAAGGATCGAATATAACAAGATTCTATTTATTTGTTGTAGTAGCTCTTGAAACTCTTAAAATTATGTATTTGTTGTTCTCCACAAAACCCGTTTTTGGCTTTTTTGATATTTTTAAATTTTTTGTTGTTCTTTAACTACTTGCATAATGGAAAAGAATTTGAGTGTAAACGAAACTGCTGATGGTGGTGTTATTTTTCATGTGATTGTGTTAAAATTCAAAAAAATTGATGGTGATTTAATAAACGTGCCATTATTAAATAATATTGGCTAGTTAATTCGTCATGAACAACAAAGTTTATTAAAATCTTTAAATGGATAAAAAATTAGAGGAATCCTTCTAAGCAGTTTAAAAATCGAATATCTCAAGATATTATTAAAAATCAATAACAATCGTGAAACTTTTGATATTCATAGTGGTGGAACCAAGTAATCGATTTATCGATTTTCATATCAAAAATCACCACCAGCAGATTTTTTTTAATTTTATTGTTCACGAAACACAAAACTACAATCGAAATAAATAATTAAGTCAACACACCCAAAGAGCGTCTACACTCAAAGACAATGATGGTAATTAAATAATTTGTATGGAAATTAATTGTAGTGGAAATAGTAAAATAAAATTTTTAGTGCCTTTTAGTAGACCATCAAGAGAGAGAGAATTAAAATCATGACTTTGTGGCACGATTTGGATGATGGACATTTAATTGAAATAAATCAAAGTCTTTTGTTTGCACTGACAATAAAATATGATGCTGTGCAAACTTTTCTATAGAATTTATATTTAACGTCAGAAACAGGTTATTAGATTAATCCTTATTTAATCAAAAGTTGTTGGTTGGCATCATACCGCTAAAAATATATTGAAATAAAAAATAAAAAAATATGCAAAAATCATTTAAAAATTTTTTAAATATGTTACAAGAATCATAAAGAAAAACAGAAAAATGTAGATATGTAAAGTACTTTATGAAAAAATTATTTTAAAATTTTTAGTAGCAAAAAACAATATGTTAAATATTTCCGAGAATTCTTCACAAGAAAGATGTAAAATACAAAAAAGATCTAAGAAATAACCCTCAAAGCTTTAGAATGTTCATCCATTCAAGCGACAAGCACTGCACTTTCCAGAGCAAAAAGCATAAAAATATAACGTTTTCCTGTCAAAGAAAAACATGCGGAAAATTCCAAAAGAAAAGGGACAAAATTTATGTGAAATTGTGGAATCTGCTGAGCACAATTTCAATGAGCAGATCGTAAATATTTGTTCGGTTGGAATAAAATGAACGGTGTGCTTATTTTTCTTACAACTTTTTTTGTTCTTCATATTTTCTTATATTTTCCTGCCAATGCTAGAGGGAAATTGCGCTCCTGTAAACTTTTGGCAGACAAAGTTGCGCTTCGGTCGGCTGACATTAAATGTCCTTCAGTAAATACTTTTGCAAATTCATTCAATAAAGGTTTTCTCCTCTTTGCCAGAAACTAATAGAAACTATCACATGCTATCACGGTTAGTTTGAATCATTCAATCGTTGAAATTTGAGATACGTAGACATTTTATAGCATTTCTCTATTTACTTGGGACATTTTTCGGATAAATAATTGATCAACTTGAATTCTATTGATCATTTACACCGAAATAGTATTCTGGAATAAACATTAAAAAAATTTGATAGAATGCAATAAAAAATCGGTTTTCATAGATGGTCAGGTTTATGTGGAGCTTTTCATTGGTCACATTATATGTAAAGTGAATCAAAATAAAACCATTTTTTAATTCATCTAAATTTCCACCTAAAATAAAAAAATGAGCGACACATCCAAAAATTCGGCAACCTCGCAAAAGTGCAATATCTAAAAGCATTATTCCAACTCAAGATTAAATAATCAATATTTGAACTTTAATTTGCAATAAATTTAGCTTTTAAACAAAAAAGAACTATGCTACAATAATGTTTTCTTAGCATTATTTTCTTATTCGCTTATATTTCTTATTTTTAATACAATAATCGTGATCACGATAATTTCGCTTATTAAATTATGCTTTTCTTTTTGCTCTTTGCTATCTCCCAGTGCTCCAATGCTTTGCTGGTCGTGGTTTGCTTTGGATGGCTTTAGAATTTATAGTAATCGGTTTCCGAGCATCATTAGTAGTTTTTCAGTATCTTGTGTAGTTTTGTTTTGTGGTTTCCGAATATTTTTTTTTGAAATTGGTGAATTTTCTTTAAGGACGTTTTTTTCAACTATGGACCTGTTGTGATAAAATTTTCAAAAGTTGGTAAATATTAATAATCCGTCCGTATAGATTTTTCAAGTATTGTTCATAATTTTAAATTTAGAAAAACCCAATAATAATTGAAAACAAGAAAGCCTGATAAATTTGGATATGAGTTAGAGAAGTGTGACGAATCAATCGCTCAAAAGTTAACTCAAAAGTTCAGTTTTTATTGAAACTTCTTCTTGCAAACTTTCGAAGAATTGATAACATAACAAGTAGAACAATTTTTCTTCATCACTTCACCCCTTAAATAAGAAACTTGTTCTATTGTCCCAGCTTTTAACAATTGCCAGCCGATAAGCCTTTCAGTGATTTATGTTGGGCGGTTTCGGAACAGTTTTCGAAAATTAAATTTGCCGGCACTAAAAGCTCGCAAATTTAAGCTCTGTCGCTCCACCAAGCCACCAATAAATCCTGCTGGCAACCTATAAATTCGACAGTTTTTAATCAAAACTCTATAACAAATACCACTGCCTGATTGAGTCACGTAAATGTTTTTAAAGGCACACCAAAGCAGAACTGAAAATTTATTTGTGAAACAAATCCATTTTTCACTCATGTATAGGGAAAAATCAAGAAAAATACTGAAAAGAAGCAAAACCATAAAAAATGGGATTTTAAAGCAAAAATAGTGAAAAGAATTTTTGAAATAGTTGTAAAAAGAGTTGTAACTCTCACACACAAGCTAACACATGCTTGCTGCCTTTTCATTGATTAAACAGACACATCTCTCATGTGTTTCTTCTTGCGCTAAGACGTGCAGTGATCAAAATATGAAACTTACAAAAACAAATTTATGAAAAAGATAATATTTAATGAAAATCATCGTGTTTTTCTCACAGTTTTTCACTGTTTAGTACAGAATAAAATTTTGATCGCCTCATGTCTTACACAGTGTGTGTCTTTAAACACTTTTGCGCTCACATAGTAAAATGTTGGTTTAGATGCATAAACTGGCCAAGACGCCAACCAAACAATCGTAAAATGCTGAGAAACTGAGAAAACCAAGAAAACTGAGAGAACTAAGAAACTTAGCAAAACATGGAATAAAAAGAAGGAAAAATGTGGTTTAAATTGTTGTTTAATAATAATTAACCTTTTCAGCTTTCCACAGCATTTTTAGCTTTTCAGCTTTGGTTTGTGGTGGTTTGCACCAATTAAGAAAAATGAGGGAGTGCCCCAGAGAAGCTTAACGAATCATTTGAAATTGTATCTTTTTTTGGGTTGTTTTGTATGGATATAAATTAATAATTTGTTGGAAGCTTCTTGGTGACAGCTTGGAATTGTTTTTTGGTCAAAATTTGCATATTTTTTTGGTGTGGCTTTGAAGTTATTAAAATTATAAATTCAATCTTATGCGGTCTTAGGTTTTAATAATCAAGCTTAGTTTTAAAAATCATAAGACACCAAATTTTATTGAGTTGTATATACATAAAAAGATGGATATATTGATGTTAAGTACTTTAATATACTTTTCAATTCAAAGATCGGTTAAGTTTTTTGTTGAACAATAGAGTGTCAAAAAGCTTATGTTAATGTACATTCATAGCTTAAAAAGCTTTTGAGAACACAACAGGGGTCCTTTTTATAATAAAGCAAACAACAAATAAACTTTCAAAAAATCTGTGCTTCAACCAAACCAACCAAAATCTGTTATCAACTGACAAAAGCACATTTCACCAAGTATTTTTATTTTATTCTCGGAATCCATTTGTCTTTCAAAAACATTTATATAAGTATACTTCAAGCCAAATCATAATCTCAATCTAATATTAGCTGAAAATTTTGTGAAGCCTCAGCATGATTGTATCCCAAATCAAAAGTATCTAGCGAATATATAAATTAGATCTGGTAAAAAAAAGCTGCAAAAAGTAACATAAACAACATAAATAACATAAATAACAAGTTTTCAAAGAACCTTTTTCCTGGCCTCCAGTGCTCTGAGAACCTAGCACATGAACAATCACAAGCAGCCATTTCTGCTGAATATTTTATTTGCCATTTATTTCTGATGCCTTTTCTTTCTGTTGTAGATCGACCAGATTGATTCAGGCACTGAATCTGATGATTTGGATGATACTGAAGACTTTAATGTACGAGATATTGAATTACGTGAAATCGAATTAAGTGAGTAGTAAATCAATTGAATAATATTATATTATTTTTACCATTTTTACCAAAAAAAATTTTGGTAGAAATGTTAAAAATATTAGTTAATACAAAGATTAAAGTGAAAAGCCTTAGAGCACCTCTTTCAATCCATCATACCAAAGATACAAAATTATATCAAGAATGCTTGGCAAAACCAATTTAGCAGCGCAAAAGATTGCAACACGAGAGAAAAGATTGAACAATCGTTTAACATACAAACATACAGAAGAGTAAACTCGTTTTCTTTGCTTTTTTCTGTTCTTTGCTATTCCATTTGATAATCAATTACAAACGTGTTTCTGCTTTAATGTTTTCTTTCTTGGAGTCACCTTCTCGCTGGGCCCGTAAGAATAAAACAAATGAAGCAAATGAAACAAGTACAACCGGCCCCATGCAAAAGTAAAACACAAAAAGGCACAAAAACACAAAGAAACCATTAAAGCAGCAGCTCAGCGAAAAAAATTGTATAATTTACCGGTTTTTCGTGTAAAAAGCTACATAATACTATAGTGACTGTGTCTTATGTATATGCCTCGAAGACGCTCGCTAAGTATGTTAGTGTTTTACGTTTTTCTTACTACAGAAAAAAAATCATAACACAGAAAAAAGAATTACGAGAATTGCCGAGAAATACGAGAAATACAAGAAATATAAAATTACAGAAAATGAAACAGAGAAGCTGGCAGATCAGAGAAAGTGATTGTATTGCCTACTTACCATCCATTAGAAAAAGGTACCAGGTGGAAAAAATGATGGGTGTACTAGGTGATTTGTTAAAGCGTTTTGTACACTTGACAAAGCTACTGTTCTATAATATTGTCTTTAAAATATTACAGTATTATGTCACTTGAAAATTGAAGAGTTGGACTTTGAAATCAAATTATAAATGCCCTTACTATAAACATATTTAAAATGTCAAATTTAAAATGTTAAACCTACATGAAATCATGTTTAATGAAGAATAAAAATCTACATCTGGTGTATGATAATTCTACTTGGTATCTTAGCATTATCAAAAAAAATGTAATCTTTAAATTATTTCCTAGTAAAAATTGGCTGGTTAATTACTTGAACGTGATTTCTGCTGGTAAATTTTTGAAAGAAGTATTACTTGTATGTATTTTGATATTTCAAAGTATTTCATTAATTCAGCACTCTTCAAACTTACTTACAAACGAACAAAAGGAAATAAGAAGAATTTTTTCAAATAAATTATTCTTGGAACATTCTACGTTTTTTATATGATTTTATTATTCATTTTTGAGCATATTTATGCATATTTATTTTAAAATTTATTAGACATTTGCATGAATAATGCGATTTCTTTCTGTTTTTTGCTTTTTTTGCTTTGCATTTAATTTATTAGCGTTTTTTATTTGTCAAGATAGAGCACTTCTTCTTTGCTGCTGTGAGATTGAGTGGAGTTTATAACTTTATAGTTTGGACGTCAAGTGTATGAAATGAAAATCGTAGCAATTTATTGAGCTTCTACGAAAGAACAGAAAAACTAAAGAATATACATATATCACGACTAAAAACATGCCTTTATCCAACTTTTGAATCGTGACGATGCTTACCTCGTATCATCATTATCTAAATTTGATTAGTTTTTCAAAAGTATAAATTACTACAGAATTCAATTAATTGAATCATTTTTAAAACTACCATCACGTATGCTCTCACAAACCATTAGTGGAGAATATAGTACTCAACCGATATAGTTTTGCCTCGCATAAACATGTTTGCTAAACTCCAATGCAAAGAATTAAAATATTTGAAAATTAAGAGTAAAACTTCACTCACTTTATGCTCTAATTGTGCTCTGCACATGCAGTGTTTTTTTTATATCTGTTGAACAAGAACAAGTCACTCGAACCAAGCTTGCCCAAGTGAAAATGAGCTGTGTGCCTTCAGTATTAAAATACACAGCTTATACATCAAAATACTACAAAACACTGTTGATAATGGCAAGTTTCAGTGTGAAATACATAGATTCTCAATTAGCAGATGTATTTTGTTGTATGAAAAAACACTTTATAACACTGCTAAGAATGTCACACATATGTTTAGTATTTTAAACAGTATTTTGAAGTGTTTTGGATACTATATTATACATTGTAAAACACATTGATTTTATCAAGATCTTTTAGTGAAATGATGAAATCTTATAAAACTCAGTAAATAAATATGATTTGATAAGAAATTATCTACATGAGTTGAATTCTAAAATTTTAGTTGAAGAAAAAGTATTTTAAATGTATGTAAGACTTTTAATTATATTCCTTTATTCAAATAAAATTGAATTGACACATTTCACACTACAGTAAGATAAAAAATTGGAAAAGCCCGGGTCTTTAGCAGGCACTTTATCAATATTAAAACTGAGATCCATTCAGAAACATGGAACCAAAATAAAAATTTTCGATCACAATTTCCGCGTGAGGATTATTTTGCATTATTGCTGATAGTTTTGTTGAATCAAAGCCCTTTGATTGAAATTCCAGTTTTACCACTATTAAGTTATAATCTTTAGCATCAACTACAGTCTAACGACACATTTTTATAATCTCTGCCTTATTCAAATTGAAGTAATTGCAAAAAAAATATATAATATCAAAACATTTGTATGACAAGTACTCTAAGCACCAGTCCGATCACAAAAACCAGCCATTTTACTTTACGTATGGTCAAGAAAAGCTTATTTTGAAAATTTTTGCTTAATCAAAATTATGCAGTTGCCTTTAGCGTCAATACAAATTTGACATTTAGTACTTTTTGAAGCTTGACCACTTGGTCAAGGCTTAATATTTTAGAAAAATCTTTTTAAATTGATCGTTTTGAAGTAAATACAATATTTTTGCAAGATTAAATATTTTAAAAGTTTCTCGGTTAAACAAAAGTTTTTGTATAAAAAATTATCGTTTGTACTGATGGAGCTATTAGATGGCATTGTTAAAACACAATCAAAATGAATAGGCATATTCATAGGGTTTTTTAACTCTCAAAGCTTGAGTTTCATTCAAATTGGTTGATTGGTTCAGGATTTACAAGGTGGAAGCGACAAAATGCAGAAAAACTGATAGCCACCCTGGTTTACACCAATATTTAGTCATTTTTAGTGAATTTTTAAAGTTTTTTGTTTTTTGGGTGAATACAACTTTTTTTGTCGAAGTAAAAAAAACTTCAGCTATTATGACAATCATTTTAAAAATTAACTGTGACATTCTAATTTTCTATAAACTTATTTAAAAATTATTAAAAAAAATTTCAACAAATTTCCACCAAAATTCTTATTTTTGCCAAAAAAAAATATTTTATCTTGATTCAAAGTAGGTTTTTGATTTAAGCAGGAAAATTGTTGGATAATGGTTTAAAACTTTAAAATGATTATCTTGCGTCTCATATAAAACTCATATAAACCTCATATAAAACGTAGACCAAATTAAGAATAAAACACCGATCAAATTTGATCCAAAACCTTGATCCGAAGATAAATAGTGAATAGAATATGGATCTTTCTTAAATTAAATTTTAATATAATGTTAAATCAAAAACTGCAAAATTTAATCACAAGATTGAAAATAAAAAAATTCAAAAGTTAACTTAATTTATATGAAAAATTCATCTTTTCAACTAGCACTTTATATTTTTGCTTTAATTTCTATTAGTGAGCATTTTTTAAATTTATTAATTAAATTTATTTACATTAAATTTATTTTATTTCAAGTTCAACCTAAGCATGTTGATTCACAATAAAATATTTCCTTCACCCAGCAGTACCAGCCGCGCGCACAAGCAATTTCATGTTCGATTCTTCACTTCCCCAAAAAAATGCAGATTTGTTTGAAGTTCAATTCCTACATACAAAAATTTCTTTTTTGCCAAATACATCAAAATACTGCTCAAAATATATCAAAATTACACATCAAAACACTGTTCAAAATGCAGTAAATTACACATATGAACAGTGTTCCGAGCAGTATTAATGATGTGTTAAAAAATACATTAAATTCCATAATTTCGTGATATTTTTATGTGTTATTGCCATGTATTATGAGCTGTATTATTTCAACTTATTTTCACATAGGTGTGCTGCCATATATAAATGAAAGAAAATTATTCGGAGAATGTTTTTCTTGTGCAATGCAGCGTGTTCGACGATGACTTTTGTGGCTATTCAATTTATCTTCAAGTTTTGCACTTGAGTGGGGACTTGAAATGTATGTAAAGCGTGGTGCAAAATAAATTGTATTAATGATTTTGTCAACTTCTTCTACCATAGAGCAACCTCAAACAGTTTCAATGTACCAAAAGACCTAAAAATGTTTAACTGGAAAATGTGTAGAAAATTATTTAAGGCGAATTATCTGAATTATGAGCTATGCAAATTTGGCATGTCACTTTATGCTAGCATTATTCAAATTTCGCGGGACAAAAGATGTTTTCCAGTTTTCCACATTTTTGTCATGAGAAATTATGATAATTTTGTGTACACACATTTTTCATCGAGCACAACAGAAGGAGCTAAAAACTCTTCTGACATATTGTATATAAAATTCTCGGCGATGAGCAAAAAGCTTTTTATCCTAAGAAAAGAACTTGAAGATGAAAAAATATTCTTTGCGAAGCAAATTTCATAAATTTGTCCAAACATTAATGCAAAGAGCTTTTTGTGTGATATCAGCAAACATTTAGCAAAAATGGAAAGGGAATCCTGTTAAATGAAATTAAATGTTGGCTTCCCCCAAAAATGATATTCAATTACGTTCTGGCTACGCCAAATGAAGCCTAAATGAATAATTCATGCAAAGTATTTTATCGATTTCTAGTCAGACATATTACATGCAGTAATTCCAAACATAATTCATTTACAACGTGATATACCAATTCATGAAATGCACATATAACATTTTATGGCACAACATTTTAATATTTTACAGAATTTATGAGCCAATTTTTCGGCATTTGTAAATTTTTCCTGAATGTTTGTCCCAGCATTTTTAATTTATTATTTTTTGTGTATGCCTTCAACAATGTTCAATAAATTCAATTGAATGCGAAATGAATTTCAGAATAAAATACAGCATCAAAAAAAATGCTGTCCCCGTTGGTCATCGTCATTTCGATTGTAAAAAAGGAATGATGCACATTTTTATTAATGGTGTATGTTTTTTGGTTTTGTTTTCATTGTTGTTGGACAGCTCATGAGGGCATGTAAGTGATATTCAGTGATTTTTCATGAGAAAATATGTTGATTCGTTTATTTTTTCATGTCGATATGTTGAGCTCAGTTGACAGATATTCAGTTGCAAGAAATCATTATTTTCAATGAAATCATTAATTATTAGCTTGGGGACTTTTTGTTTTAAACAAAACATGAATATTGATAAATAAAAGGATTCTTGAGTTCAGATTTTGTGAAACATAAATCCAATTTTGTAAATGCTGGGTAATCATTAATTTAAAATTTCAATTCTATACATTTTCATACACATCTAACATGAATACCCCAATATTAAATAACAAAAGAGTGAACTATGCCACATTCTAATTAACCCCTAAACAAAAAGCCCCCTCGCATTCAACAATTTTATTAATTTGCCTTCTATCATAAAGACAGCAATTCAGTTACTCGGTTTATTATCTAGCTCTGCTTGGCTTTCATTAATTTCAACAAAAAAATTGTAAACATAAATTTCCGTACTACTCAGAAAGAGTGAGTATTCATTATTTTTATGCTCGCAGTGCTTATCAACTTTTTACAATTTTTGCTGAATGCAAACAAATGGTTATAAAAAATAAAATATAATATAATTAATAATTATTTACCCACTATTCAGCTCCAAAGCAGTGCAGAGAGCAAAAAAATTAATGGAATATTGTTTGCAGTACAAGCTTTCAATTTGCTATGATTGGCATTTAATCATTATTATTTTTTGATTACACATTTTTGATACAATTTTTTTTCGGAATGTATGTAAATTGTAAATACATAAATTAGTGCTTGGATTCGAGTACAGAAAGTGTTATGAATATTTTGGTTTCTGAGTGACTGGAGGGTTTTTTAAATTTTTGTTTTATATTTGAAATTGAAAAAAACTTTATTTTAAATCAATTGATAATAATTATAATAAAACAATACATAAAAGCGTTTAGAATATACAAATCAAGGGGGGAAAAAAAATATTGGAGTGTTTACAGCAAAAACTGATGCATTAAAATGAGCAGACTCTTATAATTAAAATCCAAACAAGTTTAAAAAGGGTTAGCTAAAGCCTAAAGGTAATGATAGCAGACTTAAAAACGTAGTATAACACAGTGCTCGTTTCATATCATATCCATAAAATAAGCCGCTCAGTCTCTTGGGATTGGTAGCAATTTGCAACCGTCGACACCAATCTTCATCATGCTAAAAAATCTTTCGAAGTGTTTTAACTTGCTGTAATACTGCTCACTTATGACAAGTGTGTTGTTAATACATTTTCAGCACATGAAATTTTGAAAAAAGCAATCAAACATGTCCAACTTATAGTTGAAAGTATTAAAACATATACCCATAGGAAAAGAAATCTGAAGTTTTATATTTAAATTCATTTGAAGCTGTCCAATCATTGATTCTTTGGTATTGCTGGTTTGATTAAGGAACTGTTTTTGAATTACTACCATTATATCGACAAGTATGTTATATGGCAGCTCTTAGATATTAGATAATTTTGCTGCCTATTTGAATATCAGCGTTTAATTTGTGCAACGCCAGCTACATTAAATTACGATTTCAAGAATATTATGTTTCAAACGCGTTTACTTTCGTAATTAGATATTTTCTAGTTATGCTAATTGGACTGGATTACAGACTATGTTATTTCAAATTGACTTTACGTGGAATCGCTTTATATAGAAAGCAATCAAATTGTGATCGATTTGCTTTTTGGATGGATGTCTTTTGTATTTGGGCATGAAAATAGAGTCGGGAAGCTTCAATAGATTCTGAGAAGGAAATAATTTTAAGACGTTGTTCCGTATCATTCTTTTTTTATTGCCATTCAATGTAAACAATGCTGGATAAATTCAAATTATATAATTAATTTGAAAGGATTTTCTTTTGGTTTTCTTCAAGCAAAAGTTTGAATAAATGTTTACCAAACCAAATTTACCAAAGAAAACTGCAAAAAGTTTACTAAACTGCATGAAAAATTCGATGGCGCTTTAAATTATATAGTACTTCATTTATTATTAGAACGAATAAACAAATTTAATTACAATTTAGCTTCCTTTATTGTCTTATCGCTTTCCTTAAAGACTTACAACCCCCAAAGCGTTCCCTAAAATCAACACTCTGTCAAGCCGTAAAAAAACTGTTCGCAGTCTGCCTGAAACATCTCGAGAGCCCATTAACTGCCTCAATGTAATGAAAAAACTGTGAACAATAGGGAGAATGACGCAGGGGCGAGATATATCAATAAATTTGGAACATTTTACTACGGCCATGGACTACGGAGTTTGTAAAAACACATACCATAGCATTGTCTGCTTGATACATAAAAGTCCACCAACAATGCTTTACTACTTCCATAATTCCAAAAATATTTCCAAAAGTTTCCAAAATCAAACACCTTCCAGTCCACATCCAACATATATGTATTGCAAATTGTTGTATATTGTGCACCCACAAAAAATCACTAAACTCGACAAAAATCTGCCAAAACAAGTACAATACCTCCACGTTTCTAGAAATGGAAAATTTTACAAAAAATGGAAGATTTCCCAGAAAAATGCTTTGCGCAATCTCGCGTTCATTCACACTTTCCATAGAGCGTTGCTTCTTATTGTATTTTGTTTCTACTTTTGAGTTATATTGACAATTCATTACTTCGGCAACAAAAAGTTGTGAAGTCTTGGTTTCATCCAAACTTTTTTTTTTTTTTTTTTCTTATTTTTGCCTAAAACAAAAAAATTTTTGGTCTAGAACCCGAAATTTTGGGTCCTTGCGAAATGTCAGTCCGTGGTTTTGACTTCTAAACTTCTGTATTCGTAATCTTAGAACCCATCCGACCGATTTATCTCAAATTTTCAGAATAAGCTTTTTTTAACCATAAGCAGCGACGTCACGTTAGTTTTTGAAAATCCGACAGCGCCATCTAGTACCTGTAGTGCAAACTATCATTTTCCCATACAAAATTTTTTTTTTTTTTTCCTGAAAATATTTTTCATATGCAAAAACATTGTATTTGTCCCAAAACGATCAATTCCAGAAGATTTTATGGAAATATTGTACCATGACAAAGTTGTCATGCTTACAAAAGTTTTGGAAAAAACTTCTGTATTCGTAATCTTTGAACCCATCCGACCGATTGGTTCAAAAATTTCGATTTCAAAAATTTCAGAATAAGCTTTTAACCATAAGACGGTCGCGTTTGCTAATTCAAAAAATCCTACAGCGCCATCTAGTACCTGTAGTGCAAAATACCATTTTACCATACAAATTTTTTTTTTTTCCTGAGATTATATTGAAACATCCGAATATGCAAAACCTTGTATTTGGCCCAAAATGATCGATTCCAGAAGATTTTATGGAAATATTGTACCATGACCAAGTTGTCATGCTTTACAACATTTTCGAAAAAAATCTTCTGTTTTCCTAATTTCAGAACACATCCGCCCGATTGATCTAAAATTTTCACAATAAAGCTTTTTTAACCATCAGCAGGGCCGTTTTACTAGTTTTTGATAATCATACAGCCCCATCTAGTACCTGTAGTGCAAAATACCATTTACCATACAAATTTTTTTTTTTTCCTGAGAATATTTTAAAAACATCTGAATATGCAAAACGTTGTTTTTGCCTCAAAATGATCAATTACAGAAGATTTTATGGAAATATTGTACCATGACCAAGTTGTCATGCTTACAAAAGTTTTGGAAAAAAAACTTCTGTATTCGTAATCTTTGAACCCATCCGACCGATTGGTCTCAAAATTTCAGAATAAGCTTTTTTAACCATAAGACGGTCGCGTTTGCTAATTCAAGAAAAATCCTACAGCGCCATCTAGTACCTGTAGTGCAAAATACCATTTTACCATACAAATTTTTTTTTTTTTTTCCTGAGATTATATTGAAACATCCGAATATGCAAAAACCTTGTATTTGGCCCAAAATGATCGATTCCAGAAGATTTTATGGAAATATTGTACCATGACCAAGTTGTCATGCTTAAAAAATTTTGGAAAAAAACTTCTGTTTTCGTAATCTCAGAACCCATCTGACCGATTGATCTAAAATTTTCAAAATAAGCTTTTTTAACCATAAGCAGCGACGTACGAAGAGTTTTTGATAATAATACAGCGCCATCTAGTACCTGTAGTGCAAACTACCATTTTGCCATACAAAATTTTTTTCCTGAGAATATTTTAAAACATCTGAATATGCAAAACGTTGTATTTGCCTCAAAATGATCAATTCAGAAGATTTTATGGAAATATTGTACCATGACCAAGTTGTCATGCTTACAAAATTTTGAAAAAAAACTTATGTTTTCGTTCTGACCGATTGATCTAAAATTTTCAAAATAAGCTTTTTTAACCATAAGCAGCGACGTACGAAGAGTTTTTGAAAATAATACAGCGCCATCTAGTACCTGTATGCAAAAATTTATTTTTATATATCTTGTGTTTTTCAAAGAATCTAAAAACTGTTGGAAAAAATATATATTTTTTTTTTGAATTTTATATGAAAACAAGTTTTACGTGTTTTCGTTAAGAAACTACCAACTCAAGTCGATCAGAAAGTGGTAAAATTTGATTCAACAGAATTATCAGCAATTTCACAATTTTAATCTAATATTTATATTTTGGTTACATATTTTTGAATTTCCTAGAATTTTATTGCTTCATTCAAATGAAACATTGGTATTATGTTGACGAAGTGCCTGCTAAAGCTTCAGCTTTTCCGATTTTTTTATTTTGTTTTGAAATTCAACTGGAATATTATTTACAAATTGATATGAAAGATTTTAGATGTAATAATAATTTCAGAAACTTTAATCTGCTATTGGCTATCTTAAATGCTTTTAGATTCATAGTCTCGTATAATTCTTGATAAAATTCATAATGTGCATAGAGCTCGCACTCAGTACATGGAATAGAATGGAGAACTCACATAATGTTGTTTGAAATATATACTCCTGTGATGGTATGGCATAACAAACATTGTATGTAGTGTATGTGTTCGAGTGAATTTCGTAGTAGAATGTTGTAGAATGTTGTTGCTTTTAAGTTTTTAGAATTATTTCGCTATTCCACTATTCCGCATATAATAACAAAATATAATAATATTTTTCGAGAAAGTCACGTCAAATCCACAGAAATGTATAATAATACCCGCTTTTAGCAATGTTGGGGAAATGTTCTGATTCACAAAGTTTAAGCTTTTGCTCAGTTTCTGTTTTGCGTGTTACACAAAATATGTAAACTTTTTGCTGAGGATTAAATGAATTAAGAATAAAAAAAATAAACTTTTTGTTGGAGAAGAGCTGCAAAAGTGACGGGCGGATTAAATGTTATTAGAAGCGAAAATGAAAGAAAAATATTTGAAGACTTTAAGACACTGCAAACAGTAATAAATTGTGTTTGCATTTGATGTGGATGACGTTGCAGCTGATTTTATGCTGGTAAACGTTTCATTGATTATCTTTTCAATGATTGCATTGCATAAACATTTTTTCAGATCCTCTGAAAAGATTTATTAGTAAATAAACTTTTTGTGTTTGACTCAAACTTTTGCTTTTCCTGCATCAAATTATGAAAGAGAGGTTAAGTTTTTTTTGCTGTAAAGTTCACCCCAAAACAAATGAGCCGATAAAACTTATTTTCAGTGCCCCTACTATGAACCGAACAGCTTTAAGCTTCCTTTTAGTAAACATATATTCCAACAGTACACATATGATTATTATTTCTTCCTAAAGTATGTCAGTTTCCATTTTACAGCTTGTATGCAGGCAACACAATAAATTTCAATTTTATCTGTTTTAATCACACACATTATTCATTCTAATGCTAGCATTATATACATTGCACACCGAGTATTTGCTCGATAGTTGCGAGGCAAAAATACAGCAACAATGGAGCAACTGCTGTGCTTTAAATGCTTTATGTCACATTACGTGTCATTCTATCATTTTGCAATTGTGTGTTGGTGGTTCGAAGACACGAATAATTAAAATATGCCATGTGCATGAGTTTTTTATGCTGAATTAAGTTAATTGTATTTGAATACGAAATAATGGTGACGTTGAGGGATTTTATTGTAAAAATTAAGAAAGAGTTAAAGTGCTAAATGCCATTTCAGTTCTTTGAATGCAAAGTTGCTTTTAATGATAAAAAAATATTTAAAATAAAAAAGCAATAATCAAACTTCTTGATTCTAAATTGTAAAGACAAATAAATTTCATTTCTTGAATTCTGAATGAAAATTTTTTTCTGTTTCATTAAAAATTCTTTATGATTATTGTAGTTCCACCCCCATAGTCAAGAATTCAACAACCACCAAGAAACTTAATTTTTGTCGCTGGCAATTGAATAAAACATTTGCGATTAGTTGAAGTTATGACAAAAATGGTAATGGAATAACCAAATATCAAAATATCAAAACTCGGTATAAATTTGCTCGACATTATCGTTCATGTACGCTAGCTCAATGTGCCTCAATGTATTCATGTATGCGACATTGATAAGTTCAACCATATATATGTTGCAAAGTCTGCTGGGAAGTTGGAAGTGCTCTATTTGGCTTCAACATATTTGAAACTTATTAAACTGATGTTTGCATTACTATGAACATATTTGAGGCAAATACTACATGACATCGAATAAATTGATATTCTTTTGAAAGGCAAGATAAAAGTTGAACAAATTGTGCTATTTGGTATGAAAGTACGAAGAGTTGGCAGGATAAAACTTTATAGTTTACGTTTTAAATTGCATGAATAAATGGGCAAGAGTAATGAAATAATTTTATGGCAAAAAAACATGAGAAAACTATGCATATCTAAGTGCTTTGATATAAATTAGTTTAAATAAAATGGGTTCTGATAATAGGAGGGGAAGATTATCATTTTCTGTTGTGGTCTATCTAAATTTTATAAAACTCTTAACAAAATATTTAATATTCTCCCCATAGTATTACTGTCACTTTGATATTCTTGTTGAAAAAACAGATTATTATGACTCTAATGTTGTCTCAACAGTTCAATTTGCTATAAATTATGCATCGTTTGTTGTAGAATTATCAAAAATAATAACAAGTAAATGAAAAATAAAGTGAGTGTATGGCACTCGAGTGTATAAAATAAGTGTATGTGATTATTGTAAAAATGGTGAATATTGTGAATACAGCGAAATAGCTAAACAAAACTGAGTGTATATGAAGGTCGGGTTAATGTACGACATTTATCTGCTTTACGTAATTGTCTGTTTATTTCAAATGTATTTTTCTATTACTTTAATTGTTTCTGAGTCTCTTTTTATTTAGTTTTTCTAGCTTTTTCTTCTATATTTGTTTGGAATTGATGACAGGGAATTTTGAAGATTTTAATAATTTTCGAGGAATTCCAATGTTTTAGTTATTCATAGATTCATTATTATACAATTCTAACCTATTTTTTCTTTCATTCTAGGTAAGTCTAATTTTGAAGTCATTTTAATGTATTAAAATAATGTTTTGGTGAGTTATGAAAATTTTGATTGTTTGATAAGAATATTCTAATTTTTTGGATATTTTTTGATTAAAAATAATTTTCGAATAAACCTTAGAGCTCTTCTCACAGCCCCTGATGCTGCCAATCCACTTTGTGTCGTTTTATTTGTTTATTATTATGCACTGAGCAGCTTTGGAAAATTACTGCTCAAAAGTGCTTACAGCGAAATAAAATGCAATGTGATTAAACACATAAAAAATGTATTATTTAGCTACAAGAAAGTTGAAAGTTCGAGCTATAATGACGTAAAGGCATGGTACCATAATATTGATGGAGTTTGCATTCAACCAGCTTTATTATGTGCATATAATGCATTTTATGATTATGCTTTTAAGCTACTTAACACATATTTCTATAGTTGCCCAGTTTATGTTCGTTATGGTGGTCAATAAGCTCTATGGAGATTTATTGGCTCTACGAGTTTCAGCCTTTTTGGTCAATGACTTATTTCTAAATTCTAATCAATATTTCATTACGTATCATGGATAAATTATGAAAAAGTCAAGGATGGAAAATCATATTTAGCTCTGAAACTCCAAAATAATCAAAAAATCTGTAAATATAAACCATTCATAAGTAAACACATGAAGGATACATATTTGGTTTTTATAAATGAAAAATATGTTTTCAAGAATTTTCGGTGTATCCCAGAGGATCTAACAATTCAACCAATTTGTGACAAACTCCCAATTACTTTTGTCCACACATCACATACTCGTGCAAAACGGTACCCAATTTCATTTGATACAAGCCAATTTATCCAGAAATTGCGAAAAATGTAAAAAACTGCCAGAAAAATGACAAAAAATCCAATAAAGAACGAACAAATTACAAAATATCATAAAATTTCATGAAAATTCCATGAAAACGTTGATGAATTATGTTAAAAAACGGACCAATTTGCTTTGAAAAGTTGCAAACTTGTAAAACTTGTAAACGTGAAATTGAATTTTTCCCTCCATGGTAGTTTTCTATGCGACCTTTGGGAAGAATTTAGCCTGATGAACATTCAAGAGCATGTAGAAAATGCAGGATAATGAAATCGTTTGTGGATGGAGTGTTGAGGGATGGCAGGATATTAGAGCTGTCTATGCTTCATGGCATTCAATTTGTTTGTGTCACACATGAAAAGGTTCTACATAGATGAAATTTGCAAGAAATTGAAGGGAAGAATGCTGTATGATTTTTATTAATTGATACAGGAGATTCCAAAAAATTGATACTTAACTGTATTGTTCAAAACTTTCGATTGCTCAAAACGTGGAAATATTTGAATCTTCATTATCCACCAAAAGAAAATAATATTTTGTCAAGCGTAAACTAAAAACGCTGGATCTTACACCTTACTTGTGAAATTCTTACTCAAAGCTGAATGACTTGTATGCTCAGAACAAACATAAATGCAGAAAGCTTTTATGTTAATCATACTCTCATTACTACATCACAATTTGCATTCCCTAAATAATGCCTGCAAGGATGATGGGTATAATTTTTCACGAGGCACATACACGAGAGCACTGTTTGTTCGTTTTATTTGCTCGCTGTGCAAGCAAAATTATACACTCGAGAGACTTTTTATATTTTTCATCAGAAAGTATAATGCACGACATAATATGTTCTTTGCCGTCTATTCAAGTCACCACGTCTTAAAATATGCCAACTGGAATTCATCTGGCGCAGTAATTCAAACAAGAATTATAAAGTATCGATTTATTCTTGTCAGGAGAGAGTTACACTTATAAATGGTACACATATATAACATGGAATGAAAGTCGTTACAACTATGTGTAGTAAAAATAGAAGTAAATCTAAAAGGTTTATCTGTAAAGTAGTGCTTCCACCCACATGCTTATAAATAAGAATCATGTCGTCTTGCATGTAACACAAAAAGTTAAAGGATTGTTGGTATACTATGACTATTTTCAAGTTATTTTTATATACTAATTAAATGCTAACAAATTAATTTTAAGCAAGTCTACTAAGTACCATCAACAAGACTTCTTATTCCATATGTGTGTTATTTTAAAGATTTATTATGCAAGTGCACAATATCTGAATTTATTAATATATCTTTACATATTTCATGCATTTTGTTTGCTCAAGTAATTCATGGCTTGGCGCATTTTAAAACATTTGAAAACGTTTTCCCCAAAAAAGCTGCAAAAGCAGGAAAACAGCAGCCAGTAATGATTCTAGAACTGCTTGTTTAAGCACTTTCTATGTAAATTATCCTGTTGAAAAGCGAGAAGCAGGAAAAGTTTTACCATTTTATAAACACACACAACTTTTGCTTCCAACTTTTAGCTCAACAGAAAGTATACAATTTCGGTGCTTTATGGCATGAATTTCCATTACACTGTTCGCTTTTTATAATTCACTGAGCGAACAGGCGAATAAAAGGAGGAGGAAAATTCTGCGCTTGCTATAAATAGAAGCTTCTATAGTGGGCTGGCAACAAGTGTGGTTAGGTAGAAAGGAGCAGTTTCAAGGACATTCGCTCAATGATTTGAGAGCCTTGTAACTCAGTTTGAGCTGGTTTGAGCTCTATGTAGCAGTGCTTCAAAAAGAGTGATTTTGAGATCGAAAAATCGATTTACTCAAGTAAACATTTTTATTGACTTAGAGCTTATATTAACGTAGAGTTTTCATAGATTGATTGTTTCAATAACATCTAAAATATCAAATTAAATGATTTATCGGTTAAAATTTTGAAAAATCACTCTCAAGATATTTCACAAATCAATGCTCCTGACAAAAAGGGCAAAAGCACGAGCAATCGGTAAAATATACGAGAAAATGTTTTTGCCAATATTTTTTCCTCGACTTTCAGATTCTGAAATTTTAACTCCTCGCTGAGCAATCATGAGAATTTGAAGACTAGGAAACATGCTTACCAAGCAGCCAAACGTATGAAGTATACACATGCATCGTGCCATAAATTTCCATAATATAGCTAATAATAGCTTTCAATGAACCGCCAGCGATAGCAGCTTCAAAGCTTCAAATAGTTTCGTTAAAATGCTGACGGGTTGTGTGCTTTTATGCAATTCTATGCTACACGTTGTGTAATGCGGTAAAATGTAAATATGAGGATATTTTTGAAGGGCTCTTGAAGGTTAAATTTGATTAAATAGAAAGGATTTGAAAATTTTACTTTTTTACTCGTAGTTGTTTGGGATATCAATACGATTTAAAATTAAAGTTTGCTTTTTATTTGCTTTTTCCTTAATCATAAATTATGATATATCTCATCCTATAAACATTCCTAGGAAAATAATTCAAATGTATTTCGTATTTCAAATTTAGCTAGAAATGTATTCTGAGAAACCGTTAAACAAAATCTCAAATTCAAACTAATGAGGCCCAGCTAATGGCCAAATCTTTCATTGAGACATAAGATATTTTTTCTCAAGTCCTGAATTAAGGGGCTATTCAATTAATACGTAACGCTCTAGCAGGGGGGGGGGGGTCTAGAGTTTGTTACGAAGTAATAATCTTCATATTAAAATGTGTCAAAAAGCGTTACGAGGGGGGAGGGGGGGGTCCAAAAGGTCCGATTTGAGCGTTACGTATTTTATGCATAGCCCCTAATCTGGCAATTCATAAATCATTCAATGAACCAACCTCGCTTAGAATGCAAAAGCGTTCAAGTTCAACTTTGTTAAGAGGGTTGTTGTTTTAAGACGTTTCAGACAATGGTGGCGACAATTTTTTGTACGAAATTTGTGGTTGAAAGCTTCGAAAAATATTGCGTTTCACTGAATTTTAAAGAATGTTGACAAAGTTTTTGAAAAAATGCTACATTTTCCACAAGAGTCTTTCAGCAATATTTAATATATGATTTTTTCCATCACATTCACACACAAATGTGTTAACGATGACTGTGTATCCACTCCAGATACAACATATAATTTATTATCGCGTAAACAGAGCCGCGTATCAAAATGGAGCGTTAAAGTTTTGTCTCCACACATTCATGATGATGATGTTTATTTTTTATAGTAAAAACGAGTGAAAATGTGCACAGAATGTATCATAAATGTATTTTACAATTTATTACAAATTTAATATAAAAAAGCTGCTACTGCTGCTTGGTAAATAAATGACGCCAGAAACTTATCTCGGGCGTAGTAAAAATCGTTCGAATTTACATTCATGAAAAAAATTGTTGACGACGAGTTTGCGAAAAGTATTTTTGTGGCAAAACAGGTTTTATGCACACTAAAATGATGGTGGAAAATTTTAAGTGGATCTGTGAACGTCTAATCTTGACTTGATTTATATTGCAATTTCAATTTATGAAGAAAAAAAAATGGATATCACTTCAAATGCTAATTATCAATTTTGGAAGGTTTTGAGATTTGTTTTTTGGAGAAATTAAATAAAATCTGTATAATTACCTTTAATATAGATTAATCTCTAATAAGATAAATCTTATAGCATGTAATACACATTTATAATAGTAAGTTATAATGTTAACAAAAAGTTGAAATTAAAAATGAATTTCTTTACTTTAATGAAAAAATAAAAAAGCTTCAACAATAATTCCACCCATTCTTCATCTTCACAGCAAACAATAAATTGTATTAAAGACGAAACATCTCACCATAAATTATCTTCAAGCTCAGGACACTTTTGCACAGGCACAACAGCATGAAAAAGAATCTCTGAAATCTTGCAAAGGGAAGAAAATATGAAAAGCTTGAAGACTGAAGAGGGAATTTTCCTTAAAAAATGTCCATAAATAAAATTTTCATCTCTCACTAAAATGAGAAATAAAGATTTATTATCAACTTTTTTTTTGGCTTCAACAGCAAAAATACTAGAAAAATCTTTAACATGTTTTGTTGGCATTTCTTTTTTTGTTGGTTATGGTTAAGATTTTTATGAGTGTCATGTTTATTGAGGGAACAGAATGCAAGTAGATGTTCAATATTTAATCGATTTTATGATGGAATTATAATGTCTAAAATCAATAGAAATTTTATTATTTGATTACGTAAAAAAATATGTTTCAAATGCACCTTAACCAGACCTCAAGTTAAGTGAATAAAAATAATCCCTTTAATAAAAACCTCAACCAAAAAGAACATGTTCAATTAAATACCATTTAATTTCGTACTCTCCCTCTTTCAAGAAACGTGCTATTGATATCAGTCGTTTAATTAAATTTAGCCTGCAATTGATAGCCCAGCCACATCTTAAGAAATATACCAAATGTGCAAAAAGACGAACAATGTACAAATCCCAAAATTATTATTAAAAGCATTCCCAAGCCCCAAGAGTTGAGAGACGGCAAGAAATGCATGAAACATTCCACAAGAAAACTCTTAAAAAACTCAAAAAGCAAAATTAAATGGTTATTAAACAATATAAATGCACGTAGCAACATAAATTATTTATGTGGTCATATAATTTAATAAAAAATGAAGATAAATGGCCAAGCAGAACAAAAAGAGGCAAAATAATGTATCTTAAAGAAAAATGGGAAATGAAAAGAAGCTCAGAATAATTCAGATACAATTCTGTATAAACATTTTGTATATAAAAACAGGAAATTTGCATACATTTTAAACTTGTGAGGCATTTGTTGCAATTTTAAATAAGTTTTGTGGTCAGCCAATTATTATAGTTTTTTTTGCTATTGCGGAAAGAACACGTGGTTTTGTATGCGGAGCTTTGAATAATTGATGTTGGTCTATGGAATAAAAAATAATATAAAATTAGGAATAATCAAACTTCAACAATTTCAGTATTTAAAACTTAACTATATTTTCTATACTATTTCCAAAATGTTTAAAAATAGTTTGACTTACTTTCAAAAAAATTTCAAATAAAAACAAAGAAATGTTATAATGAAATTCAAATAAAATACAACAAGTTAACATTCCAAAACACTTTAAAAGAATTATAAAAACATGTTAGAATAATACTTGAATAAGATTCCAAAAACATCTTTCAAACACCCATCAGAAAAATTCCAAAAAACCCACAGAACTTCTCTATGATTAAATGATTAATTGTTAAACACCATATAACTCTGGCCAGGAAGCGTATCTAAAAGAATTACCTAATAACCCAAAGTCGAAAGAGTTAAAAGCAAAAAGCATATTCTCCAGCTCTTTTTGAAGGTCAAGCTGGAAATTTACGAAAAGCCACAAAAGACGTCGATTCATATCAACAATCCATTTAAAAATATATATATATTTAAACTGAATGTTGAATACAAAAATTTTGAACATTTGAAATTTAAATGCGTGTTTTTTGCGCGCGGTTGAAGTTTTTTTGGCTAAAGAATCTGATACTCGAATAATAATAAACTGGAAACAATTCAATTGTTAAAAATTCAGCATTAATACAAAAAATTAGAAATAAATTAAAAAAGGCACTCACAAACAGCCAAACAGGCACACAAATGTGGCCACAAAATTTCTATCTCTCTTTTGATCTTGACATTGATTAATACAACCGTTTTTTTGGCGTTCGGTCTTCGGTGGTGTATCCACGTATCCACATTTTATTTTTGTTTTTGGAGTATTAAAAGATATTGTTATTTTTACTTTTATTAAAAACAATATTGTGGAAGAAAAACTGTCTGTTACTTTACATTAGTGCTTGTTGTTCTTCAAGCTTTTAGTTGCTTATAGTTTTTCAGTATTTTAGACTATTAGCAGAGAGATTTGAATTTCGCATTGTTATTTAATGTTTAATAACTTTTTGATCCATGTATAATAAAGAACTATTCAACAAACTTTTCATTAAGACGTTTTGTTTTAAAAACTTGTTAAAAAATGTATTTGTGATATTGATTTAACTTGAAGAGTTCACTTAAAAAAAAGCTCAAAATTCTAATTTAATCTTTAAAAGGTTGAGACATTGGCTCAAAGAAAATTTTCTAATTCGTAAAATATTTTACCAAACTGTTAAAAATTTATTTATGTGTATATTTATTTATTTTGATTTTTGGATGGATTTTAATTTCACAGCAATTGTAATTTTGATGAATTATAACTAAAGCTCCCTTAAAGCATTCTCAAAATGGTATAAAACATGATAATTAGCAATGATTAGAAACCACATCTAAAAACAAATTAATGAAATGAGATCACAGATCAAAAATAAAATCCATGATGAGTTCCAACAGACAAATTACATCTTCTCTTCTATACTTTTTACATTTAAGTCCAACAAAGATACCAGAAGCTGTAATTGTGCCAATTAATCAAACTGAACAATTACGCGTTGATTTGTATGTAATTTGTACGTATCGTTGATGCGTATTCTTCCTGAAAGGTTATCTCGTAATTGGGGAAACATTCATCGACTGGCAATTATGCGTAATTAATTAATACTCTACCTTTCTGTTCACTTTATTGCGCGAGCTTCCTTCGAGGTTCCACACTCAAATCAAATTAGAGGCACCAATCAGCTTCAGGTGAATTTTCCATTTCAATGCATCCAATAAAAACCCAATCAGCTCGAATGTCTATAAATAGTGCAAATAACCAGAAAACTCTTTGGTAGCATTTCCAGCGAAACTTGATTATGTTGGCCCATGTTGCGAGTGTTGTTAATGTTGTTTAATGTTGTGTTACTTAAGACGAGAAAGAGTAAGCCAAATATGGTGGAAGATCTTTTTTCTTCATATTCACATGTAGATACATGCAAGCTAAATAAAATACTAATTTATTTATCCACTCATCGAGCACCTCCAAAAAGCAAGCAAGATACTGCAAAAACCATTAACTACATGTGTTCCATAATATATTCACGCAAGTCGAAATCTCGTGTAAGAAACAGACAACAGTTTAACTATAAATAACATTGCTGTTAATATTTCATATTTTATTTGTTAATATGGTAGTTTCTTAAGTATTTGTAAGAATGGTTCTTAAGTTACTGTAAGAATTTTTTTATGTTTTCGACTTTTTAGAGAGTACCTTTGAAATAAAATGTCCGTCGCTAACATAGAATTTCAAATGTTTAGTATATTAATAAAATGCAAGTCCACCTCTGATAGATTGTTTGTTCAATATGTCTCTTCAATATTTTACTATACATGATTTGATCAATTTAGTTCTTAGAAGTCTAGCATAACAATAACAGACAGAGAAAAGAGCGAACAAATTGAAGAAAAAAATATTTGTAGCAACAACACCTCGCAATATCCACACAAAACCTCAAACATTAAGAAAACTTGAGAAAACCACAAAAAGTGCTCTCTTGAATCGTATTTTTGGGATGTTTGTAAATATAAATAAAAATAAGAATGCTTGACTGCTGGTTCGGAAAGTTTCATGTTTTGCTGGAATTTCTTTTCACTTCTTAAATATTTCATAATCATAACTATTATAAAGTCTTTTTTATTCAGTGCATTAAGGACAAACTCAAACCAATCAACATTCCTAAATATAGCAACAAAAAGCAGTTAAAGTACTTTTCAAGCAGAACTTTATAAAAATCTACGAAAACTCCAAGCAGTGTATTAAAACTGCCAAGAGAATCCGTAGTGATTAAAAAAGTATGATATAAAAATTGTTTGACCTTCAAAAATTAAGTTTATGGCAATCTTTTCATTATTATTGCGAATTTTTTTTTCGAGCCTCATAAAAAGTAATAATAATAATAAAGAGTCTTTTTATATTTTATTTTTGTTATATTTTTGTTTCTTGTATTTTTATCTTTGGAGGTTTTGCGAGATTTCGGCTTATTGTAAGAAAGCATTGGATAATATTGAAAACACAGCGTGTGAGAGGATTTGCGAGTATTATCTGCTTTGAGCTGCAAAGGTTGGAGGCACTACTGAGGGTATTATGCTTTAAAGTGCTCGAAAAGCAGGATTTAATGGAATTTTATTAATAAAAAATTATGGAGCAATGTAATGGAGCCTTTTTGTGAATGATGAACCGCATAATTGTTAACAATATGTTAAATTTTTACTGTGGTTTAGTTGAGGCTACTTCAAACGTGTTAAGGTTTTATTTTTTATTATTTTTACGCTACGAATAAATAAGCTACTTCAATATATGTGCACAAAAAGATTCACGGCTAATTTATTCTTGAATTTTAATAAATATATACAAACTAGAGTATTACCCGTGAAGGATCACAGGATTTGTTGCACAAAGTATCAAAGTCGATATTGTTTTTTTTTTTTGGTTTATTTAAATGGATGAAGCTTTAAATTATAAAATCAAATTATAAAGTTTTAATCTGAAGCTTCAAAATTCTCAATTGTGGACTGGAGCTACCAGATCATGCCAAAATATGGAGCTTAGACCAACCCGTACAACATACAACTCAGTTTATAGTCCCAAACAAAAATTTTAATTAAAATTTTTAATTAATGAGTGTTTTTGGTCTCAAAAATCCACCTGGTCATGCCATTAGATGGAGCTGGACCAACCCGTGATACGCGAAAAATCTCAGCTTATCATCCCAAACGATTTTACCAAAAGACACGGAAACTGTATATTCAGCCGTTCTCGAGTTCTGAAAGTAGCACCAGTTAGTGGCACCTAGAAAAAATGTCCAAGTACTCGCAAAAATGATTTATTTTGTTTTTTTTGATTAATTGTGGGATTAAATTTACATTTAAGTTTATAAAATGTCATCTAACTAATTTCTTCTTTCTCTTTCTAGGTAAGTCAAGTTGAAGTTGAAGATAAGTTTTTTAAATAAATTTCCACTTTTGCTTGGTGAGTTCGATTTTTTATTTTTTAAGACAGCAAAAGTGTCGTGAACATCAACTTATTAATCGATTATGATCGATCAAATTAAAATGTCTATAGAAATATTGAGTTGCAACTTTCTTAAAACTTCATTATTTATTTAAGAAGTTATTCCACTTTTTTTATTAAGTTCAAACAAATATTTCGACCTCAACAAATTGAAACTATTTCAAAAGATTTCTAAAAAGCGCAAGCACACCCCAAAAACGTCACCGAATTGTAATTATAGCAAAACACAATTCAATCCAAATAAAATTTTTTATTTACTCAATAAATGCAAAAGAGCCTTGATCGTGAAATTGAACGTGAATATGAAATTTTACAACAAACAAGAAATATAAAAAACTCAATCAAAAATTATGAATTTTAATATTCTTTGTGGTGTTGGAAAAATACAAGAGCAGTAAAACAGAGAATGGTTGTATTCAATATTGTGAGCTTAAATTTTGTGTGGGCTTGTGAACATCTGAGCAACGTTATAATATGGTTGAAATGTTGAATAAAAAACACAAAGATATGCAAATTGATTTGATTCTAAAAATGAAACTGATTTCTCTTCACCTTTGTTCGCTGTTTTAGAAGTGATTTTATTGAGTTTTAATAATTTACTAGGTGACCCATATTATTCTTACATGGTGTTATCAGATGATTTTAGATGCATTTTTAGTATAATACGTTGAAGCTTTTACTATTTAATGAACTTTGTTCAGGTCTAAAATATTTGTTTTGTTTGCTCATAGCTAAAATGCTATATCTTATCGATTTAAAACTTGTATGAATTCTTAATTTTATATTGATCTTAAAATAAAATGTTGAAAGTAAAAGCGATGAACAAACAACATGTCATTACTTACGTATTTTAAACAAGTTCACAATATACCTAAATGTATTATTATATTTTGCATTCAAGTTTTATGATAAAGGAAACCAAATACCTATATTTACACAATTTTTTCATTCAACACAATTAAAACATCAGGATTCTAGATTCTATAAATACACAATATGCTATCATCGTTTTATTAGATTCTTCGCATTTGAAAGGTTCGTTTGTTTTTTGCGCGAAATCGTTATTTTTCTTATTCGCCTGGAGCTGCCCAAAAATAACATTTAAAATCAATTTAATTGCAAGTCGCTCTAAGCTTCATGTTCTTCTCGATATGCTGAAAAAATTATTGAGAAAAATCAACGAAAATAAAACATAAATTCATTAAAATAGAAAAGAGCGAGTAAAAGTTTTATGTTGCTCTAAGCGTTTGCAAATTGGATGAACTAGAAAGTCAGTACAATAAATATGGGATGATGCTTTGTTTCAGAATTTAGTTATTTTTTGGAATTGATTTTTTTTTTTATTGGCACTTTCAATGGCTAAATATCTTAATTACACGTAATACCTTAATTGGAAAAGCTCAATTCTTATAAAAAAACAAATTTTTAAACAATCAACAGATTAAGGGTTATCTAATACACATTATTATTAT
The DNA here is from genome assembly GCA_038502155.1 of Parochlus steinenii. Classification (NCBI taxonomy): domain Eukaryota; kingdom Metazoa; phylum Arthropoda; class Insecta; order Diptera; family Chironomidae; genus Parochlus; species Parochlus steinenii. Next base: position 2,706,135 of record JAXCIN010000048.1, on the reverse strand, counting down.
TATTATTATTATTATTCGGTATAAAAACTGGTTATATATTAATACAAATAAGACCATATTATTGATCATTTGTATGTCTGGCATCAAAAACTCTTACATTTATAAAACCTAACTCATTAAAATGTCAAATATTGCCCGAACATGAAAAATTTATTGAAAATGTTCAATTTATATTTGTGTTTACTAAATTATTCCGCGGAAATTAATTTGTAAACAATATTTACAATGTATTGTTTGAGTGCAATAGACCAACATGGCCGTGAAAAAAAAATCTTAAAATGATTGTAGGTTGCGTTATTCTGTAAAAATTATATTTGCATTTATTTATTTTAATTGAAAATAATAAATTAAATTTAGTTTGAAAGTTAAATACGAATCAAATGATCAAAAAAACTGAACCAATCTACCTCTGCTTCTAAAAAACAGCACTTGATTAGTGAAGTTGAAACCTTCCCTATCAACTTGTGGTATTTTCCTTCTCTTTTTCTTGAAATTAATAAAACCACAGAAAAAAGATTTTGTACAAATTGTACAAATTCCGTATGCAATAAAGTTCAGAAAACTTTCGGCAACATCTTTATTAAAAATTCTACGCATAATTTAAATGTTCCCACGTAAAAATAGCTAAAAACGATATTGAACTTCACAATGTCATAATTTATGTACGAAATATCTATTTCTGTTTGGTTCTCCACCAATGTCTTGTATATATTGGAATTCATCTCGTAAAAACTGAAAATACAAATTTAGCCTAATCTTAGAATATTTACGAATTAACTCAACATTTATCAATTTGTTTGGTGGGAAAATTCTATTTTTGTACCAAAAAAACCAGAAAAATCATTTCAAACAATTTCCGAAAATAAAATACCGAAATATTTTTGGCACATGATTTTTTGTTTGGGATGCTTTGCCAATAAATTACTCAGAAATTAATATGAAGTTTTGTATGAAGACTACTTTAAAAAGCTGTTTACACATAGTTTGTATTTATTTTGATATTCCTTTGATTGACTGGATAGACTTGAATTAACATTCTCTGCGTTGGACGAATAAAACGTAAGAATTTTGAATTTTAATCCGAAATTTTAATAGAAAATTGTTTGAATTTTTCATGAAATGTCGTGAAATGCTAAATTTTGGTTTTTTACACATGTTTTTTGATAAAGTTTTCTGAATATTTTTTGCATTGACCTTACATTTTATTTCTATAAGGAAAGTTCTTTTGAATACTGTATTATAATTTGTAATAGTGAAAAATAAAAAAAATAAACAAAGCAATATAAAAAATGCCAGAAATGGATTTTATTTAAACTTAATGTAATCGTTGCTCAAATATAATTTAAATGTAAATTCAATCAACGGTATTCACCCCCACAACAAATCTGTTAAGCTTTTATACACATTTAAAGGTATAATTATAGCTCATATTCAAATGATTCAATTCTCATTTTATAGTTTTGTTCTATTCTGTGAGAATTGAACACAAAATAATTTAAATTAAATTGCAGTCGGTTATTTGTGCATTATTTATCCATTTTAAAGTTGTGAAGTGGATTAAATATGTACAGACATTATCTTTATATTATTATTTCTGTTAAGGTATTTTAACACTTTGTAAAATTTTGCAAAATACATTAAAAGTTTATACGCAACTTTGAATTGTAAAAATATTTATGTTATTTATTGGAATCAAAGGAATTTACATTCAAATCATGTTCTATCCTCATTTCTACAAATTATGCAAAACTAGAACAAATTTTTACGGGGGCCTTCTGCAAATTTTTTATGTAATATATTATAAAATCTACGCTGGCTTTTAACGTTTAGCGCATAACTACACAATATTATTTGTCATTCTTTTTAATTTAAATCTTTTGTGCCATTTTTATAATTTTTTCCCATTTATTTTGTTTGAAATTCTACATTTTCAATTTTGTAGCATTTTGAGAAGCTTTGTTGTTAGTAATGTCAGCCTGCATTAAATAAACAATTTAATGTTGAATTACACTCTGTTTGCGTTGCCGGAATAAATTGCTTAATTCTGTAATTCACGTGTTTTTTTTTTGTCGACTCAAAGTGATTGAATAATCTGCCCGGCAACAAGTTCTCCCGAAACTCCAAGCGGCTAAAAAGTTTCATGCTTACATCGAGTTGTTTCATAGCATTTTAAGGTGTTCAATGTTCATGAATCAGGCAAATAAATTACATGGCAATTATAAGTTTTTCCTCCAGTCTACTGAATTGGAAAAAATTTATGCGAGCCAAGTTGACATTTTGTTGAAGTTTTTTAATTTTTTAGCTATTTAGTTATGTAAGTTTTGGAGCAATGAACCTTTCTTATTTATTTTTTTCGTTTAATTATTCGTAGAAGCTTATGCACTACGATTTGTCGAATCTACTTTTTCCATTAAATTGAAATTGTTTGATTCAAAAAAAAAATCTTGAAACACTTGTTTTTCAACAAATAATTATCAAACAAATGTTGAGTTAACTTAACATATTTATTTTTCAGAAGATTTGAATTGATGTTTTTACTTCGGCAACAAAAAGTTGTGAAGTCTTGGTTTCATCCAAACTTTTTTTTTTTTTTTTCTTATTTTTTAAAATCTAAATTTTAAAATGAAGTTCATTGAATGAACTTACCTCTCCGCTTTTTAGATCCTTGCAAAATTTTATAAATGTTTTATTGTTTGCATCTAAGTGAATTTTTGAGGTCATTCAAGGACATTATATTTGAAACAAAATAGAGAGGATTTTACATCTTTAATATATATTCAAAAACAACAAATTGAAAAATGTGAGGAACGAATGAAATCGTTCTGTTAGAAAAACATTTTTTTTGCTCGCTTATCTAGCATTTTTTAGTCATTGCATTATCAGCAATAAACAAGAGAGGCAAGAATTGCCAGTTGGCAAGTACAGAAAGCGTTTTTTTTTTGGTCAGGTGGTGGCTTGATATCTCAAAACACGAAATTTTAGGTTTTCTTAACGAATTACATGATTCTGAACATTTTTCCAAAAAAAGTGTCTGGAGCCACCAGATCATCCCACCAGCTGGTGGTGGACCCAATCCTGAGTATGATCTGTTAGTAACTCATCATTCTTAACAATTTTGCTGAAGAAACCGAATCGCTAGCTTGAACCGTTCAAAAGTTGATTTTGTATGGGGAATGTTCTAGAAATCCAGAGAATTGACCACATCTCTCAAGCTGGTAGAGTCACCTCCACCAAAAGTTTCGTGTTTAAATTAGGGTTGAAATGGAACATTTTGGTACCAGAAGTTTGGGTCTGACTCTATCCGTTCGAGAGTTATTTTGTAAACGGACGGACGGACGGACGGACGGACGGACGGACGGACGGACGGACAAAGTGAGAACATATAGCGTATTTTTTCCAAAAAAAAATACGCTAAAAAATGAAAATAAATTAATTTGCTTTATCGTTCATCAGCACCTTTTTCTCGAACAAAACGAAATAACAAAACAACAATTACAACCTCAAAAAAGTTCAATGAACGAGCTTTTCTATATTTTTCATGAACTCACGTGTTGGGACATGTGATTACTTCAAAAGCTAGAAATTTGTGAGCAATTATGGAATTGTGTCAATTTCATGCAACAAATTTTTCGTAAATGTCATATACAAAATTAAATTCATTTACGGCACACAAAAAATTACACAACTTGTTATGACCGATTTCTGGAAGAAAATTTTAAGTAAAAACATTCAAATTCTCATTTTTGTCAATTATGAAATTTTCTGGTTATAACATTTTAAAATAATACTAGAATTATTATAGCTTCTCTCATAATACATCAGTTCAGAAACTTGATAACTTTTTAAAAAGACAAAAGAATGTATGAAAAATTGTCATCAGAAATTGAATCCTTAATTTATGTCAGGTAATTTAATTTTTTCTTCAATTTACTTGAATATTACATTAAAAATCCTTTCAGTTTGCACTTCAACTTTTATGAAACTGAGACATTCTTTCATTTGATTTTTTATCAGCATTATAAATTATGATCGAAGTTTAAAAGTGGGCATCATTGGGTGGAGTTTCGTCAAACTTTATTGGAAAAGTTATAAAAACTGTTTTTAAAACTATTAAGATCAACTGATGAGATTTCACGGGATACTTGACGAAAATTCTAGGGTATTTGTCAAAATATCAAAAGCATCTACTCGGCATATATACAATCCATCTAAAGCATCTAAGTTATTCAATTAATGACAAAATTCCAAGATAAGCGATAAAATTCCACCTATTGGACACTTCTCAATAAAGTATGATATACTTTTTTATGACAAATACTTACAAAAAATTTCAATTGAGAATCCATTCTGCTCCATCAATTTCGCCATATTTTAAAATTACATTCTTTTCAGTGATAACATCGTATACTTTTTTCATGGAAAAATATTTTCAGTAAAGTTTTAGATTAATATAAATTGACATATTTTCTGTCTTTTACTATTCAATAGCTTTGTGAGACCCTGTAAAATTGAGTTGATCTCTATTTAATTTTAGATATTATAAATTGCATTGAAATTGTGATAGAAATTATATCTCTTAGTACGATATTAGCAGCTCTTTCAAACTTATCAATTCTTTAATATTTAGAGTGCATCAAAATATTTTAAATTGACTAAAATCAAATAAAGCAAAATATGGGTAATTGAATTTCCAAGAGTAAATTGTAAAATTGTAGAGAACTTTTGATTGTTTGTTTTTCCACAATATTTTTATATTTCTACAACTTTTGCTGCAAGCGTAAAAACATTTACACAAGATTATAGCTATAATATTAAAAACAAACATTAAAACTGCAAAAGCTTTATGAAAATATTTTACACAAAAAAAAGTTTATTAACAAAAATTTAAAGGCAAATAGAATAGAAAAACATTTATCAGGGATATTGTACAACAGTCGTAAATACATGCACTTGAAGTGAGACTTCTCAAATATTACTCAATAATGCACATCATTAACTCATCTACTTGAATTAACTTGAATAAACACGAAACACTCGTTAAATATTTAAATAGAATTGTCATAAAAACTATTTTCATCTAAGAAAAGCCACCCACTCAAAAACCCTGTCCTTTAGAGTGCTAGATTTGTCTTCCTGTAATAAACAATATCATAAAGAACTTTTAATGTAACCTCATCATATTTGCTCGTAGTAAACAAATTCGCGCAATCCAAACAAATTTAGCATTTATTAAGGTTGAGGGGGAGGTGTTTGGCTAGTCATTAGTATTTTTGAGGAATTTAAAAATCTGGTGTATATAAATGTTTTAAAAAATTAATAAAACAAAGTTCTGTAGAGTTTTTACAATGTACATGGATCAACCGCTTTTTTACCTTAAAGCATCCACAAAAAAAATTGCGAAACCACATTCTGACTTAATAACTGAAATATATTTTTCAACATTTTCGATATTTAATATTTATTTATTATTCCGAGCATCTGAGATTCCACATGTTTCAACACGACTTGGCACGCTGAACGTAGTATGACATCTACCAACAGCTACAGGAAAGCCGATAACGTATTTCCGAAAATTTTAAATACAACGAGGAATAACACAGAAAGAGAATTTTATTTTTAGGATCATATTTGTAAATTTCCGACTATCTTTTTATTAACTTGTACAAAAGGTTAACTTCAAAAACAACAGTCTTTATTTTATAATCATTTGTTTTAAGTCATAAAATTAGGTTTAGCGTGTATATCTTTAATAAAGTACTAAAAATATATTTTTTATTTAAATGAGCTATTATTTTTGCTGTAATCTCAAGAAAAAATTATATATATACCTGATTTTATTTGGCAATTTCGCAATTTACAAAAGATTCAAAAAATCGAAAAATTAAATTTTAATAAAAATAAACTTTCCAACGATGACTCTTTTATGATAAAATTCTCTTTATAAAGAAGCTCATCGTAAAGCAACAAAAAAGTTGTTTATGCAATTTTTAATTAGCGTAATAAAAAATTTTACGAATTATAATTAAATTGTTTGAAAAAGTGTGTGGGTTTCGGTCATTTGTTTGTGCTTCAGCATTGTTTCCGTTCCCAAGTAGTTTTTTTTTTTTTTTCAGTTATTTAAATACTGTGTAAACAGTTTTATTAAATTTCTGCACTTTTCTGAATGAAACAAACTTTTTAATTAATAAAATGCAGTTTTTGTGATTAAATTGTGAAATTTGGACATTATCATTTTTGCAGTTGGTTTCAAGTTGAAATAATATTTAAATATTATTTGTTATGTCAATTCAATTGAGTCACTAGTTTATTACCAATAATAATTCGATCTTGGGTGGTCAGTGCATTTAAAAGCTGTTTAGACATACAATAATCAAAACTCCTTGAGAGTACTTAATAACATTTTTCCAAAGCTAAAATAAAAGCTCCCTAAATCTAGAATTATCATCAAAATTAACGTTCCATGTGATCAATTCAACTATTCTACTGAAAATCTTCCCTTTACCTGGCGAGCTTTTTTTTGATTCCTCACTCATTAAATTTTACAAAATATTACTCAAAATAATTGCAAAATTATGGGAGTACTTTTTTATTCAAACGGGTTTATATTTGGAATTCACTCTATTGAAAAATTGTAAGCTGATTACATTTTTTAGACATTCTCATCATCCCCATAAATTCACACTAATCTCACAAGCATTGTAAGTTTGTCATAAATTACGATCCATTACAAATGAAATGTCTTGTTATCAACTAAAATTTATTTAATTTCCTAATTTTTGATTTTGTTAACGAGTCTTTCTAGAAACTCCTCTTTTATGAATCGCGTTATTGTAATTTTTGGTTGTTTTAGACATTTTTGTTTTTATTGTGTCTAACGATTCAAGTTGGAAGGCCTAAAATTTTTTCCTCAGAAACGTATTTACAAAAAAGTATCGAAAGAATAGGAAATTTCCACTCGACGTTATTATTTGACTTAATGTTTATTTCTAAAAATTTCGGGTGATAATGAAAATGTTTGGCTGTTTTTGTTTTTAGTTGAGTTACATTCTGAAAGTAGGAAAAATTTATGATTTTAGAAAATTTCAGAAAAAAAAGTTGATTATTTTTATCAAAAAATTTTCATTTAAAATTAATTTTTTAATTTTTTTACAAAATTCTCATAATTTATTAAAAAGTTTGATTATTTAATCAAAAGTTCATCTGGCAACTCCAACAGAATTAAATAACACTTAAAAAGCAGCTGATAAGATAGCTGACTGTTGTGCCCCACATAGAAACTCTCCGTTTATAACTCCATTCTCAGCCGAAATTAATTTTATGAATTTTATGATATTTATTGTCACAATGCTTGTTATCAAGACCCAAAACAATCAAGTGATGAGTAACTGCCTTAAGGCATTACAGCAACAATCAACGAGCCTCTCATTATTCTTGTTTATTGTTTTATTTTAGTCGCAAGTGCTAAAACAAACTGTTTTTGTTAATGAGTTTAATAAAAATAGACTCAACCGATTTATTGCCAAATTTACGGAAAGTGAAAATACTCAAATAATATTCTAAGAACACGAGCGATTGTTTGTTCCATAAAAAATACAGGTTGTGACATTTAGAATTGTAAGGAGACTTCGAATTTATATTTTAAGAATTATTCTCTAGAATTTGAAATAACTTACATCAGACCTCCACATTGAATTTGCGTTTTTTTGATCTAAATCTGTCGTCAACTGCGCGTGTTTTAAAGTCAGTCAAGATTTTCTATTGTTTTAAATATTACTGGGACATTTTATCTTATGTATCTAATTGAATGTTGCCACCTCTTAGACACCACCTTGGTTTGCTAATTTTGTTTGACATAGAAATTTTTGTTTTTATCTGTAGGCGACTGAGTGTCTCATAAAATGTTAGTTTTTTGCTGTAGAATGTTTTGTTGGGGCAGTTGGCTTGTATTATCTTAATATTGTTAAATTTTCGTTGCAAATATATTGAAAATTCTAGTATCCAACATTTTTAAATAACTTACTTCTCAAATAATTTAAGTACTCAGTTTTCAATCCACATTTTTTAGAAGATAAACAACAAGAGTAGACTTCTCTTATTTCTAATTTAAGGATGATGATTATTGATGAAGCATGTTTGAAAAAATATCTGAGAAATGTTTTCTTTTATTTGCCAATCAATTAAATGAGTTTTCTAGGCTTGTATTTTGAAGCACTGAAAATTACTTGTTGAAAAAATATACATCATTTTCTTCAAGCCTTTATCGTTTTAATGGATTTTTGTTTACCCTTCAATTATGTAATCATCGTATTTAACTGCTATTGTCAAAGGGCCAAAAAGAAAGTTCCCTTTTTTGCAAATGTGATAGGTTCAGGGCTCCAATAATATCAAGTTTTGCATGGTTTAGTATTACTTGGTAATATTACATGAAATTTAGTCAAATTTTTTATGGAATATATTTATCCAAACAATATTAATATTTCAATCTGATTTATGATTTAATATATGAAATTTATGTAACTACTTGTTTACTCGATAATCTAAGTATTCTAAGTCCTTTCCGGCGCCTGCAAAAAAAATTTACAAGACAAGAACAAACTGCCAAATAAATGTGGATTGCAAAATAAAACTAAATTCAAGCATTATCGGCGTAAATTAAGGCAAATAGATAAAAGCTAAGAGGATATCGTAAGTGCTTGGTTGTTATGATAATTTCACAGCTTTACACACAAAACGATTTGATTTTGTCCATTGTTCCATTTAATTAGTTTCGTAAATTTGTTTGATACTGGAACGACCTTCACCATGGTTTTTAGACATTGAGTGTTTTTGTGGCAAAAACGCTGATAAGAGAACTCTCTCAGGGGTGTTGATGGTTTTTATATAATAATTATTACCTTCATTTATTAAGACAACCTACTGCAAAATCCCTCAAAAATGAGCAAAAAATTATTACCCACTTTTCATTATCACTTCCCCACACAAAAAAAAAACACCAAAAAAACTGATAAACGTTTCAAAATAAAATCTGACTAATTTCATAATTTCACAATGCAAAACTCTGTTTTGATAAGAAAACTCACAAAATTGCAGCTGATTAATTTTTGCTAACAACAAAATTCTTCCATTTATTTGCAGACATGTGCTCACGCAATGAAAACTCACCAACGGATACGGATACAGCCTGCTCGTTGGAGTCACCCGCATTTTTAAGCCCCAAATGTAACTTACGGCTTTACGATCATCACAGTTCCGAAGAGGAGTTGGAGGTGATCAACTTAACTTTCGGAGGCAACTTAATGGATAATTTGACCACTACGTTGTCGTGCAGTGTGACCAAGAGTCAGGATAGCAGTCCCAAGCATACTTTGAACATTAGTCCTGATGAGGCACGTTGTAGTTCCACTTTTTTAGAAAAGCGCAAGCGATCTTTAGCGCATAATTCGGATGATGAGGTGAGTTATTTATAATTTGAAGAAATATCTAGCAACACGAAATATTAACTATCATTCTTTGTAAAAATTTTAGGTACGACATTTGCTAGAGAACCACAAGTCGCCATATCACCACAACATGTTAGCGCCCGTCAACTTCCGCACCTCTCCCCCCCTCGACCAAATTAAGCCACCAGCTTTGAAGCCGAGCCATCGAAATTTACTTCAAGGCACGTCGATACTCCTGAACCATTCAAATAAGAACGAAATTAGGCCCACAGACCGATACAATAAGAGTCCGCATCAACGGGAGGATCTCATGGAGGCCGGAAGAGGAATCGAAAACATTCGGTAAGTTTATAAAAACTCTAATCAAAGGTCTTTTGTACTTCCCTACCGACGAAAATATATTCTAAATGCTTTAAAACTCTTGTTATAATATATTTTTTGTAGAATTTGTGATGACGATAGTCCAACCTCAGTCAGCATTTCACCTAGTCTTTCATACGAGCAGTCGGGAGAAACTAATGTAAGCAAAATAAAAATACACCATTTTTGGATTCTTAAGTTATTATGACATTATAAAATTTTTAGAACACGGGTCCACCTAGCAAAATAGTGGCGATCTCTCCACGTCGTCGTCAGCAAAAGTCAGGTAATAATATTCGTAATCCTCATTACACTCTACAAAATTAGATATAAATATTAAAGTCACTTAATAATAAAATGATCATTTTTAGGCTACGCTCAATCGCGTCATGATTATCACGACGATCATCATCCTCGACACCAGACAAGGCTTCAACGTAGACCTTGTTTAGATTTCGACAAAATGCAGGTGAGCAATCAAAAGTTATAAAATTGTTTCAGTGTCTCTTCTAGGGACACTGAGTAAAAACAATTAATGTATTGTTTTATAAAGACGCGAACCCGTTTTCAAAATTTATTACAGTCAAAATATAAACTATTTTTACAAAAATATTTGTTTTTTGACATTAGTTCTAATTAAGAGTCAAAGTCATTTAGTTGATTGATGTAATTATTTTTATAAGTTATAATTTTATATTTATACATGTTTTTCATTATTTTTTTAGTTAAAAGCACGCTCATCTTGGTCTGGTGGCGAGCAGTCCGTTTTTTGTTGGTGATTCTTAAAAAATTTAGTTTTTTAACAAATTTTATTATTTTTTGTGTTTCTGAAATTTTATAATTATTTTAGTTATTTTAATTATCAGTTATGTTATAATAAAGCCTATTTTTTGGTAAAAGCATGAAATCATAATTTTAATTATATGTTTCATGACAAAAGACTGTTTTGACAAATTTTTCAAAATTCTTTTTGATTTATTCGGATGGCAAAATAAAATAATCAAAATTTTTATTTTGTTATAGAATTGCAAGCCGAACAATTGGTTCTCTACTTAAAAGAGATTATCCTTAAATTGGAATTATTGGAACACATTTTTGTAAAGCAAACAAAATGTTTTTGTTGTATTTTTGAATATTAAGAACGAAACTCAAGGGTTTTAACTGAATAATTAAATGATTGTAATAATTATTATCATAAAAACACAAAATACAAAATACACTTTAAAAACTAGAATTAAGAAACTAATATCAGATAATTTTTTTAAATCTTAGATTGTAGAGTCGAATTTGTTCTTGTAGACTTTCGTAATATTGCGGAAGTTTCAGTAAATTGGAAATTTTGTGAAGAGTAGAATGTTGCTAAAATAGATTTTGGGATTGGAGGGTTTTGGAACAATTTGTTTGGTACTCTAAATTTATTAATGTACAGCCAAGACAAGCGCTTTTGAGTTTATGATGAATTTGTAAAGAATTTTCGAGTGAAAAAATGAAAAATAATATATTTGAGTAAATGTGAGAAAATCACAATTTTTGGTGGACTTTTAATTAAAGAAAGTACAAAAATACTTAAAATCCTTCAAAACCCAACCACAAAAAAAAATTAAGAAAAATTCGGGTTCATTTTGCATATAACGTATTATAATCAACAAATTCCCAGTCAGTCTACAAGGATGATAAAAACCGCATGGTAAATTAAAACTAAAAAGGATTTCACATATTAAAGAATCTGCTTATATCTAAGGGATATTTTGTACGTTAATTAATTTTATGCAGAGTCGACCCGTATTGAATAAGCAATTTGTGATGAAAATAAAATTATGAAGAATATTGTTGACCTCATAAATTTTGCAAAAAAAGATAAATCTGCAAAGTTTTGACAACAAATTCTGTTTAATCGTTTAAAAGTTAGTTTTTTCGCATTATAACTGTATTTCCATATTTTTCTAAGTTGATACAATTTCGATAAGATTTTGTTCTTAGCAACGTAGTGATTCGATGAGCTCTGTGTTTTTTTGTAGAAGATTTTGTAGAAACTGTGTAAATCTGAATGAGTAACTATATATAAGGAATATGGACATTTTTTACAGAAACAAGCAAAAATTAAGAAAAAAGTAAGAAAAATTTAGAAAGAACCAATTTGAAAGTCTATTGCACTTTCATTGATGAAGATATTTTGGAAATGAGATGTATGATGTTAGTACAATAAAATCATAAAGAATAAAACTGCTTTATGGTAGTATGGTACTTCTATACACCCGGAAACTTCTCCAAAAAGAGGAAATGAATGTAATAACACAGTTTTTCAATCAAAATAATCAATGAAGCATTTTTTTTATCAAATTAAAAATGATTAAAATTGTAAAAACCAATCGAAGAAGGGGACCGTTTGTAAAAGACGTTTTGTAGTTTAGAACAAAAAATCATTTTTATTAATTTTGAATAGAACGAAACGTTATTTATAAAAGGACCCAATTGAAAAATTTTGTAGCTGAGGAAAAATGAAAAAATAATGGAAAATATGAGACTGTGACAAGTTGTTAAAGCAAACTTTACGAATATACAACATAATAAAACAAGTGAAAATTAAACAAAAGGTGCTTCTACCAATTTGTCATAGGCTCGGGAAAATAAAAGACTTGAATAAAAATATAAAACCGAATTGTTTCTCTTTACCATTACTTATTTTATAATTATTTATTGAAAATATGTAATTAAACAATTAATCAAAAAATTTCTTCAAAATTTCTGATATAGTGGAGTCTCAAACCAGTCATTTCAGTCGTGACACACAAATCAACCAAGACACGTTTACGAAATTTGGAGCTTTCAGGAAATTTTAAATGAAGCTTTCCTTTAAAAAAAAAAGTTTGACGAAAATTCCTGAAAATACTTTGAAATTACTCTGAAAATACATTTAAAGCAAGGATCAACAATATATTTATTTTATAATTGGTAAGTATCTTTGTATTTCAGAAATCTGTCTCTCGACTGCTATTTTTTCTTAAAGTGTCATCCTCTGTATAAGCTCTGCTAAGAAGATTGTTTGGAATTGCATCAACGACAAAACATGTTCCATAAAAAAAACCATCATCAGGTTCAGATGCTTTTTTCCTGAAATTATATTAGATTTTACATAAAACTGATAGAAATTAATAATCAAAAAACTTACTTTGCTTTCCTTTGTTTCTTCCTCCTCAAACAACAACAAATTAAAGCTGAGATGACGCTCAAAACGAATACAAAAAAGATCCCAGAACCAGCTCCAATATAAATATGATGATGATAGGAAGAAAAATCTTCGGCTGTTTTGAAAAATAATGGTTTAGTGTCACTAAACCCTGATGAAGTGTATATTCTGGCTAGAAGAGCATATCTAGAACTTGGTTCTAGATTCAGGATATTTTCATGTCCAATAGTAATAGTGTAGTTTGAATCCTCGGCAAAAATATGAGATTCGAGAATGACTCGTTGCTGAGTAGAACAATCTTTAAAATCTGATAAAGGTGCAAGTAGTAGATCGTCTTCAGATATTATATTTCTTTTCTGCTCTGGAGAAGCTTGGCAGTTTAAGTTAAAAAATAATAAAGCTACTTTTACTATTTTTCCCATTGTAGATTTGAATAACGTTTGATCTAAAACAATCTCGGTTTCATGAGAAATTGGTAACTTGGTGTCCATGTAAGCCCATGAAGTTAAGTTCGAGGTGAACGGAACTGAAATAAATAAGTTTATTATAGAAACTTGATACACTTCAATGGAACCAACCTCCAGCTGGTGAATTGAAAGATATTTTTGCAGGATCACTTAAACCATTTACATCTGCAACTTTGGTATACAACAGAATTGTGTAAAAATAATCTGGTTGAATATCAAACTCTTCCCAAGTGAAATTTGTGCTCTTTCGACTCTCTGGCACCTCAATTGTCCTATTGAACGAATGTTCATCCTCATCTTGAGATCCTTTAAACATAAGTAGGAATTCTTCAATAACTCCATTTGTGGAACATTCTAGGATTTCCCATTGTAATTTGATGGTTACATTATAATCTAAAAGAGGATCTGTTTGTGATAATACTTTTAAATTTATTGGTGGTGATGAACGAGCTGGTGAAGTTAAAATTTTGATGGTTGCTGCTTCACCAATGTATGCTTTATTAATTGCAGCAATTTGAACGTCATATTCTGCATATGGAATAGCATCATGAATAGTAAATTTTAAGTCTGTTGTATTGACAGTTTTAAAAAAACTCTTTTTGCCACATTCTCTTAGAATATAGCCAAATGTGACTTGATAATCAATAATAATCCCTTTAGGACTTTTAGATGGGCTCCAATTTATTTCAAACGCAGATGCATTGGCAAATTGTTCGGTCAAATCTTGTGGCTTATCAGGTTGACCTTCTGCAGTTTTAAATACCATGATTTGACTATCATTAGACCATCCACCTGCATTAGAAACTTTTGCTGTGCAGGAATAATTTGTAAATGGCTCTAAGTTGTCTATTGTAGTCTCGATATTAATTTGATTCTGCAATAATTGTTCTTGATTCGATAAAATCTAAAATAAAAACAGGTTAAGTAGACTTTTTAAAGCTTATACAATGTAATTCACCTTCATATCACCATCAGATGAACAAGTCAATTTTATAGCATGAACGTCACATTTATTAATATCAGAATCAGTTAGATTGGTTTTAAAGCTCAAAGAAGAAGAAGTTGCGTTTATTAATTCCAAAGCAGTTGGTGGATTTGGTGCTTAAAAGAACGTTTTAATTATATATTAATTTAATCAACAAAAAATATCCAACATACCTCTGGGCATTTTTAAAATGTTCAAAACATCAACTGGACCTTCCTTAAAAGCAACAGAAACTGCTGAAATCTCAACAGAATATTCAATACAAGGTAACCAGTCTGTCAAAATAATATGTTCTTCTTCAGTTTTTAAGAAGCTTACAACTTCCGGAAAAATTTGCTTCTGTTTGATTTTATAAAATGAATTACATGTCTTCCCGTAGTCTGGAGGTTTCCAGCTGATGAAAACTTTGTGTTCAGTTTGATTGTATGTTAAATCAAAGACTTGAGTTGGTGGTAAAAGATTTTCATCCATGTTTATAAGAATAGATTGTTGATCGCCTGATAAACCATCAATTCCAATTGGTTGGACTACAATTGAATAATTTGCTTGGCAAGCTTTTAAATCTTTTAATGGGAATTGGCTTTCTTTTGTTGAATATTCTTGGTCATTCAGTCCAACTTTGTAATGATCCAAACACTCTAAGTTTTCTTTTGGTACACTCCAATATAAAAATCCACTAGTTGAACTAGAATTAAAATATGTTAGATCTTTCACAGCACCAACTTTCCCCGATAACGTTTTAAATTCATGCTTTTGAATTCCTTCAAGTTTTGGCGGGAGACTTCCATTGGCATAAATCAGAAACTCAAAATGTTGACATTTCAATAAATTCTCTAGATTGATTGTGGTTCGCTGATTGTGTATTTTTCTTGTGATCCAACAGGATTCCGATGAACTTTCATCATCCAACTCCGCTTGAAAGTCTAGTGGAGGTTTTCTGGTCCCTATTACACTTGTTTCCATTTCGATTGATTGTTCTCTTCCCAAGCACCTTTTATTGGCATACATCAGAACATATTCAGTTACACAAGCGCTACCTATTTTTGGTGGCAGCCAACCAATATCAACAGATGAATCAGAAGCTTGCACATTAATTATTTCTGGAGTTCCCGGCATGATAACAGAAGTTGATACATTTTTCATGATTTTTTGCCAAGTCTTATTCGCTGTTTTGCTCATTGGCTCTAATACAACTTCATATAATGTGCAAGCCTCGAGGTCATTAAATTGTGTAAAGTTATCGTTCGTTAAAATTTCCGTAGATTGACGACTAACAGTGTTTAATGTAACTTTATAGGACGCCGCACAATCTGCATAGCGTGCAACCCAAGAAACTTTTATAGAAGTTGCTGATTCCTGAATTTGAGCAAAATTCAACAATGGAACTATGTCTAATGTCCTCACATTTTCATGATGCTCAAATCTATCGCCAGTGATAGGATTAAAAATTAAAAACGAGATTTCGTAGTTTGTACAAACTGCTAAATTTTTGATAACTTTCACATTTTTAGGAATCACTACAGCGTTTGTTGTACTTCTCAAGTCGAAAACTTTGGATGAAATCTTAGAAAATCCAAACTTGCAGTTTTTGATGTAAATGTATGAATTTTTTGAGTCACTTGTGACTATTTGGATTGATTTTTGCCTCTGCGTAATATTGAATTTGTAGTAGTCTGTGAATGAGATAAAAGGAGTGAATTCAATTATAGTTGAGAGTAGTTTTATAGCAAAACTAATGCAAAAAGAAGCGCTAATAAATATATTGTTTTAGATCTTAACCTTTGAACGTAACATTATTGATTGTTTTACAATCAATCTGATCCTCTTCAGCTTTGGTTGATATGATTTTTAGAATTATAATAATCCACAAAATATAGAATATTGACCCAGAAAACCTTTCAAATATTGCCACCGGCATTTTTTGAATGAATTTCCTTGTATTTTTAAATAAAACTGGAAGCACTTCTGATTGAACTCATTATATTTCAATTTTTGAAACCAGACTAATGCAAAATTTGTAATATGTGTAAGCTTCCTCTTTTCTCTCTTATTTCCAATTTTAAATATTTTATTCCTTATCTCTAGAACATTGCGGAATTATTTACATGGAGCGATAGCCTTTGATCAGGGTTCTCCTCAAATTTGACGTCAAAATACAAATTTTATAATTGTAATACTAATTGAAGGAAGCCCTGTTTAGAGATAAGAATTGAACTTATGACACAGTTTTTAATGCTGCAGATGAGTAAAAAAATAGTTTTTATTAGTTTTATTGAGAGTGAAGCATATTATCGAAATATTGATGTAAAATATATACTTAATAAATCACAACTGATATGAATTTGGATTAATGACTTTTTAATTGTGTTAATAGGAAAATTTTGTAAAATTTTTTTAGGACTGAATTTAAAACTAGTAATCTGTGTTTGTTTTTGGTTTTTTTTTTCTAATGCCTCTAATGTATTTTTTTTCTAATGTATCTTATCGATTATTCATCATATTATCTGAAAATCATCCAAAAGCGTTGCCGCCTTCAAATTTTTTTGCAAAACATTCAAACATATGGCAAAATATCAAATTCAACGAATTTACCATTATAAAATTGTGATGGATGAATATTTTATTCGCACATTGTCAAAACCTGCTGAAAAAAAAACAGCTTTGCAACTTAAAAATGGAGTATAGCTAATGGATGTTTTTGTTTTTTTAATAAAAAGTTTTATTATATGTGTGGAATATCTTGTTTGATCCAATATTTCATTGAATAAATTTTCTATTAACTAAGAAATAGAATCCATTCTCAACATGCAGGGTAGGTTCATTAGTTTTGATTGTTACTATATTAATTGAATTTGAGGAATGAGGACGCTTCTTTATTTTATTCATTGATTCTATGAGATTGGGCTGTGGTCTAAAATTTGTGATTTATAATATATCACAACAGATATTCCTTACTTTATGATGGTCATTGAGAAAAATTAGACAATGTACTACAAACAGTCTCTAAAACATTATAATTTGTATTCAATTAAATCAATTGCTAGCTTTGGTTTAAGTTTATTACATAGTTAAATTATGTTTAACTTTACTTGATTAATGTTTTATTACTTTAAAACATATATTGTCTACAGTTCTACACCATAAAGTTTCATCATGAGATAATTTGAACTTGTTTGTATAAGAATGACAACTCTTTTCAATCTAGTGTGAAATAAATCACGTGAGAAATACTAATAATATTTAAACTATCTACGTTCTATAAATACAAGAAATAATTCTTATGGTTTTTAAATTCTGTCTATATTTGACTCGTTAAAAATCTTATAAACTGAATAAATTGATAGTTTGATGTAGTATGGTCGAGATTTTTCAATTGTGTAAATTGCGATGTCCTACCTTGTTTGAAACTAAGTTTGGAACAAAAACTTAAATATTAATTATCAAAAATCTCCAAAACAAAGTATTCAACAATTATTAAAAACAAAACTTATGAAAGATGTTGATGAATGGATTTTAAATTGAATCCAATTAATCAACACCAAAAAACAAATTATAATGTGTTAGAATCCAATCATACTCAATTAAAACACCATATAAATTTAAATACTATGCGTTTGAGATCTTTAATAGAACGGAATGATGAATATTCAAAAATGCATGTCAGCAATTAAGTTAAAAAAGAAGTCGTTGAAACGCTAACAAGCTCCCTTTAAGTAAATGCAATAAAAATATTAATATGTTTCATAGTTCAGTCATTTTTTAACGCTTTTCTACATTTAGGCACCCTCGATATTAACCATTATTAATAATATTTAACGTCTTGAACTCTGTTAGCGTACACATGTGAAATAACAGGGAAGTTGTAGCACTCAATAAACCTATTACGCAGTTGAAACACTCAAAAAGCGACGGATCAATATTGATAATTTATTACTTATTCTACTTAAAATATTTAATGATTTAAAATTATGTAATAATCACAAGCAGAAAACTCTATTCATTATTGAATTTATTGGTCAGTATTAAGCTTAAGTCGATCAAATAAATCATTTTTTGATAAATTTTAATAGCCCATAATATGCAGGATTTTTTTTTTGTTGTAAAAAGATATTTATTGTTTCCAAACTGATGAGGCCTATTATAGCCAGTAGTGTTGCAATAACCATGCTAACTCTAAAATCTCTACAATTTTTAGCCAAAAGAAAACATTTTTGAAAACAGTCAGATCGCAAAACTTTTCACTGGTTTTTAAGAAGGACTCAAAATCACCTGCTGTGCAGCTAATACCAAATATACTATTGAAATTGTGACAAACGAGTGATGCATTAGTTTTAATAAAAGGATTGATAGAATAGTTCAGAAAGACAATTTGCTTGCTGTACAAGCTCGAAAAAAGTATTTTTTAAACTATAAAAATGTGTATAGAAGATTTTGAAATTGAAAAAGGAAAAGGAAACTTGAGAACTAAACCAAAAGAAATATTCGAACAGTCCTAATCATCCAATTACTAAAATCACGTCAAAACGGCTCAAATTACAACTTCTGGCTATATCTATTTATTTTGCATTACATCACACCTTCCCAGGAAAATAATTTGATAAGAATCTGAACCATTTCAAAACACCAAATAATATTAACACAAAAACAAGGATGTTTAGCTCAAGCAACAAACAAATGCATCAGATTACATGGTAAGAGAATAATTAGCACTTAAACCGAATCGTCAATAGAATTGTGGTTTTATGTTCTTAGGCACTCAACTTTTTTTTTTTATTAAATTGTTGAAAGACAGAAAAATTCAATTGGACGTTTGATCTTGTTCTAATTTCCTTGTTTAATTTTAAATTGTTTGATAACAAAAGACGATCAAATTAATATTTTCCCGAAATTTATGGTGAGAAATTTGATGTTAGATGTTAATTCAATAAAATATTCTCAAAATGAATCCTTGAAAAGATTAAAAGATTCCAGCCATAAACACTCAAAACAAGCGCTAGTTATGGGATTTTAAAAATTGTTTACAAAACTATAAAATTCCATGATTTTTGAGCCATAAAATATTTTACAAGACTTTAATAAAAGTTGCTTGCTTTTGTACTGTTTGTGGTTAGATATTAAAAAATTAAGAATTTAAAGTATGACGCAATGAAAAATCTTGAAAATAGAAGATATTTTTTGCGCCTTAAATTCATAAATCATCAACAATATTGTATAAATTTGAACCTTATTGTACACAAAATAAACGAAATTATTAATTTATTTGGCATTTTATGAGTTTATGTTTTTATGGCATTTGAACAATCATGAGTATTTACATTTTCTGATCTTTTCTCGCTTTTCGATCGTAAACTTGTTGTTTGAGTTTTATTATCACGAGAATTATGTTTTGGAAAATTTAGTTTCAAATTTTTATTATATCTCATTTTTTCTGGTTCTAACTATTCAAGAAGTGATAATAGAAAATATAACACTTTATTAGAACTCATTTTTTAAACATTAAAGTCATTAAAAATATTTCTGTCACTTTTCAGTCGAAAATAATTAATAAATCGTAAAAAAATCCTTAAATTTTTATGAATAACATAAAATATGTTGTATATAATTTGTGGTTTAATTTTTATAATATTAAATTTATATTAATATTGATGATAAAGATAAGATTACATTATATGTGTTTTAGCATAGTTGCACCATAATTTACGCTACAAACTTAAGTACCTAGCTTGGCATGTGCCATCTCTTACCATAACTCACTTAATAATCTTGATGCTTTATTTATACACGGTTTTCAAGTCTTCCACTTTCTATCGATCAATAATACTCGCCTTTGTAACTGACACAATGATATTGTTCAATATTTATTTATTGAATGATGAATTTCCAAGTGGTTTTGGGATCGTGCTCAACAACGAACATCTTCAAATATTTATATCCTTTTGTTGATTGATTTTTGTGTTTCATCAACAAATTTTGATCCTTTGTCATTTTGTTTGATTCTTGCTAAAGAACTTGCGGTCTATCGATTTTTTTTCCTCTCATCTTATGAAGATACGAAAAATTTGTCCTTAGTTTACATAAAGGGTTTAGTTTCCATTTATAACGGATGAAAATAATAATTTAAATTTAATATTCGTTTTCACAATTGAAGTATCCAAAAAATTCTCTTCTCAAATTCAAGAAGTCTCCAGTTGGTAGGATATTTTTGTGAACAAGAAGCAATTGGATATTTTGGCAGAAATCAGTATATTCTTGACGGGGTCTCCAGGTTGTGCTAACAAAATCCATTTGTCCACAAAAACACCCAACAAAACATCCTTATTTGGTTTTTAGTTTGAAAACAGTTTGTTTGCATTTTCTCTTAAGGTTAGATTTATTGACGCAATAAAATTTGGCAAAAAGAAGAACATTATGCAGAATGATTTTTTGAAGAAACAAACTGATTTCTTTTAGTTATATGAGTGGTGTATTTCAAAAGTCATAAAACAATTAAAAAAAAACACTTTTGTTGGAATAGAGCAGAGAACATTTTTCAAAAAACACATTTTGTAAAGTTCCTTATTTGCTTTTTTTAAATTTAGTAATTCGTAGTTTTTTATGGTACATGTTCGTTTGATTGCATAAATTCTAAATAATATTAAATAAACTAATATTACATATTTTATAATCTTCAAGGTCCTTCACAAATAATTTCCAGCAACCATAACCAACTTTGTGGCCTAAAAAGAACTTCAACAACCTTGCTTAAATTATTTAATGGTGATGGTTATGGTTATCGTAATAAACAAATTTTCTTCTTCAACCAAAACAAATCATAAACAGATTAGTTCATCATAAAACCATTGATTTACACGTTTTATAATTTTGGCACAAGGACAAGTTATGGTTCTTGCGAGTCAATTATTTTTATAAAGCATAAAACAGGATAACTCTTTCGGTTCATGATAAGTTTACGTAATTTTGGCGATATAAAAACTTCTTTTTGTGGTGAACTGTGCAACGTACTCAGTGTCTGAACATATTTTAGTTATCGACACAAATTTGAAGGCTCGAAATTAATTAAACAACAATGAAGAAAAATATGTTTTAGTTGACGAACATTTGTTGTTATTGGAAATCTTGTTTGCATTCATGTCTGGGATTGTTCCAAAAAAATACGATAGTTTTTATAAATATGCTTTTGGTAATTAAAAATTTTATCTGTTTTTAACCAACATAAGTTTATAAATAAATGTTCAATTATTGGTTTTCAAGTGACGGGTAGTGTATAATTTGTCTATAGAATCTACGCTAAATTACACATCATTTTACTAACTCCAAAGCCATAAAAACTATTGAATATTGAATCTATTTTTAAAATGATATCTTGTGATAAAATTTCTTGGAATATTGTTTGTCAATTTTTTTAAAGCGTATATTATGCTACAATATGAACAATAATTTTACTGAGGTCTTTTGCCATAAAATTATTTTAAATCTCCAATTTAATTTAAAACTCTGACCTAAAATTTTTTTTCCAAAAATACGCACATGTATTAGAAATCATGTCAAAATAATAATCATGAGATTTTATGCGCTTGAAAGATAAAATTTGCATAAAAATCCAAAAGCTGAACAAATTGGCTTAACGACAACTTAATTAATGAAAAATTATTTTATTTGTGTATGTTGTCATAATTTGGAGGCTAATTTTCTCAAAAAAAATGTTTAAGATGTAAAAAACATCAAATGTTTTTGCTGAATGTTTTAATTTATAATTTTAAATCAGAAGTTGAAAATATGCTTATGGGATCTTCTTTAAGGCTGGAAATTTCCAATACAGATTTGTTATAATTAAAATCCTCTAAGATCCCATTCAAAAGTCTTTGCTACAAGAACAATAACAAAGCAATTTAATTTCGGCTAAGGTGAGAATCTTAAAATCTGATATTGTTCAAAAAACATCAAAAACATTATCTTAAGATCATTTATCTCTCTGGGGGTTATTTGTAAAGTAATAATCTTCATATTGTGAAAAAGTTACAAGAAAAAGTTTTCAGAATGGAAAAAAAATCAGTTGTGAAGTTAAAAGATTTGAATGGAAAACAAAACAAAAATTCGTATCATATCTTTGGATTATTGAATTTTCATTGTCAGAAAACATTTTTGTTCAAGAATTCTTAAAAAGTGTTGGAATGGAAATTGAATTGAATTGTTCTCAAAAAAAGATTTTAAACCCTAAGATTATATATAAATTAAGCCAATAAAGTTCTTGAAATCGATTTCAATTGAGAATCAAAGATTTGAATCGGTTTCTTTCAAGTTTACCTTCCACTTTACTTTATCGCTTTGTTGCTTTCAATTAATCGGAATTGAATAATTTAATTGTAACATTATTGGGAAGCAAACAATAAAATGGAAACTGAAACATTTTCGATCATCGAGAAATTGTTTGATAAACAATTGAAAGATTAATTGACATTGTTCCGTCAATATTGTTCCAATAAAAATTCATTCAAGAAATTATTTGCTTCCAATTTAAGGTAATAAAAATTTTATTTTGAAAAGTGTTAGAAATCGAATTTTGATTAATCAATAATGCATAAATGAAACTAACTATGTATTTTCAGTAGTTTTAAAACACAAAATGCTTCATAATTTCTACCCACATTCTTAAATACTTTAATTGATTTAATTTAAAATATTGTGAGCAATTGAATTATTCTAATTATTATTCTACCAACTCTTATTCATCTTTTGTTGCTATGTGTAACAGTCGGATACATTCGTGATTCATTGAAGGGCAAGATCCATAAATATTTTGACCCGAATCTGAGCACACATATTTGCATTCATTACTATAATGATAATTTCTTGATTAATAAAAAATTAATAAGATTAATAATATTTACTAGCAGAGGAAATAGTTCTAACTTTATATTTCCAAACAAGCTTCATTAAATCGGCGAAATTTTAAAGTAAGATCATGATTTTAGTGTTAACGCAGTTATCACAGTTTTAATATTTTTGGAGCAAAACTTATTTCCACAATAAATAATTAATCGTTGCCGATTTTTTTTGCAAAGCTAATTGGTTTTTGATTGTCTGTTTTTTCACGAATCTTTCATTAATGTAAACTTAAAATCAAAGCGATAAACGGTCAAGATAAAGAATTAATTGATTCCTTAACTTGCCACAGCACAATAAACATTTCACGAGCCGTCGAACATGATCTCTGTTTTATTTTGTTTCCATATATCGATTAATACTCTTATCAATTAGTGGCATCTTGATCGAAATCTGCTTGTAAAACGTGAAAATTGAATTAAAGACTTTCGATTGAAATTTTAAATGTTTGTGGCGAACTATAAAGTGCTTTCTTTTCATTTCTCACGTTTTTAATGTTTCTCGACCAAACATCAAGAAAAAAACAAAGAAAAGTCAGTTTTCACAGATTGTATTAATCAATCAAAATATACATTTTATTATCGTATTTTGAATTTTTCATAGAGGCTAAATCATATAAAATTATTAATAATTTTTGAGCTCTCTTGCTAATATATATATATATACCGTATTTGGTATATTCTACTATTTTGAGCAAAGCTTTTTCAGGTTTTTTTTTTAGTTATCCTGCAACTTTTTTTAAAAACTTTTTTTATAATATAATAACATCCGTTTCTCGCCATAATCATACAAATACAGGGGATATTTATCGGTGGTATACAGAGAACTATTTAAGGTGATGATAGAATTACAATGAAATTTATTTTTGGTTCTAACAAAATAAAAGTGATCATGAATTCTACTATGATTTTGTATGTGTTTGTGCCCAAAGTTTGAATTGATACAAAATATATAATCATTCATAAAATATAGAAGCAAAGTCTACAATGATATTTTTATTGACAAAAATAGTATTTTGTTGGGCGTTTAAAGGACAAATAATTTGAACTTATTTCCGCTCTGAATGATTTCCTACGACTTGTTTCATTAATTGTTCAAAATGAATTATCATTGATTGAATTTTGAATTAACCATTGAATTGATATTTATTATTTCTTGAGTAGGTTTATTTTCGGAAATAATTAATTAAAGCAATCATTATAAGAAAATTTTTCAAACGAGCAATTTTCCATAATATATATGCTACAATTTGCCGTGATTTAAATTGTGTGCAAAAATTTTATAAGAAAATTTATGTCGAATATCTGTAAAAAAGGCAGGAATGAGATTGAACAAAATTTTATATTTATAGTTGATTTGTTTATTTTTGACATCCTAAATATCTAAAATTATTATAATTTCATAATGCTTTCAAGTTACTCTAAATCTTTGATTTTTACAATTTACAAATGATTTTTCAAATTCAATTAAGAAAAAGTATTCTACTTTGATGAAAAATTTTCACTGGTTTGCTGTTTGTCTATTTAAACAATAAAATGTAACAAACAATCACAATTTTAACAAATATGTTTGCAACAATTCTTTTTAATTTAGTATTTGCACCATTTTGACTTAACATTGTTTTCATATTTTGTCTTTCTTCACCACAGCTTTCAATCTGAGATGAAATTAGTTATTCCTCGAGACAACAGTGATAGGTTTGAAAATCGTGTGTGGTTGTGGATGGCTATTAGGTGAGCGGTGAGGTGGTGATATTCCTCGAGGACTAAGTTGTCTAGGACTTAATTGCTGTTGGTGCTGCTGATGCAGATGTGCTGCCACCTGTTGCTGTTGCATGGCTGCTGCGTGTTGATGAAGAAGCTGCTGGTACTGCAATCTTTGGTAAAGTTCTGCTGATGGGTTTGGTGCATTTCCATTGAGTGGTGAATTTTGACTTAACAAACGATCCATTCCAAAGTTTTGACTGAATCCAAGAGGAAGTGTTGGTTTTGGTGCCATTTGTGGTGCATAAGGTCCATAGCGGTACATTTGAGCCAAAGCAGCAGCAGGTGATGGATACATGAATTGATTGAATTGAGGGTATCCTAGCCCAGGGAACATTGGACCGACTAGCGAGCGTTTAAATGCAGCCAAACGTGATCGAGATGCGGCTGTTGATCGCCGCCGTAATTTTCCAGTTGAGCCTCCAATGAAAACATCTTCTGCAGATGGATCAAGCATCCAGTAGTTGCCTTTACCGGGATCGTCGTAGTGACGAGGAACTTTCACAAAGCACTAGAAAAAAATTTAAATATTAGATTTATGTTCAAACAATTCAAATGGTAAAGAAGATTAAAAATGTATAATGATAAAATTCAAAAATTCAACAATTAAATTTTATCTCAAACTTGAATTCCGTTTATATTAAACATGATTTTAGAATGTAAAAAATAATGTTGTGTTTGCAAATTAAAACCAATAGTTACCTTATTTAAGCTGAGATTATGTCTAATGCTGTTTTGCCATCCTTGCTTGTTATCCTTGTAGTAAGGGAAATTGGTCATGATGTATTCATAAATTCCATTAAGAGTTAATCTCTTCTCTCCTGCTGATCTGATTGCCATCATGATTAAAGCGTTATAACTGTACGACGGCTTTTCATTGCCTTTCTTTTTTTCACCATTGGTGCTATTATTATCTCCATCTTCCAAACTCTTATCCTTATTACTACATGTATCATTACTATCCTCATTCTTGTTTGAATCTCTTGGTGGTGGCGTTCCAGTAACATCCAAGTCAGATTCTGTGTCAGTAAAATCAACTTCTTCTTGCTCTGATCCAATAGGGGAATGACAAGGCGACGGAGATTGAGAAGGAGAATGTGTCATTGTTTCTGGCAAAATCGAGTTGATTGAAAAGTTGGTCTTGAGTGGAGCTCGAGCCATTGCATAAACTGTTTCACTGTTCGGATTTATCATTTTTATCGTGAGCGAACGATCAACTTGGACCATCTTTTTCATTAGACACTTAATTTTTGTTTTCCACTTTTTACTGGTTTTCAATAAATGCTTAACTTTTCCAACTTTATTATTTAGTTTTTTTTTTAATTTATTCGAGCACCGTTTTTTTAACTATCTATTCATCCAAATATTTACTTGGAAAATATTTGTCTTAATTATAATTTTTTATGGAAATATTTTCCTATACGTGTTGACGACTCGGAAATGTTTGAACGACTGGTTTTCCTTCAAATTTCAACTGCTTACTGCATGAACAAAGTTGTCGAGCAGGTAGCTGAACCAATGAACAGTGGCTGCTACAACACAGTCACATTTTTGTTACAATAGTGTGTAAGCATAACTATTGCACAATATAAAACGAAAGAAACGCCCATAAAAAATTGGATGTTGTCCCAAACAATTCATCGCGAGTTTGCAAACGTTGGGCTTGAGCTGGAGGTGGTGGATGAAAATGTTTGTCGTTTATTGACGAACAACAAAAGCCGATAAATAAAAACAGCTTTTTGCGTTAGTTTGCGTGCATGTACCAAGCAATGGAGGCGCTTGGTTGTTCAGTATAAACTTTGTAGAGTTTTGAGAGTTTGTTGAAATTTCTAATGTGTTGAGCTGTTGTGCGCATATTTTGAAAATATTTTACAGTGTTTAAGGAAAATAGAGGGATCCTTGCGATTGCTTGTTTGCTGAAAATATTTTCTTTTGGTCACAAACACAACTTTGATCCTTGAATACTTCTCACAGATTTTGTTGCTGGAAATTTGTGATTTTGTTTGATATTATTGTGTAAATATGCGAATTAAATGAAAACGCGCCCTTTTATTATAATTTCAATTTCCTGGATTTTAGTAAAAAGATTTTAAGTGCATTATTGATGTATGCGGTTGAAACGAGGCAGATGTTTTAGTTACAAAAGATTTGAGAACAAATGCAGTTTTGTTAGAAATCTCCCAATAAATCATTACTGAAGGATATTGTTGTTGGATGGTGGTTAATTTTCGGTATCCATAATGAAATTATATTTTTACAGAAATTTTCCAAATTATTAAGATCAAACTTTTAAACTTGAGATGGATAAAAAATATAAGGTCCAAAGTGTTAACAAATCAAAATCACATATTCGTCTTTAAATGCAATAAACTTGAACAATAATTAATTTATCATACGGGGCTTAAACGTTGATCAATAATTTAATGACTATTAATTCTTAATTTAATTGAGGACTTTTTCAATGTTTCTGTTGTTGTACCGGTTGGACAACAAAAGCATATTATGTGATTTATTTTCAAAAAATCTCTGAAAATTGATTCTCAATTATGATTATCAATGGTTTGAACATTCATGGTGGTCATTGAGTTAAATTAGACAAAACGTTACCAAAACAGTCTTTGTTTGACCCTCAGATTTTAAGTGCTTCGATTGTAAATTAAGAAGATTTAAGAACTTTGTTTAAGTTCATAAAATATTTGATTGAGAATATTAGTCTGGTATTGTTATGCATCACAAACATATTTTTTTAAAGTTATTGTTTTATTTGAAAAATAAAGAAGGTTGAAAATTTGAAAAAGACATCCTATAATCCTTGTAATTCATCCTTTAATTGAATTTAATTTGAAACAAAGCGACGCACGGCAAAGTTTATAAAAAGCACAGCAGGACCTCACAACCAATTTCAGCTAGAAAATGATATGAATTATGAATGCTCATTACATCCAAACATACAAACAAGGAGTACAAGTCAAAAGGAGAGAAGTCTAGTATTGCACAATTTTGCCTCAACTAATTTGTAAATCATTATTTTGTAACAAAATAATAATGTTGTCGAATATTTCATGAACTACACAAATGACGGGGTAATGTGAGAAGCCGAGGCGAAATCTGTGTGATTTAATGTCCTGCTGGGAGTTCATGCAAACAAATAATCAACTAGTTTTACATTTCACCAGCAAAAAATTATCAATTGAATCTTTTTTAACGATTCTTCCAATTTGTAGTCTGGGGAGGTGAAAGTTCGTCAATTAAAATGATCATAAATATAAATATGTTTTAGATTGATAAATTTAATAATATTTTACGAATACTTTGTCGTTTAAATTGATGAGCAAACAACAAGCCCGTATAAGTTTGAGAGGACAATTGAATTTAATTCTTCAATTTATTGGTCAATATTGACCTCCAATTGATCAAATAAAAGATTGTTCATACACTTTATATTCAAGATTCATTTTCAAGTAGATGATTTAAACTTATTTGGTAAATTTGGTAATCCCAAGATTTTCTTAGAATGAAATTAGAGTAATAGAATAAAAACTCGGTCCATTAAACATATTGTTAAATTTTGCTGAAACCAAGCAAATGTCAGTTAAACTTAAAATAACAGCCTTTTATGCAGTCAACTGTAATGCATACCTTTTGCACTTCAAACTTTAAACACAATATGTATGAAATTACTGACTTAAATCCTCTTAGATTGAAGGATTTTTAGAGAATCAAACACGTTACTAACAAATTTTTTTATGTTTGGATTAAATTTTGAAATTTTTTAAAATAGCAGATTTATTATTTTTAGACCTTAAGTGTGGTTTTTGATTTTGCAACATTAATCCTCAACTACCTTCTTTTGAGTGAAGTTGTATAGAATTTTTGCTTTTCACAACATTTTTTAGATCAACTTTGGATCAAAACACGCAACTAATTTGTAATTGTCAGTAACTGAACTAAATTTCAAAATTTTACGTGTATTGTTTAAGAAACTATTTTTATGCTTCGTATATTAAAATGGCTAACAATGGCGCATAATTTATTGCGTTCACAAAATTAATTAAAATAAGCTTCTGGAGCGTTTTGTTACAACTCTATAATTATCATAATTTCAGTGTTATTTGGTGTTTTCCAAATGTTTTTGGTAATTCTGTTATTAATTGTAATTACAAATATTTTCCATTTTATAATGATTTTAAAGCAATAAGCGAGAAATATGTAAATCTGACACTTTTTCTTACTTTTTCACTTGCAAGGTGAAGAAACATTAAAACCGTGAAATTTTTGTGTTGAAAAGTTATTCAAAAAAAATTCAAACAAAAGAGTGTGAATAATATTTAAGATTGGAGAAACGCGATATAATTAATAGAAATTGAAACATAGACATTTTGTTGAAAACTGAATCGAAGAAAAAAAATCATAAAGACTTGATATTGCTGCTACTGTATAATTTTGAATTTTGGTCATAGCTTTTGTACGCATATTTTTTGCTACGCCCTGTTTTGTGAAGTAATCAAAAACTTCATTCAAAATTATGAAGTTTTGATCTTATGATAATAACAAATTAATAATCAAATTAGTGGCCTTTTTCACCGATACCTCTTATTTGTTCTTGAAACTAGAAGACTGAATAACGTAATATTATGAATATATGTAAGTAATAACACAGGTGCCAATTTAAAATAATGATCCATGATATTTGAGTTTTGTTGCGAGTTTATTGTGTCAAAAATATATGAAGTATCTAGCAAAATATTTCAAGTTACGCAGACAGATTACTTACAAGTCATCTTTTACACTATAATTAAGGCTGTGAAGAAATTTGCAAAATATAGAGTAATTGAAAACAAATAATAACACAGGTTAAGAAATTTACGTTTTAAATAAATTTATCAACTTAACTCTGTAACTGAAACGAATATGAATTCTTTCGTTGCAGTACAATAAGCTAGCATACTGGTTTTTAGGAAGGACAAAAATTTCACCTGCTGTGCAGTAAATACCAAAAATACAATCGAAATTGTGACAAACGAGTGATGCATTAGTTTTCATAAAAGAGTGCTCGGAGGTTTCAATATGAATGTTTTCTAAAAACTTTTACTAAAGGATTTTTAATTCTCAAATACAACATAGATTATTTGATTCTGGTTCAAGTATTGAAGGATAACAACTCACCAGAGATATATTTGGACAGAGCTCTATAACATCCAATTTCAATAATTTTAGAACAATTCTGTTTCATTTACAATTTTAAAAATATTTCGATTTCTTCCAATAAAATAATTTGATTAAAATCTGAAGATTTTGAAAAATGAATTGAACTCAATTTATTTATTATTATGCTTTAATACAAAAACTCTTTAAAATAAATTTTCGATGCAATAAAATCATAATCAACTTCCTTTTAGACTAGTGAGAATATTGAAATAAAGCTATTGATCTCATTTTAATAAAAGCTGGTGAACTTGAACAAAGAATGATCAAATTAGTATTCTTACCGAATTTATTGTGAGAACTTGGATGTTAGATTCATAACATTGATGTAAGTTCAATAAAATATTCTATTTTTGTAGATGAACTCTAATATGTATATATATTTAACCATAATCACTGAATTCAAGCGCTATGATGTGATTTTTAATATTATTTAAAAACCAATAAAATTTCATAATTTTAAAGCCATAAACAAATTACTAGACTCCAATAAAAGTTGCTTGCATTGTGGTTTGGTATTTCGAGAATATCAATTTAGAATTTATAAAAATAGCGAGATAAAATATTTTTAATAGAAATATTTCTTGCGCCATAAATTAATAAATCATCCAAAATATTGTATAAATTTGGACCTTATTGTACACAAAATAAACGAAATTATTAATTTATTTGGCATTTTATGAGTTTATGTTTTTATAGCACTTAACAATTATGAGTATTTACATTTTCTGAACTTTTCTCGCTTTTCAATCGTAAACTTGTTGTTCGAGTTTTTATTATCACGAGAAATTTGTATTGTAAATTTTTCTAACTCGAGTTTAATTTCTGGTATGTTTTTGATGAGGTTTCGCTTTCAATTGAAGTTTTATCTTAAATGTAACAATGCTATGATGAGAAATCGATCAGAAAAACAAAATTTTATTTTAAATTAGCAACATAGCTGATGATGATCAAATACCTCATAGAAGTATTATACCAAAAATTCAAAAGAAACTCACACCTATTGCTATGACTTTAGGACTACAAAAGATCTATTTAAACTAACGAAGCAAATTTATATTTCATTTGAATTTTAGCCAACAATAAGTGCAAATTGGTGCTGACAGCAAACATGCATTGCAAGTTGTGAAAGAGAAGATCTGCTTTTATTGAATTGAAAATATCAGCTGCCTCTCATTCCAGAGCAATATTGAATTTCAGAAAATAATTAACACGTTGGAGCCGATTATAAAAGTTATTACATCACTATCTGAAAAATCCCAATTAATAAAATTTGATAAGAATGTTAGTAGATTGCAAATTCAAATTACAATTTTGCTCTGTTCTGAATATGACAATGTTATCAAAATATAGTTAATAAGTAACAATTTTTGCATTGAAATAGTTGAATACGAGAGAAAATTATTTGCTCAAGTTTATTCAATTGAAATGTTTTCCAATAATTTGCTGACAACTGTTTGCAGTTTCAGTTTATGAAGCAAGCTCTCTGCGATCTTATGTAGTATATTAGAAATATTCAATCCTTATTTAAGTGTTTTAATGAGGTTTCCAATTTGTTGAAAATTACAATCAGAATGTGAAAATCAGAAGACCACTATTTAGAAAACATTTTCATGAACAAGAAGCAATTGGATATTTTGGCAGAAATCAGTTTATTCTTGACGGGGTCTCCAGGTTGTGTTAACAAAAAGTTTTTTTGTCGTCAAATCACCCAACAAAACATCTTTATTTGGTTTTTAGTTTGAAAATAGTTTGTTTGCATTTTCTCTTATGTTTTGATTTATTGATGCAATAAAGTTTTGCAAATAGAAGAACATTATGCAGAATGATTTTTTGAAGAAACAAGCTGACTTTTTGAAATACTCAAGACAAGTATTTAAGAATTTCTAGCAAGTCGTAAAATAATAAAATCATAAATTTCACGTTTTTTTTCAAATGTTAGCATATTTGTTTGTTAAATTTTATCCTGAATTTTAAGAACAAGTTTCTAAAGGGCAAAATATTTTCAATCTTTTTAATTTATTATTAGGATTCATTTCAAAAAGCACCCTGAATTTTATCTAAAATTTTAACGAGCTTCAACCAAACTTGTGGCATAAAATATCATTCAAACAACTTTTAACCTTGAAAAAATTGCACTAGAATGAAGTGAAAGCAATAAAATGATGTTAGACCAAAACAAATCGTAAACAGATTTGGTTGTCATAAAAAAGTTTAAGAATTATTCAAAAACTTTACACTTTTAGCACAAGGATATTTTATGGTTTCGACTTCAGGAAACTTTCTTTGTACCAAATTAACATTAATGACTTGATGACCACCAAAAGAGGAAATTAGATACTGAAGAAAAGTTTTTAATTTAAAAGTTCATGAGGGTTCATTACTACCGTCATACTTTTATTATATTGGCGATTCTAAATTGTTTATTGACTAAAAAAAAGATGTTTTAGCTGGTATTTAGGTAAAAATTGTTTACCTTAAAAATATTGAATTGTATTTACTAGTTTATTCATTGAAACAAAATGTTTACGAATATTTAAACGTGTTTAAAAAGCAAAATAAAAATTGAGAGGATCGTGTGTATTTAGCTACATATTTTAGAACATATGGTTTGGCAAAAGTGAACAAACTTTATCAAATAATAAAATGTGTAGCTACGGCACGAAGTTTGTTTGTCTTTATGTCTGGAAAAAAGCTTTTCTGTAATAATTGTTTTCAATTTATATGACGTGTATTCAAATTTATATCATTTTGGAAGTGTTAAATGACTCCTTAGTAGCTTATCGATATAAAACATAATTTATCTATGATTTCTAATGACTTAGACGTTTCAAACAAAACAAAATATAGTCTAGGTGTTAAAATAAAAGACGAAAATAGCTTAAAATGAACAACTTATATGTAATTTATTATATCATTCTGTCTCAAATCGACATACATTTATGCATATATCATTATATTACATAGAAAATTATATACTTTAAAGTTTAAACATACATCATAACATTTTAGATGCACCTGAGCAATTTGTTATTTATGTATGTGACAGTTTTATCACATTTCGCATCAAATAATGAGAATTCTGCTGACCCTGATTGAACTGAATTCCTTTCTTAAAGTTTTGTACTAGAAAATTAAAATATTAATTCATTACATATTATTTTAGAACGTAAAATGTCCAATTTTTTTTCACATGCTTTGTTTCAAAACTTTAATTGGTATTGATTTAAGAATCGCTGAAATTACGTCGTCTCATCTGCTCAAACAATATTAGGAAATAATAAATAATATAACAAATTTATTGCGGTTAAATTCATAATTAATATTTTGTGTTGTCAATGATAAATTTACAAAATATATCCAAAAAGCACATTATTATTAACAAGATATTAACACATGTTTTAAAGAATAAACAAGCATTAATTAAATGGTGTTAAAAATATGTCTGAGATGAATTTGATCGACTTGCATGTAGAACATCAGCTAGAACTATAATAATATTTATCATAGTCTTAATTGTTGAGTCACAAATTAGACACTATTTAATTTGTTGATTAATACTGTTTTCAATTAATATTGTACTTAACACCCTCATATTTTCAAAAGGTTCTATAGAGTTTAATATTGTAGAAAACATATTAGAGATTTTAACAAGGCCCAAGCCGCAAGTCATGTCAATTAAAAAATGTTTGTTGTGGAATTAATATTTTATAGTTTTTTTCTATTGTAAGATGATAAAATTAGTAGTTCTTTAAACCCTCATTTACAAATTGAAGAATTGGTCAATATTGACCTTTTCCAACCAACATCGAATAATTATAGTTTGATTAATGATCCAGCATCCACAGTCTGAAATATGATCAAATCTTCTTTGTAAAAACAGAAACCTCATATTTATCCAAAAATATTGTGAATGTAACTCGATCTTGTGGAGGATGAGCTAGATGTAAAGAAATGCGGCATCTTTCAATCAACAATTTTCATCACAAAAAGACAAAAGCAACTCTTTCTCTGTAGTTTCCAGTTTGTTCTACCTTCTACAATAATTCCATAATACAAAAATAATATACAATTTCAATGCTTTCACAATTTTTTTTTGTATGAAAATTGAATTGAGTAAAATATTGTGATGTAATTCAAGTAAATAAGCAGCCACTAGTAATTTTAATAATAAGGCGGCGGATCAAAATAATGATTCTCCAATTATTTGGCTCAAACCTTTTTACTAACCCTTTGTCTGAGAAACTGAGTTGAATTCTGGATTTGCAGGAAGGTGTCAAATTTATCAAAACTGTGCCGAATTGTGAAGCATTCAACTTTTCATAGCATTGGAATGTTTTTATGGATGTTTCAATGTTTCTACTCTATCTTAAAATTTTATGTATGTTAGATATATTTTTTGGAGAGTTTTAATTAATTTGAAATGATTGTGAAAGAGGGGAATTTACGATTTTAATACCTTTTTAAACCACTGCATTCGAGTTGCATTTAGCTTTTTTTTTATTTCATTACAATAGATATTGCTATCTGATAAACTAAGCTTAATATATTTAACTTGTTAAATATTATATTTTCTACAACCAACAGATGTTTGATGTGATAGTGTTACTGAAACTATATAAAAAAGCTTGTTATGAAAATTAAAACTGTAACATTAATGAATTTCGATTCAAAATTATGGGTGGGGTAACTTTACACGTTTCATCCATAGTTTCATTGAAAATATGTTGTATTCAAGCAATAAATTACGTAGCAATAACAATATTTATTAGATAATTTTAAATAGTTACAAACATTTTTAGAGGAGGGATTGTGAAAATTGGAACTAAAAGCGTATCACATCATTTTTATTACAGACATAAAATAAAAACTCGAATAGTCTGAAAAATAAAATAACATACACTATTTTGCTCGTCAAGTTTAACTGCCACTAGAAAAATAATTTTAAAAAGTTTGCTTTTTATTTTAATGGCTTTAATTTTATAGAGAGATTTCTAAACAAAATTCTATGTGAGCACCATTTTTTTGGCCATTTTTAGACATTTTCGACAAAACTCGTGCATTCATAAAGTCCAACAAACACGCCGACCAGACCGACAAAGTATTGTGCAATTATTTATTTATTTTATTTATAATGAAAAGACAACACAAGCAAGAAGGAATAAAACAATTTTTTAGGTTTTCACACTCAATTGAGTATTGACCATTATATTTCATTTTGGTTGACAGAAACGCATTGGGTTGCAAAAATGATGCTGACCAACCAAACTGGCTTGAAAAAATATTTTTGTAGTGTTTTTAACCAGAATGCTCTCAAAACAATAGAAACTGAAATCGAAGCATTTATTAAATCGTATTTTTAACAACTTGATAAAATATATTTTATTCAAATTTCGGAATGATCCTACGAATCTAAAACAAGTAAAACTGCTATGCTTGAGCTAATGTTTGAATTCAACTTTGAAAAGCAGAACTGATTCGTTGCAATATAAATAAACATAAATAAATAAATATATGTTACAATATGGACTTTCATGCCTGTGAAGAAAAAACCATACACCATTTATTATATTCCAAAATGCTTACAAATTTAATGTTTGGTAAATTAATTCAATTTAAAAGATTCAGAAAAATTCAACCCTTCATTTGCTTCTAAAATCAGGACACTCATAAAAATGTGATGTTTCATTGTTCAGGCAATTACCTTCGTTAGCTGGTATAGTTGGCACATCCAGTAACACAAACTACAACAAAATTAAAGATTTTCGGTCTGCTAAAGCAAGGAGTGTCTACGTCATTAATATTTTACAAATAATATTTGCAGGGAAATCTGTTACAGCTGGGGTGACAAACACTAAGGTTGCATAATGATGTGTTTGTTATAATTTCACATTTATTTATGGACGCAAAATAATGGGAGACTAACTGATTTAATAAAGATGTCATTGGAATTGTTTTTCGCAGGGAATTTGGTTTGAAATAGAAGCCTTGTAAAATACAAACAGTTAAATCGGATTAATTTAATATTGTGTTTTGTTTGTAGAACATCATGGATTTTGGTAGGAAAGCAATAAAATTTGATTTGACACACATTTTTATGGATTTGCGATAAATTTGATCAAATTGGCAGGCTTTTAGCTCGCTTTATTAGCTTTATTATATATTTATTTTGAATTTTCAGTAAATCTGACATAGCTACTGTTTTCATGAGTATTCAGACTGTTAACAAGTTCGATACTTTTACAAAGTAATTAAAATAAAATCAATTTTCAAAGCTTTTATGAGAGTCTGCTTACTACAAGCAGTAATAAAACAACTTAAAAATGATTTGATCTTTTAAGTTTCAGTTTTAAACTATCTTATAACTAAAACTTGAGAATATGTTTACAACCAGCTTTAAAAAGGCTTTGGAGATTTTTTAGTATTATTCAGTTATTAAAATAACAATTTGTGTTTTATGAATATTTGTGATTTATTTTATGAATTGTTGTAAATGTCAAGATTGATTGATGATCATCATGCGCTTTTTAGTGTTCAGTGAAAGACGTTGTAAGAAATCTGTTTGTTTGTTTTTCTCTTACTTGAACGTCAATTATGTTAATTTTAAAAAATCAACACAAATAACCGCAACAAAACTAGTTTACAAATTAAAAAAAACTCATTATACACTTGTAATGCGGCTAATTATTATATAATATTCTTTTTTAATACCAATATTTATATTTATTTTCAACTGTTTATACAAAAATAAAATTTCACAGATTTGAATATCAACAATTTAATTTAAAATCTTTATTATCTTGACCAAGTCATAAACTTCCAAATGAATTAATAAACAAAATTAAGAAATCTAAATGCGGTTTACTTCAAACATTTACAAATCGCCGCCTAATTTGTTTTGCTTCTTTACGATTTTATCAGCCAACGTTTTTCAACCAGATAAAAATTTTACGTGAATTTAAATATCTTATTTCTTTTAATTTCTTTCAATTTTATTTAATTTCTGTTAATGTATATTTAAAATGACATTTCATTTAAAAAACATTAATTAAAGAAGATTTAAAAACAAAACGTTTCGGGGCTTTTATTACATAAACATTATGAAAACTATAAACATTTCAATGATTTTGATTTCGACAAAAAAGAAATTCCACGTATTAATTATTCTCGATGCATACTTTGTGCTACATAGCACAACAAACCTTGAATACATGACCATTTAACTTTAGAAGTAGATCCTTTTAAATGTACATAATCTTTAAAATTCATAAATCGGAAACTTTCTCACAAAATATCGTGGTAGCATTTATAAATCAATAGAAACAAAATTGATTATTATGCTACATGTTGATGTTAAATGGCTGCTTTTTTTTCAAAATACTCATGATCAAATTAAGCAGTAACAAATGAAGATAAAACAAAGAATCGGTAATTGAATCGAGTTTTTTCCAGCATCATGAAGAAGTCAAAAGAAATCAATCCAATTGAAGCGAGCTCAGCGGTAATCTTTTGTTTATAAAATATTTCAAATCAAATTATTACGACTCACTGGTTTCTAATTTGTAGTTGTTGATCTTAAATTATTTGAAGTTTTATGAGTTACCATAAGTACATATCCGAAATATAAATTGTTTTATGAAGGATACAATTTATAGGCTGGCAATAGACCCAATGATCAATAAACTTTCAATATTCAATTCGGTTTCTTTTCATGTTATAGCTGCCAATTTTAATAAATGATCCAAATTATGACAATAAATTTTTTGATTTCAATTCACGATTTGAGACTCTTGAGTACTTCAAAATTTTTAAAACATTGTTTTAGTAAACTATTATGTGATGGATGATTGGATGTATAACTACTAGATATATTCTAATTTTGTTAATATTTTGGGTAGAAATTATATTTTTGATATAAAAGTGAAAAAACACTTTCATTTTTGAACAAAATAAAATATCATTTTGAAAATCTTAAACAATTGCACGGTTTCTTAATAGAGCGCATCAACAAAGAAAAATTGAAAAAGTGGTCATATTAAATGAATACAAAATGGATCATTTCGGTGGTTTTTGATGCTTTTGTTGGTTGCTCTTTTGAAATTATTATGAGTTGTGGATACTTTTGAATTCAGCAATGATTTACGGCAGAAACTGCTGGAAAGAAATATTTTGACGATCGTGATATTTTCACACAAAACTACATAAATGGAAAACAACAATTTAACAAAATATTGATGTGAATGGTTAAAACTTGTGGATGATTGAGTCTGTTTGGTTGACAATGAGGAAAACATTCAAAACTGTAATAATTGACACTTTTTTGAGATTTTAGATCGCTTTTTTATTCTCAGGTGAAGTGGAAAAATTCGAATCTGTTTGATCAAGTATGAAAACAATTGCTTTATAAAGAATTTCTTGAGTGAGACTTTTAGATGAATATTATTTGTAAATATCAAATAGTTTCTAAATTTTATGT
Source organism: Parochlus steinenii (assembly GCA_038502155.1). NCBI lineage: Eukaryota > Metazoa > Arthropoda > Insecta > Diptera > Chironomidae > Parochlus > Parochlus steinenii. Next base: position 2,667,369 of record JAXCIN010000048.1, on the reverse strand, counting down.
CAACCCTTGGAGTATGCATACAAGTCACTAGCACACAATTTGTTTTCAGAGAGAGGAGGCTTATGTATCATTTATACTAAAAATGATAATTTGGGGTGCATAATCCTTAAAATGTGTTTGTTACAGTTAAAAATGGTTTCGTACCTCAAAATTAAATAATGAAACCCTAATAAAGAATTTAAAACATGATTTAAATTCTATAGGCAATAAATTATTTCCTGATTTTTCAACAATTTAATTTAATTTTTTGCTGAATTACTAATACCGCTTCAAAGAAAATCAAACTATTCCTGGTTATCCGAACAACAAACATCGAAATAAAATCTACAAATTTATAAAAATAGTTTTAAGAAATATCAATCTTTAAAACAAACAATCTATCTCTAAGTAATTGAGCTTAAAGTTATAAAATTACTGAACTCTCAAATAATGGTTCAAAACTGTTTTTAATTTATTGTGTGGAAGTGAATCAATCATCATATAAGAAACACTGGAAAACATATGGTAAAAATAATCTTCTGACGATTTCTGAAAACCTTCATCGATCAAAACTTTTTTACAAAAAGTAGCCAAAAAGGATTTGTTATCTGTCCAATTGTCTATATGTTTGTTTGTTGTTCCAATCAGATGCTGCTTTGAAGTCATCAATTCATCATGTTTTTATGTTTAACAATTTTATCTTCAAGTAATAATGTTAGTAGAGATGTTTTGTTGTAAAATATATATAAAAGTCTACAAGCTTATGAAAAATATGATGCATCACCAATGTCACAACTTTGATTGTTCTCAGGACTCACCGCATGAAACTAAAATAAGACATCACTGAAAGGTTTTCGACGAAAGTACGATGTTTTTTACTTATTTACATAAATTTCATTAGTATTGAAATCAATTTTTGAGAAAAAAGTTACATTTGTTGACTCAATTTATATGATCAGTTAAGTTCATGCTATTGCTTGGATTAAAAGTAAAAGAAAGAAGAGAAGTTAGCACATTTGTTTGTTTTTTCAAGGATTAAATAAATAATTTAAACACATCTATATTGGAAACATTTACAGAAAATATCATTTAATTTAAAAAATTAAATTCCAACTATGAATCATCACTTCCAATCTTCTTATGGACAACAGAAATTGATATAAAATATGAGTCAAAAGAATGTCATGGTATATTTTATTGGAGCTTGCCATGACCTCAGCACTAAACTGAAGGGGACAAATGACGTCCTTCTGCGTGTTTATAAGATGTTGATGTATATCAGATAAGATTTTAAAAACATTCAAACAACAAATACAATTGTTCCCATACGGTCACAAATTTTTCAGAACTTAACTTCTGATGATGATGAATTATTCAATTTTCTTTTATGACATAAAACAAATTCTTGGGTTTATTTCTGAAATTATTTTGAATACTGAATTCCAGCAATGACGTGAACATCATTTTATAAACAAATTGAAATAATCTTTAAAACTTCTAAGATTTGAATTGCTTCAAAACCGAGCATCTTATGATCTTATATTATTTTTTGATGTATTCTTAAAGAATAATAAGACTATCATTTTAAGAAGATTACCCAAAAACCAAACAGATTTTGTATATAATGACCACAATTGCTTAAAGAAATCCTTGAAATCTTCTCTATTGAATACTTTTAAGGTAAATTGTATGGATTTAGGTAAGTGGATCAACTTAAAAAGGAATATACGTACACTAAATTGAAGACAGTGTGGATGATTAAAGAATAAAAATTATCATAGTAAGAGATGTACTGAAGTAGAATGTCCTTGAGAGATTCGTTTCATGTCAAATATTTCTCAAAAAATTAACCATTGAATAAAAATATTATTCATCAGAAATTTTGAGGCAAAATGTAAATCTAACGTTAATTAAAATAAAATTATTAAACACCAGAATCCTTTCAAAATCCTTTCTTGGTGATTACGAATAATTCGGGCTGATGCTATCCTAATTAAAACCATCCCTTAATCCAATAATCTTAAGCCCATCAAACAATTTACTTGTAATTTTGAAATGTTTTCCCAACTAACCATCATAATTGAATATTTTAATCCAAATCCAACAAAAGTTTATACCAAGGATAACAACACAAAGTCCAACAAATCGTATTAAACAAATACTTTAAAAATAAGTATACCAAAATGATTTAAAACTGAGGCGACCTAAAATGAAAGGTTTGCATTCCTTTTGAAAGTCCAGAGTTAAGTTCTTTACGTTCTTAAGTTACCTTTAAGTTATGGATCTATTTCAGAGATTTACTTAGTTTTTGTCATTTTCAAATTAAAATTAAGTTGTCAACAGCAAAATGGGTTTATGTTCTTTTGACTGTTTGCCGACAGAGCTTTGTTCTTTTGCCATTCTTTGTGGCAAATTTTCTTTTGATAATTCAGTCGGCTATAGTTTGTTTGCAAGAATTCTTGTAATATTTTACTATGAACTTGAATATTTTTGAGACACTTTTTTATCAGTTCAAATCAGATAAACATTACATTGGCAACATCATTTTCATCTAATTTCATATTGAATTTAAAGATTCGCTGTTTACAAAATTAATCATAGAAAATCCCCACAATTTCCATAACAATTCCAAAGAAATCTAAACACACCAACTCGCGCTTTGTTTTGAGCTCAAAAGTGGTTTATTTGTTATTTATTTATTTATCAAAACGTTTGCCCGAAAAAGATCTGTAGACGAGTTTGCCGCTCATATGAAACATTTAAGAAATATCCAAAACTTGTTGTCGCACAATATTTTTTGGTGTCTGCTTTGTGCTCCTTGGTGAATGTCTCAATTCTTCGATACAGTCTCTTCACAACTGCCTGAGAATTGTAAATTTATAAAGTTAAGACTTGTTGGTGCTGCTGAAAGTAATAATGATATATGATTCTTTCGGGATGGTGAACAAGCGACTCAATAATTTGAAAATGCAATAAATTACTTCGGTTGCAAGAATAAAATTGTGAAGCGTTGTAAATGAAGATGTCGTCGAGTAGGACCAAAAGGACAAAACAAGTGTATGGAAAAATCTCGATAATTTTTTAACAGTTTTTATTGTCTAAGTTAGTTTGTCGGCATTGAAATTGTATTTAAGGATTCTTTTAGGAAGAATTTGGTATTGATAAGTCAACATTTTTATTTATTTTTTAGCTCCCGAATTGAACGAAGATCGGCAAATGTTGGACATCTAAAGCAAATATACAACAAGGACCTTTTCTGTTGACAAGTTTTTAGCTAGAAATAATATTTGTTTTGACGATTAGGTGCATTCCATCCTTTGCAGTCCAAATATAAAGATTATTTTGAATGCTTTTTGGACTGAACGCATCACACGCATCATTTCAAGAAGGGATTTTTAAGTTCAAAAATGTATATTTCTTTTTTTAAAACATCGTGGGAATTTTTTTCTCGATATTTCCAATATAATTTTTAATGAGTTTGTTTGGGCAAAAAGGGATATATTTCACACAACTCTTTGCAGCTTTATCTCAGGATTTGTTTTTTTTACAGAAAAACCGACTGAATTTTCAAAATGAGCATCAAATATAGTTTTGTTTGCTTCATTAGCCGATATTGTTGATCTTTTATCAAAAATTGGAAATGCATTATGTTCAATGGAAATTTAAAGAATAAAATCCTTTGTGTCTTTTGTTCAAATATTAGAGTTTTCAAGATTTTTTCAAGTTTGTGGTTTTCAGCACATAAAGATACCCCGCAAAAGAGTCGGTTTTTATTTTTCAATCAAAAATTTCTTCAGATGTTCAGAAGTTTGGAGCATCCATGATCTATGATAAACGTCAATATTGTCTTAAAAAGTTCCTTGTAGAAAACCATTGGAGCAGTAGTTTAAGGGTTTCTATAATGATTTGATTATGTGTACAGGAACGCCAGGCGTCAATTGTGTCATTTCGGGTTGAGACATAGTTTTTAATTTTGAGACCATTCTGAGTAATTATGAGAGGATAACGATAATTATGAGACATTGCCCGGGAGAGGGTGGTGAGGGTGGTAAAAAAACTCCCCAGGATCCTAGAATTGGGGGAGTCATGACGCCAAAAAAATATTTTTATTATATTAAAATATCTATCTTATTTTGATACATTTTGACACTGAATTAGTTTTTTCGAAAAAAAATGCGTTAAGAAAAAATATCTACGAAATTTAAATTTCCATACATTTTAAATTCCGAAAGATGTTGCAATCTATATTAATATCATATTGGGCTGCAAATTTGAAATTTTATGAAATAATTATAATTTATTGCGGTATGTTCTACAAGAAAAAAATTATGATACCATTGAAAAAACTATTTTTGCAACACTTATATGAACTTTACTCTAAAATTTTCTTTGAAAATCTAATATTTCGGGCATAATAAACTCAAATGTTGTTAGATTTTAAAATTTCAAAGCTTGTCGGAATCGTCATGAAAAATTGACACTGAAAATAAAAATTTCGAATTTTCCGTTTTTTGAACATTTTAGTTTAGCATCTCGACTACCTGATGATAGGATTTGACCTTTTTTCACCATTTTTTAAGTCAAGCTAACGGGTTGAATTCTTGTTATGCAGGTAGTAAGAACTTTTAAAGGACTTTTTTTTTTTGAGTCTAAAATTTTGTTTTTTATTCTATAAAGTTTTTTGTTAGTTCGCAAAAGTAAAAATTCGAGTTAAAATATTTTTTTTTTGAACTTTTGAAAAAAATTGTAATTGTTGAAATATTAGAATTTCAAAATTCGAATTCATAATTTTAACAATTAAAAAAAAAAAACTTGTTGAGTTTTCGTAGTGCAAACTTAAATTCAAAAACCATAAATTCAATTCTAAAATTTGATGCAGCATAAAACACATACTTTTGGAAAAGCTCATTCAGTTTAAAATTTAATTTGTCAACGAATTCTAAAAATTTGAACACATTAAATTTTTCAAACATCAAAAAATTTTAATTTTCTATTTTGAATTTTTATTTTTGAGTCCCAAAGTTTATAAAAAATTTAAACTTCAAAAAAAAATTTTGTTCGTTTGTTTGAAACTTTAAAAAGTATCAATATTTGAAATTTATCATCCTGTTAAAGTTCTTACTACCTGCATAACAAGAATTTAACCCGTTAGCTTGACTTGATTTGAATGCGTGGCAATAAAGTTGCTATGGTGAAAAAAGGTCAAATCCTATTATCAGGTAGTCGAGATGCTAAACTAAAATTTTCAAAAAACGGAAAATTTGAAATTTTCTTTTTATTTTCAGTGTCAATTTTTCATGACGATTCCGACAAGCTTTGAAATTTTAAAATCTAACAACATTTGAGTTTATTATGCCCGAAATATTAGATTTTCAAAGAAAATTTTAGAGTAAAGTTCATATAAGTGTTGCAAAAATAGTTTTTTCAATGGTATCATAATTTTTTTCTTGTAGAACATACCGCAATAAATTATAAATATTTTATAAAATTTCAAAATTCCAGCCCAATATGATATTAATATAGATTGCAACATCTTTCGGAATTTAAAATGTATGGAAATTTAAATTTCGTAGATATTTTTTCTTAATACATTTTTTTTCGAAAAAACTAATTCAGTGTCAAAATGTATCAAAATAAGATGGATATTTTAATATAATAAAAATATTTTTTTGGCGTCATGACTCCCCCAATTCTAGGATCCTGGGGAGTTTTTTTACCACCCTCACCACCCTCTCCCGGGCAATGTCTCATAATTATCGTTATCCTCTCATAATTACTCAGAATGGTCTCAAAATTAAAAACTATGTCTCAACCCGAAATGACACAATTGACGCCTGGCGTTCCTGTACACTTTGATTATCTGATCAAATAACAATAGTCTAGATTCTCAAATTCGATAATATTACTAATGGTAGGAAAAAGTATCGTTCACAAATAACAATGCAAAGAGTTTATTGCACAAATAATAAAAGTCTTGTAGGGTACATAATTATTTTTCTGTTTCGGAGCTTAAATTGCATCAACTTTTTTTGCTGTTCAATTTTTCAAAATGCTGTGTAAGATCATTTTTTATTATGAACCGAAAAGATGCACCGACACCCTTATCGTTTTATTATGTTGTCTGAGATGTTAACGAAATAATTACAAGATGCAAAATATTAAGGGCTATATTTTATTTGTACCATTTAAGTGGACCGTCTGGGTATCTGTGGTGGTCTTCGAGTTTAAAACAAAATAAAAATCTAAAGAAGCTACTGTACATAATTTTTTCAAACATCAAGATTCATCTGCTGATAAAACTAATAGCCTTATTTCTTCCTCATTGCTTTTGTGAAAGTTCCGACTAAAATATTGACTTGAAATCATATTTAAATTATTTCGTCTACAAAGAACTTGAAACGCTTGAACCTCTTCATGGTCCTCAATGACGATTCCTTTTAAGTCATCCCTAAATGCTTGCACTAGATTACATAATTGTCTCATAAATAACATTCTCTTGAGAAAATCAGACCACACAATATTCATCTATCTTTGTTTCTGTTTTAAAACCCAAATTGAAGGAAACGAACTAATATCATCTCCCAATTATCATCCATTTTAAAATATAACAAGATCATTGAAGATGTTTTAGAAATAATCACCATAATAAGGTTTTTATTAATATGTTGAATTCTAATTTAATGTTGAGTTCTAATTTCATAAGTAAAATGAAACTCTACAATTGTGACACACATTCAATTCATTTAAATGATAATCAATACCGAATCAGAATCACTGAAACCATGTAGATCTTGAAAAACTTTTAAAATGAGCAAACATTAAAACATAAAAATGCAACTAACATAAAAGCATATAAAAGTTATGGTCACATCGATAAAATTATTGTTGCACAGTTTGAGATGACATTTTAATAAAAAGTTTATTATAATGTGTAAACTTTTTCCAATTATGTTTTATTATATTTCGTTGAAAGAAAGATCTTTTCTACCGAATCCTTTATCATCTGACCATTTATCAGTTTCTTGAAGTTTTCATCATTTCATAAATTTGTTCCAGTCCTTCTTATTTATGCATTCAAAGCATTTAAGTATATGCTTATTACGGAGATTACGATGTGTTAAATGCATGCAAAAAGTTTTCAAGTTTACGTTCAAACAAGCCGAAAATTAAGATCATATTTTTGTTCTTGTACTTGCATCTTATTTTAGTACTATTTGAATAAAGATGTTGAAGCAAATATAAGAAGTTGTTTTAAATAATAAATTAAGCTGTCTGGCAGTTTGCATTCTGAATTTTAAAACAAGATGCAAATATGTAAACTGCAAAATATTGTGCTGAAACGAATTCAAATTATAAGAAGACTTTGGATCTCAGATTTTACTGCTTACAAATTAAGTGGAACAAATTGGATAATATTTCGACGACAAGGTAAATGAAAACGTTTTTTGAAAAAGTGGTGTCATTTTTATTAAAGGTATTTAAAAATAAAATCAAAGCAGGAAATTAAAATTCGGAGAAAGCCAATACTAATCAAAACAATTCTTAAATGAATTTTGGAGGTGTCAACAGCTGCTTGCATGATAAAAACACTCATTGTAAGACTATATCGATGAAATGAAATTGCACACTTTAATTTATCAGCTCATTTTTTCGTTATAAAATGAAAATATGGTAATGCAAAATTGAAACGGTCATATTTTTTATTTTATTGCTTTATCGAAATTTTGCTAACCACAAAACAGCAACAAAATATAAACTGTGAACATATAAATTCAACTGGAAAGCAGAATCTAATCAAGTACCTGCACAATGTGCCAATAAAATTGTAGACATGTATTTAGGTTGCAATTGGTTTGAGTTTAAAATTGTTTGATTTGCAATCATGCCATTCTGGCTTCTTGCATTTTAAATATGCAGAAAACAAATTATTTCTTCGAACATATTTATGATTAGTTTCTGTTTATTTTTATAACCGGCCTCGCTATATGGCGTCTTTATAAGTTTCATATCATAATTCTGTTGATTTATAATATTTCCAATACACAGCTAAGTACTATTTATCAGAAACAGTCTGTGAACTGTCCACCTGCAAAATAATAAGTTATTGATGTAAAGAAAAATCGATCAAAAGACTACCAATTTTCCGAAGTTTAAAAATTCATGAGAAAAATATACTTTAAAGACTTGCAAGTTAGATCATCTGTTTCTGTTCACAGTAAAAATATTGATATAAAGTCTGGTAATATCTATAGAGTATATGTTTGGATGGTATAAAATTTGAAAAACAGCAATTAAAACCAAATTTTTGAGTATTATTTTCGATTCCAAATCGGAATATATAATAAGTAGTCTTTTGCCACAAAATTTGGGAGAAATTTCAAACAGCTTTCGTTTTTATAACAATTTTCAATTAAAACAAACTTTTGGTAAGAGATATTTGAATTGAATACCATACGGTTAAACATTTTTTGTGTACAAAATACTTTTGCATCAATAAAACATCGTACAGAATTTGTATGCAAATTGTTTCATATTTGGCTTCTTGAAATTAAAGTTGAGCAATAACTTTTTATGTTTTTACGATGCCTGGTTTGTAATTTTATTTTAAAACTGCAACATTTAAAGCAGGTTTTTAAGCTAATTTATGGTTATGGTCCAAAAGATTTCAAGCTGATGACTCCAGAAACAAAGTAACATTTAAGTTTGGCTCTCTAAATATTTGATTTTTATGGATCTCAGCTAATTCATTTATGGCTGATGGGCCTGAAATATTTTGAAAATAATATATCAATAAAATTATTAGACTTTGAAACAAATATAGAATAGATGTTTGAATTATAAATGAATACTACAATTAAATATGGAGCTGGCTACTGATGAAATTTTTATGTGTGATTTTTTTGAAATCTATGAATAAAAAGTTTAAATATTTATGAGTATAGTTCCAAAAAGTTAAAATTGGAATTTTTATAACATTATTAAAATATTTACATAAAACAATCAAAAAGTTTATGAAAATGATAAAATTTATGAATGAATTGTACAATCAACATCAATGTACAACTTAACAATTTTCATTGAATCATTCCCATTTTTAAATCTAAAGTTTAATAGATTTTTGTTGCGAGCTTTTTGAGCAATCCCAATCTAAAGAACCATAATACGGCAATTAAACATCGGTTAAGATATTGGTGAGAATTTTTTAAACTGATATGTTCAACAAAAACATGAAAACCATAATCTCAAGATCATTTATCACCTTTTATGTAAAGTTGTGAAGTTACAAGATTTGAATGGAAAACAAAACAAAAATTTGTATCATATTTTTGGATTATTGAATTTTCATTGTTTGAAAATATTTTTGTTGAAAGAAATCTTCAAGAACGCTTGAAATAAAAATTGAATTGAATAATACATAATCAGAAGAAAAAAACTCAAAGATTAAATGTAAATTAAGCCAATAAAGTTCTTGAAATCGATTTCAATTGAAGATCAGAGATCTAAATCGGTTTCTTTCAAGTTTCTCTTCCACTTTGCTTTTATCGCTTTGTTGCTTTCAATTAATCGGAATTGAATAATTTAATTGTAACATTTTTGGGAAGCAAACAATCAAATGGAAATTAAAACATTTTCGATTATCGGGAAATTATTTATAAACAATTGAAAGATTAATTGACATTGTTCCGTCAATATTGTTCCAATAATTTGCTTTAGTTTAAGATTGTTGGCTTCCATTTGTTAAATCTTATAGAAAAGTGTGAGAAATCGAAATTTAAAAAAACTGACGGGAAAATATAAATTTCTTTTAATAAGTGTTCTTGTTGTTAATTCAAAAAAATAATTAATAATTAAATAATTCATTGGACTTTGCATCATAAACGCGATCATTGAGTTGACTTCACTTTAATTGATTTAATTTAAAATATTGTGAGCAATTGAATTAAGTATTCTAATTTTTAGTCAGCCTACACTCATTCATAAATAGTTTCTCGTGCCTTCTCGATTCAGTTGATTCATTTAAGGGTCAACATAGTAAATATTTTGACCTCAATCTGATTAGTGCTACACATATTTTATTCATTCATTTCAATAGAAATTTCCCCGATGAGTATTTTATTCGCAAAAGAAGTTCTTGAATAGAATAAACTTTATTTTTTGAAACGTAAATTTTAGTTCAATTAAGTATTGGGTAATTCCTTGACTTGCTTATAAACTTTTTACAAGTATAAAATCTGTGTTATGTTAGTTGTTTCCATATATATATCAAATAACTGATGACACCACATTGTGGCCTCTACATAGATCAAAATCAATGTTTGTACTTGAAAATTTAACTAAAAAATTTCGATTACAACATTATAAGGATGGAATTAAATTAAAAGTTCTTCTTGAAAAAGTTCTTCACTGAACTTTCTTGATAAATTAAACATTTGGTATTTCTCACACACCAAAAAAAATCAGCTTCCACGACTTTTATTCACAGCATCTTGATCACCCAATTGCTTGATTCCCTGCACACATTTAATTTTTTGTCGCTAAATAACTTTCAATGTTTTCGATTGTTTCCGGAAAATTCTCCATATGTTTGGAAGCGATTCACATTCTTTCGAGTTTTTTTTTGTAATTGAGTGCAAATTTGGATTTAAATTAAATAGTGACAAATTTAGTCATAAAGACTATTTAGTAGTTCTAATTTTTTCAACACTTCACCCTCATTGTTAATTTTCAATTCCCCAATTAGCATTACACAGTTTCTTAATTAATTCCATCAAAAAACATTTTAATTGTAAAATATTTAGAGCACAGATCTTCTGCAGTTGTGTAATTTAAAGTGTTTGTTTAAGCATTAATTTATAAGTTGCGATTGAATTGAATGATGACAAAACAGCAAATTCCATGCCAATTTAGCAAACGACTTCAAAAATTCCCTAACTACTTACAAACTTCAATCAAATTGTAGTTTTTTCTTTACTGTGAGGCGAATTATCCAATTTAAGAAAACTGTATTGTGTCATGAATGTTCATAAATTTTTGATTTGAGATTGCATCACAATTTAAAGTAAAATGGGTAGTGTTTCTTTAGTTGGACAAAAAAATAAGTTGGATTTTTTTATTTGTATATTTTTTTTTGGAAATTTTTAGTTGGACAAATATTTTTTTATGGATTTAATTTTTTATACTGCTCAACACTTTCATATGTGTAATTTAATGCATTTTTGAACATATTTTTTTTTAGTTGGATGTATTTTCTTTGGACTGTTAAAAAAAATTTTGGATTTTAAATTTGGATTTTAAAATTTGGAAACTTTATATGGAAATATTTTAATTGGAAAACGTTTATTTGGAAAGATTTTTTGGACGATGAGCCATAAAAGGTTTAAAAAACTCCTTCCATTTACACAGAAATGCGATGTGTCTAGATAAAGAAAATTCTTTTTTTACAAGATAACTTCCGAACAAAAAAAGTGAGAACAATACTTAGTTTAAAGCATCTCGATCACCAAATCATCCCACCAACTAGTGATGGACCCAATTTTGGCCATAACTTGTTGTTTTTTCTAATAATTTTCAACAATTTGGCTGAAGAAACCGAATCGCTAACATGTACCGTTCAAGAGTGATTTTGTATGAGAAAACCGACTTTTCGTGTCAGAGAAGTTGTACATCTGGAGCTAGGGGATTGACCCACCACGCTTTTGTTTAATCCAACTAAGTATTGGTCTCACTTTACCCGTGCAAAAGTAATCTTGTAAAGAAAGACTAAACTTTATCCAGACAAATCGCATTTCTGTGTAAATGGAAGGATTTTCAAACCTTTTATTAAACATCGTCCACAAAAAATTCTTTCCAAATAAACGTTTTCCAATTAAAAATATTATCCATATAAAGTCAATCCAAATTTAAAAAATCCAAATAATAAAATCCAAAATTTTTTAACAGTCCAACTAAAATACATCCAACTAAAAAAAATCCAAAAAATTAAATCCATAAAAAAATATTTGCCCAACTAAAATACATCCAACTAAAAATTTCCAACTAAAAAAATCCAAAATAAAATTTTTGTCCAAATAAAAAAATCCATATTTTTATTTTCCAACTAATGATACGCTGTCGTAAAATGATAGGTGATCGCATAAAATTAATTTTTAAGAAAATTATTCATGAAATCCAAAATATACTTTTGTATTTCAAATATGGTATAGTTAGTGAAAGTACTTGGAAATCCGCTCAGAATAAAGACCAAGCAATTTGACCTTTTATTTCCTCCAGAATATTTTCCAATTAATTTTTCAAAAGTCTTGCTGAATTTTTTTAATTTGAGACCAAGTACAGATTTTCGCTCAACAAAAAAAGAAGCAAATATTAAATAAAATAATATTCAAAAAATTTCAGTTTTAATGACATGTCATTATTTTATTTATTTTTAATAATTTTCTAATAAAATATTCTACTTAAAAATATTAAAATCTTTGATTATTTTTTTACAATAATAGCATACATTTCTTGTATCAAACATAAAATCATTTTTAATAGTTTCAAAGCGTCATCATTTAAAATTCCTCGATAAAATTCCAGCCTTGATGAAAATTAAACATCACTGGTTAGCTTTTGTCTGTTTGATCAATTGTTAACAATTAACACAACTGATCACAACCAACTTCTTCAAAATCAAGTTAATAAATAAAATTATAAATTAAAATTTGCACATTTTTAGAAAAATATTTTCTTTTGATTTGGAAACAAAATCAAATATTTTAAACGTTTTTAACTATTCCTCGAAACGACAGTTATTGGTTTAAAAATTGTGTGTGATTGTGGATGGCTATTAGGTGAGCGGTGAGGTGGTGAGATTCCTTGAGGACTGAGTTGTCTCGGACTTAATTGCTGTTGGTGCTGCTGATGCAGATGTGCTGCCACCTGTTGCTGTTGCATGGCTGCTGCGTGTTGATGAAGAAGCTGCTGGTACTGCAATCTTTGGTAAAGTTCTGCTGATGGGTTTGGTGCATTTCCATTGAGAGGTGAATTTTGGCTTAACAAACGATCCATTCCAAAATTCTGACTGAATCCGAGAGGTAGTGTTGGTTTTGGTGCCATTTGTGGTGCATAAGGTCCATAGCGGTACATTTGAGCTAAAGCAGCAGCAGGTGATGGATACATGAATTGATTGAATTGAGGGTATCCTAGCCCAGGGAACATTGGACCGACTAGCGAGCGTTTGAATGCAGCCAAACGTGATCGAGATGCGGCTGTTGATCGCCGCCGTAATTTTCCAGTTGAGCCTCCAATGAAAACATCTTCTGCAGATGGGTCAAGCATCCAATAGTTGCCTTTACCGGGATCGTCGTAGTGACGAGGAACTTTTACAAAGCACTGGAAAGAAAAATAACTATTAGTTGGTGTTTTAATGAGCATAAATGATATATTAAGTCAGCTTATCAGTAAAGCATATCAAATCTAGTTAAAAGTAAATTAACTAAAGTAATGGGTTGTGATTATCGATAACAATTTATCATTATAAGCCAATTATAATTATAGTATATTAACGGAAACTTCCTAGAAAAATTTGATAATTACCTTATTCAAGCTGAGATTATGTCTAATGCTGTTTTGCCATCCTTGCTTGTTATCCTTGTAGTAAGGGAAATTGGTCATAATGTATTCATAAATTCCATTAAGAGTTAATCTCTTCTCTCCAGCTGATCTGATTGCCATCATGATCAAAGCGTTATAACTGTACGACGGCTTTTCATTGCCTTTTTTATCACTTTCTTTTTTATTTCCAATAATTATGGTATCTTCATCTTCCAAACTTTTATCCTTATTACTGCAGGTATCATTGCTATCAGAGTTGTGATTTGAATCTCTTAATGGAGAAGTTCCAGTGACGTCCAAATCTGATTCTGTGTCAGTAAAATCAACTTCTTCTTGATCTGATCCAATAGGCGAATGACAAGGCGACGGAGATTGTGAAGGTGAATGTGTCATTGTTTCTGGCAAAATCGAGTTTATTGAGAAGTTTGTTCTCATTGGGGCCCGAGCCATTTGGTAGATTGTGTCACTGTTAAGGTTCATCATTTTTATTGAATGCAATTCATCTATTTTCACCATATTTTTTAAATTCTTCTGCACGGTTCTTCACTAGTCAATAACTTAAATCTTAACAATTTTTTGAGAATGTTTTTTTAAATTATTTGAAATAATAATTTTTTTTTACTTTTCAATGCTCCAAATTCAAATGAAGTTTTATAAGATATCCTGAAAACGAGTGTTAACGACTCGAAAGTTCTTTCACGACTGGTTTCTCTTCTTCCCCCTCACTGCTATTTATATGAAATCAGAAAGGGACGCCTCGATCAGGTAGAAGAACCAATGAATGTTAAAATTGTATGCAGTATACACACAAACATCACAAACACGAGTCTGTTTAAAGTCAATTTTAGAAACGCCTTCCATAAAATAATAAAAATGTTTTAACTTTTTTGCTTGTTGTCCCAAACAATTCATCGCGAGTTTGCAAACGTTGGGCTTGAGCTGGAGTTGGTGGATGAAAATGTTTGTCGTTTATTGATGAACAACAAAAGTGTATAAATAAAAAAGCTTTTTGCGTTAGTTTGTGTGAATGAGGTGGCTTGAGGTGCATTAGCATGAACTTTGTAGAGTTTCGAGAGTTGGTCGAGTCTTTTGATGTGTTCAGTGTTTGGGTGCATATTTCTTAGATGTGTTTAAGGATCATATAATTTTGAAAATATTATTAAGGCTGTTATTGAGAATAATGTTTAAAGTTTTTAAATGCAGAATAATAAATTGACTTGGTTATAAATGGTAATTCAGTAAATTTCTTAGAATTAGGCAATAGTATTTAATGCTTTTCTAATTAAAATCAAGACGAATTTGAAGGAGTTCCAAGTCAAAATCAATAAAGGTACATTACTCAGAAACATCCATAAACACACAATGTAAAGTCAACAAAATAAAATATTTAATAAACAGATTAACTCGAAATTTAATCCTTTCTGCTTTGATTTTGTTTATTTTACCCTTTTCTCACCAAATTTCTGTGGAAAAATCAGTTTTGAAGGTAGTTTTTAGTAATTTAAGCTATTTGAGTAATTGCAGGTCAGAAATAATTAATTATTCTTTAATGAACTTCCAAGAAGAAATCGGTTCCTTGACAAAGCAACGATGTAGAGGTGTTAAACAATTTTAATTGAAGTATCATGATCAAACATGATTCATGACTAGATTTCAGAAAGATTTCAAAATATTGAAAGGTCTTTTTTGGTGTCCAAATTTTCAACGAAAATCTCTTCATCACCATGCCAAATCAATTTTAATCATGCTCGACTAGGACCTCCTAACTCGTCCTAAAAATTTCACAAAGCTTTCAAATCATCTCTAAATTGTGCTGAAATATTTACAACTCCTGAAATGCAAGACCTGAAAAACATAAATAAAGTGATTATTTGAAACCAAATGCATCCGTTCGTTCTGCTAATTATTGGAAATTATTTGAATTTTTTAGTATTATTTCTGCTCCTTTTGTGGCTCAGTAGAAAATAAATTTGTTTGAAAAAGCGTGAAAAATGCTGAAAAAGTCTAAGAATAGTTTCTATACATTTTGTGGTGGAACAAATTGCTAGCACCATAATTTGTCACTAGGATTTTGTGAAGGAAGATTTTTCCAGGAAAGATTGAAAATAAGGATAGTTTGAAGATTAATGTAAATTTATATTTTATAACCAGTAAATCCATGCAATAAAATAATGAACCAGTAGCAACTACAAAATTATTCAATCATGCAAGGATATTTTCCTTCAAAACTTATCAGCAAAACAATTTAAAATTTAAACCCTCGTAAGAAATTTCAAGAAAATTTCAAGACAACAAACACTAATTTTAGGATTAAAGGGTTAAAAAAGGATTAAAAACAGTTTAAGATTTCTTGAAAATTATTGAAAATATTTTGATTTTTATTACTTTATTGCCGGTTATTACAGGATTATGACTTTGCTGATATATTTGGCGTACTTGGACGTCCTTAAGCCTTACTTCACCAGTTTATGTGCTACAAAGGTATACCTGATATCAAAAACAACTAAACAAGGAGTTGAGTTTTCTTTGAAGTTAGGTTTTTTCCAAATTTTGCTATTTAATCATAAAATATGCTTAAAGTAATAAAACAAGCAAATACCAGAAAAATTTGACTTGTTTTACCGCAAGGATTATCCATGGTTTTAAGCCTTACATAGGTTTCTTAAAGAGATTGTTACAGTTATAAAACGCTCAAAATATT
The DNA here is from genome assembly GCA_038502155.1 of Parochlus steinenii. Taxonomy (NCBI): domain Eukaryota; kingdom Metazoa; phylum Arthropoda; class Insecta; order Diptera; family Chironomidae; genus Parochlus; species Parochlus steinenii. The sequence continues at coordinate 2,651,096 of JAXCIN010000048.1, read as the reverse complement.
ATACATCTCTAAGAAATCATGATTGGAATTAAATTAAAGGCTCTGAACACCTTAAATTAAAATATTTGTTTGATTTTGCAATTCATATTAAAGAAGATGTCTCAAAAACACCAAAATATACGGTACAAATATAAGTTATGACTCAATTCGATTTACAAAAGAACAACATAACATTTCAATCACTTTTGGCATCCTTAGCGGTAATATCAAGCTTTTTCCAATATTGATTTCATCAACAAAAAATATAAATTCTTATGAATCTTTTTATTTTTGAGCGTGCCAAATTAGCTTTTTTTTCTTTCACGTCACCGACAAAACACAAACTCACAAAGTCCTTTTGAATATTTTGTACAAGAAACAGATTTTTCTCCATCTCCAAGCTAACAATGGATCTTTGTCGCTTGTTTGGCGATAAATGGAAAGAAAACATAAAGAAAAAGTCAGCAGAAATTGTAATTTGAATTGTTACGAGAAGTTTGGCAAAAATCAATTAAAATTCGAAATAATCCTCGAGAACTTGCCAGACCTGGCGAATTAGCCCATCAATCGCATTATGTGACTTTAGCAGAAATTAAAGTATTAAGATTATTAGCTTTCAGGATCAATTTGACATTTCTCAGTGGCCATTCGGTTGCATGAAAGATTCCAAACACAAAAGAAACTGCTTTCAGATAATAGAAACCTTAAAGTTTTTAAAGTCATCATCATTGTGCATTTCTCGAGAATAATTGATTTTTCAATTTTCTGTTGGTCGTTATTGAGTTGTTTGTTGAAAATGAAATAAATCTTTTAAAGACGAGGCGTTTTTTCGGTCTGCGTTTTATCCATCTGCTTTCTAGTTTTGGTTGTTGCAAAATTATGAAAAAACAACAAAAAGGTCCCTGTTTATGTTTTTGTTAGTTTTTGTTCAAATTGTTGGTTCTGTTGGTTTTGGTTGTGTTGACGCAAATGAAAAATGACTTTGTTATTTTTTAATTGAAATGTTACGAGTTTCCTGGAACAATCTTTTCGCATCTTTTGAAAGATTGTATTGATCTGTTATTTGTTTTTTCAATCCTAAAATCAAAATTTTTGGTTCTTTTTTTTGGTATCATTAAGACACGTCGTCTGTTTTGTGCTACTTAGGAAAGTATTCTAGATATTTAAAAAAAGAAGTGTTTTTAGCAAAGTTTAGCTTTCATTTTTTTTTCATGCTTTTATGTGAATATGCAGTTTTATATTGCAATCTAGTTTTTGTATCTACATTATAGTAATAAACCAACGAAAATACCAAAGTTTTCACAAAAGCAAAGCCGCAAATATGGTTTATCTTTCCCGAAAAAATCAATCAAACAGTTTCTCAAGTTTATTTTTACACTTCTTGAAAATTGAAAAGTGATATTGCAAGAAACATAAACAATAAATTGTAAATAAGTTGTTTTTTCATCAAACCAAAACTCAAAAAGAGCATATGATCAGCAAGCAAACTATGATAAATAAAATTAACTGAATAGCATTGGGAATTGATCTAATATATTATGAAATGGTAATAAGTGTAAGACCGAAATAAGATTGAAGTCTAAAGATAAACAAATATTTTGATGGGAATTTATGATTGGACTTCTGATTAATTGGAGCTAGATGATTTTCGAAAATATCTTTTTTGCATCGATCTTGAAAATGTATACTATTGGGGATGGAGCATGTTTCTTAGCTAGTGGGATTCCATTCTTTGTTTTTTCAGCAACAAAAAATACTGAACAATTTGAACCTCGAACACAAAATATTTTATTTTAAACCGTTTGAACCTAGTTGCTAGTAAAATAATATTTCTATATGGAACTTAAAAAATAATTTTTTTATCTTGAGAAACTGAAATAAACTTAAACTGAAAGTAATAAATTATTCAATATTCTTAAGTCAATAAATAACTTGCCTGGAAAACTGGAAGCATCATCGCTCAAACACCAAAAGCACCCAAAATGTTAAAATAAAATAAAATAAAATATTTTTTAAATTCCAGAAACTAGCAGCAAGTGTGTCGGCATCGCTCAATAAAATATGTTTGACAACATTTGATCATTTTACAGAAAAGAAAACAACTAATTCCGGGTATTTTCTAGCTCAAACATGTGACAAAATCTGGGTATATTTATGTTGTGACCCAAAAACACACATCCAAATAATTTGCCGGCAGATCAAATTTCACTCATTTTTTTGTTGAACATGTGGTTGATTCGATTCCTTGAAGTAATTATATCCTTAAATGGTACATGCTCTAATTTTCATCAGAACTTCATAAAATTTTGACAAAATTATATGAAAATTTATCAATTAACATTCAGATAAAATTAATGATTTTTATACTGCAAAATTTGATGATGAAACTTGAATGGTTTGTCTTATGGTAGGTTAATTGGAAAATTCCAAGAAGCACAAAAGTTGGATCATACAATCAAAAAGGATCTAAGTATCTTCTTATATAGCGTGCTATAAATTGGATTTTTGTGAAAAACATATGGTAATAATGTGTAATAAAACTCCCTCAAATTTTCTCACTGCCTAACAATCAAATATTTGTTTTAAAATTTTTGACGCAATTAGTAAAAATTCAGTTTGTTCCATATCAAACATATTAACCTCTAAAAAATGTGACGAAGCGGAGTGTAAATATTTTTTTAACAGTCTACGCAATCTGCTCCGTTTTTTAAATTATGTGTTTCATATTTACTCCGTTATTTGATACTTTAGAATTAATATTTTGAGGAGAATATTTGGAAATGTGTTTCAAATCCCAAAATGCAAGTCAAGTTCAAGTTCATATTTATAAATTTGAACTTTAAAAATACAAACGATTCGTTGTTTGTTTTTAACACTAATTAAAATTTAAAAAGATTGAAATTCATAAAAACCCAAATATCTTATAATCTGTTTAAACATTTTATTAAATAACTTTTTATTATATTCTTGCTAAGAATGATTATTGAATTAACTAATATGAAAATTATTCCAATGAATGCTGATATCAAATCAAATTTGCACTTAAAATTGTGAAAATAAATTGTTATGCATTTTATTCTACTTACTTAAAGGTTTATTTGTCTAAAGTTTTCACTAACGCAATCAATTTTTAAACTCATCAATTACTGGAGCAAACCATGTTCCACAAAATTTTTCCTTATAAACTTTTTCAAAACAATCAGGAAAAAATACTGTAACATACTAATACACAATTCCAATATATTATGTGAAAATCATGGTGGAAATATGCAGTATATAATGACATTTTGAGATAACAAATTTAAGATGCTATACCATGAGTTTATACTGTTTAAGGTGCCAGGAGGTCACAATATTTTTATTTATTTTGATTTGACTATGTGTGAGGTTATTATCATTATCTTTATATTAAATAGGAATGATTTTGAGTTTCAGTTCATAACATAATGTCGAGATTGTTGGTCGTTTGTTTTCTGTTAGGGATTTTTTGTGAATGTAATTCTTTTAAAGTGGGTTCAACATGCAATCATAAAAGAGATGGAAGAGATGTCCCAGGCAATTGTACACTCCTTAGAAATTGTGCTGAAGCAAATAAACTTTTCACAAAACATAACATAGTTCCTCAACTATGTAAACCAAATTCGAGAATAGTATGTTGTGCATTGCCTGATAAAAATGATGGCGTTCGTCCGATTTTCAACACAATTAGTGCTCAAAGTAATTTTCATTTTAAACAGTAAAAATCATCTTAACCAAAAATTATTTTATTAGAATGTCAAGAGTATGCTTTGGAGAAAAAAGATGTATGTGGTATCTCAGCAGCTTCTTTGATTGTTAATGGAGAGGAAGCAAATGATAGAGAATTTCCTCACATGGCCTTAATTGGATACAAGAAGAGTGGTTCAGATGATTTTTTGTACAAGTGTGGTGGATCTTTAATTAGCAGAAACTTCGTCTTGTCAGCAGGTCACTGTGCTTATTCATCAGATTTGAAACAAGCAGAATTTGTGAAACTTGGAGACGTGAGACGCGGAGATAATAATCCAAACACATTCTTATATCATATAGGAAGCAGAATCAAACATCCAAAACATACTGTTAATTCGATCGATTATGACATTGCATTATTTAAACTTAATAAGACAGTGGTGCTCAATTCTTATGTAAGACCAATTTGCCTACCTCAAATGGACGAAGAAGTACATTGTGCTGTAGTCACTGGTTGGGGAATCACAGAATATGCAAGTGCTTTGAGCAAAAAGTTGATGAAAGTTAGTTTGGATATTTTCAATGAAACGGATTGTCAGTCGAATTATGATCGAAGTGGAATGACTTCAAATGGCATCGATTACGCAACCAAAATTTGTGCTGGATCTTACAAGGACGAAAAGGATTCCTGTAACGGTGACTCTGGTAAAAGTTACTTTCAAGATAAATGAATTTTTATTAATTTATTGTTTCATTAAAATCAAGGTGGTCCTCTACAAATCTCTAACAGAGATAAAGTTTATTGTATGTACACAGTTATTGGAGTTGTATCATATGGACATGCTAAATGTGGAACCAAAGGAGTTCCAGGAGTGTATACAAGGGTTTTCCCTTATTTGAAGTGGATAGAAAGCATTGTTTGGCCAGGGATTATTTAAAGATTAACTATTATTTGTGTAGAAAATTACAGTTATTTGTTATCTGTTAATCACTTAATAAATTTGATGGTTTTTTACTGGAACGGCATCAGCACTAAATAAAATCATGAGTTTACTTTAATTACCAAACATTATTTCAATAAATATGTTTAAAACTTTTGTGATAAATAAGGCATTTTAGGATTCTATGCGGCCTTCAGAAATTTAACTTCAAACTACAAAGTTTGCACAAAATTGTTGAATTGTTGAATGTGTGCCTGTAATGTTCTACCAATGAAGGCAAATCATTTACGTAGTCCGTATTATATTCCTGACCTCTGATTGATAACACAATCACTTAAAACGGAGAGCCAGACCCATTACTTTCTGTAAATTATCGGTATTTCACGGGAATTTCTTCTCTTGACACAATTCAAAAAAATTAGTGACCAGAAAAAATAACAAATATGTTATCAGAAAAAATACTCTCTTGAAACAGTTCAACAGATTTTTGCATGATTAGTCGAATAAAAATATTTATTTGTTAGTTGAAATCATAATGCTCAAGTTGCTGGTCGCTTTTGTTTTGTTTTCCGTCTTGTGCGCTAGCTTAGCTCTTGAAGAAGGTGATTCCTGTGTTTCACGTGCAGGACCCGGAATTTGTACCAAAATTTGCCCGAATCTTCTAAAAAGGTTGGGAAACAATGTCATTAATCAGGTCACCGTTTGTAAACCAAAAACGCGCATATATTGCTGCCCAAACCCGCCACTAAAACTTGAGCGTCCATTATCTAATAGAACCAGTGCTCAAAGTAATACAAAGTCAATTTTTTTAATTTTCTTATTTTGAATTCTATAATTTTTTTTTATTTTAAGAATGCCGTGATTACGCTAAAAGAAAGGATGAAAAGTGTCCTTTGGTATCAGTATCACTGGTTATTGGAGGTACAATTGCAGCTGACAAAGAGTTTCCTCATATGGCATTAATAGGATATAAAAAAAGTCAAGATGATTTTACATACATGTGTGGTGGATCTTTAATTAGTGAAAAATTCATTTTGTCAGCCGCCCACTGTGCGTATTCTTCTGAATTGAAACAAGCAACGCATGCAAAACTTGGTGACGTAAGACGTGGAGAAGATAATCCCAATATTTTGCTGGTTCATATTGAGGAAAGGTACAAGCAACCTGAATACAAATATAATTCTATCGATCACGACATTGCGTTATTCAAACTTCGAGAATACGTCGAGTTAAATGATTACATAAGACCAATTTGCCTTCCTACAATAGATGAAGAAATCGAAGAAGCCACTGTTACTGGATGGGGACTTTTAGGATATGGCAGTGCAGTTAGCAAACACCTAATGAAAGTTACTTTGGATATTTTCAATGAAACAGATTGCCAATCAAAATTTGATCGAAGTAGTAAAACAATAAATGGAATCGATTATAGAACAAAAATTTGCGCAGGCTCTTATGAAGATAAGAAAGATTCCTGTAACGGTGACTCTGGTAATATTTTTTATTTTGAATACTGGCCAATGCTTTTAATATTTCTTTATAATTTTTATAATTATCTTTTAAAGGTGGACCTTTACAAATCTTTAACAGGGATAATGTATTTTGTATGTACACAATGATTGGAGTGGTATCATATGGCCTAGCAAATTGTGGATCGATTGGAATTCCCGGAATTTATACTAGGGTCTTTCCATATCTTGATTGGATTGAGAATATTGTTTGGTCAAATATTACAAACTGATCACATGTGTTTCATTACTGATATACCCTTAATTTGATTATGAATTCAAATAACTATACATTAAATGTGTCAATCTTTATATTGAATTTTCAATAAATTTCAAAAAAAAATTTTATGTACTGATGCGTCATATTATTAATGGTATTCCCATAAAAAGCTGAAGCAAATTTTGTTTTTCTTTTAATGATAAGTATTTTTTTTTTTTTTAATATTTAGTGTCAAAAGTTCACATTAAACTGATCGTGTATCAAAATGTTGAACAAGTCTGTTTACATTTATGTACAATGTTTATTCCATTTTAATTTCACTGATAAATTTCGGTATGGAATAAGTATATAATTGAGTCAGTATAATTGATTAATATTTCAGGCATACTCATAGCTGAGAAGGGTTGGAACTGTCTTTTTTCAAATTTATGGAGCTAGGAATTTATTTAATTATTCAAAATGTTCCTGGTATTTAACAATTCTCCCATTGTTTTTATCGGCAAATTAAATTAAAGTTCCAAGCATTTCGTTGGTCAATCGATCGTAAAATTTGAAACATCTTTCTGGAAATAAATAAAAATAATTATATTATTTTAATGATTAATCATGCAGTAATTTTATCTATAAATCCCAAATGAGAAGCAGCTGAGACCTATTTAAATAAAAAAACAGAAAAGAACGTTTGCTGTCAGTACAAATTTGCACTTATTGTCATGCCAAACTGAAGATGTACAATAAAATTATCTTATTCATATGCTGTTGAAACATCTTTTGTAGTTTTTAAGTCATAGCAGGAGGTGTGAGTTATGAATTATGTTAAAATACTTCAATTTCAGGATATTTTATAATTTATATTTTAATTTTATTTTTTTAAATTGTGCTTTTGGAAAAATTATCAAAATGATCATCTTTTGTTGCTCGAACAATTCAAAATTTAAAAATAAAAACGAGATCGCATGTTTTGAGTAAAATTCTCACAAGTATATTGGATCGAAAGTACATTATGGTTTTATGGGATCGAAAATATTAACAACTATTGAATTGAATTTCGTTTGATTGTTCGCTCCAATTTCAAAAGATCTAACAGTTTTGATCCAATTCGAGACACTTTGGTTCAATCTTTAATACAACTATTTATAGACATCTTTTGTCAACTTTCCGCACATCAGTCATCGTGAAATAGTCTTGTTATCAAGATTCTTACATAAAATCATAGTAGCCAGAGCATTTTACTTGAGATATTAAACTTTAATCACTTGTGCTTAAAAATCCACGATCTAATCATTGACACTATATTAGCCGACCCTCAGAGCGCATATAAGCAATGAAGTTACTTTACATTTATGTTATCCGCTAATGTTTATTCCATTTTACTTTCGACCCCGAAAAAATTACTGAAATACATGTTTTAGTAGAAAAATCCGTGTCGCATGTATTGAAATTTTTTTCGGTCTTTTCAAATTAGAAATGTCAAACTGACAAACGGGTTTTGCTAAACTTCACCGGGGTAAATATCAAAATAATATAATTTTCCTCGAAAATAGGATTGCTTTATATAAAAAATAGTCCTTTTTATAAACTTATATTAGGACTGGCATTTCAAATGGCGATTCCGTAACAAATCGTTTTATGATGAGAACTTAAAAACTTGAATACTTTTTGTGAAAACTTAAATAAAAAAATTAAATTTATTTTAATTGTTAATCAAATAGTAAAATTTTATCTAAAATTTCCTAATCCCAGCTGATCCATTTAAATACCAAAGTCCCAAAAAACGTTTGATTTTGACAAATTTTCTTTTTGTCATCCAAAATAAGATGTACAAGAAAATTAATTATTCATATGCTGTTGAAAATCTTTTGTAGTTTTAATCATTCAATGAGGTGCGAAGAGATTAATAAAGATCCAGTTCAAAATTGCGACACCCGGATGGTTTATAAAACGATATTTTAATTTTAAACCCAAAATTTCCATTTAAAAATTAATAAAATTTTCATCTTTTTGCCCTTTCATTTGAAAACCATAATACTTCTATTTAAAACATTGCCTAAAATGATCTTCAATGACTAACGAAGTGAAAAAAGATCCAGCAAATTATTGGATCGAAAGTCCATTAAACTTTTATGGGATCCCAAAAGTCGGCAAACTTTTGAATTGAAAAAACTAAATCTTTTTTGTTAGAAGCGCTACAAATAAATCAAAACCACTAATAGTTTTGATCCTGAAGTCTAAGACAATGGTTGGTTCACACCTAATATAACTGAAGAATGGTCATTATCTTTTTCATTTCCCTTTCAACTCATCGAAATATCTTTTATATTGCAAAATATCTCTTATCATAAAAACTCATATATCAACATTTTCTTGAAATATAAAACATTCAATTACAGTACATTCAAATTCAGAAAGAAACACTCAACATCAAATTATTAATTAAGGCATAATCAGAACATAAACAACAATTTGCAAATATTTTCCAATTTTTAATTATTCATGATATTTTTGAATTACTTTTGACTGTCTGGCCCCTGTCTGGGCTAAAGAAAGGTACTGGGCTATACATGTTTTATCTTTAACCCCGTGTCGAACATTAAAATTTTTTCTTTTTTCAAATTAAAATTGATGAAATGTTAACATCAGTATTTTTAAAATTAAAGCATATTTTGCAAAATAATTTAATTTATAAGAAAATAAGATTGCTTTATATAAAAAATAGTCCTTTTTTAAAATCATTATTTTGTTCAAAAAAGTTGCATGTGGATTTTCTTTTATGGTGAAATATCAAAGATGAAGAGTCCAATTGAACTTCTGTTTCAACAGAATTTGAATTAGGCAACGCTAAAGTGGTATAATTTAAGTGTCTATTTTTAAATCGAAACACTCCGTCTAAAGATACATATTTCCTGTTAGAATTAAGCTGCGGAACAATAAAATGTAAGATTAATTTTAAATCATTGTTTTATTCAATTAAGATCGCACTCAACTGTAAATTGTATGGTAGTTTGAATTTGGTTATTAAATTGAATCAATTATTATTAATTTACATTATTGTTGAAAAACTCAAAAACAGGAAACAGTTGAATGTATAATATTGTTCGTAAAATATGAAATCTTCTCTATTAAATATCGATGGGTGAATAATAATTTGAATGATTGTACGTAACAAATAATTATTTTCAAAAATATGTATTACTTGACTCTCTCTTCCACTAGAAGTTTTGTCAATATATATATTTATTTAATCAATTTGTGTATAAAATTAATATTTCTCTACAAGATTCGTTAGCAAATTAATAATAAATGCGTGAGCACTGAGCACACAACAAATTATATTATTCACAAATTATTTTTATCAAAAACATAAAACAAAAATCTTATCGAACCAAAAAATAACAAAACTGTTCTTGAAGAAACATCCAATTAACGCTTTGACAATATTTTATGAACTCAGAACATAATTTAAAAACTCATATTATTCATTTTATTTATTTTGAAAACTTTATTTTTTACAAGAGAGTTGTAATCCTCTTAACAACAAGACCCTCAATTTACTACTAAGACTGGAAGTGCAACTAACTACGATCGATCATAAATTTGTTAAACTTGTTTTTTTGTTGTAAATAAGCTACCGAGAACTGATTCCAATTGGCTTTTATGGCTTCGGCTTGCAAAACAACTATGAATATTGATTTTGATCGATCTGGAGATGGATTGTTTTTATTATAAAGTTTACGTTAGAAAAATTTTTACTATATTAACAGGATGTTTTTTTTTTCGTTTTATTTATATAAATACATTTTTTCTGAAAATATTAGTTTATACTTTATATGTTGTAATTTGAATTATTCTCCAACAAAATATCTGTCAAATGTTTGTAAATTTTTTGCAGCATTATGATTCCAAACTAGCTAATTTGTTATTTAATATGAGGCTTGTGGTGATGACAATTCAAACAGAATTCACCCTGTATAGTGAATAGGGTTCGTTTATTGATGAAAAGGGAGATGTATTAAGACCTGGTAAAAATAAAAAAATATTGCATCCCATTGGTTTATTCAAATATCGATCAATTTTGATTCATATTTTAAAATACTCTATAACTCAACTTTAAAATATATTTATATGTTTATTGTTTACCAATTTTTTAAGTATGCTAATAATATTAATTTTATTTGTTTCAATTTGTTTTTATCTAAAAACCTTGTTTCAAAATTTTATTGAACTCATTTTGACTTTACAAGGCATACATTAATCCAATTCAATTAATAATTATTTTCACTACAAAAGACTGTTGGTCTAAAATAACCTCACCATTGTTTTCTCCTATCTCAGCAAAAATCTAAATTTATTCAATTTATTCACACTTTTTAACATCAATTTGTTTCCTAAATATTAAAACAAATTAATTCACCTTGAGAAACGACTAAAGAAGCTCAAGAAGCTAAAAAACTAAAAGGAAAACTGAAAAAGTAAAGAAACCATGTTATTATTCAGGTTATAAATTGTGTGGTATCAATTATCCAGCAACGAAGATTATATACATACAACTTTGATACAACATACAAGCCATAATATATTGTTTTCACAACTTTTTTCACTTTTTTGCATATCATTGAAGGCTTGGCCTCAGAGTATATATTTAAGCTGTTCAGTAGCACAAATGCAAATTAATTAAAATGAAATATATAATGAAAATCGGCTTCGTTTCAACTTTTTATCAAGTTTCTCCATTTGCTTTGTGTATTTTTGTAGTTTCTTGTAGTTTTTATAGATTTTGTATAGTTTAATTCAAATTTAGCTTACATTGTTTGTTTTACGAATTGCATGACAAAAGATATAATATTATTACAATATTTTAGTACATTTAAGTTATGGCAGTTTGCGTGTGAATTGGAAACACCTCATGATTAATACATTAAAAATTATTGCTGACATTTATAAATTTGTTTTTTGCGTGAAACTGAAGTTTAGTTTATTTTTGGATGTTTTACATGAATTCCAGATTCATACACGTTGAAAAAATTAGAATGTTAAAAAAGTTAGTGGATTTAATGTTTATTTTATATAAAATACTGATAAAGTTTTTGCAAACTCTATTGATTCACTCAACACTTTAAAAAACTCAACTAAATATATCATAAAACTGAACAATTTACAGCTTTATAAAAAAATTTTAACCAAATTTGTTCGTTCTGCTGATTATTGGAAATTAGCAGAACTGTTAGACATTTTTTTTTGAAACACTAAGCGATTGTTTTGTTCTAGGATTTGAATTTACTATTTTTATTTGTTGAAATTTTCTAGTGTGAAAAATTTTTTGAACCGAGGTGTAGGCAGGAAAATATTTTTATGTCATTATTTAAAAAAAACATGTTTTTTGAAAGTTAAATTAAAATTCAGTTTTTGGCAAAATTAATAAAATTAAACGGTTTGAAAAACATTTTGGATATTCAAAACAATATTTTTCCGATAAATTAATAAAGGGTTAAAAAGTTTTTCATGAAATTTGAAAAATCGGCAAAATAATATTTAAAAAAATTTTGAAAATCATCATTTTAATTATGTTTTAAACAGATGAAAATATTTTTAAGACAAATAATATTTCAAAATTAAAAAAAAAATTTTATACGTTAAAAAAAAAAATCGCAAATTTGCTTTTCAGCAAATTCAAGAATATTAAATCTAATATTTCGCCAAAAATATGAAAATTTGAATTTTCAAGATATTAAATTTTCCACACTAGAAAACACTAGAATACACTAGAAGGAACACTAGGAATTTAAATGTTCTTTAGTGTATTCTAGTGTGGTCATACACTAGGATACACTAGAGAGCACACATTTTCCTAGAAGCTAGTGTGTCTCTTAGTGTATCCTAGTGTATTATTCTAGGAAAAAGTGTACTTCCTAATGTATTCTAGTGTACCTACATTAGGACTTGAACCCGAATTCCACCTGGGTTCTTTTGTGGATTTGAATTTACTATTTATTTGTTGAAGCGTGAAAATTTTGAGAGGTGTACGGAAAATATTGTCATTATTTAAAAAAAATGTTTTAATGTAAAAACTGAATTTCAGTTCAAAATATAAAATGGTTAGAGCATTTAAAAAATTCCTCAAAATTCTAATAAATTGCCAATGATTTGCTGCTAGATTTCATATAGATTTTTAATTTTTTTGATGGACGTTTAGAGGTCGCGCAACCCACTTGAAATTTTTGAGTTTTTGAGGAAAAATATTGAGAATTTTCGACAAAAGCCCTGATGAAATTTCGGAAAAATCTTAATTGTTTTTTTAAGACTTATTATTGAAGAAAATTATCCTGTAATTTGTTTTTAAGTAAATTTAATAACTTGTTTATTTATTTTGTTTGAATTAAAAATCATTCAAAACCATATAATATCTAAAATATTTTAAAAAACCCTAAATTTGCAAACAAAATAAAAAATGTTATTTTTCTGAAAATCAAAAGATTTGAATTTAGATGAACAATCCACTTTTAGTGGATCAATATAAAAATGAATGACATGTTGTTGTTGTTTTTTTTTAAATTGATTTTTCTTCAAAGTTTATCAACAATTTTTTATTTGATGAACTATTTTGACCTAAAACATAAAATTTTCACTGATATATTTAATAAACTTTGATGAAAATGCACATATTAAAAAAAAAACTCCAGCATGGCATCCATTTTTATATTGATCCACTAAAAGTGGAATTCAGTGTCTCGGGAACATCGAATATATTCCAAATCTTTTGATTTTCCTTAGAAATAACATTTTTACTTATTTTAGTTGTAAATTTAAGGGTTTTGATAAAATATTTTAGATATTATATGGTTTTGAATGATTTTTAATTTTTCACACTCTCGACGTCAAACAACTTTTATAAATAGAACTTGCAAGTTATTAAATTTACCTAAAAACAAATTACAGGATAATTTTCTTCAATAATAAGTCTTAAAAAAACAATTAAGATTTTTCCGAAATTTCATCAGGGCTTCTGTCGAAAATTCTCAATATTTTTCCTCAAAAACTCAAAAATTTCAAGTGGGTTGCGCGACCTCTAAACGTCCATCAAAAAAATTAAAATTTTTTGTGAATTTTCTTTATGTCATTTTAAATCGAAATTTGCCAGGGGAGCATGACTTTTCAACAATGTTACATTTTGGTCCACCCTAATCTACAATTACATGAATTTAGAAATCTAGAAAGAAGTAAATTTGAAGATGATCGATTCCTTGAAATTCTATAATGTAAAAGAAATTTGTTTCATGTCAATTTTGTGAATTTTGAGACCAAAAATCAGGGAGTGTTGTAATGTTGTGGTTTTCAGTTTGAATTCATAATCTACCATAATCACACTTTTTCAAAAGAAATTGTTAAAGACCCAAGAAATACCAAAAGACACCAAAAAACCTTGACATTGATGATAAAATAATCGACCATTGAAGATCGCAAGGATTTCTGTAAGCAAAGACATTATTCAAGAAAAAGGCAACTAGAGAGTCCTTGAGGTGGTTTTAAATAATTGCCTTGTGGTAAAAAATTTGAAAACATGGTGAAGTCAATATAAATTCAAGGACGAGCAATATGGCTCTTTTTAAGGTTCTGACCAATTTAAATATCTATTTTGGACTTGCTTCCAATTAGTTGAAATTATAAATAAGTGGTGTTATTAAGATGTATTTTGATCATCGAAGAAAGTTTAAATACATTTTATGTATTTTTTTCTAGTTTTTGTTTCATGCATCTTATAAATCAACATTTCTGTTTTATTACCCATCTATAAATCAATCCTGAAAACACAAAACACACAGCAAAACAGAAAAACAACGAAAAGAATTCAGAAATGAGGATATTGAGCATGTTTTGTTTGCAAATTATAGCATTAAATCGAGTGAACTGAAACCCCGTCAATTTCCAGATTTTCAACATGTTTTTTAGATGCTCTCTATTCAAAATCTGAATAGTGTCCTGTCGATCACGCAGTATGAACAAATTTAACAGTTTTATATTGCTAACAACAATACTAAATACTTTAGGAATTTGCTAAAGACTTCATAGAAATGTTATTTTTCTGTGACAAATCAACAAAATCCACAAAATAGACCAACTGATCTTTTTTGTTTAATGACCAACTACTGTGTCAACTCTATTGAATGTATAAAAATTTCCTGAATCATTTTAGTTCCACTTTAGTTTTGCTATATCTTTGAATAAAATCAAAATCGTCCCTAAAGTCATAACTATTTATGTAAAAAACGATATAAAAATCATAAGTCATAAAACATATTTTTTTGTTCATTAACACATTTCACTGCATTTGGTCCAAGGCCCGCATAAATAAGAAAATGATGACAATATTTTTTTATCAATTTAGAAAAATTTGTTGACCACATTATTGTACATTATTAATGCATTATGAAATTTCAAACTTTTACACACATTAACATCAATTAGGTGACAACTTTAGTAAATTTATTAATTTATGACAATCAAGATCTGTTTGTGTTTTCCGTTAATTAGCCAGCATATTGCATGTTTTTGTATTTTTGTGTTTTAATGCTTGTAACTCGCTTTTAACTGTTTTTTATTGTTTTATTAATGCTATAACGCACTTTATTTCGCTTGATTCAATTAATTTTTTTATTGCGTTTATTGCTTTGACTGAACAATATTATTTTGCTTTGACACGTTTTAATGATGACCAACATAATTTTTAATTTTATTGAGTTAGGGGCTCGATTTTATCGTCTACCAATTAAATAGTTTGACTGTTTTAGGCATTTTATGATAATTTTTTGATGTTTTGGAGATAAGTGACCTTTTTCTAGAGCTGAAATTTGTTGATATTCATCGATCAACAAAATATCAAAGGCAAAGCATTTAAAAATTGTATCCAAACTTTTCAAGATGTTCTTTCAAATAGAAAATCAAAGAAAATCTCACAATTCGATTGATCGGCAATAATCAAAGGTTTTCTTTAAAAAAGTTTCTTAAAACATCTCAAGAATATAATTTGTTTATTTAAAAAAGTAAACTATGTGAATCAAAAACAACATGCCATTTAAACCACAAAAAATACAAAAATATAACTCACACATGATGAACTTGTTTGATGTTCAAAGCAAATATTTATTAAAGCACCAAAAATTTATTTATCAAATCGCAAGTGATTGCTTATTGTTAAGTACTTTGAAAACAACATTAGAAGAGATTTATAAACATAAACAGCCAACAGTATTTTCAGAAATAAATCAACATTTTTTTAAAAATAAAAATGTTGGTATTTTTTTGAAAAGTGTGAAATGATTGATTTCTCTTTGAGTGGAAAATGTTTTCTAAGTTCTTTACAGTTTGAAAAGATTTCGAAGAAAATAAGAAAACATGCTGAATTTATAAAATTGTAAAAGTCTACGGAGAATTGTAAAAGATTCATCATTTAATGGTCAGCAATACAGCATAAATTGTGACAGAACAAGAACAAGACATTAGAAAAAGTAAAAAAAGTGCCAATCAAGCAGCTTTGAAAGATGCTAGATAAAACTGCAAACAAATGTCTCATATGACAGAAACCACAATTATATTTATCTCTTTGTTAATTAGGATTTGAGTGCCAATTATGTGTTTTTCATGTAATCTGATGCATTTTTGCTTCTTAAATTCCACATCCTTGTTTTTATGGTTTTGTATTTTTATGTCTGCTGTGTGTTTTGAGAAGCTTCAGATTCTAATCAAACTATTTTCTTAGGAAGGTGTGATGTGATTTAAAATAAATAAAAATATTTAGATGGTGAAACTTGAGTAGCTGTGACGTGATTCTTGGTCATTTTGGTAATTGGATTATTAGTCTTTGTTGAATTGTTTGGTAATGAATAAGATTTTAGAAAATATTGAGTTACACTGAAATAAATTGAAAATTAAAGAACAAAATTAAATTTTAGTTTTACGTAATGAAACTGATTTTCTGTAATAGAAGTTTTTGCGTACAGAAATACCTGACGAACAAATTTATGTGCCAGAACTCTGCTAGAACTTTCATTAATAACTTTAATAACACACTTTTCTATGAAAGGCGATCATTTACCATGAATTTCTTATTATAAAAATATAGATGTCTTAACACAACAAACCGAAACTTGAATATCATGGATCATTATTTTTAATTCGCACCTGTATTGCTTGTATTGTTTGTATGAATAACTTTTCTACTCCTAGTCGCACATTCTAAGTATAACAAAAATTACAAAAGATAAATTGAATTTTCGGGTAGCGTAGTCATTAATTTTGATTATTAATTTGTATTAATCATTTTATCATAACCTCATATTTATCTTAAAATGTTGAAATAGTGGAGTTTTCAAAGACGATTTGTTTTTCAAAAGAACCGCTGCTTGTCGGCTGCTTGTAAATTTCTTCTAAATTTGTTATATTTTTGGGGATTGAAGGAAATTATACAGTAGCCCATCAATTTGACTGTAATAAGGAAGATATATTTAAGTAATTGTGAATAAGGCAAGTATGTTTGTTAAATGAACCTTTTAAATAAATGCTGCAAAATATTTGTATTAACTTGCAAAAAATTTATATTCATCTTTTATTTTAATAAAAATTATAATCTTGCATATATGTATTTTTGTATATACTAGTCCTATCGATGAATACCAAAAATATTATTTACTATGATATCTATCCAATAATTACTGAGCAATTTAACATTTTCAAACTTTCATACTTTTATATTGTTATTTGTTATGCATTGTGTTTGGTGATTTTGCCATTTTCTAAATGATTCGTGTACAATATTTCGAGAGTGAAAATATTTTACAATACAGCAATACCGAGCAGTAAAATATTTTTCAGAAAATTGCACCAATTGACGAAAAAACACGCGCCGTATTTGATCCAAAAAAATATGTTTCGACTCATTATTTTCAACCAAACGATATAAAATGTTATAAAACGACATGTTTTGTTCAATTTGTTTCAACAAAGTACTAAAAAGTTGGACTAAATTGTGCAATATGCGAATAAAATTGTTTTTGCGTTTTTGCTTCCAAAATAAATATTTTTCATTTTCACTGTGTAATTTTTGTGGTGCTTTTGCAAACAATTAACATTTATTTGCATAGTGTCAGCACTTTCGAGCATTTCAACACTTTTCTAAAATACGAGTAAAATAATATTATTGCTTCATTGTTATTCAAAATTTCAAAGAGCTGTCGAAAATTTTACAAACTTTATTAATTTATAATTGCGAGATTTCTATTCATTTCTATCCAATATATAAAATACTTTTACTTTTGCAGCAACATAAATCAATAGTAATGAACATATTTCTTGGTGTTTATTTGGGTTTGATTGAAAAAATATTTACTTTAAGTTGTTTATTATCACTCTCATGATTTAAGTACTCAGAATTAAACAATTAATACTGGACTTTTCCTAAATACTGGATAAATATTTAGTGAATGCTGGAAAACTAAAAATCAAAGGAAAATTCTACATTTCGAGTGAATTATCAAAAGTCTACAATAACTCTTAAGAAATTTTCAAGCATAGTGTGAATTGATGCATTAATATTTTTTTCTTTTGATCGAATATTGATGATTTCAATTTTATTTGAAAATCTGAATAAACTAGAAATAACTTTTCAAAAAAATTGTAAATGACTGAACCTTTTCAGGGCGTAATATTTTCGTTAGAGGAGCATTAAACAATACCTAATTCGTAAAGGTTTCATTATTTTTATTCAATTCAAAAATTTTCCAAACTTTGATGGAATTATGGATATTATATTGAAATAATGAAAAACCAAACAAAACGCCTGGTTTTCATCTGTTCACATTTTCTCATTGTTTCACAAAAAACAGAACTAAATGACCAAAAACAATTGCACCGAGGCACTTTCAGTTCAACTATTTTTAATTTTGCCGTTTTGATGATTTTTGAGGATTCATTTAAATATAGTCAAAAATTGATAATTTGTCCGACTGACTGCAATAAAATATAACCAGAAAATCGTTGCAATAGGTAAGCCTCGTACTTGCAATCTCTTCCCCATTCTATCTCAACCCAATATTGCATTATTTTCCCATTGTGCAATTTCCATTCAACAAAAACCAAATATTGTTTTCAAACACAATATACAATTTTTAAAATTTCAAACTCAATCGCGAATAAGCAAATTTGTTGCCATAAAAACAACTAAGAAACTAAGAAACTAATGAAGTGTTAAAAAGAGCACGAGAAGGGTGATTCCATTATTCAAAATTGTTCAAACTAAAAATCAGCTAAATTTGTTTCCCATAGTGAAAAATCGTATTAAGTGAGTTATTAATATATTTTTATATTTATCCGAAAAAAAGAACCGAGGTGAAATCATTGAGTCGGAATGCTTTATAAAACAGTTTAACCAGTTGTTGGATCAAAGTCATGCAGTTTTATGTTCATTTTATTGGTTATAACCGACAATCGGTGAATCGAGTAACAATCGAAAAAGTGGGATAATTTCGATTTGATTGTTAGAAAGACAATAAAATTAAATTTTATAAGACGTTTTCACTAAATTTTATAGTTTTTGGGTTGGAGCTGAAAAACACCCACAAAACACATTTACCATTTTTTCTTCAAATTCTTTTACATTTTAATAGTTTTTTATTTAGTTTGAAGTTCCGACTGAGCAGATGACTATTTTAAGACGCTTATGGTCATCTAATGTCTCAATTATTAGAATTCATACAATTTATATTTTGTCAGCATACCTTGTACTCATTGTTCAAACTACATATAATAATTGAAATTTAAAAAGACTAAAAAGTGCCAAGAATTGTTTTGTTTGGGATCCGGCAATTTCTTTGTGTTTTGAGCTTGAGCTGCGGGAGGTGGCAGTTGACTTTTTGGTTTTTTGTGTGCAGTTTCAATGGAAGTTGAATTGTTCGAACTGTTGCTTCTGATAATTGATTTTCTAGATTTTTTGAGTTTCTGCAGTTTTCCAAATCAAGAGCCAGGTTTAGTTTCGGTAAGTTTGGCAAATTAACAAGATTTTGGCTTTTGAACATTTTTATAATAAAAGATATTTTTAAATTTTTCATGCTTCAAGAGAGAAGCGGCAAAAGATCATCTATATGTTTTAGTAAAATTGATGTTAAACTTACTATTCTATTCTTATTGATAAGAAAGATTGCATGCAGTTTTAGTTGGAATTTTTCCTAGAATTCTCAATATTATTAAAATTAGAACAATAAATTATTCTTTAAAAAAATGTGTTGAGACTCGGTTCAAACAAAATGTGTTGAGATTTTCGAATGTAGTCAACACCTGCAACTAGCCTCAAGTTTGCCTCTAAAGTAACCTTAAATATTTATAAAGCTTGAGCATCCTGTAGTTTCTTATTTATTTGGAATATTTGTTATATTGGAAACACAATTTAAAATATTCGAATATAATCGAAAATGTATTTTTATTGTTCCCTAAATTGTGGATGCTGAGTTTTGGGTTAGATAAATTGATGTCTCAATAAAATGGTAATCGAAGATTAATTGCCATCAACAAGAAATTTAAAGAATCGTTATGTAGCATTTACAGCAGGTTAGATTTCAAGATAAATTAAATTCGAAGGTATAATTTATTGGAGTAGATTAAGAAAGTTTTGAAAAACATATATTTATTTTGAAATACTTCAAATCTTTACTAAAAGACAAAATTGTATTTATTTATCTAAAGTATTAAATATAAATTTTCTAAATAATTGAATATGTTGAAGATTTCTAAAAGTGAACAAATGCTTCACAATTTATTTTATATTTAAAATTTTGAAAAAATCAAAAATAGTGGAAGAAACTGGAATAATTTAAATAAATAAACAACTCAGTAGATCAACAGATTTGCTTTAGAATATGTTTCTTAAGTTGAGAAATCCGATTATTAAATTATTTCAATACACTACAAATAATAAATAAATGGCAAATCTATTGAATAAATAATAAAATATATTTTTGCTTTTTTAACACAATTTTACAATTATTTCATTATTATAATTCATTCTATGTTTATTTTTAGAAAGATTTATTTTTGTAAAATCTATTATTATCATAAACTATTATTTTATGCCAAATGCGAAAAACCGCCCTCAAATCTGAATGGTTTCAGACAAACAAACAAAAATCTTGAAAAAACTTTACAATCTAATAATTATTTTTCAGATATAAATCTTAATCCACATTTAATAACACCCAAAAAATCCAATATATTATAATTATTCACACTCCTTTGTTGAAAATCTTGAATAACAATTTTTATTTCATAAATTTCACGGCTCTGATATTTTTCACCTTGCGAGTTGTTGAACAACAAAACATTAAGAAAAAGTGTTAGATTTACATATTTCTCGCTTATTTCCATAATAATGGAAAATATTTGTAATTACAATTAATAACAGAATTACCGAAAATGCTGAAAACAACAAAAAGGCACATGAAAATGAAAATGTGTTAATTATAAAATTGTAACAAAATGTTTCAGAAGCTTAATTTTAATTAATTTTGTGAACGCAATAAATTATGCGCCATTGTTGGCCATTCCAATACATAGACCATATAGAAATAGTTTCTTAAACAATTCACGCAATATTTTACAATTTAGTTCAGTTGCTGACATTTACAAATTAGTTGCGTGTTTTGATCCACTTTAATTCATAATAACTAGTGCAAAGCTGTACGAAATATTTTGCCTGAAGCTTTAAAACCAACAAATATTTTTCAGAGGATTAAAAATAATTCTAGGAAAAAACCTTAAAAACCACAATAAAAATTTTGCTATTTTAGCAATTTAAATCCTCTTTCAATATCTATTTGCAAAATCAAAGTACAAACGTGTTTAATTTTCTAAAAACCTTTGGTTTGATTTGACAGGATTTACGTTCAAACCCAACAATTTATTTGAAGAGCGAAAGGGATTAAATTGACTGCATTAAAGGTTGTTATTATAAGCTCAACTGAAATTTGCTAGGATTGCCTGGTATAATTTGCTTTAGTCGAGGTTGTATACCAAAATGTAACAAAAAGTCAATTGAACCGTGTTTTGATTCTATTATTTTTTTGAATGCCTTCGGATCACTTCAATTTTGTGAATACAAGCAAATTGAACAATTGAAACCATGTAGAGGACTGAAGTAGCTCTTGGGATGTTGGTAATGTTAGCTTGGCTTTTTGCAGCTTTAGTTTGAATAGTTTTTGTTAGAAATTGATTGAATCAGATATCAAAATATGCATGAATATACGTTAAAATATTATGAGACAACAATTTATATAAATTTCAAAATCTAGTGTAAGCCTGAAGGACTTGAATATATATTTCATTTATCAAAAGACAGGATAATCTTGTGTGAAACGTTCCAATAGTCTAAATAAGGGTGCTAAATCATAAAATAATGAGTTTCCTTGTAGCCTTAACCAAGAATCTTACAGCAACAGATTTTTCTATACACATGAACAATGTTCGAATCAGTATAAAAAGGGCTTCAGGCATATGTTCAACATTAAACCAACAACCAAGTGTGGATCATGTTTAAGTAAATTATTTAATCTCTTTGGGTTTTGTTTTAAATGTTTTAAGTGTCAAGACTTTTCTCAGTTTCTCAGTTTCACAACTTTTTAGCTACTTCCATATGGTTTACGTAGTTAAATATTCTCAATTATGGTTAATGATGAGGGTGCTTATAGTTAAATGCATAAAAAATGTTTTACAACAAATTACGAGGAATATAAATATTTTTATTGCTTTTACTTATGGTTTTGCTGATACATACATTTTTTTAAAGTTTAAATTCAAAGAACTTGTAGTTTCTGCATGGATTAGTATAATTTCCTGCTTGTTGATTTTAATTTTTTGAAGTGATTTTTGGAAATATTTATGAAGATGTTAAATGTAGGATCTGTAGCAATTATTATTTGAATACATTTTCTAAATATTTTGTTGTGATTCAGATGCTCCCAGTGATCAGATGCTGTTTTCGCGGTTTCATTCAAACACTTAATTCTCTTTGTGATGAATTTGAGTTGAAATCACGTTCCATGAAAATAATAAGCATACTTCTAAGTCATTTCTTTTGTCCCACCCTCATAAACATCCCCGAACATATTCACATTTATGATTCTATTAAAAACTCCTGCTGAACTTGCACGTGTCCTTATTGTCCTTTAAATATTCCCGTTTATAAATAAGCATAAACACATTCTGCCCGATTTTGCTACAATAAAACTGGATAAAAGATTCAGTGTTGATGTGTGAAATTGCGTAATCGACACATTTGTTGGTGGATTTTTGTTTTTTAATGATCAAGATGCACGTGCCAGCTTTTAAAAGAGAAGTGTAAGCGGATTTTACTCAATCAAGTTTTATATGAGTTTGATTTTTAACCAGTTTGTGATTAATAAAATCTGATTTAAAAAAATCATTTGACGAGTTTAATTTATAGTTTAATGAATGCATGCATCATTTCTTCAGAAAATCTCAGGCATCAGCAAATATTTATTTATCATCTTGGCTTTGACCGAAATAACCAAACATGTTTAACAAAAACAAAAATAGGACCTTTTGTTGTTTTTTCATAATTTTGCAACAACCAAAACTAGAAAGCAGATGGATCAAACGCAGACCGAAAAAACGCCTCATCTTTAAAAGATTTATTTTATTTTCAACAAACAACTCAATAACGACCAACAGAAAATTGAAAAATCAATTATTCTCGAGAAATGCACAATGATGATGACTTTAAAAACTTTAAGGTTTCTTTTATCCAAAAGCAGTTTCTTTTGTGTTTGAAATCTTTCATGCAACCGAATGGCCACTGAGAAATGTCGAATTGATCCTGAAAGCTAATAATCTTAATACTTTAATTTCTGCTAAAGTCACATAATGCGATTGATGGGCTAATTCGCCAGGTCTGGCAAGTTCTCGAGGATTATTTCGAATTTTAATTGATTTTTGCCAAACTTCAAATTAAAATTTCTGCTGACTTTTTCTTTATGTTTTCTTTCCATTTATCGCCAAACAAGCGACAAAGCTCCATTGTTAGCTTGGAGATGGAGAAAAATCTGTTTCTTGTACGAATTATTTGAAAGGACTTTGCAAGTTTGTGTTTTGTCGGTGACGTGAAAGAAGAAAAAGTTAATTTGGCACGCTCAAAAAAAAAGATTCATAAGAAACTATAATTTTTTTGATGAAATAAATATTTGAAAGAGCTTGATATTACCGCTAAGGATGCCATAAGTGATTGAAATGTTATGTTGTTCTTTTGTAAAACGAATTGAGTCATTAATTATATTCATACCGTATATTTTGATGTTTTTGAGACATCTTCTTTAATAAGAATTGCAAGATCAAACAAATATTTTTAATTACAGTTGCCTAAAGCCTTCAAATAAATTCCAATTATAATATAATTTAAAGATTGATAATATTTTGAGCTATTTATAACTGTAACAATCCCTTTAAGAAACCTATGTAAGGTCTAAAACCATGGATAATCCTTGCGGTAAAACAAGTCAAATTTTTCTGGTATTTGCTTGTTTTATTACTTTAAGCATATTTTATGATTAAATAGCATAATTTGGTAAAAACCTAACTTCAAAGAAAACTCAACTCCTTGTTTAGTTGTTTTCGATATCAGGTATACCTTTGTAGCACATAAACTGGTGAAGTAAGGCTTAAGGACGTCCAAGTACGCCAAATATATTAGCAAAGTCATAATCCTGTAATAACCGGCAATAAAGTAATAAAAATCAAAATATTTTCAATAATTTTCAAGAAATCTTAAACTGTTTTTAATCCTTTCTTAACCCTTTAATCTTAAAATTAGTGTTTGTTGTCTTGAAATTTTCTTGAAATTTCTTACGAGGGTTTAAATTGGAAATTGTTTTGCTGACAAGTTTTGAAGAAAAATATCCTTGCATGATTGAATAATTTTGTAGTTGCTACTGGTTCATTATTTTATTGCATGGATTTACTGGTTATAAAATATAAATTTACATTAATCTTCAAACTATCCTTATTTTCAATCTTTCCTGGAAAAATCTTCCTTCACAAAATCCTAGTGACAAATTATGGTGACAATTTGTTCCACCACAAAATGTATAGAAACTATTCTTAGACTTTTTCAGTATTTTTCACGCTTTTTGAAAAGTTTTTTTTTTAATTTTTAGTTGTACTGAGACACAAAAAATAGCAAAAAATCAAATAATTTTCAATAATCAGCGGAACGAACGGATGCATTTGGTTTCAAATAATCACTTTATTTATGTTGTTCAGGTCTTGCATTTCAGGAGTTGTAAATATTTCAGCACAATTTAGAGATGATTTGAAAGCTTTGTGAAATTTCTTTTGCCAAGTTAGGAGGTCCTAGTTGAGCTGTTAATGGTAAAAATTGATTTGGCATGGTGATGAGAGATCTTTGTTGAAATTTTGGACACCAAAGAAGCCTATTTACTAAAGTTCTTCAACACCTTCAAATCATCATTGTACTAATGAACCAAATTCTTCTTGGAATTTCATTAAAGAATTATTAATTATTTCTGACCTGCAATTACTCAAATTGCTTAAATTACTAGAAACTACCTACAAAATTGACTTTTCTACTGAATTTTGTTAGAAAAAGAGTAAAATAAACAAACTCAAAGCAGAAAGGACGAAAATATTTTTATTATTACCATATTTGGTTTTTACTTTTTATTGAGCTTGACTAGGAACTCCTTCAAATTTTTGTAGATTATATTGAAAAAAGTTTAATTAGAATTTTCAAAATCAAAATAATAATCAAAATGAAAATTTCACCCAACAAAATTTTTTTTAATATGCAAGGATCAACGAAAATATTTTCAGCAGACAAGCAATCAGGATCGCGTTATTTTCCTTAAACACTGTAAAATATTTTAGAAAGATGCGCACAACAGCTCAACACATAAATAAAATTTATCAAACTTTGAAAACTCTACAAAGTTCATACTGAACAACCAACCACCTCATTCACGCAAACTAACGCAAAAAGCTGTTTTTATTTATCGGCTTTTGTTGTTCATCAATAAAAGACAAACATTTTCATCCACCACCTCCAGCTCAAGCTCAACGTTTGCAAACTCGCGATGAATTGTTTGGGACAACAAGCAAAAAAGTTAAAACATTTTTATTATTTTTTATGGAAGGCGTTCACCTATTTTATCTTTGAATTTGTGTATGGTAAAATGCTGATGCTGATGCTTTAACTATTCGTAGTGTTGGTGCTGATTTTATATGAATTAATGGGTTGTCGCAGTTTTGCTACGCTCAGCTGGTTGTGTGCAGCTATATTGTTCGGAGCCAGTCGTGAAAAAGGTTTTCAGCGATGCACATTACTTCTAAGTTGATGTGTAGAAAAAATGCGTAGATTTTTTTTGTTGAAGTGGATCGAGAAAGTTAATTGGTTGTGAGAAATGTTTAAAGGAAATATAATATTTAAAAACAGAATTTCATAAGTTTTTATTACCTTTTTTGAAAATATAATTGAAAAATATGTTATAAGTCACTTTCATTTAAGTTTAATATAATTACAAATTGATACATCTTGAAGTAGAAATGAACTTAATAATTCATATTTGAACACAATGTCAAAATTTAGGATTCAAATTGTAATGTTAAAAATATTAATAAAACAATTTAATTTTTAACAAAAACTGCTTATGTTTACTTTTGTCAAACAAATATCCCCGTTCTTCAAGTATCCTCAAAATGTGACATATATAATATAACCATAGTATTAACAAAAAGGAAATTGCGGAGGTAAGTTCTCCCCTTTAAAAACATTCCTGTTGTTCAAAAACCCCATTAATTCTAATTTATATCAAGTTTCATTTATTTTCAGCATTTTTCAAGTTGTTGTAGTAATTTTAGCTTACTGTGCATTTTTCGCGCATTTGTACGATTTCTTTACATCTTTTTCAGCAGAAAGTTTTCGCACTTGCTAATTACTCTACAGTTTTCATTTCTGATAATTCCCTTAAGAACTTAAACGACCAAGCTGTAAATATCACAACAATCGTTTACTAATTAGACAATAAATTTAGACGCGAGAAGCTCAAAAAGTGAGCAAACACTTTAGACGGCAAAACAGAGAAACTGACACTTTTTCAAATGCTTAAAACCCACCCAAACATTTATTGTATCAGCTGAACTAGACGTTTTGGGTAAAGGGGTTAGAAAATTAATGGAAGAAAATATTTAAAAAAGTTTGTGAGATTTTTCATCATTTCGTAGAAAGAATTTTCAAAACATTTGATTAACCAAAATAATTTTGATTGCTAGAAATTTCTTATTAATTTTCATATAATTGGAAATATGTGGATGAAATGAATATATTTTCATTCAATATTGAGTTCTAAGATAGAAATTTCAATTCGAGAAAAGCAAACATTTTAATTTTATAGTATATACTAGAGTTCATGATGAATATTTGGTTCGTAATTGTGCAATTATTAAAAAACAATAAATTCATGATTTTATTTGTAAATATTTATAGCAAGTCGGCTTAAAATGGAATTGAGATTAAAAGCATTTTATCGATTTTATCGTATTTTTTAAATTACACGAATTAATTAGTTCGCAATAACTTTCAATGCAGCTAATTTTTAATTGATATTTTTCGCGCACCTTTTTTTGAAATAGATATTTATTTAACATTCAAATGTATTTTGTATCTCGATATACTTCAACATGATTTTGTTTTACTAGTGCGTTTTAATCAATTCTATAAAAACTATAATATATGTTCTTTTATTTTATGCATATCATTTATAAATTCTTCACTACTAAAATGTGATATAATCTTGTTCATAGTTTTTTCAAAATTGTAGGGTACTGTACAGCTTTTTTCAACCTACGCAGCTCAATTTCTTTGCGACGCTCGTCAGCCCTCGCGTCTGAAACTTCACTTAAATTCTATTAACTCACAATCATGAGCGGTCACTTATCATTTCAGTTTAAATTGTGATGCATTCTAAACAGAAAAATTAATATACACACAATACAATTTCCCTAAATTGGATAATTCACCTTATACCGGCTCAAAATAATGTAAACACCACTATAAAGATTTTTATTTATAACTTAACAAATCAGGATAACTCGAATAAACATTGAAATAATTGACTTGACATTATGACTTTAAAGTAAATTTTATGTTTTAAAAGATAAGACGGAAATGCTAAAATGATGATTCAAGCAGTAAGTTCTTGCACGAGTTAACGAACTAATAAATCTTAATTTGTGTAAACAAACCAAGCTAAAAAAATTTCATTCAGTTGGGGCGACTTTTTATAATTGAGAAGAATAATTGGTCAATTTTGGACTTTTTGACTTTTTGTTTTGGTCATATTTAATCAGGAACATCCTTGTTAAGATTTGTCTTTGCATTTAAATATGATTTGGTTTAATTAAAAATCAAAATTCATTAAATGTTCCAAATATCATAATCCTTTAAACTATTAAATTTTTTCTAAAATTAAAATTCAATAAAAAACTCAAGATGGCTTGTTCAATTTATAATAGATTTTTCAAATCACTCAATACTCAAGATTTGCAGCGTCTAACAATTTAAACTAAGAGTTGATTTCAAATAATTGCGAGAATTCATCGAAAACAATTGAAAACATTGTAAAGTCATTCAGTGGCAACAAAAGAAATGTGAGCAAGCAATTGAGCAATTGGGTAATCAAGATGCTGTGAATAAAAGTCGTGGAAACTGAAAACATTCCGAGTATGAGAAATACCAAATATTCTAAATTTTTTAGCGAGAAATTCGGTGAAGCATAAATTCAACAAATTCAACAAATTTTATATTTTGATTAATTATTATGAATACAGTCTCTGAAGTTTGATTTCTTTGATTTTTAATTAAAACACTTCGTTTGAAAGTTTCGATCGAAGGTCTTTAATTAAATATTCACGTTTAACAAGCTTATTTAGATCGAGATGCCACTAATTGATAACAGCTTATTGATATGGAAACAAAATAAAACAGAGATTAAATTTGGGGGTTCATGATATGTTAATTATGCTGCGGCAAGTAATCAATTAATGCTTTATCTATACTGAATTAAATTATTTTTCATGCAAGAGTTGTTTTGATGTATGATCTCTACAGAAAACACAATTATCTAAATTATTAGATATGTATATTATTTAACTATAGGGTAATTATGAATCTTGAGACTCATTTTATGTTGAACTTTTAAAGAAAATAATGTCTGTGAAATTCGAATCATATTGTTTTAATCTTGTGATGACCATACATTTATTTATTTTAATTTAATTCGATAAGGCAGGTTATCCTAACCTATGTCATTCTCAAACAAAAAACGTTGAGTTTGCCGTCAAAATATGAAATTTAAAATGATTTCTAGTTGTTTCTGAACAAACCAGATTGAAAACAAGAAGGTAATTATGTACTCTTCAATAAATTTGAATCGTTTAAACAGCTCGTGAGCATTTCGTGGACAACAAACAATTTATTATCGTGTTTTAGTTTTTATTTCGTTGATCTAATGCGGCCTCGATTGAAAAACTTATGGCTTTATTTTGAGATGCAAGAAACAATACACCAAATTTGAAACTTTTGAACACAAAAAAAAAGAAGTTGTTTCTGTGTACATTTGTTGATAAAAACAATCATAATGATGACAATATAATTAATAGATTAACAAATCAGTAGTATTAACACCAACTTTTAAAACCTCCTACATTATATTTTTATTAATTTAAAATTCCAGAAACTGAAACACAACAGAGTTTTTATGAAAATGACCTTCACTGTAGTGTATAAAAGCCTAAAATTCAACTGTACCTTTATAACCTAATAGACTATAATCAATTTAGGGTGGTCCACAATCCATCTTTGTCTCAGAAGCGCGCTCCTCCAGCAAAATTTTGATTTAAATGACAAAATAAAAATTCAGTAAAATTTTCAAAATTTTTGATGCACGTTTAGGGGTCGCTCAACGAGCCCAAAGTTTTGACAATTTAGTTGTTCAGAAATTATTTGATAAGTCAGCTCCACATTAATTTTTTAAATGATTTTCTCCACAATTTTTATTTATTATGCTAATAAAAACACCAAAAAAAATTTTCAGCCAAAAATATTAAAAAACCATGAAGTTATGGCACTAGTCTGAAAAGTCGATTTTATGCAAAAGCTGTCTAAACCGTCAATGTAACCTCACGAGCCCCCATATAATTTCATATTGTTTGTCTCACTTTTAAATACAAGTGAATTTATCCCTTAACCAAATGCAAGTGGTCTCGTGACTTTTTGATGACGCAAACTGAAGTTATTAAACTTTTAGTAGACTGATGTTTTCATCGATCGCTTGTTGTTGTTGTAATCCTCAATAAATTCTTTGGTGAATATTTACAAGCCCAATTTTTATGGAAAATTCACCAAAATTTGGAATAATTTTCTTTATATACTACTTTACAAAATCTTGAAAAAAAATTTGAAAAATTTTTATCCAAAGAGTGTTCAAAAAATGAAACAAAATGAAAAATGTTTCGTATACGAAAAGCACCAAGATTTATTTTACAATTGGTTGATTTAGGAGTTTTATTGATGAATGAGGAGTTTTATTGATTATTATTGATCATTGATCAATAAAACTCCTAAATCAACCAATTGTGAAATAAATCTTGGTGCTTTTCGTATACGAAACATTTTTCATTTTGTTTCATTTTTTGAACACTCTTTGGATAAAAATTTTTCAAATTTTTTTTCAAGATTTTGTAAAGTAGTATATAAAGAAAATTATTCCAAATTTTGGTGAATTTTCCATAAAAATTGGGCTTGTAAATATTCACCAAAGAATATATTGAGGATAACAACAACAACAAGCGATCGATGAAAACATCAGTCTACTAAAAGTTTAATAACTTCAGTTTGCGTCATCAAAAAGTCACGAGACCACTTGCATTTGGTTAAGGGATAAATTCACTTGTATTTAAAAGTGAGACAAACAATATGAAATTATTTGGAGGCTCGTGAGGTTACATTGACGGTTTAGACAGCTTTTGCATAAAATCGACTTTTCAGACTAGTGCCATAACTTCATGGTTTTTTAATATTTTTGGCTGAAAATTTTTGGATCATTAGCATAATAAATAAAAATTGTGGAGAAAATCAATTAAAAAATTTATGTGGAGATGACTTATCAAATGATTTCTGAACAACTAAATTGTCAAAACTTTGGGCTCGTTGAGCGACCCCTAAACGTGCATCAAAAATTTTGAAAATTTTACTGAATTTTTATTTTGTCATTTAAATCAAAATTTTGCTGGAGGAGCGCACATCTACGACCTCCCTGATTTTTCATACTAATTTGGACCACACTAATAATCATAGACTATAATGTCTGAAAATATGAAAAAGTAAGACAAATCGACACATTTCAAAACATTTTTAATCGAATTTGAGCAATATAGTAAAATTTTGTTCCATAACCAACTATTAATTGATTTTAAATTCAGATTATTCTCACACTTTATAAATAGTATTTTAACAAACAAAAAATGGAGGCAAAATAATCTTAAACTAATTGTGCAATATTGACGGAACAATGTCAATTAATCTTTCAATTGTTTATCAAACAATTTCCCGATAATCAAAGATTTTTCAATTTCCATTTGATTGTTTGCTTCCCAATAATGTTACAATTAGATCATTATTCAATTCCGATTAATTGAAAGCGACAAAGCGATAAAAGCAAAGTGGAAGATAATTTTGAAATGAACCTATATTCACAACTTCGGTTTCCAATTCAAAGAAGAACTTTATTGGTTTAATTTATATTTTATTTTTGAGATTTTTTATTTGAATAATTTAAATTTATAGTTCAAGCGTCCATTACAAACGATAAATACAGAAAAAATGATACAGAAAAAGAAACAAATTCTAAGAATCAAATCTCACTACTAAACAACTTTGAATAAAAGATGATAAACCTACCAGATTATGTTTTAATATTTTTTTTAAGTGAGTAAAGTATCACAACCTCAGTTATTAGCAGTAAGAAAAAATTCTCATAAAAAATCAATACGGAACTAGAATCAGTGTAATGACTTTTTAATGGAATGAATACATTTTTGATTTGAATGAATTAGTAGGTTTCTTTGGATTCATTCAAGAAATTTAATCTCAAATTTATAGTCACTATTCGATTTCAATCTTAGACACTGTTTTTTTTGTAACTCAGAAACAATTAAGTAGATCTTTACAACTTATTCATTCAATTTTAGAAGTACAACTTCGTCAAAAAAAAATTGAATTCTTTGCTGTTTCATTTCTTGAGCAAGGTACCTCTGAAATAAGAAATTTACATACCTACACAAACAGAATACGTTTTTTTTAATTAAGTTGTCGTTAGGCCAATTTGTTCTGGATTTTTAATAAATCGGTTTAAATATAAATTTGTATTAAATTTTGGTTCTGAATTTCATATAAAAAATCATAAGGTTAAACATTCAGGGTTCGAAAGTTTCATTATTGTCAAATATTATTTTCATTCTAAAATTTAAATACTTTAGATAATTTAAAAGCGGCAGGATACGTCAAAAAGGATTTAAAAGTACGTTTTTTGTATTCTTTTTAACAATGTTTACGTCTTACATTTTTTACTTTACAGATTGCAAGCTCATTTCAAATTAACAAAAACTTCTTAATCATAAAATTTCAACAACCAAAAACTGGAAGAAAAAAATATTAGTTAAGCCGCAAATAAAAAGACAGAAGTCTTGAAAGGAAACGAGATGAAGGAACAAAAAACTGTTATGATGTTATTAAATATTGACGATTTAAATGCACGATTACAGTATCGAAGAAATTAACATAATTAATTGATTGGAAGCTAATTTTACAAATTAAGAAGTTTTTCGATAATTTTTAATATTTTAATCTTTCGGTTCTCATGAGTCTTTAAGCTACAAACGAAAATGAATAATATTTTGATTAAAATTATTAAATTGTGATAATGGGTTGACTAATGAACATTTTTGAACAAAACAACCACATGAGTTAAGAAGCCGCTAGGAAATTACGGTAATTAATCAGTTTTAAATATTTTTCCAAATAATGACGGCAAATAAATATGGCTTTGAGAAGTTAGATTGTTGAAAATATATTTCGAAAAAAAAACATTAAATTCTTAAATAAATTTTCTAAAATAATGGTTTTTAAAATATCTAAATGCCAATAAGAACGCAAATACTTCAAAAATTTCCCACGAATGACTTTATGGAGGATTACGAAAATTGCCAATAAATTGAAACTAAAAGTTTTATTGCGGCTTTTTATTGCTAAATATTTTATTTAACTAATTCATAAATCAATGAGGTGAGATTTGTAAATCTTAAGTATTTATGATCCTCTCTTGATTTCCTACTGGTTTTTTTACATTAAAATAACAAAGTGGTCAGGTTTATGAAACCAATTTATAATTTAATCGAAAATAAAAATATTCACTTAAAAACTGTTGTAAAATTTTAATAAAAATTTACTGTTCACTTTAATTTTGAAGAAGCCAAATGTTGGGCAATTTACATAAATATTTGACACTTTTTATATTTCATTCCGATACAACAGTATTTTACTTAATTTACAATTGCAATTCGGTTTCTCTTAATTAACGGTAACGAGCAATTTTATTTTTTTATTGATTTTACGTTTATTTAAGGCAAAGGACAATCACGCTTAAATACTCAACTTTTTAATTGCTGTTTTATACATTTTTATACCACATATTACCCCAATTTATATCAATATTTTCACTGTGAACTGAAACAGATGATGTAATATTATACAATGTAAAATTTAAAGTTTTCCTCAAAATCAGTTCATACATTTTTAATTATGTCGTGTCAAACGGTAGAATTGAACGGAAAATATTTTTGTTCGGAAAATTACTGGTCTGTTGATCGATTCTCACTATAATTTATTATTAAGCAGTTGGAAAACTTCTCATGCTGTATTTTCTATTTATGCAAGTTATTATACAAATTGCAATGGATAAACCATTTTTCAGACGATTATGTTTGTGCCAATAAATCGATTTTACAATAAAACTTCATGGAACACTCGATGGAAGCACAAAATTGCTTTTAAAAAAAAACTTTACGAACATAGTTTCTGCACGGAAGATGAATAAAACGATCTGGTTGTAAAATGCAAGAAGCTACAATAACACGAGCACAAATCGAACACTTTTTACTCAAACCAATTGCAACTTCCATAATTGTTTTCACGCAAATTTGCAGCACATTGTGCAGGTACTTGATTGGATTCTGCTTTCCAGTTAAATTTATCTGTTCACAGTTAATTTTGCTGCTGGTTTAGTAGTTTGCAACATAGCAATATAGCAATAAAATACAAAATATGATAATTTCAGTAATGATTAATGTTCGACATTTATTTTGCAATATTGCAATATTTGCATTTCTACACAAAAAAAATACAAATTTCGATTAACTTGCCGAGCCACTCAGCTTGTTTCAATAATTTATCACGCAAAATGTCTTTATTGCTGTTCGATAACAAATTCGTGTAAATATTTTAATTATGTTAACAGCAGTCGACAATATCAACAAACGATTAAAAATCACGTTTTGTAAATTATTAGTTTTGTGTGAATTTTAATTTCCTGCCATTAATTACACAACAGTCACTGATAGCATGCTGGAATCAAAAAGTGGTAGCTCATTGGAAGTTCTGTTTAATTGTACCTTTGATATAAAAACTTCAATAATTGTAGCAATAATATGGAAAATAAAAAAAATTTAATTTTGGAAATAAAAAAAAATATCAAAAACAACGATTAGATAAAATGATTTAGATATCTACTTGTTATTCTTTCGAAAAAGCAAATGTTATGGAAACAAACAAAAACCCGACAAAAAACGAATAAAACAACTGCATTTATTAGAATGATCTATCGTCTTAAAAGGTAACGAGTTAAATTCAAGCAATCAAATTTTTTTTCCTTAATTTTTGAACGTCCACAACAGAAGCATCAAACAAAAAGTCTATTTGAAAAATTGGAAAAAATTTAGCTTTTTTTTAAATTCACTATTGGATTACAAATATTTTAGTATGTTTCTTATGATGTTAGTCGTTTGTTCAATATCTTCAAAACTTTATAAAATTTCAATTTACAGGCAGTTGAAAAAAATTAGAGAAGAATTAAATCTGAAGACCAGAAAATATTGTGGGACAACAAGTTTTAATGTTTCTAAAACGTTTCTTCTAAGCGGCAGATTCATCTTTAGATCTTCTTTGGGCAAACGTTTCAATAAAATAAATAAATAACAAATAAACCACTTTTGGGCTCAAAACAAAACGCGAGTTAGTGTTTCTATTGCATATTAAAACATTTTTATAAATTATGAAGGCACGAAATGCCGAACAAAATAGCAAATTATTAATTTGAGCATTCGTGGAATAGGAATCGATACATAAAATTAGCAATAAAGTTAGTTTTGTCGGCGAACCCTCAAATAGCGAACTATTAATATTTATTTATTAAAGCCAAATATTATAATAATTTTTTATTAAAGTTCAACTACTGCTTGAAGTTTTATTAAGGATCCATGTATTCCTGAAGATTTTATGAAAATCTTGCTAGAACTTGCATGTTTATCCTAGAAATACCTTACATTAGATTCAGATTAAAATACTCAATTAGCTGCTTAGTTGGGAAAACATCCCACAAATATAAGTTATTTCTTAATGGACTTAAGATTATTGAAATACTTATAGAAATTATAATAAGTGCGTCAGCTCGAGCTAAATTTTTCTTATGCTCTTGAAGCCATTAGACACAAGCCACACAATATAGAAAAATGCATTTTTATCAACCATTCTACAAATTGATTGTTCAGCTACGGAAATGGCGAGTTTTTGATACCATTGCTTTCATTTACCATTGAGGTGTTCAAGTGTTGGAGTTTCCTGGAGTTACATGTAATCTGTATGAAAAACGTTTTAACTTTTATCGCCATAACCCGTCTTTTGTTGGTCATTTTTGAAATAAAATATTTATATGAACAAACAAAAGCCACTTCCACACATTGCTTCCGCTTTTTTGTTTTCAGTTGAATAAATTGTTAAGATGGTTTTCAAGACATTTGGAATTTGGATTCACATAAAGATAATATTAAGACATTAATTCATCATATATTTCTATGTCATTTAATCGTACTTAAAAATTTGCCAAAGAAAACTCGGCATAAATGGTAAAACTATAATCTTTGAGGTATGATCATGGTATCAGAAAAAATGTCTTAATTGTAGTAAAGCAATTCCTTTTTAAGATGATCCACTTAAAGCAAACAATTAATACTTTCAATTCTTAAGATTTCAAGGATTGCTTTCAATTTTGGTTAATTCTTGAAAGTTATTGAACATTATTGAAAAATGAGCTTACAGTAGTTAAGCTTCTTAAAATTACCTTTTTATGATTCTATTTGCACATGTTGAGTTTTGAGATTTTATAATTAGAAATAATTTAAACTACTTGGACTTGATACATTCCTAGAAATTACTTAAACGAGTGAAATTGATCTTTTTGCTAAATTTCTGCATAATTAGAGTTATTTGATTTTACAGATTAGATTTGAGATATATTCTTTTTTTAAATAAAGTAAGAGGCAAATGAACAATTTTTAAAATGAACAATGTTCCATAATCCAAAAATTATATTCATTCTTTAGAGATAAGACAATCTTCAAATTATTCTGCATAATTAGATTCTTAATATATATGGTTCTTTTATTTTCTTACGAAAAATTTCTTAGTCTTATGGTCTAATAGCTTTCCAACAATTTATTTTCAAAGCACACCACTCTGGTAATTTTCTATCAAGCAGAAAGTAAAAGATAATCTGCAAATTATTATTCAACAAAACATTGACAAATACAAGTATCAAGTTTCAATAGACTCAATTCAAAGTAACATTTTCACAACATATTTATCGAATATCTAGCTTCATAGGATTTAAATGTTTTCTGCGTAAATTGTAAGGTAGATGATTGTAATACAATCTTATATTAATATTTTCATAAATATTTATCATTAATTTAAAAATATGTTTTTGATTCGGTTTAAGGAGTGCTTTTTGTGTTTACGCATCTTAATTCCTTATCTTTAATTTTTACATGAAAATTATTCCTTAAATATCAATTATTGTTCTGGTGGTTCGTGTGAATGTTGAAAAATATCATTACATAAAAACATAAAATGCATTCATTACAGATTTTAAAGATGCCCCGTCACAAAGACAAAATACAACAAGCTATATCCTTCCTGTCACTTTATTCATTTAATCCTCAAACAAACAAACATACAAATGTATCAATTTTTCTACCCAATGTTGTCACATTTAATAAGCAATATCTGGAAGAAAGACATAATTTTTCACGCAATTTCACTGATCATAAATTGTAACAATAAATGTAACAACTGTTTATTCAACAATGAACAGAAAGAAACCAAAATTGTATCACATGACAATTATTATTTCAGTTTGTAATCCTGCAAATTTTTGTGTATTTTAATATAAATCAAATCCTGTTTTCTGCAGTTTTTATCTTAAATTGACAAAGAAATCATATTACAGTTCAAGGTCCAAATAGTAAATGGAAAAAGAAAATCGAAATCTATTCTTTAGATTCCTGCGGCGAGTCCTGAGAATAATCAAAGTTATGGCATTGGTGATGCATCATCATTTTCATATTCTTGTGGATATTGATTTTACAGAAATTGTTAAACATAAAATACGATGAATAGCTTATACTATAAAGCAACATTTGATTGAAACAGTACAAACAAATAAAGACAGAATATAGGGATTCCTTTTGGCTTCTTTAATTTAAATAATTATTGAAAAGTTTTTTTTACCCTCGTATAAATGTGTTTTATTCATATCGATATACTGGATTTCATCCTTCATAACGTAAAATCTATCCATCATATTTATAAAAATACATATATTATTACTCCACTCACGACAAGGTTTTTTGTAACAAAAATACAACAACTCAAGAAACCAGTGAGTTGCAATAATTTGATATGAAGTATTTTATAAACAAAAGCTTACCGCTGAGCTCGCTTCAATTAGTTTTTGATTTCTTTTGACTTCTTATGATGACGATGAAAAAATTAATTCAATTAACGATTCTTTGTTTCTGTCTCATTTGTTAATGTGCCTAATTTATTCATGACTGTTTTGAATAGCCAACAGTTCAACATAATCAATTTTGGTACAATTGATTCAATTTATGAAAATGCTACCACGGTATTCTGTGGGAAACCTTTTGAATTATAAATTTGAAAAAATTCTTAATGAATTCTTAATTCTTATTTTTACTATCTCATTTCAAATAATAATTCAAATGAGATTACAAAATTGATTCTGAATAGAACAACAAACAATAAGAAATTTATGATTTTTATTTGTTTCATTACAAAGAAATTTCATCAAATAGATATTTTTAAACTCCTCGACACAAACTTTCAGTACTAATAATAAGATTAAATATACTGAGAACATGTCTTGCTGCATCCTGGTTGGTGACCAGGAGGGTTTTGGAACAGAAGGATTTCGAGCTATTAGAGCTCAGTTAGCGTTACGCAAAAATAAAAAAAAACAGAAATAAACAGAACTTGGATATTATGTCTATATATGTCTATATATATATATATATATATATTTTTTTTTTAATGGGTTAATACAACTATTCTATACATGATCAAATTTCGTGAATTGTTGTCATATATTTCATTTTTAATTTAGATTCAGAGAAGTTTAGTATTCCGTGTTCCATAATATAAATATTTGAAAATTGTTACTATATGACCTAGAGCTTTTCTAGTTAATCTCAAAATTTATTAATTCTAACGATTCACGAATGCAACCTAGATATTAGCTTGTTAATTTCCTTTTTAAAACAACATAAGCCCAAGGTCAACATAATTCTCAGTTTCAGCTTATCAAATAACAATATAAAAACGTTTATCATAAATTTTGTTTTTGGTTTGTTTGAATTTAGAAATTCTAAGAACAATCAAATCTTATCATACAATTATACAATATTGTAAAATTTTAGCTGCTTCAACTTTATCTTATCAACCTGTATATTTTAAAGAACTGTTCCATAAATCCCGGGACCTTAAAAAACAATCCACAACTAATTCAGATAAATAAAAATCTATTCTAAAGTTGTATCTGAATACCACTCAAAAATTTTGCAGGATGTTAGTTTACTAACAAAGTCCTAAAATGTATGAATGAGCGAAAATACTAATAATGTCTCTAAAATTGTTTTTTTGAAACACTTAATATATTCCGGTCACATTTTTTAAATAAACATGTTTGAAGAAAGATAGCAAATTGAAATTACAGATAAGGTATGTAAACATTGATATCAAATTGCATATAAAAGAGTGGTTTTGGTTCCTCATCTCTTTAGTTTGATAAAACAAGAAGTAGTGAATCAAGATGAAAAATTTTTTGGCTGTGATTGCATTAATTGCATTCACTGTTTTGGGTGTTGCATCAGGAACTGCTGAAGATGAATGGGAACAATTTAAGGTACAAAATTGATTTGGCATTAAACGGACACATAGTCATTTTTTATAATGGTTAGGCAAATCACAACAAAATCTACGAAAATGGTATTGAGGAAGGAAAGCGTAAGGAAATTTTCTTGGAAAACTTCAAAAGTATATTGGAGCACAATAATAAATTTATCAAGGGTGAAGTCTCATTCTCTAAAGGAGTGAATCAGTTTTCCGATATGACACCGGCTGAATTTCAACAAAAATACACCGTTCCTAACGGGATACCGTAAGATAATAAGATAATTCAAAGTGTTAATTTAGAAATAATTAATCTAGAAAAATTAAAGAATAAAGAGAGGCGCTAGAGCGATGGCTTTTACCCCATCAGCTGATATTTCATCAAACTTACCTAGTACAGTTGATTGGCGGCTGAAGGGAGCAGTAACGAGGGCGAAAAATCAAGGTCACTTAAAGCAAAAATAAATTTAAAGCAAGGTTTAAAGCGAGTAAATTTATTTTACAGGAGGATGTGGAAGTTGTGTTCATTTTGCAACCATTGCTTCTTTGGAGAGTCACTGGTTTCTCAGAACTGGCCAGTTGATTGAGCTTTCCGAGCAAAACCTTGTAGATTGTGCTCCTAATTACAGCTGTGATGGCTCCAGTTTTGATTTGACGTATCCATACATTTGGCAAGCTGGTGTAAACACGGAGTCATCATATCCATATCAATCTCTAAATGGAGTTGGTGGAGTATGCCGCTTCCAAAAGGCATCAGCTATTGCCAAGATAAGAGGTTATGCTAATATTAAAGGATCTAGTGAAGATGCACTCAAACACGCTGTTGCAACTGTAGGTCCCGTTTCTGTAGCCATAAGAGTTCAAGGTGATTTTGGATCATACATGGGTGGAGTTTATTATGATCCTACATGCAAAGGAGGAAGAAATCATGCGGTTTTAGTGGTTGGATATGGCACGGAAAATGGAATGGATTATTGGCTGGTTAAAAACTCTTGGGGACCTGGATTTGGACAGAATGGTTTTATAAAAATGGCAAGAAATAAGGATAATATGTGTGACATTGCTGGAGATCCGACCTATCCTATATTTTAAAGTTTAAAACAAATTAATATCTAAAAAATGAAGAGTATTCAATAAATTAAAGAAAACTTTAATAAATAACAAACCTAATCAAAATTCAAAATAAATCAATAATCAAACAATTTAGAAATTTTTATGGCTATTTTTACGGTAGCCAATTTATTGTTTTATTTTGGGTCCGTAAATCACTTTTGATCAAAATAACACTTTCAAATTAAGATAGATCTAGAAAGTTGGCTGCAATAAATCTTTTATTTACATATTTCCTCAAAAATTTATTCAAGGAATGTATAGTGACCAAATTAAAAAATTCCGGTAATCCAAACAAAATTTTGAAAGATAATATCATGCAAGATTTTCAAGAAAAATCAAACAAAATAACTTTGAAGGCACAATAAAAGAATATCTGCTTGTATATTTGCTTGTATTTCTGGAAGCCTGTTTTCATCTCAATTAACCGAAATCAAACCAAAACGGTGACTTGATGATACAGAAAAATGTAAATCAGGTCTCGTGTGTTTATAGTTTTTAAATGTTTCTATAAAAGCCCCGAAAAAATTATCTGTTTTTTAAATTAAATATCATTTTTGAATAAAAATAAAGATAAATATTTTAATTCCCGTAAAAATTCAAATTTTTCGGGTTTCTTGAAAACGATTGCCGATAAAATTAAAAAGAAGGCAAAACAAATTAGTTTGAGATCGGTGCGTAAGAACTCCGCTTTCAGATTTCTTAATTTTGTTTATTAATTCATTTTGAAGTTTATGACTTTGTCAAACACAGTATTTTTCAAATATAATTTAATTTATGATATAATCATGTTTTTAATTAAATTATTCGAATAATTTCTAATGTATATTCAAGCGGTAAAATTAAAAGGTTGCGGTATATTTTTCAAATTAAATGTTTGATCAAACCGTTTCAAAGGGTAATTAGTTTAATTATAAATCTTGTAAAGTATTTGACCAAAGTCTGAAATAGTATGCTTCTCAAAACAAAAAATATTTGACACATTGAAATAATATAAAAACAAACAAACTGACATTCTCACAATATTTGTTACTGAACACAATAAAATCCATAATATAAACTCATGATCATCAATCACTCGTGACATTTACATACAAAAAATCATATAAATATGCATAAAACACAAATTGTTAATTTATATACTGAATAACTGAGAATATAATACAAAAGGTTCAAAGCCAGTCGTAAAGTTACTTATTAAGTGACTACGATCAAAAATTTTTATGAAAGCAGCCAACAAGGTGTTTTATTACTTACTTAAATGGCTTAAAGAAAGAACAACTTTGTTGTGTAATCTTTTTATTAATTTTGTTTAAATACTTTTGGTATGCATAAAAAATTAAATTATGTACGAGCTTTTAATTATTTTCAAGAATTATCTTGTAAGTGGATTTAAAGTATTGTATCGCCAATTTAGAAGAAAATATTAGTGTTCACAAAAATGAATAACTTGTAGAGTTTAACTACAAATATAAAAAATAGCATTATTATGCGACTGTACATTTTCACCCCAGCTCAGCAGACTTTCATATAATTTATTTTAAAACAGGTATATTGGAGAATTTAAACTGATTAAATGTTAAGAACCATGGATCTAAACAAATATCGAAAATTATAAGAATTAACAATTAATTTAATCTAACTATCTATCTATAAATCAAAATGTATAAAATTTGCAAAATATGTACCACTTGCCATTTCCCAGACATCTCATTTTGTTAAAAGTGTTGAGTTTCATTAAAACACTGTATCAGACTATAAAACAAATAGATTCAAACTTAGGCATTCATATTTTGTGTTAAAACATGTGTTTTATCATGTAACTAAATACACACGAGCCCCTCAATTCAACTGAATCGAAACATATATAAAAATATTTTTCAAAGGTTTGAGGTTTTTACGCAGTTTAAATTCTTTAATTTAGTTTTGATCAAATACAAACTGTTTGTTCAATCGAAACAAAGTGTGTAAATATTATTTTAACAGTCTAGCACAATTTTACATTTTTTTAGTGATCATACGATACTTTTTCACATTTTTCAACTACATTACAACAAAAATAATGAAAAACACGAAAATACAAAACAAGATAATAAAAGTTTCTATGAATTTACAAATATATATGGACAAATATTGCAAATGAAATAATAATTGACTCCCTAGAATTTCTTAAACCATAAAATGTCCTTGTGCCAAAATCGTAAAACCGTAAAATTTTCTAAATCGACATATAAATTTGTTTACAATTTGTTTTGGTCGAAAAAAATTATTTTATTATGAGGGTATTTGAGCAAATAGTCTAGCCAAGGTCAAACTTG
Source organism: Parochlus steinenii (assembly GCA_038502155.1). Lineage (NCBI taxonomy): Eukaryota > Metazoa > Arthropoda > Insecta > Diptera > Chironomidae > Parochlus > Parochlus steinenii. The sequence goes on along the minus strand of JAXCIN010000048.1, from coordinate 2,608,671 downwards.
AAGGATACTTGAAGACCACATTTTGGTTATGCTTTGGAATATTGATTTTTAAGTCTTCAAAGAAAATGTTTCTCTACAAAATGTGGAGAATCTTTTGAAAAAAATTGAACTCTACAACTTTAAATATGAACCGTTCAATGGTGGAATCTATAATAATCTTATTTATGTAGTACAATAGCACCTATCATCGTTACTTTAAATATAAAGTCGTTGAAGACATGGTTGTTCAGCACGATCCAAAGATTACGTCAGTGCATCACAATCAATCAATATAGTATAATGGTATAATCTTATAGTACAGAAGTGAGTTTTATTCATGGAAATAGTACAGAATGCGGGAAAGCCAGTCGGTTTGTTTTTTTTAATTCAATTAAAAATATGAAATTATGTATTAAACACAGGGTATTTTAGAATTATTCTAAAAAACCTACTCTTAATAATAAAAACTTGAACAACAAGTTTACGATCGAGAAGCGAGAAAAAGTCAGAATGTAAATACTCGTGATTTTTGAGTGCAATAAAAACATAAACTCATAAAATGCCAAATAAATTAATAATTTCGTTTATTTTGTGTACAATAAGGTTCAAATTTATACAATATTTTGGATGATTTATGATTTTATGGTGCTAAAAATAATTCTTTTTTAAAGGTTTTTCATCACGTCATACTTATGAAATCTAAAACTCTAAACTCCAATATTTTTAAATATCAAACCACAAAAGCAAGCAATTTATATGGATTTTGAGTATTGTAAAATAATTTATTGCTCAAAAAATTTGGGTTTTTTATATTTATGTTTAAATTTTTATGAAAATCACATCACTCTGCTTGTTTTCAAAGTTTATGGCTGGAAGTTTTATAAATATATATTATATATCTATAATTCTTTTCTTATATATTCATTTTCATTCTAATAAAGCAGACAAACTATTAATTTTTTATTCTTTTATTCAAGTTAACAAGTAATGAAAATTAGAACGATATCACAAGTTATTGAAAAGGGAACTCGCACAGTTCTCAAGAGAATAGTGTTTTAATCATAAAGATTATTATTGAATTACATGATAAAAATTTGATCTTTGCCGATACATCACATCCAAAATTTTAAAGCAATATGCAACGTAGTGGGATTTTAGATATATTTGGTTGCTCACTTAAACAGATATAATGCATCACTCGTTTGTCATAATTTCAATTTTTTTCGGTATTTACTGCACAGCAGGTGAGTTGTTGGTCCTTCCTGAAAACCAATATGATAATCGATTGAAAGTTGACCATTTAAAGTTGAAAGAACTTAATTCAATTGTTCTTTAATTTTATACGAGCTGGCTCATAAATTTAAATATTAATACTTTAAGTCAAATATTATTCAATATACTACATTCATATTCATGATCAATTTAATGGACGAACTTTCACCTCCTCAGACTGCAAATTGGAGGATTTGTTGAAAAATAATCAATCGCTAACTATTTGCTGGTGAAATGTAAAACCATTCGATTATTTTGATTATTTGTTTGCATGAACTCCCAGCAGGACATTAAATCACACAACTTTCGCCTCGGCTTCTCACATTGCTCGTCCATTTGTGTAATTCACGAAAAGTTCGACGAAATAAATATTTTGTTACAAAATAATGAATGAGATACGAAAACTGAATTGGGGCGAAATCGTGCAATGCCAGTCAACTCTGCTCGGTGCTTATGCTACGATGTTTATATGTTTGGATTTAATGAGCATTCATATCATTTTCCAGTTGAAATTGGTTTGCGAGGTCCTGCTGTGCTCTGCTCAAACAGTTTTGCCGTGCGTTGTGAGATTATGTGAACTATGGTTGAATTATAATTGGGAAAAAGGTTTTTAAATTTTTTTACAAGGTGTTAAATTTTATTTGAACATAGAGTCAAAAAAGAAACAGTCAGACGTTTTAATTTAAAAAATAATTAAGATCAAGTAAAAGTTTCTGCTGCCAAACTACAAATAAAAGCGGCTCAGATGTTTTTGGTGATTGGAAGCAATCAACCAGTCAAACACGAAGATTAGATCAAAGTGAATATGGATTTTATTTAATTGATATCATGCAGAGATTTTATGAAAATGTTTATTCTAACAAATCAATCGTAGTCCATCGTATATCATCGTAAAATTGTTTTATCAAGAGCTTTGAATTACTTTTGTGTACATAACTGCTGATCGGTAATATATTAGGCAAGAGATATTTTTTTTATTTTAACATTAAATTATAACGAAGGGTTAAACCAGAAAAAACACAACAAACATTTCGATTAATTGCGATTGAAAATATGTAAAATTTTTTAAACAGTTTTACGCTTCAGCCACTTGAAAAAACAAAAAAATATTTTCATTTTAAGGGCATTTTCTGAGAACTTGAAAATTATAACGAAGGGTTAAACCAGAAAAAACACAACAGCAACCAAACACATAAATTGCTCGTGTAATCCCCAAATGACTGAGTGCTAAATCATAATAAAACAAAAGTTTCCTTGTTCATCCTTAACCAAGCAGCATCTTCTCAGCAACAGATTTTCCTCCACACATTAAATATAAGACCTTCTTCTAAATGACTTGAGGCATATGTTCAACATTATACCAACAAAATAATCAAGTGTGGATCATGTTTAAGTAAATGATTTAATCTTTTTGGGATTTGTTTTAAATGTTTCATATAATACGTTTTCTGTGTATTGCAACTTCTCAGCTTCTTCACATATGACTAACAAAATTTACGGAGTTGAATACTCTTAATTATGGTTGATGATGAGGGTGCTTATGGTAAAAAGCGTTAAAAAATGTTTTACAACAAATTACGAGGAATATAAATATTTTTATTGCTTTTACTCGGGTATTTGGAATGATTGCAACATTCAGAAATGTGGGGGAATTTTAAATTAAGAAACAAATGCAGTTAGGAGTTGTTTCCTACTTATAACTAAAATTTATTGTATAGTGTTGAATGATTTTTTCGTTTTTAAATATTTTATATTTAATTTAATGAAATTATAATTGGAAATGATCTTCATGGCCCTCAATATCTTTTTTTTGTGTCAAATAAAATGTTTCCACTTTAAAATAAAAATAGCAAAAATATTTATCAATAAAATCACTTTTGTTGTTTTATTTTTGTGGAATCTTATTTATTTTGTAGCTCCTTTGTCAAAAAATCATCCTGAAATCACGTTCCGTTTTAACTCACTTCTTTTGTCCCACCCTCGTGAACATCAATAAAAAATATTCACGTTTCCAATTCTTTTAACTATATTTATAAGTTTACACGTGTCCTTATTGTCCTTTAAATATTTCCGTTTATAAATAAGAATTAACACATTTTGTTACAACGAACTGAAAAAAATATTCAGTGTTGATGTGTTAAATTGCGTAATCGCCAGATTTGTTTTTTAATGATCAAGACGCACGTGCCTATAAAAAACATATTTGCGCGAAGTGCGAGATGATCTCTTTGTTCAGCCAATTTAGAAATAATAGGGGACCAACAAAAAATTATGAATGATTTCTGTAACGATTTGTCTAATCGACCACCATAAAACCACAAATACTTTCATTACAAAAACTCAAAGAAACTAAATCTACCAAATAAATCAAATATGTTGTCAAAATGTTGGACACTTGAAATTAATATCTGAGAATAAAGAAGAATCACTAAGTACAATTAAATAACAATAAAAGTTAACGAACTGCTAGAAATCTAAACTATCTAATAAATGCTTTGAAATATTAATAAATTTTATGATGAGCCCATATAAACATACACATTATAATGCTGGTGTGTCTTCTAAAATATTGACCAACATGAGTTTTTCTACAATTCTTCTACAATAAATTTACAATAAATTTATATTCAGAAAACCAGGCCATAATTGTAACATTATTTCAAACAATTGATGTTCGGTGTCTTGAAAATATCATGATATTTCCTGAGAAGGTTTCAAGATGGATTTGTTGTTGATGACAAGCCAAAATATCATTTCTCAAGCTTGTTAGGTTAGCTATTCCGCTAGTATGAAATATTTTTTTTAAAATACGAAGGCCATCTTTAGTCGTTCTAAAAACTGGAATAAACATCGATGGTTGACAGAACTTATCATCCCAAAAATTTTTTTTTAAAGAGACCGAAGTGCTATCGCTAAGTTCTTGTGAAATGGAATTTTCAAAAACTTTTTTATTTTTCAGAACGAATTTTGATTTAAGAAAAAAAAAAAGTTGTCTGACCACCATTCCCCAGATGATTTCGACAATCAAACATCTATACATTTTTGAACATTTCTAAAATTTTTTTCTGAAAAACCACAGCTGTTTCTAGTTTAAAAAAAAAAAATCTTTTATTGTAAAAAACCCCGACAAATTGGTTCTGGTGACAACCGGTAAAGGATTTATCAAGATGGGAAGAGATATCAATTCGTTGGGATTCCAAATCGGTTCATAAAGATCGAGCGTTTCAAATACACCATAAATTCCATCATCCGTTGTGACATGGCAGGTCAAAAAATTTTTTTTGTTTTCAAGGAAATTTTCTTCAACTTAATACGGAAAAAAAATTTATTTTTTCAGATACAGGAAGTCAGGATAAGGTTTAAAAAGAAAATGTTGTTTTGTTCTTTTTTGAAAAAATATCATTTCTCACCCTATTAGTATTTTTTTTCAAATATATAGTAAACAATTAAATTAAAAGAAAGTGTTCGTTCGATTAAAATTTCATGCTCTCAAAATACAATTCTCAAATTACTACAGATTTATGACAACATTTTTAATTAAACTGTCCATATTAAAAACACAATGGTGCAAACTTTAGTTACCTGAATCCTTAAACATCTGCTTCATTTCAACCGCAATAACAATCAAATTGATTTTTAAGAATGCACTAACATGTCCTTGATATAAAATTTCTACAATAAACTGCAACTAAAAAAAAAAGAGAATATCCAGGAAACGAACAAAAAAATACGAAATATAAAAAAGCACTAACATTTTTTGAAGGATATTGAATCAGGATCAACGTTGTGTTTGTGAAAAAACGAAAATATTGTCAGCAAACAAGCAATCACAAAGATCCCTTTATTTTCCTCAAACACTGTAAAATATTTTCGAAATATGCGCACAACAGCTCAACACATTAGAAAACTCAACAAACTCTCAAAACTCTACAAAGTTTAAAAACAACCAAGCGCCTCCATTGCTTGGTACATGCACGTAAACTAACGCAAAAAGCGGTTTTTATTTATCGGCTTTTGTTGTTCGTCAATAAACGACAAATATTTTCATCCACCACCTCCAGCTCAAGCCCAACGTTTGCAAACTCGCGATGAATTGTTTAGGACAACATCCAATTTTTTTATGGGCGTTTCTTTCGTTTTATATTGTGCAATAGTTATGCTTGCACACTATTGTAACAAAAATGTGACTGTGTTGTAGCAGCCACTGTTCATTGGTTCAGCTACCTGCTCGACAACTTTGTTCATGCAGTAAGCAGTTGAAAATTGAAGGGAGATCAGTCGTTCAAACATTTCCGAGTCGTGAACACGTATTGGAATATATTTCCATAAATATTTTTTTTTATTTATAAAAAGTGACCACTTAAAGAAATAGCAACTCACAAAAAATATTCTATCCGAATAAAATACAAAAAAGAAACTAGATAATAAAGTTGGAAAAGTTAAGCATTTATTGAACACCAGTAAAAAGTGAAAAACACAAAAAAATTATTATCTAATGAAAAAGATGGTCCAAGTTGATCGTTCGCTCTCGATAAAAATGATAAATCCGAACAGTGAAACAGTTTATGCAATGGCTCGAGCTCCACTCAAGACCAATTTTTCAATCAACTCGATTTTGCCAGAAACAATGACACATTCTCCTTCTCAATCTCCGTCGCCTTGTCATTCCCCTATTGGATCAGAGCAAGAAGAAGTTGATTTTACTGACACAGAATCTGATTTGGATGTTACTGGAACTCCACCACCAAGAGATTCAAACAAGAATGAGGATAGTAATGATACATGTAGTAATAAGGATAAGAGTTTGGAAGATGGAGATAATAATAGCACCAATGGTGAAAAAAAGAAAGGCAATGAAAAGCCGTCGTACAGTTATAACGCTTTAATCATGATGGCAATCAGATCAGCAGGAGAGAAGAGATTAACGCTTAATGGAATTTATGAATACATAATGACCAATTTCCCTTACTACAAGGATAATAAGCAAGGATGGCAAAACAGTATAAGACACAACCTTAGCTTAAATAAGGTAACTATTGGTTTTAATTTGCGAACGTAACTTATTATTTTACATTCTAAAATCATATTTATTTTAAACGGACTTCAAATTTTATCATAAAATTCAATTGTTGAATTTTGAATTTTATCATTATACATTTTTAATCTTCTTTACCGACTGAATAGTTTGAAAATTAAACTAATAATAAAATTTTCTTTCCAGTGCTTTGTAAAAGTTCCTCGTCACTACGACGATCCCGGTAAAGGCAACTATTGGATGCTTGACCCATCTGCGGAAGATGTTTTCATTGGAGGCTCAACTGGAAAATTACGGCGGCGATCAACAGCCGCATCTCGATCACGTTTGGCTGCATTCAAACGCTCGCTAGTCGGCCCAATGTTCCCTGGACTAGGATACCCTCAATTCAATCAATTCATGTATCCATCACCTGCCGCTGCTTTAGCTCAAATGTATCGCTATGGACCTTATGCACCACAAATGGCACCAAAACCAACACTACCTCTCGGATTCAGTCAAAACTTTGGAATGGATCGTTTATTAAGTCAAAATTCACCTCTCAATGGAAATGCACCAAACCCATCAGCAGAACTATACCAAAGATTGCAGTACCAGCAGCTTCTTCATCAACACGCAGCAGCCATGCAACAGCAACAGGTGGCAGCACATCTGCATCAGCAGCACCAACAGCAATTGAGTCCGAGACAACTCAGTCCTCAAGGAATATCACCACCTCACCGCTCACCTAATAGCCATCCACAACCACACACGATTTTCAAACCAATCACTGTTGTCTCGAGGAATAGTTAAAATGTTGAGAAAGGCTAAATTTTAAAAGATCTTTTAAAAATAGTGCAAATATTTAAATTTAAATTATGAGAGTTGTTTCAAGATAAAAATATTTATTGTGATGAATGTGCATTTTGATGGTGATTTGAAAAGGTCTTTTTCAAATCAGTTCAAAAATTGGCAAACACCTAACCAGTGATGAAGATAAGATTATTACAATATTTTGCAGTTATATGTGAAATTTTCTAAAAAATGTGAAAAGATTCAGTTTTCTCCAATTTGCAGTGGACAAAATTAATAATTTTAAGTATTAGAATATTGTAAAAAGATAGAAAAAAAACCTAAACTAGGAAATTACCTAAAATTGGTAAATTAGTGAAGCAAATAAATTACTTAATGAAACAATTTCATTGGAAACTCAAAAAATTTATTTTTATTTTTTAAAATAAAATATGCAGGCTGGTCAGTGCACTGTATTTAGGTAAGTTTTAATTCTTTCTTCTAGTTTAGTAGACTTCTCACGACTTTTCACCAATTTCAATTTGTTCACTATGAGTGTAAAGTTCTCTAGTTAGCTGCAAAATAAATGGTGTGCAAAATCCCTCATTAACTTCATGCTAAAACAATTTATTTTATTTTCGTAATTAGATCTTATTTCAAGCACTTCTACGATTTCTTCACAGCTTAAAATATTCTCAGCTATAAATGCTCAATTGCTCACACTTATGAAATTTGTAATTATTGAAAAGGCTTTAACTCCGTTAATTTTAAACGACCAAGCTGAAATTATCACAACAATCGTTTACTAATGAGACAATAAATTAAGACGCGAGAAGCACAAAAAGTGAGCAAACAAATCATTCTAGACGGCAAAACAGAGAAACCGAGAAACAGTCGTAAAGCGTTTTTTGAAGTGCTTAACAGCCCAAACAAATTTAAATTTTACAACAAATACTGCAAAAAGTCTCGACATTTTTTCAGGCAACAAATCAAAGGAAATATTTTAATCGACAAACTAGAAAATATCTGGTTTTGTTATTTTATTATTATTTTATGAGATTCGAAGTTTTTGCGGCTGACAAGGTAAGAAACTGGTCTAAAGAAAACGAGAATGGCGGTTTCTTGCACAATTAAGGAATTGAAAGAATTGGAAAAAAAATATTATAAAAGAATTGAAAGAATGAAGTTTTATATTTCAATTTGTGTTGGCTGAGGTTTCTTTAGGAAAATGATGAATGTGAATCGCTATATGAAAATACTTTGTGTGTAACTTTTGTTTGGGGAAACATGAAATAATTAACTAATTATATGATGTCTGTTGTGATGTCTGTATTTAATTGATGGATTCAACCCAAGTTCGAATTTATATTCAACTTTCTTCAGAAATTTTCATTCAAAATAAAGATGTCTTATCCAAAAGAACTTGAAAGCTGAAACCACCAATTAAACAATTAAACTATCATAATCACAATAATCATAACTTAAGTATGTTTGTTTGTTTTCTTCAGAAAACATGTAATTTATTTATAAACTCCTTGAGGTTGTTTCCTTCAAGATAAATCTTAATTGTGGAATCATTAGGTTGAATTGATTCTACAAATATTCAATAATGGAGTTTTTAGTTTTCAGAGTTTTGGATGAAGTTGTTATTATTGGGTTTGATTAATGTTTTTGGGGGAAGTTTTTAAGATTGTTCAACCATTATATTAAAATTTGATTTCCGGAATTTTTTTATTTCAGGATGTGATTATGAAGAGGTATCATTATGTTATTAAATCAGAAATATGGTCCTTTTTTGTTTTTTAAGCAAATATTTTTTGTAATTTTTAGTAAGAAGCATTCTTGATATTTATTAAAAAAGTTCAAAAATGAAAAACGTAATTCTATCTTATTTGCCGATTGCGAATGCTAATTAATTTTATTGAACAGCAATTACTCACACTCTATCTACAGGATTAATTGAAGTAGAAGCAATATACAGCAAGTAAACATTTAATTTAAATAAATTTGCAAATTACTTTGTAAATCTTCAATGCATCCAGGGCTTTTGTTTTTAGGTTTATAAAACGTTTTTTTGAATCAAAATCCCTGCTTGTTTGCTCATCAACTTGCTTTTCATTTAATTTGTTTTCTTGCAATTGAATGAAGTTCCAGAGAATTAATTAGAGAACACAAGACGAATGAATTCTTTCAAAGCGGAAATAAAAGTTCAAATTATTTGTCCTTTAACCCAACACTATTTTTCATTGACAAAGCAGTTTCTGTAGATGTGTTTCTTTCATTAAATTGAATTAAATATTTCTGCTCTTTATTAGAGAACTAGTAGCATATATCCCCTCAAAAATGAGGGGTAGATGACACACTTGAGAATAGAAACATAATATTGAATCATAATAGAGATAATAGAAATCATTCAAAACTCTAGCCATTTTTTCATCTGACCAAGACGCGTTACTAAAAATCCGCAAATCCTTTTGAAAAATGTGTAAGAAATAAGGATAAACATTGTTGAGCAAAAAAAATCAAAATATTCCAATTAATGAACAAATTTTACACAGAGAACATGAAAAATTCACTATTTTGCGTGGTTTCTGGATGTGTGTGGATCAGCGGTGCATGGTAAAAATCCCATACTCAGCTCAAAAGTTGTGTCTTGTGCTGATATATATGTTTCAGAGAAAAAATTTTCAATTTTAAGAGCCATAAAAAGTGTCATCACAGTGAACGTTTTTTTTTTATGTTTTTTTGAAAAATGGAAATTCGTGAAAAAAAATCCTGGACACCAGCTTGTCAATATATCATCCTCAAAATCAAAAATTTTCAATTTTAGATAAATTTTGAGTATCGTGTAAAAAATTCAAGATCCTAACTCTTATAGCAAGAAAGTTATTAAAGCTCAAAAAGTGTAACGCTCTTTTATTTTAATTTTCCTAATTACTGTGTTTTATATTACTTAGATATTTGTTTTGCTTCAAGTGAAATGTTTTAAAGAAATCAAGCTTTCGTCTTGCAAGCAAGAACGCAAGTACGCTTAAGTTATTCATATAGTGGAATTCATGATGGTTTTTATAATGCATAAGTTTTTAAGTTTATAGGTGACCATTAATAGATCGGATTAAAATGTTTTACATAAAAACTGGTTTGATATTACAGATCAGTACTCATAATAATTAATTGAAAAATCTTATTAAATGTTTAAATGTTTGAAATAAAAAATTATTACTTCACTTTATTTTCTCATCAGATACTGGATTAAAATTCAGATAGTTTTCTAAAAAATAAGATTGAATTGAAAAATGTGTCAACAAAATTAGTGAAATGATTTCATCCAATCAACTTTGATAAATTTGTTTATCCATTCAAAACTTGTTTTATCAAAATAACTCAAATAAGCAATAAAGAAGCATTTTTCTATTTAATTCTTAAGTATCTTATTTGGATTATCTTCAAGTAAGGGTTTAAGCAGAAATGAGACAAGAATCCTATAATTATCATTTTTCACACTTTTCGTTTTATAAAAAAGAATCCCAACCTACGCAATCTTAATTCTTCGAGACGTTCGTCAGCCCTCGCATTTTGCCACGTCTGAAACTTCACTTAAATTCCATTAACTTTTCACAATCATTTGCGGTCACTTATCATTTCAGTTTAAATTGTGATGCATTCTAAACAGAAAAGTTAATGTACACACAATACAATTTTCCTAAATTGGATAATTCGCCTCAAACCAGCTCAAAGTAATGAAAACACCACAACATCATTAGAGTTTGTAAGAAGTAAGTGAATTTCAAAAAATTTGCTAAATTGGTGCTTGGACTTAGATGGTTTGTTATCATTCAATTTAATCATTTTTACATCATTTTGTGAGCTTTGTGAGAAATTGCAGATGAATTCTTCAAATGTTGCAAGAAAATTGTCTTGAATACTTTCTTTTTAAAAAAATTAAATTTTTAAAGTTGTTGCGAGACTTAAATAACTAATTGAATAAAATAATAAGAAACTGTTGGCGGAAATTGCCAATTGACTGTTTTTTCAAGATTTCTGTATTGAGACTTGGAAGTGAGGGCGGAAGTGTTGAAAGAATTTTTTATTATATTCAAAGCAAGAAAGTCAAAACATTAAACAACCTCGCACGAGTTAACGAACTAATAAATCTTAATTTGTGTAACCAAAACAAGCAAACACAATTTAATTGAGCTGGAACAATTTTTTTTTGTGGATGGATGGATTGGTGTATTTGACTTTGTTGATCTTTGTTTTGGACATTTTTAATCAGGAACATCCTTATTAAATTCGTTTTGCGCTTTATGAAAGCAAATTAATTTAAAAATTTTCAAAAATGTATTGCAGTTTGTTAACTAGCAAAAAATACCCCACAATTTAAAAAAAAAAAAAATAAACCAATAAGCAATTCCCATACAATTTTTAAAAGTTCCCGCATTTCCACCTCGTTACATCTCAATCCATAAAAAACATGTACAAATTTCTCAATAAAATATTTCAAACTCAAGTCAAGAGGCTTCCATCGAATCTGAAAACGTTAACTTGAGGTAAAACCTCTTCATAATCGAATATTCGCAGCATTCAACAATACAAATAATCGAATAACTGAAAAACAAGAATTGATTTCAAATAATTGGGAGAATTTGTCGAAAACAATTGAAAACATTTAAAGTCATTCAGCGGCAACAAAAGAAATGTGAGCAAGCAATTGAGCAATTGGGTAATCAAGATGCTGTGAATAAAAGTCGTGGAAGCTGAAAAATGTTTTTGGTGCATGAGAAATTTCGAAATTTCAATTCAACAAGAAAGTTCAGATAAATTATAAAATTCAAGTGAGTTGGCAAATTTTCATTCAATAACTTGAAAAATGTTAAATTCAATAAAAAATTCTTATTGTGATTGATTAATTACAATAACTGAGTTTTGACTCCTTTTATGTTTTATTTTGTTTGGTCGAGAAACATTTAATAATCGTGAAAAAAAAGGTTAAAAACACTTTGAAGTTTGCCTTAAACATTTTAAAACTTCAATCAAAAGTATTTAATTCAATTTTCACGTTTTACAAGCTGATTTCGATCGAGATGCCACTAATTGATAAGAGTTAATCGATATATGGAAACAAAATAAAACAGAGATCATGCTCGACGGCTCGTGAGATGTTTATTATGCTGTGGCAAGTTAAGGAATCAATTAATGCTTTATCTTGACCGTTTATCGAGTTGAATGAGAATTTATGTAAGACGATTAATGAAAGAAACCGACAATCAAAAATCAATTAGCATTGCTAAAATAAAACTGAATGGATTTAGATTGAATTTTGCTAGTTTGTCCATTACATTACACTCTTATCTTAATTTTAAATTAGTTTTGACAGCTTTTGCTTTAATCTGAGCTTATCAATATTGATAATAAGTTAAACTAATGTGTTTATGAAATTGGATCAAAATTATAATTCCAGAATGAAGATAAGCAACGTAAAAGTTAATTCTCATTTGATGGCTCACATTTATTCAAGCAAATCCTGTTTCACAAACAAACAAATATAACGCCCATCTGAAAATGAATTAACGATCAGCATATTGGATGACAATAAAATTAATAAAACTTAATTTGGCTTCTGAAAACTCCCACACACTATATTCAATTTGAATATTTATCATCAAAATTTCATTCAAGCTTGACTAATAATGAATTGAATGAATGAAACATTTGTAGCACTTATCAGAATGGGGTCAAAATATTTACTGTTTTGACCCTTAAATGAATCAACTGAATTAAGAAAGAATTAAGAATGCATGAAACACTTGAATATAGCAAGAAACGATGAATGAGCGTAGGTTTCATGCTTAGAATATTTAATTCAATTGCTCACAATATTTTTAAATTAAATCAATTGATGGATAAAGTTATGTCAACTTGTTCTTGGAGCTTGTTTCTACAATGTATGACAACTTTAAAAAAAAGATATTTTCATCACTATTTAAGGAGATATGTTTACTTTTATTATGAATGGATTCGCACGGATAATAATTTAAAATACAAAGAAATGGAAGCAAAATAATCTAATTAAATTTTGAAGCTAATTATCGGAACAATATTGACGGAACAATGTCACTGAATCTTTCAATTTTTTATCAAGCAATTTCCCGATAATCAAAAATGTTTCATTTTTCATTTGATTGTTGAATTCTCAATAATGCTTAAATTAAATTATTCAATTTCGATTAATTGAAAGCAACAAAGCGATAAAGCAGAGTGGAAGCGAAACTTGAAAGAAACCGATTCAGATCTTCGATCTTCAATTCAAATCATTTTCAAGAACTTTATTGGCTTGATTATAATATGATCTTTGAGTTCTAGTTTTGAAATGAGATCTTTTCTTTTTCTAGCATTGTTACTGAGTTTTTATTTAAAACGATGTTAAGATTCCATTGACCAAAAATATTTTCAAACAATGGATATTCAATGACCCTAAGATATGATACAAATTGATGTTTTTCATTCACATCTTGTAAATTCACAACTTTTCATAAAGATAGGAAATGATCTTATGAGATTATATTTTTTTGGTTTCTGTTTAACTAATTCAGATTTGAAAGTTCTCACCAATATCATAACTGATATTTAATTGTTTCACAATTGTTCTAGAGTTGGTTCAAAAAGTTCTCATCAAAAATCAATAGAATCGGAGAATTATCGTAAACTGATTAGTTTTTAATTTAAAAAAAACTTTTTATGAATGAAATGTTCGTTTCTTCGGACTCATTCATAATTTTATGAAACAATTGGTATCAAGAGTATATTTTTTTTTTATAATCCAAAAAGCAAAAAATTAGGAAGATTTTGGGAATATTCTAAAAATAATATTGTTTAAAACTCCAAATAATTTTCTGATTCTGAAAATAATGACCACAATAACAGCGCGACCGTTTCATTGCTTTTTAAATCTTTGCTCGTTTCTTGAACAAATTAGCCTCAGAAACATGAAAACATACACAAATAAAATACCTTTTCATACGATTTCATTAATTAAGTTGTCGTTAAGCCAATTTGTTCTGGTTTTGAATAAATTTGCATTTTGCACATTTCGCGCGAATAAAAAATACATTTTTATTATTTTGACATAATTCTGTTTCAGAGGAGTTTTTGCTCATTTCGGTTGAGACAAGAATTTTCGATTAAATTTAATGTTGGAGCGTTCTGGGAAAAGTTTTTGGATAAAAAGCGATGATGGGATTAAAATATATGTTATTGTATATTTATTTATTTATTGAAAAATTACATCAATATCTTCATTGAAAAGACATGATAATAATTAAAATACACAAAAGACACTATTAACCAAAAGTTTTAAATCATAAATATTTTTAAGAAGTTTCACAGACACTTCGTACTTATTTATTAATCCAAAAATTATGCAATTTGCGCCGGAAAATGTCAATAAAGTATCTCGAATGTCATAATTTAAAAAAATCTTAATACTTTTTCCATTTTTGCTTGTTGTCGTTCCTCCACAAATTTCATGCTTCTTTCATAATCACCGAATAACCGAACAAACTTTTTAATCACATAATTTCAACAGCTAAATTATAATAATTATAATTTGTTAAGCCGAAGAAGTCAGAAGTCTTGAAAGGAAATGAGACGAAAAGACAAAAACTGTTTATATTGACGCTTTAAATGCGCGATTACAGTATCGAAAAAATTTACATAATTAATTGATTGGAAGCTGAATTTACAAATTAGGAAAATTTCCAACCATTTTTCGGAATATTTAAAAAATTTCAAACACAATTAATTTTTTTCGGTTCTCATGAATCCTCACTTATTGTTCAGATATGAATAATATTTTGATTAAATTTATTAAATTGTGATAATGGGTTGACTAATGAACATTTTTATGTTGTTGTTTGAAATCACAAAACAACCACCACACGACTTAAGAAGCCGCTAGGAAATTAAGGTAATTAATCAGTTTGGAATATTTCATATTTTGTTACAAATGTATAAATGAGACATCAAAAGGTAAGCACCAATTAAGTAGCAATCACTCCTAATTTGAATTTTTTGTGATGGGATAATCTTATAAGTCACAAATCTTTTTATAGCAAATTCCATCATTTATATACACATCGACACATAAAAAAATTTGAAAACATACAGATTATTGAAAAATAGTCAGTAGCTGATTTTTATTGTTTTATTGTTAAATCATCTTATTCCATAAATCACACAAATATTGAAAATTTCAAAACTTTTGAGTTTTATAGGTTTTCAAAAGATTTCTGCATGTATGTCAATCATAAATCAATAAGACGACATCAATAAATTCCACTTTTATGATGACCTTGTTCATAGAAAAACTACCAAACAAATAGAATGATAAAAATACGAAATTAACAAATGATTTGAATAATTCAGGGTTCAGAATGTCTAAAACCTATGTTTTAAACATAAGGTTTTAGACATGTTTTAAACTGTATGTCTAAAACCGTTTTAGACATCATGTCTAAAACCTAGATTTTTCTCTTAATTTTTCAATTGATTTTTATTCATTGAGCATAAATTGAGGCATTTATAAACGGCATTAACCTTAAATATGTTTATACAAAGAATGAGAATTTTTAAGTAAGATAATATGATAATATTTTTTAATTATATAGATGAGATAATTTTAATTGGAGTGTTGGTCCTTGCCAAGAATTATTCTTATAACTACATTGCTTAAAACTAATGATATTATAAATGTTTGTATTATCGCTGATACTCGAACCATTCACTGCAGCAGCATCACTAATCCCTAGTGATACCCGATAAGTTTCAGGTGAGTTTCGAAGCGTTGTCACTTTTATATTAATTTATATTTTTAACAACCTGCAAAAAATGTATACCTTTTCTCTGCATAGGGATGGCAGCTTCAAATCCCTCTGCTACTTGTTCTTTGGTCTTCCTTCCTTCTTTAGTTCCATTATGTTGAAGTTCTGGAAGTTCTGGAAGTGTTGGAATCCCTAAAAGCATCAAAAATAATTAGTAAATGATAAAAACACTATCATTAGTTGATGCACATGAGAATCAACCTCCCTCAATCCATGGACCTGAAATATAATAGCGAAATAGGTGAGAAAAGATTCTTAGCAAGGTTTTTTAGAAATTTTTTTAGAATCACTGAAATAAATTTTAAATTACCTGCACAAATCAAACATTCCTGATGAATCCTCGAAGTTGTTGACCATCTTGGTGTTGTGTGGAGGCGTTTGAAGGTTTACATTAAGCTGAGATCTCTAGATAGTTGAAGATCTTCGGTGAATTTCATATTTTCTATGGAACGAGTTTATTTACTTTTTACGCGCTAAAATTGTTTCGAAAATGTTTAGAAAAACTGATGAATCAAAATATTTGATTTTTGAAAACATTATCGGTATAATTTTTAGCGCGTAAAAAGTAAATAAACATGTTCCTTAAAAATTATGAAATTCACCGAAGATCTTCAACTATCTAGAGATCTCAGCTTAATGTAAACCTTCAAACGCCTCCACACAACACCAAGATGGTCAACAACTTCGAGGATTCATCAGGAATGTTTGATTTGTGCAGGTAATTTAAAATTTATTTCAGTGATTCTAAAAAAATTTCTAAAAAACCTTGCTAAGAATCTTTTCTCACCTATTTCGCTATTATATTTCAGGTCCATGGATTGAGGGAGGTTGATTCTCATGTGCATCAACTAATGATAGTGTTTTTATCATTTACTAATTATTTTTGATGCTTTTAGGGATTCCAACACTTCCAGAACTTCCAGAACTTCAACATAATGGAACTAAAGAAGGAAGGAAGACCAAAGAACAAGTAGCAGAGGGATTTGAAGCTGCCATCCCTATGCAGAGAAAAGGTATACATTTTTTGCAGGTTGTTAAAAATATAAATTAATATAAAAGTGACAACGCTTCGAAACTCACCTGAAACTTATCGGGTATCACTAGGGATTAGTGATGCTGCTGCAGTGAATGGTTCGAGTATCAGCGATAATATAAACATTTATAATATCATTAGTTTTAAGCAATGTAGTTATAAGAATAATTCTTGGCAAGGACCAACACTCAGATTAAATCATCTCATTACATGAAATAATTTTATCTTCAATTTGTTTGTATTGTTATATCGCTCTAAATTTTTTTTTGGATTATTTTAATATTTTTAAGGATAAATCTTTCTTATTTTGTCATAAAATAATTTATCATATTTGATTCTCGTTCTGTGTCTGAACAAGCAAATTAAAATGTTTTGCAGGTTTTAGACGTTTTAGAATGTTTTAAACAGTCTAAAACGTTTTAAACATAGTTTTAGAACTTATACTGTCTAAAACCGAAACGGGCATGCCTTTTCTGAACCCTGGAATAATTCAACAAAACGGAAGGTGCTGTTAAATTGCAAGTATTTTGAAAAAATGCGAAAAAATATTTGAATTATTTTTTTAAAACATATCTTCAATGTTTAAATTGATTTGCAAAAGTATTCATTTAATTATATTGTATATGATTAGAATATTATCCATTAAATTTTACATTATTGATGATTATCTTATTTAAAATTTTAAGGCAAGAGACCATTCTCAATCTTTTTATCGATTTCTAAACTTAAGCCAACTTATTTTATTCTGGTTTATAATTGCTGTTTTACAGTTTTTTCATCACATGTTACCAAATACAATATCAATATTTCTACTGTGAACAGAAACAGATGATCTAACTACTGAAAGGACAAAATTACATTTCTTTCCAAAGGAAATACATGAATATTTAATTTTATCGTGTACAAAAAAACGAAAGAATTTTTTTCATATTCTTCCTTTGTAGATACTTAAATTGTTAGTCTTTTGATCGACTCCTACTTTACAATCAATAAATTATTAGAAGCAGGTGACAAGGTTCTCAAGCTGTATTTTGTTCAACACAAAACTATATTTAAAGAAAGAAATTAGCTTATCATGAACTTACTCACTCTGCTACGTTCAAAAGTACTCGACGATTTAAATTTTAAATTGGAATTCTCACATAAATGTAGGGAGCCAGACTTTATCACGAACTCAAATCAAACAGTTTTAGACTCAATTGCAACTTCAATAAATGTTTACACGCAAAATTACTGCACATTGTGCAGGTACTTGATTGGATTCTGCTTTCCAGTTGAATTTATCTGTTCACAGTTTATTTTGCTGCTGGTTTATAGTAGTTATCAACATAGCAATATAGCAATAAAATACAAAATAAGATAATTTCAGTAATGATTAATGTTCGATATTTACTTTGCAATTTTGCAATTTTTCGAAACAAAAAAAATTCAAATTTCGATTAACTTGCCGAGCCACTCAGCTTGTTTTAATAATTTATCACGCAAAATGTCTTTATTGCTGTTCGATAACAAATTCGTGTAAATATTTTAATTATGTTAACAGCAGTCGACAATATCAACAAACGATTAAAAATCACGTTTTGTAAATTATTAGTTTTGTGTGAATTGAAATTTTGCCATTAATTACACAGTTCCTGTGGTTGAATGTGGTGGCCCAAGATGTATTTTATTCAAGTGCTAAGAAACTGTTCCTAGAATCTTTAAATTTCAAAGTAAACCAAAATAAATTAAAGCTCGTCTCACTTTGTTCCTCAAAACTTAAGAGAGTTTTGCGCTCTGCTTAATATGTTTTTTCAAACAACTTCTCAATTTATCTTCAATTTTCAACATATTAATATATGTTTAATTTAAAGTGTGTATCTTTAGTTTGACTGTTTTTTCTTAAATTTCAAAATAAGTTTTTTTTATGGTTTTAGATATCATTTCCCAAAATCTCGATTAATAAAGTGTCAGAACAATTTCCAACCAATAAGACGAACCTTAAAAAATTTATTTTCGGTGTGTTTGAAAGTAAACCGAAAATCTCATTTGCTTGCATGCATTTAACACATAATAAGCGTAAACTTTTGCATTTGAATGCATTGAATATATAAATAAGAAGGACTGGAACAAATTGGAGGAATAAAAGCTGTGTAAGAATCTGATAAATGGTCAGATTTTAAATGTTTGCATTTAGCTTTCTTTAAAAATCCAGAAACCAGATTCTTGAAACATAACTTAAAAAAGGTTCACTTTATTAGTTTTTAAATAAAATGTCACCTCAAACTGTGCAACAATAATTTTATCGATGACTTTATGCTTTTTTCATTCCACAAAAGCACAAACAAATTTCATCGACTTTTTATGTTACTTTCAGGCTTTCTGCTGGTTTTGGAGTTTGTGTCTAAAAAGCATAAAAAGTTTAATTTATTGTTAACGCTTTTTAATGAAATTTGTGCCAACAGAGTTGATGCTCAATTAAATGGTGGCTTTTACAACGGTGAAGTTGAAGAAGTCATCAATTTATAAGATTGGTGATCGGCGGTGACTATGTGTGTAAAACAATAATCATCAATCAATGCATGGAATTATAGCAAGCTGGCTTCTTAGGTAGTTTGAAAAGATTTTATTTTAAATAAATTATTTACCAAAACTTTATTACTCTATCATAGATAAACAAACAGTTCGAGCTAATTTTAATATATTATATTTGATATAAAATACAACATCGTTTAAAAAATACTTTAAACTTTAACAATTTATTTATTTGTATTTTTCGATAACTATATACATAGTTGAAGCTATTTTTTGATTTTACGCACAATATTAATTATTAAGGTCTAAATAACAAGTTTCTGTAAGACATCTTTATTCTTTTCATTCAAACATAGAATTACTACAAAAGAAATCAAAACCAAAGAGCAATTAATCATTGCCGACAATTATTATATATCATGAATATGCATTTAACTCACTAAATACCAATTAAATAACAAAAGGTAGACTGCAACTTCTCAAAACATCAAGCAAGTCTGAACTATAAATTACATGAGACTACCAAATAAAAAGATAATAGGAGAGTGAGAACTAAAAAGAATTCGTAGAGCAGTGATGGTCGAATTTTAATTCTACAAAAAATACTTAGTAATGTTATGAAAAAATCCAAAAACATTAATTTTTAAGAGATTTTGATCATAGTTTGGTCAGACCTAAAAAAAACAAGTAAAACATTCACTAATTAATTCTTCAATTTGTTTGCAAATTATATCAAAATATTTGAAGATACCATAAAATATTCCAAGACTAAAATTAAATCCAAGAAACAAACAAGGAACAAATTAAACTATGAATAAAATGAATTATGGTTAACGAGTTCAGTTCACGCAATAAAAAGAATTTTAAAAAGTGAACTCAAGAAGCAGAAGCAAGTGGCCGAATCGTAAACGCCTCGAACCATTTTGCTTTTTTATGTAGAAACAAATAAAATGCCAAAGATTAAACAACCATATCGCCGGTTTTTTGTTACAAACATTGAAGAAACAGGGCTTGGAGGGTCTTGCTTTGTTTTAAAATGGATAATTGGATTTCAGACACAATATTTCGTTCATTTCTCAAATTATGGTTGAAAACAGAAACATCGAAAAATGAATATTGTGTGGTCTGAAACTTTCTCAAGATGATGTTATTTATGAGACAATTATGTAATCTAATGCAAGCATTAAGGGATGACTTGAAAGGAATCGTCATTAGGAACCATGAAAAAACTCAAGCGTTTCTGATTCTTTTAGGATGAAAAAGTGAAAATATTTTAATTTTATTTGAGTCAATATTTTGGTCGGAACATTCTTTGGTGGCATTTTATGTATTTTAATAGAATAAAATTTTTCTAAGGAGTAAATATCTGGTATCTGTCATCAAAAATCTAATTTATGTGCACTTCATAGAAAATGAAGCTATAAAGTAATTAACTCAATTTAATACAGAAGCCGATTAATTTTATTTAGTAGCTTCAGGACCACCAAAGGATACCAGACGCTCATTCCACTTATCTTCAAAAATGAGTCATAAAAAGATCAAATGCAAGATTTGCACTCAAAGCGTCTCCAGACAATCATCTTGTAATTATTTCGTTAATATTTCTGACAACAAAATAAATACAAATTAGGCACGGGTGTCGGTGCTTTTTTATGGTTCAAAGTCATAGACCAAAGTGGAGCTGAACTATAATTTGGTTGCAAAGATTTATGGTTTTAGTAAATGAATTCTAGATTTTCGGTTTAGTTGGTTTTAAAAAAATCTTGAGAATAGTCTGCGAAGTAATTGAGATCTTTATGGCTGTTCTAGATGTATGTTCTAATGTTGCATCTGCAACTTCAAGCTTTTGCTATTTTAAACTGTTCCTCTTCATCAGATTTTTATAATTGTGCAATAAACCTTTATCCAGCTTTGTTATTTGTAAAAGATACTTTATGTTTCCATTAGCGTTATCGATCTTGAAAAATCAAAAAAATTAGTCAGCTAAGCAGAAAAACAAAAATGATCCTTTATTACTTTGCGCAATTCGAATGAAATTTATAAAAATATTTTTGAACCTGAACCAACATTTGGCTACTGTTTAATAAACAATCAAATTTCCAAAGGGATCTAATATACTTTTTGCGGGTTATCAGATATCTTTTGTGATGAAAACCACATTTCAGAAAAGTTTTTCTTGCATTAAAATTTCTTTCAGACTAAGAATAAAAGGATTTCAATACTTTTAGATAAACATTATTGATAAAAGCATTAGCTACAATATTTTTGCTCATTTAAAAGTATTTTGAACAGTGGAACAGAGTAAATATAGTAAGTTTAGACTGTAATAGAGCTGTTTCGAATTTAACTACATTTTCAAGAGAAAAAAATAATGCAATTCTTAGTATCCCACGATCCTTTTTAGTGCTTAAATTTATTTTCTCAAATGATTGTTTATACCAAAATTCTTACAGATTTAAACAGTAAAGAATGGAATGCATCCAATCGTCAAAACAAATATTATTTCTAGCTAAAAATTTGTCAACAGAAAAGGTCCTTGTTCAATATTTGCTTTAGATGTCCAGCATTTGCCGATCTTCGTTCAATTCGGGAGCTGGAAAATAAATAAGAATGTTGACTTATCAGGAAAACTCTCCAGATATATATTTAAAAAAAAAATCTAATTGCAATGCCGACAAACTAACTTAGACAATAAAAACTGTAAAAAAAATTATAAAGAACTTCCATACACTTGTTTTGTCCTTTTGGTCCCTTTCGATGACATCTTCATTTACAACGCTCCACGATCTCATTCTTGCACCAAAGTAATTTATTGCATTTTCAAATTATTGAGTCGTTTGTTCACCATCCCGAAAGAATCATATATCATTATTACTTTCAACAGCACCAAAAAAAGTCTTAATTTTAAAAATTTACAATTTTCAGGCAGTTGAAAAGAGACTGAATCGAAGAATTGAGACATTCACCAAGGAGCACAAAGCAAAGACCAGAAAATATTGTGCGACAACAAGTTTTGGATATTTCTTAAATGTTTCTTTTGAGCGGCAAACTCGTCTTTAGATCTTTTTCAGGCAAACGTTTTAATAAATAAATAAATAACAAATAAACCACTTTTGAGCTCAAAACAAAGCGCGAGTTGGTGTCTTGAGATTTCTGAAGAATTGTAATGAAAATTGGATTTTGGGGATTTTCTATCTATGGATGGTTTTATGTCAATATCTAATTTATTGGAAGATTTGTGTGAATAGCTCAAGAGAACCTCCTTCAACTAAATCCTCAAATTTATTGTGTTTTGCATTTCCATACAAATTCGACCACCGAATTAATCAATGAGATGCTTGAAAGGCTCATTTTTCACTTTCATTTGTATTTTTGGTATTTCAATTTTTTAAGATATTTCTTGTGTTTAAAATTGTTTGGATGCTTTCAGCAGTTGATGGGAAAGCAATAAATATTGAACCGCGTGTTTAACCAAATCAATTCAGCTCCATTCGAATTATTTAATTTAAAAAGGCAGCTTGAGCTCCAAAAAAGCCGCCGCCTATCCAAAAATTTCAAAATACCGCAAATTAATATTTTTAATGCTCATTGGATTTCTTAAAGAACCTAAAAGAAAAGTAGATGAAGCATGGATTGCATATTTGAATTGTTTTCTGACATAGACCTCCGCAAATTCCCGCCAAAATAAATTTTGTATGAAAACAGGGATCTGTTTGGAGCGGCTTTTAAAAATTCTTTATGTCAGTGGCCAGGTAACCGCGCCGGAAAGTGACGTTTTTGACTCAAACATCCGCAAACTTAACCAAACTTTTTCTGCGCTTCTATTACTTTTCTTATAGGTGCTTTAGGATTTCTAAACAAACATAAATTGATATATTATAACAATTTTAGCAAACAAATTGCAAACATTTGAAAGAAAGAAAAGAGACAAAAAGATTTTTGGCTGTGTCGGCATACGCTCAAAAAGAAAACTTATTTTTGCTGTTAACAACTTAATTTTAATTTAAAAATGACAAAAACCGAGCAAATCTTTGAAATAGTTCCATAATTTATAAAACTCTTAAGAACTTAACTCCGGCTTTACAAAAGGAATGGAAAACTGAGCATTTAATGAATCCTATAGAAGACTTCAATGCTCCTTCTTATTGCTAAAGTATTTGTTTAATACGATTTGTTGGACTTTGCGTTGTTATCCTTAGTATGAACTTTTGTTGGCTTTGGATTAAAATATTCAATTATGATGGTTATTTGGGAAAACATTTCAAAATTACAAGTAAATTGTTTGATGGGCTTAAGATTATTGAATTATAGAAATTATAACTGAAATTAAAAATAAGAGCATCAAGTAACTTATTATTAAATGCAAAAAAGAGTCTACTTTGAATGGTATTTATTCTTCGAGAAGAAAGTTATTAATTTTGGAACATTTTGTTTTTTGATATGATACATCGAAAATATATTTAGGTGACAAAAATTTAAGTTATCAATTAATGTATCAGATTTTTTTCTGATTTAACGATTTCAAAAATGATTCAATGTTGAATTTGGTGGATGGTTGTTTAGAAGAAACTAGCGAACAAATTACAAAATAAATAAATAAATTATTTTAGCAGCACAAGCACTTTCTTGATACTCTCCGCCCAGAGAATAAAATCATCCTCAGAAGAAGCAGCAGCCATCAAGCTGAAATACAAGACAATCGATGCGTTTTAACAGAAAAATAAGAATAATGTAAAAATGCATTTACAAAAAATCTCCATTTTCAACGTAATGGTTGAATTTCAGCAAAAAAGTGTGTCTGTGAAATGCGACATCGTCTGGAACTGGGATGATTTCTTTTTCCAAGTTGTGGAGATCGAACATCAAGCAATTTTCCTGGAAAGAAAATTGAAGATACACAAGATATAATAATCAACTCAATGGTCTGACTTACACTTCGTTTTTTGTTTTTAATGGATCCGAGAGAAATTTTAAAGATGTGACCATTCAACCAGCACAAGGATTTTTGCCAAACGTTTTGGTAGAAAACAAACAAAACGCTTTCAAATTGTACATTAGCAATAAACGATTCCAGATGCATCAAAATCTTCTTCCTGATCGGATTTGAAGAAGTTGGGACCAGCTCTATCATTCTGAATCTATTTTTATTGATGTCATCCACACTGATTGACATCGCTCCCAATTTTCTCAAGTTTGTCTTACGAATATCACTTTTTATCTTCATTTTGCTGCTCGTGCCATAAATTTCCAATCGAATCTGAAAAAAACAAAAAAAATGTGTATAACTATAACTATAATATAGAAAAATATATTTCGTAATTTCACCTCAAAGTCCAAGAAAACATTATGCAAAACTAGTTTTTCAGGAAATCTAACGACTCTGATATCATTTTCAATCTGTATTGGCTTCGTAGCAACGACATTTCCTTCAGATTTGATCAGGCAAACCAAAAATTCATTTCGAGCTGCAATAAACAATTTCAAGAATCTACAATATAAGGCTAATGGCAATAAATACACACTTGAATCAGTTCTGTCGAAGTAGCTCTTTTTAACCTCAAGCATAATATTCTGGAAGCTGATAGTTCCTCTGTGGTTGAATGCGTCGTGTCTGTCATGAGTATGAGCGTCTTTCTTTATATTTTTGATCTCAAAAAAGCATTCCTGCAAGCGGGTTTCTAGGAAATAAAGGTAAAAGTTGATAAATATGAAAATCAATGCATAAATTTTGTTACTTGAAACCAAATAATGTCTTTCGCCATTTACAAGATCTAAGATATTGCTATGATCGTCTTTGAGTAACTCCAGAACTCGATTGATCTTAGACAATAAAGTTTCTTGCTTCATTGCTTCTAGCTCAAGTCTTTCGATTCTTTTCTGACACGTTCCCTGCGATCTTGTTTTGACTCCATTTGGAGAGCTTTTCACTTCATCCAGTTGTTGATATGCATCGTCAACTCCTTTGAGAGCATTTAAAACCTCAAAAAAGTCATTTTCTTTCTTAGTTTCTGATTCGTGTCGTTCATTAAATGTAGTTTTGAGAATACCACTGTGAGGATTCTACATAAATTAAAATCATTAATCAGTAATTTTTGCAGCATATGAAATAAGTGTAATCACCTTAAGACTCTTGTTTTTTGGCTCATCAATGTAATTATTCAATTTGTGGAAGATGCTGGTGATGATTGACTCCTCTTTGATCGGATCAGCTGATCTATTTTGAGCCAAAATCTTCTCATCATTATAAACAAATTTCAATGGCTCCTCTGAACTTTCAGGAGATGGAGTGGCTTTGGGAGTCATGTTTGTGGAACTAGTACTGCACGGATTGTTGTCGGAAGTTGAGTACAATGCCACTTGGTGTGACTTTATTTGTGGAACCGATTTAAAAGGTGGTGGAGATTTTTCAAAATTCTTTTCAAAAATTGCCAGCTTTTCTTTGACTGAAAGCTGAGAAAGGTCGTTCTCCAGTTGCTCTTCCATCTTTATCTATTCAAATACCTGAAAAAGAATTCTTTAATTAATTTAATAAATAAAGTTTTAATTTGATGTTGGTTTATTTACTTGTTTACGCGTAAGGCTATGCGCATGACGTACGCAATATTTCCGCGCGAAATTTGAAAATTATTTTAGAAAATGAAAAATAAAAAATTACAGAAAATACATGAATCGCTTCATGTTATTTCATTAAAGCATAGTTCTTAATAAAAATCATAATAATAGAGTAAATGAGCAGCATCTTCAAGCCATATTTAATTCCAAGGATTAAGCCAAAAAAGGCAAAAGTCTTGAGATAACAATCAAAAATGAACCTTTCAAGACAATCCTCGAATCATTCTGCATAATTAGATTTCAATATTTTGTTCATTTTTCCTGATTATTTTAAGTAGTAATGTTTCCTAATGTTTTCCAGCAATTTATTGTTAAAATTAGTTTGCATCACAAACCGCCCTGATATTTATTATCTTATCCAAATCCATTCAACAAGAGATCTGCAAAGTAGCAACAAAACATTGACAAATAAAAGTATCAAATTTACTTAACTCAGCAAAACCAATTACCAAAATAAAATTTCCAGGCAAACTTCCATTAAATTTATCAAAATATGATCTTGGCAGTTTGGTACTCGATTGTAATCTGATCTGATTTTATAGTTTCAAAATACATTTTATTTTAATGTTTTTGTAACAACATCGCAACTTCTTTTTTTTTAGTTCGCAAGGGATGAATTTGCTTTGTTTAGTGAATTTCAATGAAAATTTGTGGTAATAAAAATATCAAATTTCTTACAGAAATCTAAATGATGCATCTGAGCATCATCAAATATTTAAATTCAGGATGTTATTAGGTATATAAAACGTTATAAATATAAATCATGATGTGAATAAAAACTCATAAAATGATAATCAATTTGTCTTATTCATATGTTACATGTAAGACGAGACCAAAAAAATTTATTTGTCTTCATTTTTTAAAACTAAAATTATTATTAAATATTTGACTTTTTTGTACCATCATCAAATGGATAGTCATAAAATCTAAAAGAAATCTAAAAGGATGTCATTTGTCTCCGAATTGTTAATGCTGAGGTCATGACATATTTCAAATAAAATGTAGCATTCTTCAAATTCTATAATTCTGATAATCTTTGTTAGAATGTTGAATACACAGAATTTAACTATTTGTATCAAAACACAAAGATACTAAAGATACGTTCCACATAAGCTTGCTCTATGAATCTATAATATTTCCAGCACAACACATTGTCACTTTATTCATTTAATCCTCAAACAAACAAACAAATGTATCAATTTTTCTACCCGATGTTCTCACATTTAATAAGCAATATCTGGAGGGAAGCAAAAATTTTCGCACAATTTGACTGATTATAAATTGCAACAATAAATGTAACGACTGTTTATTCAACAATGAACAAGAAAGCAAGCAAAATTGTATCACATTTCAATTATTCCCAGGTGGAAATTTGGTTCAAGTCCTAATGTAGGTACACTAGAATACATTAGAAAGTACACTTTTTCCTAGAATATTACACTAGGATACACTAAGAGACACACTAGCTTCTAGGAAAATGTGTGCTCTTTAGTGTATCCTAGTGTATGACCACACTAGAATACACTAAGGAACATTTCAATTTCTAGTGTTCCTTCTAGTGTATTCTAGTGTTTTCTAGTGTGGAAAATTTAATATCTTGAAAATTCAAATTTTCGAATTTTTGGCGAAATATCAGATTCAATACTCTTGAATTTGCTGTTGAAAGCATTTTTGGTATTTATTTTGTGTATTTGCGATGTTTTTAACTTATAAAATTTTTTTTAATTTTGAAATATTATTTGTCTTAAAAATCTATCTTTTTAAAACATAATTTTAAAATGATGATTTTCAAATCTTTTTTAAAAATATTATTTCTGCCGATTTTTCAAATTTTTTATGAAAAACTTTAGTATTAACCCTTTATTAATTTATCGGAAAAATATTGTTTTGAATATCCAAAATGTTTTTTCAATCACTCGTTTAATATTCATTAATTATTGCCAAAAATGTGAGCGATTTTAATAACACATAATTTTCAAATATTACATATTTGGTGTTCACTTAAGTAAGTTAAAAGTCACCTAAAACTAGTTGGCAATACAGCCGAGTGGATTGCGCGCTGCCTCACAAATGTGCGGCAGCGGTTCAAATCTAAATTTTAAAAAGATGCAAAAAAGAAAGTACACTAGAAATTTATGTACTTCTAGAATATTCTAGTGTAGAATTAAAATTTATATTTTTTAATTTTTCTAAAATTCCACACTAGGATACACTAGAACATACACAATCGCTTAGTGTTTTAAAACCACACTAAGCTTAGTGTTTCTACGGGGAAGGTTCTAGTGTTTTTTCTCTAGTGTATGTCTTAGTGTAAATGGCATTTATTTCCACCTGGGTTCTTTCGGTTTATAATCCAGCAAATTTATTTCTGTGTAGTTTGAGGGCAAATCCTGTTTTCTGTTGTTTGCATCATAAATTGTCAAGGGAATCAAATTACAATTGAAAAATCCCAGTAAATATCGAATGGTGAAAAGAACATCAAAATCTCTTCAAACTAAAATCATCTTACAATGATCTAGTGATGTCTTATTTTAGATTCCTGCGGCGAGTCTTGAGAACAATCAAAGTTGTGACAGTGGTGATGCATCATCATTCTCATATTCTTGTGGACTTTTATATTGATTTTACAACAAAACATCTTCAACAATATTATTCCCTGAAAATAAAATTTGTTAAACATAAAAAATGATGAATTGATATCTTCAAAACAGCATCTGATTGAAACAACGCACAAATAGAGACAGAAACAAATTCTTTTTGGCTACTTTTTGTCAAATACTTTTGATCGATGGCGGTTTTTAGAAATCATCATCATCAGAAAATTATAATTCCATTCGTTTTCACAGTTTCCAGTTTGATGATTGATTTTCTTCCACACAATAAAATATTAAATTATTTCAAAATAATATTTGGTCATTGTTTAGTCAGTATTAATACTATAATTCTTAAAATAAACATTACAATTAGAAAAGTCAATTACTTGGGTATGCGTTCTTTATTCTATAAATTTTTAATCTATAAATTGTGATTTTAAGCTCCATGTTTGCCATTCGGATAACGAAAATTTTCTTGCATCATTTTTCATCATGATATTTCAACAAATTTCGTTATTGCAAAAGTCAGGAAACACTTTATTACCATAAGACCCTAAAATACATTTCTGTCAAAAAATCTTCATTAGGGTTTCATTATTTAACTAGAGGTACGAAACAAATTTCAAATGTAACAAACACATCATCAGCAATTCAGAAACCCAAATATAATCTAAATTTGGCAAAATGCACCCTAAATTAACATTTTTTAGTATAAATGATACCCAGACACTCCTCTCTATGAAAGCTATATTTTCGTGTAGTTGCTGACGTCAAACAAATTCACAACTAACGAGGGTAATTGTTTGATAAACAAAATATTATTGCTTCTATATGTGTTAGTGACATGTACGTACTCGAAGGGTTGAAATTAAATTAAGCAATGCGGAATTCGATAAAATACTAGTTTGACATTTAAAAACTATATTCATTTTAAAGTCTCAAAAAGTATCTACTCATGAAATTCTTTATAAAGCAATTGTCTTCATACTTGATCAAACAGATTCAATTTTTTCCAATTCACAAAATCTTCCAAAAGGTGTCAATTACAAAAAGATTTTGAATGTTTTTCTCATTGTCAACCGAATAAACTCAATCATTCACAAGTTTTAGCCATTCACAATAATATTTTGTTTTGTTGTTGTATTTATTTTTGTTGTTTTGTGTAAAAAGATCACGATCGTCAAAATATTTCTTTCCAGCAGTTTCTGCCGTAAATCATTGCTGAATTCAAAAGTGTCCACAACTCATAATAATTTCAAAAGAGCAACCAACAAAAGCTTCAAAAATCACCGAAAAGATCCATTTTGTATTCATTTAATATGACCACTTTTTCAATTTTTCATTGTTCATGTGATCTTAAAAGGAAACCGTCCGAATTTTTTCTGTACATTGTCAATTACGAGGTTTATTGAAATGAATAATATCGATTTTTAATCTAGCATATTTGAAATGAAATTTGTTTTTTGATCGTTACTGCATAACATTTTTGAACCTTTAATATATATTTTGCTATCAATTCCTTTTTATTTTATGTTACTGACTATCGACATTTAAAAAAAACACGATTATTTAGATGCAAACAATTTGTTATAGTCATAATTTCGATGATTTTTGAATTGGCAGCAAAAAATTGAAAAGAAGCCGAATTAAATATTGAAAGTTTATTGAATATTGAAACAATCTGACATATTGCCAGCAATCATTTTCTTATCCTCTTCACTTATACCATTTATTTCATAAAACAATAAATTTCATATGGCAGCTCTTTATCTCAATCCATCAAATTGTAAAAATTAGAAACCAGTGAGTTGAAATAATTTGATTTGAAATATTTTATAAACAAAAGCTTACCGCTGAGCTAATTTCAATCGGATTGATTTCTTTTGACTTCTTCATGATGATGGAAAAAATCGATTCAATTAACGATTTTTTGTTTTTTGCTTCATTTGTTACTGCTAAATTCTTGACTATTTGAATAACCAGCAGTTGTTAAGCATGCCGCATGATTAATATTGATGCAATTTGATTCATTTTAAATGTTAAATTACTCTTGATTTTATGGAGAAAATTCTGAATTTACACTCCGATAATTTTTTATGGCGGATATTATACATATGTTACATGAATTAATGTTTTAAAAAAACTTAGAGCTTAACACAAAACTACAAACAAAATTGCAACAAACTGGTGTGAATAATAAATTAACTAATTTATGGAAAACATCTTCATCCAATTTTAAAAATATTAAACTAGTTTATTGAAAAATTTAAACATATTTTCAAAATTGCCAATTTATTTAAATTTTATGTTTTATTACAAAGCATGTATTCAATCTGATTTTTTATAAGTCCAATTAAAAAAGTAGTGAATATATAAATTATGAGCTTCAGTGAAACTTAAGACGCTGCTTTTTCCAGTGAACAGAAGACTAACAGAGGCATTCATAATTTCATAAAAAATGTAATAAATGATGTCAAGGCAAAAAACAAACATTCGTTTAAACAGCTTGATATAAACGGTAGCAAATCAAAGAATATTATGCGAGCAAACATAACTTTTTTATGATTAAGTCTTAAAGCAGTGGAATCGTAAAACTCTGGTCAAATGATAAATCAAAATACTCCAAGTAGCTTGCAGACTAAATAAAGTAATAAGCTAATGGTATATCGAGTAAATCGTGAGATTATCTGTAATATAGTATCATCAAAAAAATCAACCGAATCTGGAAGTATTGAAACAAAAAATTTCCTTTATTTTCCATTACCTGTATTACCTGATACTTAACATATTGAATAATTAAAATTTTCCAACAAAAAAACATTGATTGAATCGTAAAACACATAAAAAATTCAAATATTTCTGCTGAGTGCTTCAATTTAAAAATTTTACAGCGAAGATATAAAGATGTGAAGAAGAATATTATGGAAAAGTGGAAAAAGAACCTGATATATTAAACATATGAAAGATATGTGATAAAAAATCTAAAACTTGTGAAGCTCCGAAATTCTAAAAAAAAATTTGAATATCAAATTTTACAGAAAGTTTCTGAAAATTATACCTTTGCTTCTTGCTGGTTGCCTGGTTCTCTCTCATTAAGAAGACCATTTCTATCAGTAGATTGGTGTTTTCGAATAATTTAAGTTTCGGCTCTTTTGGTCTTTTCAGAGTTTTTGGTATTGTAACTTTCTTTGAAGATCAAGTATCTCTTTCATCTATCTGCTTTGTTTTAATCGATTTCTTTCACTGAATTCGACCAAATTAATATTCCAAATGGTTCATTAGAAATGTTAAATGCTCGATTTACATTAATCTTAGATAAATTTTAGATTCTTTGAATAGAGATTTTATCAAACTGTAGTTAAAATCGGTTAGAGAACTCTGATGGTGATCGGCTTCTTTGTCGCTAACCTTTTGCGTTTTTGAAAATTAATTGATATTATGATGAAGTTTTTTTAAATGTAAATTAGTCCAAATATTTATCGAAATTGAGATAAGCACGAGCTCAACAGACTAATCAAGCGTTTTTTTAACCAAAAATCGTGCAACAACTTTTTTCAATATTAAATCCTAAAATATGTTATTTAAGAAATAAAAGATCAATTTCATCTAGATTTACGCTACGTCTAAGCCACAATTCCATTATATATTTTTGTTCTCACAAACGATAAAATGATTCTCATGACACGCGTTTCCATTTGAACGATAAAAAGCATCAAATGAGCATTCAATTCAATTGTAATGTCTTTATTCTAATGTTAGTTGAAGTGCATGCAACCGTTTAGCATATTTTCTCATGTCACTTATGAAGTTCTCGCTTGAATGAGTTTCATTACACGGAAATCAATTATTACTTTTAAATGGCGGATTAGGTTTTTTTTTTACTAAATCAAATCTTTTCTCAATTAAAAAATTACTGGTGAAGTTTTGATTAGATTTAATAATATTTTGTCACTTTATTTCGGATATCTATAAAAAAGCAAAAAAATAAAGTCTTCAAAATGGATTCACACAGCCAGCCATCTGCAAATTACAAAATAAATAAAAGTGCAATTAAACAACTGCATCCCTCAAATAAGAATAAACTGCATTAAAAATAAACACAAAAGCCTCCAAGTTGACACAATATATTAGAAAATATATTAAAATGTGTGTCAAATCAAATTTTATTGCTTTCCTACCAAAATCCATAATGTTCAACAAACAATATTCAACATTAAAATAATCCGATTTATCTGTTTGTATTCTCCAATAGGCTTCCATTTCACCCAAATTCCCTGCAAAAACAATTCCAATGACATCTCCATTAAATCAGTTAGTCTCCCATTATTTTGCGTCCATAAATAAATGTGAAATTATAACAAACACATCATTATGCAACCTTAAAGCTTGTCACCCCAGCTGTAACAGATTTCCCTGCAAATATTATTTGTAAAATATTAATGACGTAGACACTCCTTGCTTTAGCAGACCGAAAATCTGTTATTTTGTTTGTAGTTTGTGTTACTGGATGTGCCAACTATACCAGCTAACGAAGGTAATTGCCTGAACAATGAAACATCTCATTTTTTTAATATATCCTGATTTTAGTAGCAAATGAAGGGTTGAATTTTTTTGAATCTTTAAAATTGAATTATTAAACCAAACAATGAATTTCAGAAAATAATAAATGGTGTATGGTATTTTCTTCACAGGCAAGTAAGTTCATATTGTAACATATATTTATTTATTTATGTTTATTTATATTGCGACGAATCAGTTCTGCTTTTCCAAATTGAATTCAAACATTCGCTCAAGCACAGCAGTTTTACTTGTTATTAGATTCAGGGTCAATTCGAAGTTTCGAAAGACATTTATTAGTTTTTGCAAAAACTAGAGAACTTCATTTATTATCAACCATTTGTTTGACGCATCGTTTGATCCTTTATCATCCAATAAATGTACATTTTCTCAAGCAATTCCAAGTTCCACAGTCCACACTCTCTAAAGATCAAAATTCTTTTGTACGCATTTCCATGCAAACCACTGGTCAATATCATTATATTGCTCCTTCAATTGAAAAAACTGTATTAAAACTGGCTGAAGCAGAGAGGTCGATTGAGTGTGAAAAGATTCTTTCCCTCTATAGCCTATAGTCCTTGTGTTGTCTTTTCATTAAATTCATTAAATAAGTTATTATGGTACAATGCTTTGTCGGGCAGGTCGGCGTTTTTGTTGGACTTCAAAGTTTATATGGCTTTATATTGAATTTTTATTTTTAAATGAATAAAAAATTTTTCGCTTTAAAATAAATGTCTGAAAAGAAAAATGGTGGGTATTTAAAATTTTTAAGATCGGGCGAATATTCGAGCTGTTTAATTTAACGATCAAAATATTCTTATGTCTCAATTAAAAATGTGATTCGCTTTCCATTCCAAGAATCCCTCCCCTAAAAATTTTTCCAAAATAGCAACAAAGTCGTCATAAATATTATTATTGATTATAACTTATTGCCTAGCACAACATATTTTAACTATACGTGAAAAATTTAAAAACCCATAATTTTAATTCAAAATATACTAAAAGTTTTATTAATGTTTCAATATAATTTTAATAAGAAACATCTGCCACTTTTTTTGTATTTTATCAGATTTTTCATTAAAAACTATTAAACCACTACTCTTTGTTGTTTCGTATTTACAAAAACATTTTAGCGGATGACAAAATACAGAAACAAATACCTATAAAATTTAAAAATGGTCCGAATTAAATGCATTTCCCCTCTACTTTATAAAAATTTTGTGGAAAAAAAACTCTACAAGCAGCTTCATGCACCAAAAACATTGTGAAAACATTGAAAAACTCGGATGTATTTCAAAGTTCTCAAAAACGTTGGTAAAAGCAATATGCATGCTGTCTGCATTCAATCTCTACAAAACATTATGAATGTTCCAATATATTAAATGAAAAATTGAGTGCTTCACAATTCGGCACAGATTTGGTAAATTCGACACCTTCCTGAAAATACAACTCAGTTTTGACAATGGATTTATATAAAAAGGATTGAGCCAAATAATTGGAGAATCATTATTTTGATCCGCCGCCTTATTATTAAAATTACTAGTGGCTGCTTATTTACTTGAATTACATCACAATATTTTACTCAATTCAATTTCCATACAAAAAAAAATGTGAAAGCATTGAAATTGTGTATTATTTATGAATTATAGTATTATTATAGAGGGTAGAACAAACTGGAAGCTACAGAGAAAGAGTTGCTTTTGTCTTTTTGTGATGAAAATTGATTGAAAGATGCCGCATTTCTTAACATCTCGCTCATCCTCCACAAGATCGAGTTTCATTCACAATATTTTTGGATAAATATGTAGGCAAATATACACTCATGTTTCCATCTTTACATTCATTTTTTTCAGACCATAATACTTAGAATTACTTGAATCAGTTTGAAAGATGCTGGATCATCAATTTAATTAAATGAAACTCAAAATTAGTGGCAAGGGTCAATATTGACCAAAAACAAAATTTTATGAGGGCTGGATTTATTTCACTATCTTAAATGTTGAAATAAAACCTTTATTAGATTTGTGTTGGATTTTTGTGAGTTGTCGCATGAAATATTGTAACGAACTTTTTTTAATTTGCTACTCAATTTTCGATCACCAGCATGAATTAAATTATTTTCCCATAAATAAATTTAAGACCTTAAACTTTCTTACACCCATAAATCTTCAAAGAAACTTAATCTTTGATACTCGCACTCTTTTTAGCCAGACACAAAATTTAGTTGCGAGTTCAATCGAAATCTCAGCGGGACACCAAATTATAATTCGAGCTTCAACGCAATTTTTATGTTTCGCTTTGTATCATAAATGCATGTGGAAGCAACATAAGTTTAATATTACAAAATAATGGTTTCGTTGGCTCAATTTCATAAATTCATGGATTCTTAACAATTCAAATAAATTTCATATTTCAGCATATAATCAAGCAAATGGGCAGTTCGTTATGTTTATGGTGTAAGTACTGTACTGTGATTCTGGTATTTATGGTGTTGCAGTGTATTGCTTCTCCGCTTGATATTTCTCAGTAAACTGATATAGTTATTAAATTTTCCATGGTTTTCAAATGTTTTGAGCATTTCATAAATTCATATCTGACTTAGGTGTGAAAAGTCTGCTGTTATTGTGTCAAGCTGTGATTTTAAGTATGTGTGAAGGCTTTTTTGTCTTTAACATATAATATGATGATGCGGATTAAGGATGGAATTTTAAATTAATAAATTCAGATTTTTAATAGATTTTAAACTTTAATCCAATAGCTTTTTGATATAGAAAATCGAGCTTGTTAACAAATTTAAGATTTGTTATTTCTTTTCCTACATTATATTCAAAAGATATTCCGAACTTCAAAAATTCATAAATCTCCAAAGTTCATTGTCATCTTGCATTCTTGCACTTAAGTAGTTCTCGAAAGTTTATTGATCCAAAAAGTGCTGGAAATTGCACCTCCAATGGATTCATTGGTTTCTTAGTTAATTGCTTAATCAACTTTAAAAACGCAAGCCATATTGAATTTCTGGACGATCTTTCAACATATCTGAACGATACATCGGCAATTTCAAAAAAAAAATCAAAAATTCATCATAAATTGATTTTTAATGAGGAATTAGCCAAATTGCTAAGATTTATTTGGAAAAATTAATATGAAAATTATCAAGAAAGTGGCGCTTTGCGTATCAGATTTCAAAATATTTTATGAAATTTTATTTGGGATTATTGCACATAATTTTGGAAGTTTAGAATAATATCAAGAAAAATTTTAATGAAATTCATTAAAGTTCAATAAACTTAAAAAATTGCAAGTAAAACATAAATGCTTTGAAAAAAGTATGTTCAGTTAAAATAATAACTCAATCAAACTATAAATTGACTGTCTGAGAATGATTCAAAAGAAATCCCTGTAAAGTTGTTCAATGAGAAACTAATAAACAGTAAAATCACATAAAAAGTCACAAGCTTCAATTTGCTTCAATGAATCGGCGGTTCCACATGCAAAATTGATTGATTAATTACCAACAATGTTTTAATTTCAAGCCTTCACATTATTTTACGGAGTTGTATTAAAATACATAACATTAACAACATGAGAAGTGATTTAACATAAATGTTTGCCTGCCGAGCACATATCAAAGTTTCAATCAACATCCATGAGATAAATGGAAAAATAAAGAAATATCCAAAAGCATCAAAGATGAACTGCGGGATAAAAATTCAAAATTATGAAAAAATTTGAGAAATTAAGTTGTAAAACGGAGAAACCATTTAATTGTGAGTCGCTCACAATGAAAACAAAAGCCACGAGATATCTGAAAGGAGATAAGCGGTTAATCGATTTAAATTCTTCAGACTTCCATTCCTTTTCCTACAGTGGATTTTGCAAGGTTTCAGGTTATTTGAGCGTTTTGTTCGTGTTTTACAGATTGATTTAGAGATTTTGGAATTGATTAATTGTTATCTTGTGGTGAAATCAAAGATCATTGAATGGTTAATTGAATTGTCAGATCTATGGTATGAGTATGATGATTAGGATATTTTATTTAGATTGTGTTTTGGTTTATACCGTGTACTTTCTAAGTTATGAAATATCAAAAGTTTTTAATCTCAGACACAAAACGTTTTAGTTAGTACTTTCTGCTAGTTTTGTTGTATAATATTGAACTAATGCAGGTAAAAATGTATGCAAAATTTACAGAAAGAATAAAATTTTATTTCTATGTAGACCAAAATAAATCATATTTTGATATTTTAAAATGCTCTCAAAAAATTCTCACACCTTTCAAAGTCCAAGACAATCAAAAAATAATGTTGATGCTAATTTAATATGTTTATATGTACTAAATGAGTGTTTTGCCTCAAACAAAACTAAATTCAATGAAATGTTCTTTGTCTGCCTTTTTGTCTCTCAAGATTTCAAAAGGTCTTAAACATTTTAACTCTTTGAAGAATGTTAAAAGCCACAATTCATTCAAATCCCATTCAAACGGTTTGATTGATATATTTTT
Source organism: Parochlus steinenii (assembly GCA_038502155.1). NCBI lineage: Eukaryota > Metazoa > Arthropoda > Insecta > Diptera > Chironomidae > Parochlus > Parochlus steinenii. The sequence goes on along the minus strand of JAXCIN010000048.1, from coordinate 2,570,924 downwards.
TAAGAGCATGAAATAAGAAATTTGTTTTTCCCAAATAATAAAATGTTATTAAATTATGACTTCTCAAGTTAATTCAAACAGAACTGTTGAAAATTGGTTTCTTGAGGCATCGGATTAACTTTTTTGATGCTTATTTGATATTTCACTTTTGATTTTTTGGAATGTTTTTTCACACCTTTAGACAGATAAACTCGTTAATAGATACAGTTTTCCTAGGAAACTGTCAGCAAGACGAGATTATTATATTCAACTAGGTTGAATTAATCTGAATAAAATCGATTTCATAGTTTCAAGGCAAATCATTCAACCCATCAAAACATTTACGGAAATTATCCGATTGGATAGTTTTAAGCCTTTTTTGGTGTTGATTTCAAGTTTTATGACTTTTGAGCAGATTTAGATTTGGAATCGATTTAATTACTAAAATTATGATCTAATTTATTTAAATTTTAAAATTGGACATGTCAAGTCAATATTTTAATCCTCAGTTAAAATATTATGAAAAAGTGAAACTTTCAACTGATGCGATTATTTCAAATGAGCGCTTAGAATTGTATTAACGACAATTCTGATTTCTTTGAATTAATTTCCACAAATGTATACATCTGAGTGAAATTGAGCATATTGGTAGCCCAAATGAAGTAAAAATTTATTAGATTCAAAAATTTAAAATATTCCAATATTTCGGCAATAGACCGTTTTAAAAGAAGAATTTACTTTATAGTATTTAACTTATATTTTTTTCAGCACAGAAAAATCCACTCCCCTCATAATACATCAAATATTACTGTTTTGGTTAAATTACTGGTTTCTTGACCACATTCTAATATTTACTAAAATAGCAAGTGCCGATTGTCCCACGACATTTAAGTAAATCTAATACCCGCTAATTATATTTGAATAAATATTATATTCACTCTTGTCTATTTATGAATTATTTGAAGATTTGAACAACTCGGTATAATTATTATCCAATCATATCAATATTTACATTGTCAGGATAAATGTTACGGATCAAACGTATTCTCCTTAAAAAAACATATTTCAAATTCCATTTAGCTAATAAATATTGAGATGAGTTAACTTTTTTTAAGGAATTCGAATTGATCGCAAATAGATGTATTAATTCCAAATAAAACAGCAATCACAGCGAAGCGCGGCAAAATTGTAATCAAAATTTAAAGAGATGTTTTAAATATTTTTTGGTCTCCTGCTGTTTCACGATTTTGCGCGCTCAACATTATTACGATTTATTTTTCAATTATGTTATGAATATTGTTTTAATGAGCTTGAGTGAAAATATACTATGGTGTTGTATTTGTTTAAACAACATTATTTGAAACTTAAATAATATCTCAAGTATTGTCAATAACTAAATGTTCAATGATATGCTTTTTTTTCGTCAACTTTTTCTGAAGAAGTTAAACACGTCACTTAGCATATTATTGATGACGCACAGAATTAACTGATATAATCAACGTTTTACTATCAAGGCAACACACATATTGAAGACATTTCAAGTTTTGGCTCTCATCTCTTTTTCATGGGTTGTCAATAAATTATGTCTCACAGAAACATTACCAAAGTTCAGCTAAATAATATTGTTTCCAAATAAAAACTGCATATTAGCTAGATTGTCTTGGAATGAAATTGAAAATAAAAAATAGTCAAACACAAGAACAGCCCTTTCATGTTTGCTTTGCGTGAGTATCCAACAGCTTTTCGCTCAACAGTATCATCCGAAGCATTGAATAGAATGCTCACAATTTCGGGATTTGAAAATATAATCAAGAAAATAAACTGAATTTTGAGTGAAAGTTCTAGAAAAGATATTTAATTATGTTAGAGAAGGTTGTGTTGCTTGTTGCTTTTGCAGTTTTAAGCGCTGATTGTAAGGGTTTTTTATTTTGGATAGATCAATGATGCGTCATTATTCTTTACCAACCGGTTTTATGAACGTCAAATGACCTGCAAATATCTTTTTTGTTGCATTTTCGCATAAATATTTAAGAGTATAACGAACAAACAGAGAAAATGTTTTGATCTTCAGGTCAACAGCAATCAATATTTCAGTGTTGATAAGATATTTTGAAAAGCCGCTCTACAGCTGATGTAGTATTTGTTTGTTTGAGTAGTATTGTATGTAGGTCGTAAATATATTGAAATTATGATGCGATGATGGAATTCCCCAACAAAAAAAAACACTTTAAAAAATCTGTGTGAATTTAGTGTTAATTCTTTTATTTTCAGTGATTTCTGGAAGTTCATTGGTAAAACGCGCAGTGTGCTCAGATCTTCAGATAAAATGTTCCAGCAACAAGTGTGTGGGAGTAGATGCATTTTGTGATGGCATAAAGGATTGTCCAGGTTCCTTTTTCCAATATTATTGAAACTACTGAAAATTAACTGATTCTAATGATATCATTTCAGATGGAGAGGATGAGCTTGAAAGTTTCTGTAAAGCAGACGAGTGTCCTGAAAATAACTTCAAATGCAATAGTGGCCAATGCATCCCGGCTGACTCAACTTGTGACAAAGTTTGTATTTTTTTCATGTTTAGAAATAAATCAATCAATGTTTTAAAAATTTTAGAAAAAAGATTGTGAAGATGGGTCAGATGAGTGGGCAACACAATGCAAAGTAGTCGAGACCTGCAATGACGAGGAATTTCTGTGCAAATCTGGAGAATGTATTTCGAAATACAAACTGTGTAATGGTGTGTTTAATTGTCTAGACAACTCCGATGAAACTGAAGGTATTTGCAAATATAGTTTCTGCCCAACTGCCACGATGTTTAAGTGTAATTATGGAGCTTGCATTGAAAAGAATCTTGTTTGTAATGACATTCAAAATTGTGCCGATAACTCAGGTACTATTTTTTTATTAGAAAACTGTCTTTGTAGAATTTAATTTTTTTCAAAATATTTTAGATGAAGACAAGACCCATTGTGAAAGCAATTCAAGAACTTCGTGTGAGATTCCGCACATTCCAAACGGAAGAGTCATCAACACCCATGATAACGGCACAGAAATTACAGGAAGCTTTTATTCCGACTTTGAAGCGGTTAGGGTTAAATGCAACGAAAATTATTTACTTTTGGTGGTTGGACAATGTAAATATTTAAATTAAAACTCAAAAAGATATTTGATTGATTCATCAATGATTTTTAGTTGAAAAGAGTGTGTTTTGCGAAGATGGAAATTGGGATAATAAGGGTGTATGGCCAAAATGTCAAAGTATGAAAATATCAAGAACTTTTATCCAAACTATGTAATGTTTTCATTTTTCATAGAACTTTGTGATTATTCTGAAATTTCAAACTGGAGCACAAAACCAACTTGCGCTCGTAAAGGAGCAAACGTTTTATGCAGAAGCAACCTGGTTCCAGGAACAACAGCAAGAATCGATTGTAAACTGGGATACAAACTGCCTCACAAGCACGTTTACAAAGATTTAATTTGCTTAGATTCAGGAAAATGGGATCATGAGGTAAAATATAATATTTATATTCAATGCTCAAATAAAACCTCAAATTGAATACTTTTAGGGATTCAGTTGCGAGCCTGTTTGTGGAGTGGTTACACCACAAGCTTTAGCGTTTATTTCCAAAGGACATAATGCTAGTATTTCTGAAATTCCATGGTAATGATTCTTCAATTCTTCATCATATATTTCAATGTTTACCATAACCGTAATACACTTCAGGCAAGTTGGTATTTATAAAGATGACAAACCCATCTGCGGAGGAACAATAATTACAGAAAGGCTTGTGGTGTCGGCAGCTCACTGTTTTTTTGATGAAACTAGTACTACTATTCAAAAAGTAAGTTTCCAAAGAAAGTCAGAAAATAAATCTTTGATAAATATAAAAAATAATTACAGATAGAAAGCACCAAATTTAAAGTAGCAGCTGGAAAAACTTTTAAGGACTTAGACCGAGAAGAAGCACTGAGAACACAGATCTTTGAGGTTCAAAAAATAATTACTGTAGATGGGTAAGTAAAAATGGTCTATTGTCATAAAATTAAGCTTTTATTTGAATTTGATACAACAGCTACAACGGCTATATTGGTTTTTTTGTAAATGATATTGCAATCTTGGTCTTGAAGAAATATATTGAATATCAACCTCACGTTTCTCCGGTAAAATTCCTTTTAACATAATTTTATGTTTTTAAGTAATATTTTGGATTTATAGGCTTGCATTGAGTTCACCGATTACGCAAATGATAGGATACCTGCTAATGGAACTTTGGGGCTTGTTGCAGGCTGGGGATTAAAGGTATAAACTATAGACTATTTGAGTTCAAAGAATTATATTAATATGACCTTAATTTTACAGTCAAACGGCCAAACCAGCGATGTCTTGCAAAAAATAAAAATTCCGGTCGTTGATTTCTATACTTGCAGGAATAAGGTTACGAATCATATTTTAATTCACTCATGTTTAATAAAGCATCATTAAGCAATTTACTGTTGGTCCTTACAGGCAACTCATGATTACAAAGCTTTCGTAACTTCCGATAAGATTTGCGCTGGGTAATTATTCTGAGATAAAAATGAAATAATGATTAATATTGATTTTCTGATCTTCAAAAGATACGCGGATGGTTCTGGGGTCTGCCAAGGAGACAGTGGTGGAGGTTTAGCTATTCCAAGGAATTATGAGGGAGGTCCAGTATACTTTCTACAAGGAATCGTCTCAAACGGCAAGAATACTCAAGGAGTGTGTGATTTAAATTTCTATGCTATGTTCACCAATATTCAAGAGTATCAACTTATCATCAAACAAGCTCAAAGGGACTTTCCAGCAATTTAATTTTAATGATATGTAAATATCTAATTCTCAAAGAAAAATAAAAATTTTAAACAGTAGCATACTTATCTTGTCTTATCAAAAAAATGCAAATAAAGACTGAGAATATCGTCAAATAGAAACAGATTTTAAATAGATTTTTATCGACAAGTGTAAAACGAGATAGGAGTTGACCATGAGTTGACCGATAAAAGGAAAGGTAGCCAAAGAATAAGGAGTAATCGGGAGTGATTTAAGAGTAGGCTGAGGCTCGACAGGAGTAATCCCTCAGTTTCATAGCCGTAATTTACGCAGCGTGATTTCTCAGCTTTAGGAGTTAAAGCAGGGTTAGAAAAGTATATAAAGTTTAGATACCAAAAGATCTTCATACTTTTATAAAAATGCCATGAAAGATCCTTAGAAGTAAATAACAGAGAATATAATCTTTTTAAAATGAAAACTTGAAATCAGTCGAGAAATCAGTTATATCTCTCAATTATGAACCGATAATCAAATAGAAATAAAAAGTAATTATTTCCAAACCCTGCTTTAAAATATATAACTGTAAACATTGTTTCGTCAAGGTTTTGTCAAACTGCGTGAAATAAAAGATTTCTATTAGATTTTTCATTAAATCTAAAAAATTGATAATCTGTACCATTAATCATCCTCCAAAATGTTCCAATTTGGGTAAGTAATCCACCAAATACGAAAACATGTACTTACTTTTGTTATTTTATAGATCACTTCTAATTTTAACTTTTTTGGCTGCTCCTGGATCTTGCTCGGATGTTTTCAGCACGAATTTGGAGAGAACTTTTGAAATATATGATGAGTTGTCCACGTACGCTAAAATTGAAACTGCTTTGCTGGATAGTGGGGAATCTAAAACATATGCCCAATGCATTGTCAACGTTTTAAAAGCCGAAATGATCCCAGAAGATATAACATATTCACCGGAATACACGATGCAGCAGTTGAAGACGAGAATTGGTTTAGCGGATGAGTTGTGCCGCATTAAAGAATATTGGATACCACTATTAGTTGGATTAGTTCTTTTTGTAATTGCTATACTTTGCTGCTGTTGCGTTCTAGATTCTAAAGTTATACCATGCTGTTGTGGAACTCGAAAAATTCCTTTTGAAGAAGTTGAGTATGGATTTTGAAGAGTTTCAAATTACAACTCCAAAAGTCCATGTTCCAAGAGATGGATAAAGAAATTTTTTTAGATAACTATAAATATGTAATAAAATTTATAATATTCATGTTAACTAAAAGACATTCCATTGGTCGTTTTATTAACTTCCTGGTAACTTATAAGTTACTTTTTGCGGACCATTGAAAAAGTTAATTATAACAGTTTTTAATTTTATAACAACCGAAGTTACTTTTAACTGATTCAGCAAAATCTCCGTTTAGTTAAAAGTAACTTGAAAGTTTAATTTTTTGGATTGACTTTTCTCGCTTAATATACGAGTTGATGCCAGTAACAAAACTCTAACTCCCTTAAACAAAATTTTGAGATAAATGAACTTTTGCAAAAGTTTACGTGTTTCACTGAGTTTTCAAGATAGCCGTTCCAAATAACTTTTAATTGATCAAAAAATGACGAAATTTTTGAAAAAATATATTTTTTATGAAAATTTGTTTTTTGGAGTCGATAGAATTCAGTGCGCGAGTCAAAAAAACATATTTGACATTGCATGCGCTGTTTCTCAACTTACTGCATCTACTAAAAATTGAAACTTACAAAAAACATCAATAATATAGTACAGAACAAAAAAATATCTTTGGTTCCAATAATTTCCATCTAATAAGACCACTGGAAGCATTTGAAGCCGCGCGCGCATGGACAAGTTCTTACTCAAACTTTTTTTCCGTTTTCGTTAGAGTAACAAAACTGTAACCACCAAAAAAAATTAAAAACTTTGTATCTTCACGAGTTTTATGAATTTCTTTACAAACTAAAGTTTATTTTATGGTTTTTAGTGATAAGAATCGAAAAAAAAAATATTTTCAAAAAAATGTCTTTTAGGGGGGGTGTAATAAATGTTCAAAGGGGAAAAAAGAGCATTCTTGTCGGGCGGATTGTTCTTTGACCAATAATCGGAAAATGTTGAAAATATCTTAAAACATGCGTAATTTAATATGAAATAAGGATAAAAAGCATTTTTATCATTTTCATCGAGCCATTTACGGGCCATTTTAATCCAGGCGCGCATTCTACGGCTCGTGCATACAAGCTTTGTTCTCAATCGAACAAAACTATATTTGAGCGAATAATGCGCGCTTTAGGATTGAAATGACCCGTAAAATTTGGCTCGATGAAAATGATAAAAAATGCTTTTTATCCTTATTTCAATTAAATTACGCATGTTTTAAGATATTTTCAACATTTTCCGATTATTGGTCAAATCCGCCCGACAAGAAAACCCCTTTGAAAATTTATTACACCCCCTAAACGACATTTTTTTTCGAAAAAAAATTTTTTTCGATTCTTATTCATCTTTAGTTTGTAAAGAAATTCATAGAACTCGTGAAGATACAAAGTTTTAAAAATTTTTGATGGTTACAGTTTTGTTACTCTAACGAAAAACGGAAAAAAAGGAAAAGAAAGTTTGTCCATGGATCGCGGCTTCAAATGCTTCCAGTAGTCTTATTAGATGGAAATTATTGGAACCAAAGATATTTTTTTGTTCTGTACTATATTATTGATGTTTTTTGTAAGTTTCAATTTTTAGTAGATGCAGTGAGTTGAGAAACAGCGCATGCAAAGTCAAATATGTTTTTTTGACTTGCGCACTGCATTCTATCGACTCCAAAAAACAAATTTGCATATAAAATATATTTTTTCAAAAATTTCATCATTTTTTGATCAATTTAAAGTTATTTGGAACGGCTATCTTAAAAACTCAGTGAGAAACTGATTTTACCGCTGATCATACATTTATCGACCAATTTTTTGAACATAATTGCACTAAAAACGCGTGGGAACTGAGTGAATATTTATAAGATGCCGAAGAAAATTTTGGGTTTTTTTAGGTTTTTTAGTAATTTTATGTTGTTATCTATTGATTTAGTGAATAAAAAGCATTTTTTAGAAAAGTGGATTTAGAGTTTTGTTACTGGCATCAACTCATACTTTGGTGTGATTAGTGCCGTAGTAATTAAGCCTTCCAATTAGTGATATAGTGTCAATTAACCCCAAAAACCCAATAATATCAAATTTGAAAAAAAATATGTGAAAATTGTTTGTTATTGAAAATAAGAATTTTATTAATCGCGATTAGAGTCTTCAAAGTCTTAGATATACCAATTAAACGATCTCACTGTGATAAAGAAAGTGTAATAGACCATCACAGTTGTAATCAAAGGCTTTGAACTAGCTAAAAGAGTAGTTTTGAAGATCCAGTGAAATAATTTGTTTACAAAATAAAATCATCAAATAACCTCATAAAACTCCATAAATTAGTGAATCTAAAGCCTGTACGATGTGCAACAAGTTCATTGAGCAACAGATATTACTTAGAAAGTAGATCACGTCCGCCCAGAAAAATTTACTTTAATCAAAAAATAATTTTGTAAAATTAACCTTTCTCAATGGTCCGCAAAAAGTTAACTTAAGTTACCAAGAACTAACTGTAATAATAAAAAAAGTTAACTTTAAAGTTACTAGGAAGTGAATAAAACGACCAATGGAATGTCTTTCTAGATATCAATTAAAAACTCATAAATGAGTTGATGCCAGTAACAAAACTCTAAATCCACTTTTCTAAAAAATGCTTTTTATTCACTAAATCAATAGATAACAACATAAAATTACTAAAAAACCTAAAAAAACCCAAAATTTTCTTCGGCATCTTATAAATATTCACTCAGTTCCCACGCGTTTTTAGTGCAATTATGTTCAAAAAATTGGTCGATAAATGTATGATCAGCGGTAAAATCAGTTTCTCACTGAGTTTTTAAGATAGCCGTTCCAAATAACTTTAAATTGATCAAAAAATGATGAAATTTTTGAAAAAATATATTTTATATGCAAATTTGTTTTTTTGGAAGAATGCAGTGCGCAAGTCAAAAAACATATTTGACTTTGATGCGCTGTTCTCAACCACTGCATCTAAAAATTGAAACTTACAAAAACATCAATAATATAGATAGAACAAAAAATATCTTTGGTTCCAATAATTTCCATCTAATAAGACTACTGGAAGCATTTGAAGCCATGCTTAATGGACAAGTAACTTTTTTTTCCGTTTTCGTTAGAAATGTAACCACCAAAAAATTAAAAACTTTGTATCTTCACGAGTTCTATGAATTTTTTTTAAAAACTAAAGTTTATTTTATGGTTTTAGTGATAAGAATCGAAAAAAAATTTTTTCGAAAAATGTCGTTTAGGGGGTGTAATAAAAATTTCAAAGGGAAAATTTTGTCGGATTGTTCTTTATCAATAATCGGAAAATGTTGAAAATATCTTAAAACATGCGTAATTTAATCAATAAGGATAAAAAGCATTTTTTTATCATTTTCATCGAGCCAAAAAATCATTTCAATCCAAGATATTATACGGCTCGCTCAAATATAGTTTTGTTCGATGTGAGAACAAAACTTTATGCAAAAAAATGATAAAATGCTTTTCAAATATAAATTTCATGTTTTAAGATATTTTCAACATTTTCCGATTATTGGTCAAAGAACAATCCGCCCGACAAGAATGCTTTTTTTTCCCTTTGGAAAATATTTTTTTTCGATTCTTATCACTAAAACCATAAAATAAACTTTAGTTTGTAAAGAAATTCATAAAACCGGAAGATACAAAGTTTTAATTTTTTTTTGGTGGTTACAGTTTTGTTACTTAACGAAAACGGAAAAAAGAATGAATACCACTATTAGTTCTTATTAGATTGAAATTTGGAACCAAAGATAATTCTGTATAATGTTTTGCGTTCATTTTAGTAGAAAAGTTATACCATGCTGTGTCAAATAAAAAATTTTTTTGACTCGCGCACTGAATTGAGTATCGATTTGAACAAATTTTCATAAAAATATATTTTTTCAAAAATTTGTTCAAGAGATTGATAAAAAAGTTTTTGGATATCTTGAAAACTCAGTGAAACACGTAAACTTTTGCAAAAGTTCATTTATCTCAAAATTTTGTTTAAGGGAGTTAGAGTTTTGTTACTGGCATCAACTCAAATATCGAATTAAGTTATCAAAATTTTGCTTATCTGTTTTATTCTTGAAATTCATTCATATTTATTAGATAAATAATAAGAAAGACAATTGATTCAATAAAAATGCATTAAATAAGACAATCACTTGCAATTATTCTCTAGCGCGTTTAAATCGATATTTTTGAGCTTCCATGATGTCCTGAGCTGCTTTCTTATGATCCTTAAACTTGAAAATATTTGTCTTGGATTCGTCCAGTTTCGTTATGACATCTTTGGTGCGTTTCATGTTTCCCTAAAAAATATATAAATACTCAACATTTGTTCAAATTTTTTGCTTCATATCTATCCTTAATACCAAAATGAGCTCATTAACAACATAAAAATTTTCAGCTTCTGAAATTCCACCAGACATCACGTGAAGTAAGTTCAACAGCCTTTTTTGATTGTCTTTTTCTGCATCAATCTAAATTAAATGTAATCTTTTTTAGAAGTAAATCCCATAAAATTTTTATAAATATTTAATCTGACCATATCTTCTAATGCTTCAGCAAGACGATGCACTTTCCATCCATCCAAGCTTTTTTCCGTTTCAACCGTTTTGTGTGTATCCATCTTTTTTTTAACTCCAATTGAGGTCATTGGATAAATATCGAAGTGATTACGCAACGAATTCAACCTCAAATTTGATAGCAAAGACAGTTTTTCAGACCTCAATGATGAAGCCAAACTTAATTTAGACTTGCTCTCAGTTGTTGGTTGTTCGAACCTCTGATAATTTTTTGAAGAAGGCCCAGCAGCAAGTTTACGTTTAGGTGAAATCTCGTGATGATCTTTTATAGTCGATTTGATTTGTGGCAATGGATTAGGCTTTACAGTTTTATGTGTTGGTGCATTTCTTGGAGCCGAGAAGGAAGTTGTTTCTACAATTAAAAAAGAAATTTTCATTTTATTGGATTATATCAATCAAATGACAACAAACTTACGTGCTGAAGAGGCGACTTTTACCAAAGGCTTAACACAGATTTGAGATGTTATTAGTTTTGATGATGCTGTAGGAGCTGGAGTAAGGATGACACTGTTTCGTTTCGATGGATGGCCAAGAATGGGAGCAGTAGTTTTCACTGAGCAGATAGAATAGCGTCTTTGCATGGGACCTTTGAGCTTTTTTTGCGAATTCAATGGAAAATTATTTGGCAGGGCAAAGTTGTAAGATTCCATTGATTGATTAAGTGGCTTCAAAATCACGATAAATGGTTTTGAAAGTGGGACGCTGGATTCAACCTGTAAAGGTTTGATCAATGGTTGACATGAATCGTCAAAAGGAGGCAAACTGATGACCTCATGAATAATTGCAGGTCCTGTTTTAAATGGCAAACTCATGCTTTCATTTTCAACGTTTCTCTTTGGTTGAGACATTTTGATGCTGTAAAAACTAAAAACACGAACAATATGGTTAAAAGGATTATTTGTTTTCAGACTTTGTACTTACATTAAATAGCAATCAAATATGCACGTCAATTAATTAGTATGATCAGCCTTTGTTGTTGTAATTGAACTGTCAAATTGACAGTCAAATATTCGGGATGTTGATTAATGTTTTAATAATCAAATAATCAGAATAATTAATAAACGGAGAAACTTATCAGATTAGTTATTAATCAATCAGTTTACTAATCAGTGAATATTCAAATCAATCAATGACATTTAATCAAACTTTATAATCAAAAATTGAAAATTGACTGAAAATTTTTCAATTCATACGTTCTCTTAAGAGTTTAATAAAAATCACTTCTTCACTTTATCACTTCACTTAAATGAATCGTTGTTAGCAAAGATATTGCAAAATTTGATTTTTTTTTAAATGAAAATTGAACCATTGATTAGTTGTGATTAATCGACTTGATATATAACTTATCAGTTGATTAATCGATTTTACTAATCAGATTAATTCACTCGATTAATTTTGTTAACGATTATATAATCAGCATCCATATTCCGGAAATTTAATCAGGATCAGACAAACCACGCTAATAAAAAACTTTTCAGAAAATATATTTGCAAATTAATTATTACCTACAAGTAAGAATATCCTATCCCACTCTTATTAGTATACTCACTAATAACTTCTGACATTTTTCAGTGTCCCAAACAATGGAATCGCTACCAGTAGAGATTAAGCTGAATATTTTGGGGTTTTTGGACTTTCAGAGTTTAAAATATGTTTCAACTGTGTCTAGTGCTTTTCATTCGCTAATCTTCAACTCAACTCGCTTGTTAGACTGCTTTACTCTCAAAGTTACGAATCCAGAACAAAGAATACTACGAGAATACGGATCTAACTTTCATTTCGTCCATCTTGAGAATCTTCGAGTGAATATCCATGAGTTTAAACATGTTCTTTCGTCAATCGAAAACGTTCAGCAGCTGCATATTGAGGATGTTCAGTTAAAAGCAACTCCCAAATCATCGCCCTACAGTAATATTCAGTTGAAGCAGTTGAAGAAACTCGAATTATCTGGCTCGTCCAACACATGGAAGGTCACTAATTTTCTGTACAATGCGGACATTCAAGAACTTACCGTTAAAATGGGACCAATAATTGAAAAATCTCGCTTTATTGCTTTTGGTGATCAATTTATGGATTGGTTCTGCTCTCGAAAGAATCTTGTGCACCTTGACATGAGTTTGTATGAAAAACATGACATTCGTATGTTTTCAAGTCAAGTTCCACCAATGCAGTTCGAACTGAAAGAATTGAAGCTTAAACAGCTTCAGTCAGAAATTGAATTCGATAATGCTAATCTTGTGAACATCTTCCAAAACCAGCGAATGCTGAAGAAAGTTGAATTATATCTTAATGAAAATTCTTTTGCTATTAAGCTATACAAGTTTGTTTTGTTTGAGTTGCCAAACTTAGAAAAATTGACCATCTGTTTGTTGGATGAACTGATCCCGGATGAAGTGTTTCAAAATCGGTAAATCTCTTTGAATTTTTAGTCCTCAGTGTAACTTACTTAAATATTTTTTTTAGTGCCATCAACGAGACGGTGACCAGTCTCATCTATGAGGATATAACTCAGAACTCAGCCCAAGTCAGTGAAGACAGTTATAAACGCCTACTGCGCATACTTCCCAATCTTGAGATCCTTGAGCTAAAAACCCTCCACAAGAAGCACTTTCTTCAAGTTCCACTGCCTAATTTGAAGAGAATCAGCATGAACAACTTAATTGGTGGATTAACAGAAAACTGCTTGTTCACAAAATTGGAATCACTTCGTATTATTGGCTGCTGGTTAACTGGAAACGATTGGCAGCTGCTTTTAACACAAAATCCTCAGATAACCCAGATATCATTGATGTATTTTGTGATCGACGAGACTTCTTTGGTGGCAATCACTCGTCTTGGAAAGTTGGTTGAGCTGGTATTTGGAGTTGGATTTTATCCCGTGTCTTTGATGGATCGTATCCTAGATGGGTGCAAGCATTTGAAGGTTTTGAAAATAACCGAAATTACTAACAAGCAATTTGAAAGCAAAGTGAATGAAGAATTGCCGTTCAAGGTATGTTGTTATGAAATAAATATTTCATTATAATTAATCCATATCAATTTTATTTCAGGTCAATGTGTGGTCACCAATTATATCTGGAATTGGAAATGGTCATGGCTTCATCGGTAGAATGAATCAATCTCCGGCTCTCATTCATAACATCCCAAATCCGGAGCTAAATTTCCAAGTATGGTCCAGAATACTTGTAATTCGAGAACAAGTGGATATGTGTGTAATTTCATAAGTTAATTGATACGCTATTCTTAAAAATGTAATCATTTAGAATTTGAGATTATTGAGATTATTTTATTTTCGTATTCTTGCAGGCTGTTTCAAATATTCATTGTAGAACTTATACAGAATTTATTATTCATGAACCAGAATAAAACTAAATTATCTCAATTAAATATTTGTTTATTTTCCTATTTTTGTTTGCTTACAGATATTCTACTAAAATGTTTTGGTTTCACTTATTCAACTAATGTTTCTGTACGCGATTTCATAAAAATTCGAATACAAACTGTCTTTTAACTTAAAACATATACAGTTATACAAAATGAAACGTAATTTGTTAAGTTACAAAAATTCTATATAATTGGACCAACAAAATCTTGCAGTCAAGTATATTTTAAAATAATTGAATCTTACTAAGACAAAATAATTTCATGGAAAATTCATCTCGGACCAGATAATATCTTCTTTAAAAATAATTCTTCGACTCGATATCTACGTATTTTTTATGGTATAAGACCTCAATATAAATAAAAATAAAGTTCCCCAACAAAACAACTGGAGAAACTAAAAAATGTTATTAAAAATAATTAATCTCTTCTTGCTTAAATAAAAACTAAGATTTCACTAATTTTCCAAGAAGGAAACTCAATTCATAATAATCAAAAAAAAATTAATTCATCAATTTATTCAGTGACACTGAATTTATTATAGTTTGCCTACATCGTTCGACTTAATTAACAACTTTTGACGTCAAAGATGAACACGAATGGTCATTTACTTTAAATATTTTTTCTAAATTATATATTAAAGTTCCAGCAAGTTCTCGCAAAAAGCACTAGAAAATGTATGAATTACAAAAATTTCCCATTTTTAGAAGCAAACAACTTAAAGGTCTAGGTGGTTTTTAGTTGATAGCGAGGAATTAACACTGTTATTGGTGGCTCCACTCAATGATTGCCACATAAAGCTTTTTTTTTATTTAGAAAAGCGTAAATTCATCTCAAAAAACGAAAAACCACCTTTTCTACTTCATATTTAGTTATTTATAACTGGCTACTTTGAAATATTATCTCCGTTAATTGATGTGACATTGTTTTCATCAGCTGCGCTGGAAGGGCGTCTAGGTGATGGTTTTTTTGGAACATAGTCGAATTCAACTTCTTCCTCGATGTGCTCGTCGATCTCTGGTTGTTCAATAAGTTTGGGTAGCTCTTGATCGTCATAATTTTGAAGGTTTTGTAGATCTCGTTCCAACGGACACATTTCAGAAATTGAGTTTAAAATTTTACCGTTGCAATCCTGGGTGGAAGAGAAAATAATGTTAGAATTTGTGGTGGTATTTCAAGGGAAAATGTGGAGCAGCCAAAGCAATCAATTATTGAAACAAATTAATTCAATTTCTTAAGATGGCAAAGCTGTTTATTTAGGTTTGTGGAAAAAATTTGAATGAACTTATTTTCCATATTTGTAGATGCAGAAAAAAATTGTTAAAATTATGACAATCAAAATACAAAAATTGCTTTGTCTCTTCCACTTTTAGAAAGAAATCAAATAAGGACAATTAACAGGGTTGCAAACAACAGGGTTTTAAAAACAATCCAAAAACACACCAAAAACAGCTATGTTATGTTAATTCTAACAAAATTCAAAGAAACCCAAAAGTTCATAAAAATCCAAAAAATAAACAGCATCATAGATGATTAGTAGTACAAGGAAAATACAAGGGTTCATTATGCATTTTCGAGGGGTTAGTGATTAGATTGTAGATATTTTAAGCTTTTCGTCAAATCTTTAAATTTTATCAATCAACTAAAACTTTTAAAAATTGACTAGAGTTAAAATACCTCAAAACAAAGAGAGAGAGATGCAGAAAATACTTGACAATATCCATGTCTCACTTTTCTGCACAGCTCTATTCACTGTTAAAGTCAGAAAAACAAAAATGGCGCATATTTCAGTCGAAAAGACCTTCAGGAGACACGATCAGCATTAAAAAAGCCTTAAATTTAGTAATTTCATCCGATTAGTACTTAATATGTTCCAATTAGTATATTAATGCAGTTTAATTAATTTTTATGAATAAATGAGCAACAGCAACACAAAATTCACCTTAAAAATGTTACACCAATTTTGAAACTAGAATTTTGAGTCCAAAGGCTTGAGATTTGAAGCTTGAGTTACTTGAGGAAATAAATTATGTAAAGTAATTAGTGAATTAACTCGGCTAATTAGTGGAAATAGAAAATAGAATAATGCTATCTGTTATCAAAAATAGTAGAAATAGTTTATTAAATCAATTCAACAAATTGAGTTAACTTTAGAAGAAATTCTATAGAAAATTGCTAAAACTGAGTAATTGGGTAACTGAGAAAAGGTAAAGAATTCATCTGAACTCTTATATATTAACTAGTTACGTTTATTTTGTGAATATGCTCAAAAAAATTGATCTGGGAAAGGACTGTTGCCTTAAAATTGTAATCAAACTCAAATTAAACGCAATTCAAACTGTTAAAGTATATCTTGAGGTTGAATTTTACAAGCAATAAACAGTTGTAAGGTTTTATCTTTTTATAACAAGTGTAAACATTACAAATGCCAAATCGTTGAAATACTCTAGATAACCTCCTCCTATAATCTATATTAGCTAATATCTAAGCCAACGGGCCCCTAGTAAAACTCAACAAAACTTATTTAACTCCAGAATCGTTCCAAAACTCAAGATAAAGTGAATGTAAAACTCAAAAATCACAAACTCGCAACTTTTTTTTAGAAAACTGCAAAAAAGTTGCAAAGTGAGGGGCAAATAATTCGCTATCAACTGAAACAGAAAACTGAACAAAAATGGACTAGGCTTAAAAAAGTATGAGGGTAATAATAGTTTTTTGTCATAATTACACAATCATATTCTTTCTCAACAATTCACACGTAAAACAACATTTCGCTTAAGACATCAATATTGGTAAAATACAAATAGCTCTTGATCTATAAATAGCCTAAAATGGAAAATATCAAATGAAAAAAGAACACAGTATTATTCTTAAATTGGTTCCGGCTGTGGATATTTCGTCTAATTAGTTAATTAATTCCGCTAATTCCAATTCAGTTAAAATAATGTTTATTGGTTACCACTCAAATTTCGAGACAATAATTAATTTTGGTTCATTAGTTTCTAGCGCAAAAAGTCTGATGGGCACTGGATTTGGATTTTGTGAAAAAAGAGAGAAAACGATTTCAAATAGTTTTCCTGCCAAGAACATTAATAAAGTGATTGAGAAAATTTTCTTCAGAAATATTGATCAATTTGCATTTTCAAATCAAATGCCCATACCGCCGATCAGAAACGTCTAAAAAATCCAGTTTCCGATCCTAAAGAAATCCTAAAGAAAAAAATTACACTCTTTATCTCTTCTAAATTGTTCGGCACAAATAATTAATTAAATTCTGGTATATTATGGTTGGCACTTATTGGTTTGTGAGATTCCTCAAAGAAAATGTCCACTTACGACCCTGAATCGACTTATATTTCCAATAAGCTCCCTTCATTATGCTTAAAACGTCCTTTTTAATTTTAATCAAGGACGTTTTTACGATTTTCGGTTTCGTTGCGAGTGGTTTTTAAAGTGGCGACAAATAAATTGCAAATGAATGAAGAAAGTTAAAAAAGAAAATAAAAATGATTAATTTTGCAGTGTGATCAGAATAAAAACAGGAGGAGACACCAAATGTTCAATAAGAAATGAAAATAAATACTCAGTAGGTACAGTGGCGACGAGGCTGAAGTGTTTTAATTTTTTAAAGGGTTTTTGAAGGCTTATTGTATTCGTGATTCGAAAAGTTGGATCAGAAACATGACTTCAAGTTAATGAAATAAGCTTAGATTGGCTCAGTTTAATACCAAAAATCCCTAATCATAAAACACCGTAGCCACGTCCTTTAAAATTGCACACCAACACGACATCAAAATACTTATATGCAATTATATAGAGAAAATCAAGAGTTACCACTCAAACAGACTCTGTTCCTTCAAGAAAAAATATTCAAAAATTAAAGAAAAAACCCAAAAGAAGTTAAAATATTACAAAAATCATGTCAATATTACTTAAAAACCAAAAAAACATCAAATGACATGTTATACAAGTTAAAAATAGTTAAAAGAAGTCAACATTATAAGAAACCGAAGAAAATCCAGAGAAAGTCTTGACCAAATATTTCCCACATTGCACATTGCATTCCCAAATATTACGTCAAAAAGCCCATTTGTGCCACATCCGAGGTAAAACTTACTTTTTGCATAGTGGTGGGCGGAACTTTCAAGTGAATTCTTTTCCAGCACAAACTTTTTAGTAAAGCGATACCATTATCGCGGCAGTTGGAGTATCGATGTTCCCAGGCGTCCAAAAGGTGGTTATAGTAGCGCGGAGTTTCTGTAAATGGCAGGAATCGGTGGCTATTGGGCACAGGAAATATTCTCTCAAGAGGGGCACATCGATTAAGCTCATCCTCGCCAATTATGAGGCAGCGAACGTCGTCTGGCGTCAAATGTTCCAAAATTGGTGATAGATACTAAAATATTTAAAACAATGTTAGTATATTGAATAATTATTATTTTTAGCTTAAATTTAAAAAAGCAAGCTTACCTCCTCTCTACTGGCCATTTTCTGAGTAAACTGGTTATGCTGTAAATAAAAATGATTAGAATTTTCTATTTTATGTAAGAAAATATCAGCCGTACCTTGTGTCTCTCCTCTTTGCTTAATCCATTCACAAAAATACGTTTATCGTAGCAAAGCGGAGCTTTCAACTGATATTGTCTCAAAACCTCATTTTGCTGTGTAAGTGGAATCTTTGGTGGTATTTGGAACAAAACAGTATTGAGCAGGGCAGTCACCAGTGGTCCTTTCACAGCCAGATCAAGTGGAGAAGCCGAGTGGAGGGATGGAGAAATGTTAACTTCAAGGAGCCAAGGCACCAATTCAGAGTCAAGCAAAACATCAATGCCGAAAAGTTCATACGCGTTATATTTAGATCCCATGTTGATCTTGCTCATTGCATTAATTGGACCCTCACCAGCTAGAATTGTTCGAAGAACTAAGTTTCTTAGAGCTCCCCACAATAAATTGGTGTTAATTCCTTGCTCATCAAAATACGCCAAAAGTGACTTAATAGTCCATTTGTGCCCTTTACAGGCATTTGCGTCTTCATTCTTATCGTAATTAGTGGACAGTTTGTTGATACTGTAATTAGTCAAGTGCATGTATCGATCATTCAGAGTCTCGTTCTTTTCGCTATATTTAACGGAGGCAAAACGTGCCAAGCCATCAGTGTGCATGTACACTCGAAGTGGATTGATGGACGTTACCAACACGTACAAACGAAGATCGAACTTGCTGCCGTTGATTAGAAGGGGCCGCTCGATGTATCTAGAATTTAAATGTTTTTTTTTTAAATAGTTATAATTACACGTATTGAAATATATTACCGTTGCACAATTAATGGCTTTCTCTTAGGAATCTGATTCCATCTATTAACAACTTTAATACCAGTGCCTCTGGCGCTTGCTGGTGGTTTAATGATCCACTTAACATTTTTTTGGCTATATCGCTGCCAAACTTGTCTTAATAGTTTTGTGTCCTGAGGAATGATAAATGTTCGCGGCATAAATCCAAACTCTTTCTTGCCATGCTTGCTCATTTGTCCTTGCAAATTTCTCCAACAGCGATCTTTACGTCCTATTTGAAAGGAACCTGGAAGATGGTTGAATTTTTGGTAGGATCGAAGAGTTTTGAAGCAAGGGCTTTTCATGTGCTTGCCCCACGTACCGATCCAGTCGCTTGTTTCTAAAATTATTGATATTTATTATTTGATCACTTTTTTATAATTAAAACTTAAGTTAAACTTACTCTTAATCAACCTAAAGCCAGTATTAAAAAGAATCTTTCTAACAACAATTGGCGTTATAGTTGTTAGCTTCCATTTGAGAGCTTTATTAACGCAAGCTGGCATATCTTGTCGATACTCATGAGTAGCAAACGTGATGTAGGGCGGAACAAAAGGAAACAAACTAGCTGCAATTGGTGCATCGTCTACAAAGCATCCCTAAAAGAAATATAAATTGAATTATTAACCAAAATCCCGATTGAAATTCCAAAAAACAGCTTACCTGCACACTTCCAGTAATTGCTGGCGCATTTGTCTGATTAGCAAGCGAACTTTCAGTAAGCGCCATAGTATTCTGATAATTATCTTCAGAATCTGTAATATCATCGTCCAGAACTTCCAAATCTCCACCCATGAAGTTTTCTGGTTCCCCTTCTGAATATTCTTCACTTTCTGAGCCTTCATCATCAACCAGTGTTCTTTCATCAGAATCTTGGCTTTCATTTTCCATCGTATTGAAAGTATTTGAAGAATTCGAATTATTAGAATTATTGGAAGTGGTTGTGCTGCTACTTGCTGACTTTAACATAGTTGGAGAAACAGACTTATGCCTACTGTTCCCTTTTAATCCTGAACTTCTCTGTGGTGTAGTAGGTCGCAATTTCACTAATTTAGTGCGATAGCTACTTAAAACGGGTGATCTTGGCTTTAATTTAGGTGACAAACGATTAAAATGATTATTCACAAGCACGCTATGACGATTGTGCTGATTTCTACTGGAAGATTTGCTTTGGTGCCTGTTCACTTCCATTTCGGGACTCATCACGTCTCGAGACCTTTTTAGACCGTTGTCATAATGCTCATTATTAAAATAAAAGTCTTGGGGCTCAGGCTCACTTCTGGCACGATAAGAATGTCTTTCTGAATCGTTGAAGGAGCTTTTATAATTTTCCCTGTAAAAGTCGCCAGCATCTTTTAATAGTGGACTATCTGTATATAAGCGATTTGGATGAGTTTGACGCTCGTATTGAACACTTTTAACGCCATCGACCTAAAATAATATCAAATTATAAATTTTGAGTTGAATTAACAAAAATAATAAATTTACCTGGAAATTCTGATGATGTCTCAGCTTTTTTTTATACTCTTGCTGACCATAAATATCCCTAAGATCGGTAATAGGAGCCCTATGTCCATTCTGGAGCTGATTCTCTTTATGATCTCTGCTATGCGGTGGACTCTCTCCTTCCTGTTTTGGCGGTCTCCAATCATCATAATTCACAGGTGCAAAAGAATCTACCGAAGGATAATAAGACGAGCTTTTACTAATGTACTTGTGTTGGGTGTTTTGAGGTTTGCTCGTGCTTGAGTAAATATTGTATTCATCTTTGGCATGATGATGAGTTCTCAGATTATACCGCTCAATGTGCTGTCCACCAAGCACTGGTGAAAGACATTCGCTTCGACATCTGCGACGGAATTTGGTCTTTTGAGGTGACTGTTTGGAATTATGGTTACTTTGAGCATTGTGTGAGGCATGTGTGGCGTGACCTTGTGTATGATGGTTACCGTTTTGTTGGTGCTTAAAGTCCATCTTAGCGAATTGAGCAGCGAACTAGAATTGAATAATAGAAGAAATGGTTAGATTTTGATAATATTCAGTGGTGTGAATTAAAATTAAAGATTTTTGTAATTTGGATATAATCTGACTTTCTGAATGAATTTTCATAAAAATCCATTCATCAAAAAACAAAACTCTTTCAAGATAAATATAAATTATCTGCAACAAAGCACTA
Organism: Parochlus steinenii; assembly: GCA_038502155.1. Taxonomy (NCBI): domain Eukaryota; kingdom Metazoa; phylum Arthropoda; class Insecta; order Diptera; family Chironomidae; genus Parochlus; species Parochlus steinenii. Next base: position 2,549,500 of record JAXCIN010000048.1, on the reverse strand, counting down.
TTTTCAAATTCACACCAAACAGATCCCAAAAAGCTCTAAAAAACCTATTAAATCGATAATTGTGATAAAATGCCTCACAAATGGCTTCAATTCATTTCATTTAATTCGCTCAATATTCGCTGCCTATAGCTATTAGCCATTGTTACCGGCTCATTGAGTCGCAGTGTCGTTGATAGCAGTATATTTATCATCATCCAAGCACAATTTTCCAAGTGAACAGCAATGCTTTTCAATATGTTAGTGCGCTATATATATTTGCAGTCTCACAAAGGAAAGAGTGTGTTCGGAGCACGATTCTTGATTTTTTATGTTATTGGATACCAGAGATGGTGCCCGTCATTTATGACGAACTTTTCAATGAGACCAACAACGAGGTTTTCATAATTGATAGAATGAACGTGACCAACAGACAGAACGAAAAAGAAAATAAATTGCATAGAATAACAACAAGCCTCTTGAGCCCACAATCGTCGATAAAGCAATTTTTGCTGGCAATGTTTCAATATTTGTTTGCAAATTTGCAAGATCGGCTTTAAGATTTCTTTTGAATTGCATAAATGAAGTGCTGATGAAGCAGAGAGTAGATGATTGTGCACTTGGAAGCTGTAGAGAGGATTATTGATTGATTAAAAAGTACTTGTGATCGATTTGGAAGATTATGGATTATGGAAGAAGAAAAAGAGATGATTACATATTTGTGTGATGTTAGAGCTTGAGGATTTGAAAAGATAGACTTTTATTGAGTTTGACTTAATAAAAGATTATTTTATATTCGAAGTTTGATTTGATAACTTACTCGTATAACAAATAATTTTTACGACAACAATGACAAATAATTGACAACAATCTCTAACCAACAGTTTCAATTATTGACAAAATAACAGCGAAATAAATTTGAAGCAAATCGAGCAAGCCATCACAAACAAAACAGGGAATAAGATTGTCTCCAACGGTAAAAATTGGGTCATGAAAAGTGTAGAAAATGTAGGTCAAAAGTGTTACTAATCTGAAGAAAATCCTTCATATGCTATAGTGTTGATAATTCCATATTATGTTAAAACTGCAACTTATTTTTCCACGTCGACAAGACAAAGTTTCTTTGGCTTCTTAATGTAAACGTAATCTATAATTAATTCCAAATGATTCCTTAAACTTTATCAAAAGCTTTTGCTGGTTTGAGAACTTCACAACAAACCATCGATAAACCTTCAACCAAATAACATAAACTACAAAAACTGTACTCCGATAAAACGTGACTGCCGCCCGCTAATGGGCCTTTTTTTTCGATTCACATTAATCTATTTTCAACAACACATTGAACTCTTTCATAACAAATCACTTCAAACAACTAAAAATCAGACAAAAATGTGAAAAAAGTAGCAAAAACGAATAATAATTTCAAATATTTTCCCAATGCGCTTCCGATTTCGTGTTGGGCAAAAAACTGTAAAGAATTCGGGTTTGATTAATTTTAATGTTTTTCAGCTTGGAGATTTTATTAAATAAAAATCATTGCTACATGTTTGTCTATTTGTCCTTTTATGTGTTTTTTAAAGTACACTATATTTTTATAGCAAAAAACAATTTTTCGGTTGTTTTGCAATTCCCATCTGACTTGATCGTAGTTTTTCGGTTGAACAATTTTATAAGAAATTTTTATTGAGATATTAATAATTTTGGGTTTCCTATAAATTTTCTGAGCTTTTTCGAGTTCTCTGAGTTCTTCAAATTTTGCAGTCTTGTATTTTTTATGAATGAAATTTTTTTGAGATGCCGAATAAATAAATTATATTGAGATTCTGAAGTTTGCTACAGAGACAATGTTGGTTTTTTGAGTATGTTTTGCTGCTTGTTTTTTCCATGAAGTATTGAAGAAGCTTAACTTTCTTACATTCTTATCAATAAATTATTTGATTTATGGAAGTTTTTCCGAATGTTATTTTTTGCCTCCTTCGACTGGGTTTCCTTGTTTTTGGTGTTTTTTGAAATAAATACTTGAAATGTCTCTATGACTTCACTATTAGGTTCGTTGTCTGCTGGTTATCAATATTATCTATTAAAGCTTTTGTATTTTATTCATAAACATCAAACAAATTGCAATTTAGCTCAAAAATTTGTGATGAAAAAAAAATTTTGCAATTACTTTAAGACAAATTCTGTCCAATAGCTTTACTTCAAAGGATTATAGAGAAATTGACTTTTTGAAAAATATATATACCAAACTCGAAAAACTCGTATGAAAAAATGTGTGAATATAAAATTATTGTATTCACGTGGATTCAAATATTCTTGAAAACTAAAAATAGTCATCGCATTACATAAGATTATCCACTATTTGAATTCAGAACACAATGCCGTATTACGTTATATTAGCTTCGAAAACCATCCAAGCTTGTATAAGATGCAACAAATCCGTATTAATATATTCCATGTATTGCAAATTAATCCTCAATATGCAAAATAAAAATCTATCCTAGCCACACAACCCACCACAACTTTAAATTAAACTCGTACTGTAGAAAATCCTGAAAATACCCATAATAGAAAATAAAGCAATTTTCCATAAATTTTTTATGAAACTCACAACTTACAAACTAACAAACTCCGTAGCTCCAACAAAAATAAGCGGCAATGTCTTGCAACCCGACCATTAGATCCAATTTAAAAGCAGTGTTGCCAAGAATAGCTTCGTATAGCATGATTTTCTACAAACCGAACGAAGCCATACTAGATCCTTGCATGGCACACTTATGCTCATACATTATTTAAAGATATTTGGAGCGTGCAACAACGGTTGAATGATTTAAAAATAAATCTTAAGTGAGTTGTAGGTGGCTTTTTGCTACAATCTTTCAGTGTTTTAGCGTTTAGGCATTTGGATGATATGCACTTTGTTTTTTTCAACTTATGCCAGTTTGTTGGTTCGACGGAAGTTGAAATAGAAAATTTTCAGAGTTTCTTGCAACTTTTCTGTAGTTCTTATAAGTTTTTGCAGAGCTTTTTCAGAGCAATTTGTGTGCAATTTTAAAAAAATATTATTTCAAATTTTCATCAAAAATTAACTTAAAAAATGATTTGCCCCTCTTGAAAAATTTTTTTTCTTCTTTCTCAATTTGACCTTGAATTTTTGAAATTTACAAATTAAAAATTGACCCAACTTGTTACCACTTTTAAAAAAATATTATTTCAAATTTTCATCAAAAATTAACTTAAAATATGATTTGCCCCTCTTGAATATTTTCAGACTGCTTGCAATTCCGCATAATGCCATATAATGCATGAAGAGCATAGTTGTGCCAGCTAATTAATTTGATGCTCGGATTAATGCGCAAAATTAGCATTTTCAAGTTTTTACAGCTATATGGATGCATTCCATGCAATTCCACATGCGGGAGCTTTTTTGAATTGAGTTTTTTGGGAATATAATTTTTGAAATTGGTGCAAATGGAATTTGTGGTGCTAGTGGTGCTAGTTGCGTGTGATTTGATCGTGGATTTTTGAGGGTTTTGTTGATAATAATAGGTTAAATTGGAAGTTTTTTGTGATTGCTATAATGCTGATTTTAATTCATGTTTGGAAATTTAATTATCTATTTAGGTCAGAAAGGCACTTTTTTTATTGCTTTAGAGGAAAATTGGAGTGAAGCGGGGGAAATTTTGAGAACGCTAAGATACAAGTATTGATTCGGAAACGAATGCTAAAACTGGTTTAATTCATTCTGATATTAATTATTTTTAAGAACCACCTAAGTTTTTATTGGTTGTATATTGAAAGAATAATAGATCCAAATAGCTAAATAATTATTAATTTACGATACATATGTTTTTTGTTTAATGTTCAATTATTTAACGTTCAATTTTTCTTTTTAAATATCCAAATGAAAACTGTTAACTGTTATAACTGTCTTAAAATTTTCGGTGGAAGATTTAGCAAATTATATTTCAGTGGGAATATTGAAGGTAGAGTTAGGAATTATTCAGAATAAGTTAAGGGTATTTTTCGTACTAAATAAATTGTTTGGAGGGCTAAAACTCACCGCACAGAATTTTTGATTTAACCTATATTTTAGAATATTAATTTGGGTAAATTATTGCATTTTTAGATTTTCCAAATTATCAGCCAAAATTGCATAAAAATAAGATTTTCCAATAAAATCGAGATATTTTGAAAAAAATCTATCAGAATAATTTACTTGCATCGCAGTTGCTCTCGACTTTTTAGCAACGGACAAGTTTGAAGGGATCTCAGCGCGATCTCAGCCTGAAATGTTGAAATTTTTGCGGGAAAATGATCGAAATGAATAATTTAATTAAAATGAACAAAAAGTACTAATCATAGCTCCTAAGTATGAATAAACAACAACTTTTATCCCACCAATGGCCACTAAGTGATAAATATCTTCAAAACCTTAATTAAAACCCTGAATAGTGTAATATTAGTATCACTGACTACTTTATTTTTAATGGGTTGTACACTGGGGAATGGCTCATACTTTGAATATTATTGAGTGTTGTGAAGTACTGAGTGGTACTTGTAAGCTTAAGTCTCCACCTGATGTAGTTAAAAGAATTATGTTTGGTCGAAAGTTTTGTGGTATCCTTTACGCTTCTATTGCTATTTAACTATATTAGAACAAGAATTAACTCAACAAACAATCCTCAGCAAGTATTAATATACAGTTATTCACTAATTTTACGCCATTTCTTTTGCACAAATCCCATATAATTAAATGTAAACACTAAAAAATAAATCGTTTATTTCAAGGGTTTAAGGAATTTCCCAACACTACAATCACATTCTAGCCATTTTTGAAGCTTTGATGAATAATATTACTATATAAATTGTACTTGACATTGTCTTGGATTGATTTAAACAAATAATTATTTATATTAATTTTCTCGAACTTTCACGCAAATATTGCAAAAGCTGAACAGCATCGGCAGGGCTGCGGCTGACTTGACATGCTAGGATTTTGACACAGCGGCAGCCCATACTACAACAACAAACTGATTTTCATATCTTGGGAGTCCTGTAAAAGCTTCTAAATGAGTCTAAAAGGTCGATGCTTCCCATTCATATGCATTAAAAAAATTGCTCCATCTGATTTACTGTTTATAATTATCGACAGAAGACTTTTATTAAAAAAGGTTAAATAGTTTTTTTTTTTCGAGTTTTTGCCTTTTGAATTGGTGCCGTCTTTTTTTTATAAAAACTTTTCATTTTGTCTACGTGTGTCATTTATCATGATAAATCGCCTTGTTTTAATGTCTCACAAAATAATTAAAATATCAACCAATTCAGATTTAAGAGGCAAAACTCTCAAACAAAAATTATAGTTTTCACCTGAAAGAAAAATAAAAAATTACTCCCGAGCCAAATAAGCTTCAAAGAAAGGCAGTGTGAATTTTAGAAAAGTCGTTATTCTGAAAAATCCAAAATTTTGTTATTCTGAATGATTCCTAACTCTAATATTGATATACCGAAAAACTCCAAAAAAGCTAAAATACCATAAGCTTTAAAAACTCAAAAGTTTATACATTCCAAACAAATGAATGCAATCCAGGCCACAATCCTTGACAGCAATCCTTCACTCCAATAAAATCGCCTAAAAATAACGCTCTCCTTGAATTCAAATGGCTTCATTTGGTTATAATTTACTCAATTCAGCAATTGTATACACCACTCGATTTCAATTACCATTTCTACTAAATAAATTTACATTTTCCTATACAGAATTTCCTCGAATTTCCACATTCTTCTCTTAACTCGACCGCCAATTAAACTTCTTCCGAAATGAGACTATGCGACCATTGAAACTGTGTCAATCAGAACCCCAAAATACCGAGCTCGAATAAATTCGTCAAAAGTTCCGAAAAACTCGACCAAATCACAGAAGTCGAAAAAATTGAATGAAACCACAAAAATGGGACAAAAGAATCATTTTCAGGAATCGTTCGAATACAAAACGTAAAGAATTGACGATTGCGGAAGGTTCAAGTTCAGCCCAAAAAAGTTGTGCGGTGACTTTTCCAGTTTGTCAAGCATTTCCTTTAAGTCTTTAAGTTTTTGTAAGTTGGCTTTGAGTAACAAGCACCCAAACAGTTAAACAGTGCTGCACTTATTTTGTTTGTCATATTTTATCAATTTGTTTTATTATTTCGGATTTACTAGGGTAAATGAATGTGAAAAAATTGATGGTGTATTAAAAATAAATTTTACATTTAGTATAGGAACTCTTAGAAATATATTAGTATTTTATTTTGTAAGGAGTTAAAAAAACTCATTTGTGAGGTTATTTCTGATATAGAAAATTGTATGGAGCTTTTGTTGTTACACCATGAATCATTTTATAAAGTGTTGTGAAAAATTGTCCATTGAACGTGACAAATAGACAAACAAACAGAAATGTCATTTTCTACATTCAAACAATCCAAAAATCCAAAAATATAATAATAGACTATTTTTACCGGTAAATGTCTAATATCATAGACTAATATTTTATAACAACCCTTCAACCCCTCTTACTTGATCGCAGTCTGCGTGACAATACATCGTTGTCTACTGGCTTTGATACAATCAATCAATTTTACTTTGAATTGTGAACACGAGCGAAAACTTGACGGAATCCAATGCACTTGGTTGGGTGTTCCTTGTGGCCCAGTTTTACGATAGTTCAACTATTGCAAACTTTTCATGTTTTTTGGGTTACAACTCTTTTTTCACTTTTCATTCGATTTTTACACTTTTTCTAGGTTTCCTCGTTTATATTCGATTTTGTAGTGCGAAACATTTAAACTTAAAGGAAAATCAAAGTCTTTCACTTTTTATTATTTCGTTTAGAGTTTCTAGTGCAAATAATACAATGTTAACGATAATGTGAGAAGTTGCACTTTTTCTAGGTTTTCTTGAATATTTTAGTGATTTACTAGCGCAATTGTAATCGAATTTAATTACGAAATCGATAAAGTTCTTCGAACTTCGTTGATTATATCATTGCTAATTATTGATCAAATTGCTTTTCACACTTCGCTCATTTTTCACTGAACAATTAATCAAACAAACTCATATATTTAATAATTATTTTAACTGAAATATCGTAGACATCACTAGAAATTCAATTAATTGTAATAATTTCATTAATTCGAATGAAACTACGAAAGAATGAATTTATTGAGACCACGAATCAATCAGCCGATGTTGCTCCACTCAGCCAATTTGATGAACTGAAGTCGAGCGAGTGAAAATAATAACCACTAGCACAACATTCTGAGTAGTGAGTAGATATAGAGCGTTCTGCTTGTTTTGTCAGTAGGGAAAATGTATAGAAGAAAAATCGAAAAATAATAAAAACAACACATTCACCATACAATCTGCTGAAGAAAAAAGAAAAACAGAAAGAACCCAAGCAAAACTTGAAAAACTAAAAATCAAACATAAGCAAGTCTACAAGTATGAGGCAATGAAGCAACGAAACAGGCAAAACTATAAAAAGAAGCTTTTGAATTTCAGATTTTCCGAAGCTTTGGGGATTACATGCATACATTATATTATTTATTTATTTTTGGCATTAGATATTTTGCTCGGCTTGAATGCAAATTGACTTTGGGAAAATGACAAGACTGTTTTTGTTGCCGCATTCATTTGATTGATTTTGAATGATTGGCGGGGAATTTGAATTATTCCGCCGGTTTATAGAGATCATAAAATTACATAGAAATTTTAAGTTACAATGTATAACAATTCCATCAGTTAATCTTTATTTTTTGTTGATTCCTACTTAGATTTCTTCTGCTAGTTCAAGATTTCTTTTATCAGTATTTATAGAGCTTTTAAACTTTATTTTTCATCAGATTTGATCTCTAGGCGTCTCTACTCTTCTCTCGCCTAGTTCATATTTTTCAAGTCACTAAGCATTATGCAATATTCCGTTTGTAACAATTTTATTTACATGAAAATTTATAAAAAGAAGATCACTTTTATCTTCTTGATTCTAAAAATCTAATCAAACTAAAAATTCAAATTGTTTGACAAAACAACCAATATTTAAAAATTTCTTTACAAGTTGCTTTTAAAACTCGCCCAAACACTATCCCCTCTCTATCAAATTTGCCATCAGCAACAATGTTTATCGACACAAGTGCGTGAAAATAGATTTTACATTTAATGTTGCTCAATTAATGATCCAAAAAAGCACCGCCAATAAAGTTTGCGCGGATGCCTGCAACATGTCGTCGTCTAGCGCAAAAATTACAAACAAAAAATACTAGAAAAATACAACAAAAATATCTAAACTCGGTCAGTTTTTCGGGCAATTGCCACTTTTACATCATCAACTCATCAAAAGCCAAATATTTTATCGAAGAATTATAATTATTTTCAAGATTATGATGAGTTTTAGTTCTATTTTTGAATGTATTTTGTCAGCAACTTGACATTCTTGACTCTTCAATCTTCACGGAATTTACTCTATTGGAATTTGAAAAGAATCTCGCGAATTTTAATGAATTAAAAGTAAATTATGTGATCCATTTTATTGCGCCTGCAATTGCCGCGTAGCTTCACGTTTTTTTATTTTCACTTTTTTGTAAATATAAGAATCTATTTTTGGACTGGGTTTTGAGAACAGACATAATTTTAAATAATTTATTAGCATTTTTAATTGAATAGAAAATTGAGGGAGCTGAGACTTCCACAAAAAAGGGCAAAACAGTTTCAAAATTCATATATAAAGAAGAACAACTTGAATCAAGATGTTCTTGCTAATTTTTAAAATTTCACTAGAATTTACTGATTGGGTAATTAAAAACTTTATAATCTTCGTGAAAAATAAATTATTCATATTAACTACAGAAAATTACCAAAAAAGAATTTTAAAATATATTCCAAGAATAAGTTTTAATCCAAACAAAAGAATTATAAATAAATCTAAAAGGTGTAAAAAGTCCATTAGCAAAAAACATTTCAATTCAAATAATTCACACACTCCCACGCAAAGATGCCTAAAACACCTCCAAATCTAAAGTCAAAGAGCAAATTCCCACCATTTCACAATATTTTCCGCCTCTAAAAATACCCGACTATGTTACAAATTACAAAAGAAACAGTTTCCGATGCCTAGCGCAAACAGTAATTATCCGCGCGATACGAACACTTTGCTACAGAATTTTCCTCTCGTGCTTCGCAGAGATGGTGGTACGAACACAAGCTCCAGAAGACAAACTGGCACTTAACAAAAGAATCCCAGGAATTCTTTCAACCGTTTTTCTTGTTTATAATGACCTAGAAACGATTAAACGAGCGCCTGGAAGATGTGAAGAAATGATTTTCCGCTATTTTTCCGCTTTTCTTGGTTTTCTGACTGATAAATCAGGGATCGCATGAGTTTTTATTAGAAAAATCTGGGATAAAAGTTTTTTAAGAGAAGTATTAACAAATTGATTGAAATTTACGATTTGCAAGAAATACTTCCTGATTGATTTAATTTCTGAAAAATTCTTAAAATCTTTTCATCTCTATTTTAAAAAAAAAATTAAAAAAAAAAAGTTATCACGAAGCACTCAAGAAAATGGAATATCTAAATACCAAAAGAGGGAAAATAGAAAATGATGAAAATAATGAAAAGATTAAAAGCACAAAATATTGATGTTTAAAATGTTTCCATTGAAATATTCCATTGAAAGCTTTATGTTAATTACTTGATATTCGTTACTCAGCACAATCTCTACCACAGGGCACCTCTTGTATCGCTTTTTCATGTTCTTTTGTTCGTCAACGTTAATTCAAAACACTTTTCTTACAATTTATTTTTATTAAAAATATAAAATTTTTTCGAAAATCTTGAAAGATCTTTAAAGGATCTCAAAAAAGTTTGAATTCACAATAACAACAGAACTGTGGAACAAAATTTTCTATAGTATTTTCCTTGATGATAATTTTTCCTGTTTGACTCTTTAATAATAATTGAAAAGCGTCTGCACTGATGTATTTTCTGAACTCTACTGAAACAGTCCAAAAGGCACAATCTATATTTTTCCGCATTCCGTCTGAAATTTACCGGGGGCTAATAGTGAGAAAATATGTTGTTGCTCCTGGAAATTTGCATTTTTCAAGGATTTTTACGGAAAAATTGAATATGAGATTTTAACAGCTTTCACAAAAAAAGAAGCCTTTTTGCAAAGTTTATCAGTTTCCCCCATTTCACAAAATTTTAATTTTTTTGAATGATTTGAACTTAGAAGGGGTCATAGCGAAGCTTTTTGTTGGATACTGCTGGCTTTCCTAGCCTTGTAAGTTTTTTAAGCTAATATTAAAACAGCATAAATTATGTAAATTATGCCTATGATTTAGTTACAGTTATTATACACATTTTAAAATGTTGTCTGTCTATTTGTTTTTTTTTTTTTAATCAAAATAGTTTCCAATATTCTATTAAATTGACTCGAAATCCAGAATTCAATCTAAAAGTCAACCATTTACTTTTCCACCCCGCCCGAAACTTTTTTCGAATTTGAACCCCGACGATAATTGTTTTTTGCTGCAAACTCAGTGCCTTTTTACCAGAGGGGTACTATCTCCATACAAAATGCCAAAAAAAAGTGGCGCAAGGAATTAATTATGGTCTCCCTCATTTGTTCATTTGTTCCTAGTTCATTCACTCCAATGGAAAAAATTATCTAAAATTTAGGATAGTACTGCGTATGCTTCGAAATTGGAAAAAATTTATGAATATATCTCTGAATTACTGGAATTTCCATTTTTTTATGTAGAAAAATGCTAATAATCGTGATTTTGGTTGAAAGTAGTTAAAAACTCTTTACTATTATTAAATATTAATACAAAAAATTGTTTTTTGCGACAGTCCGTCAAAATTTAGTTTTTTATTAAAATCGCTATCTTAGTTTCACCGAAGCTATGCCGAAGCTTTGCGGAGCTGCGCGCGTTCAAATTTGTAAACAAACAAATAATTCAGGAGTTAAATAATTTTTATTAAAAGTTCCAATCTATCTGTAATTAGTATTCATTAATAAGTATTGTTTTATGTAAGAAGCTGATTTGGAGATCGATTATTAGCTGCAGAATCAACCTTATACGCTACAAGTTCAGATAAGTACATGAAATTAAAATACTTGAATTTGATTCTTTGTTGATTTGTTGTTACTTTTTTTTACAGATTCAATCCAATTATTAAACTACGGAATAATTAACAATTAATGGTTGACGAAATGTAACAGACTCAAGCCAACCAAGAACACGAATGTAATAGTTATTTCTCATCTGGTTATTCGCCATTTATTTGAAGATTTTGAGCAGAGTCCAAGATTTTTGAGTGAGATGCTGGAATAATTGTTATCAAAGTGAAGGATTTTGGTGGAATTTTTGTGAAATGCTAATGAATAATAGAAATCATAACAGGAATCATTTCATCAGTTCGCTCAAATCATCAACTTTGATCTTCACGATTCTTTCCGGTTAAGGTGAAGTCTCAACCCTTAGTAATGAAATGGAATGGATTATTTAAAATCTTTTAATAATGTTTGATTGGACCCAGGAAAACTATTACCAATTTAAGATATCTGGATTTGTTTGAAGGGAAGTCGATAAGTTCGGATGTTTTGCATAATGGATCGATTAGATGCTTGAAAATTGTGAAAACTCATGCAGGTTTGATTAAATATCTTTATTATAGCCTTTTAATTACAAAACTTATATTTTCTCATTCTTATAGCTCAACTCTTTCCTAGATTTTCTTTTTTTAAAACGGATATTGCAAGCGGAAAGTTTCATACAATGATTGAATAGCCCGAGAGAAATTCTCTTACATATCTTGATAAGGAGACCTATAGAAACATACGACAGCTTAAACAATTTATAGTTAACATTTATATATATTATGTAATCGTATTTTTCCTCTTTGCCTATTCATGAGCAAATAGAATCTGTTTGTTTAAGTGTTGACGTATGTTTTTGTTGGTAATTTGATTTTGCAACTTCAAGATATGATGTTTTTTTACCTTAATATAATTCAAAATAATTTTTGTAATGAGCTGTTGTTTTGTTGGCTGATCGTCGTTGTGGCTGTGATCCTCAAGGTGCATGAAAATCTGTTCCATATTAATATGTTTCAAAGTTCTCTCAAGAACCAAATTATTCAAATTTTTGTTTAGTAAAATGTTTGAATTGTTATGCATCAATCTAATGATTCTTTCAACTTCTTCGCAAATATTTGTAACGTCAGCTGCTGGTGTGAGCAGACCACCCCGCTGTTTTAAAAAAAACAAATTCAGAGCATCGATTTGGCCTCCAGCGACATCAGCCAAACAAGCTGATGTGCACTTTTTGCAATTTGTTTGTCTGAACAGCATTTTGACCACAAATCCACTGACGTATCCGACAATGTTTTTCTTTACTGAGCTTAGTTCGTCCTCTTCTGCAAGGCAAAGATCGATCTCATCAAGCTCGCAGAAAAATGCATCGTCTTCATACTCTTGAATTTGTGTCAAAGGATTGCACCGAGCTGGCTTTAATGGCTTATTGGCTTTTTTGCCACGCAATATTCCAACACCACCCAGCAGCTCACAGTTGCCATTGCAGATTTTGATCTCAGCGTGCATCAGGAGAGCTTTTTTCGCTGCAATATATTGCTTACAGGTGGGATTATTGTTATAGCCGTTGCGGGCTCGTACGCAGGAGAAAAAGGTTTCGAGATGATCTTGAGAAATTTTATAGGCTAGAAAAAGTTTTAAACGAGATTGTTCAGGAACCTCAAGCAGCAGCATTCGACTTAGACCGAAGATGCTTTCGAGTGCATGAAACATTCCAAAGAATCCAGTTTTACCACGGCCCTTAAAAATGGATGTTTCATTATCGTTTTTCAGACTCTTGATATAATTTTGAAGGCGATCCACTCGTGCGCGAAGGTTTTCGGGAATTTCATTTGGTCCATTATTTAATCTTTCATCTAGCGACTCCTGAAACATGGATGGAATGATTGGACATTTGAATCCTTTACCGTGAACGTTTTTAACATTCAGCAGATCGAAAGCTTCATCAAAATTCCTCATAAACTCAATCGTTGCTTCAGCTCCTGTAAATTTTTCAAGACCTGTGAAGAAAAGTAAACTTTAATAAGTTAAAAACCTTGAAAAATTTAAAATATTTCCAACTCAAAATTTAAGTTTAATAAATAACTAATAATATAAGATTTAAAAAAAATTATCAAAGAAACTTGTAAGTACCTTGGTTTAAGCAAAACTGAAGGGCGTCTGCAGTTGATTTTGAGATTAGCTGAGTAGCAAGCTTAACGTTCATTTTTTTATTTTTAAAATTCAGATGAGCGTTTGTTAGTTTATTTCCTAAACGCATGCACATTTTTTGTTGTAAGATGTGAAGCTCTTCCACATATTTCCACTTGATCAGGCCACTTGGAGATACTAAATCTCTAGTACTTAGCTGATTTCTTACTAATTTTAGCATATGAGCTGGATCAAGAAATACGTAGATATTGACATTTGGAACTTTTGGGTGCTTGAAGTAAGGCCTTGAACAAACATCTTCCATATCAGCGCCTTAAATTTTAAGAAAAATAAATTAGAAACCAAATTATTAGTTAGAAAAAGAGACTAGAAATATAATATTTCCAAAACAAATAAAATACTGTTAAAATGTTCCAAACTGATTCAGAAAATTAACACAAAATTCAAACTTGTGAACTGATACATCAATGCTAATTTAGCCATCTTCACAATATCCCTTTATTTTCTTGATCAACTTACCAAGCTTCGAAAGCATGGAGATATTTGTCGTTGGTCCATCACAAGTTAAAGCACAAGCAATAACGTTGGCCTCGTCGAATAATCTTTCAATGCATTCCGAAACTAAACTTTTACGTTCATCAGCTGTCATGGATTTAATTAAGAAATATGCAACTGGAATCTTCCACTCTTCGTCAACGCTAGTTGCCATCATAACGAATGATTCCGTAGCGAGCACATCGGATTGCTCACCATTACCAAGGTCTACAAAACCTCTTACTTTTCCGTCGGCTCCTTCTTCAAGTTTTCGCATAATAGCCATTTCATCAATACTTAAACATACATAAATAGGATTTTTTCCAGCTTTTTCTTTGAGAAGGTCGAAAGATTCCGACAAAAATCCAGGCTCAGCATCTACAGACGCATACCATCGGCGAATGGTGGAAATGCTTGGTAAAGCTGCTTTGAAGGTTTGTCTGACAAACTCGTAAGCTCTTGGTGAGTAAAAGTGGAGCGAAACTGCGAACGTTCTTAGTTCAACTGGATATTCTGATTTGCAGTGTAAGTTGTGAGCCTTGTTTGTTAAAAATCTTTTCATTAATTCATCAGGAACGTTTTCTAAGTGACCAGTTACAGATTTATGTTGATCGTGGGTAAGATCTTTGTTAGTTAGAGATTTCGCCAACTTCTCGTTCAAAAGATTGCACTTAACTCTTGTTCGTTTTGTTTGACGTTGAAAATTTCTTACACTTAATTTCGCTGCTCTATACTTCACTTTCAGAGCGTTCCAGCTTATTTGAATGTGTTTGAAAACTCCCACAGGCATTACTACTCGATAGTTTCGATAGTCAATTTCATCAATCTGAAGATTTTGTAGCAGCTGTTTTTTTGATTTAATGTGAATATCCTGTGGATTGGATACTTCGGAAGCATCAACGTTCATTATCTACAATTATAATTGATATAAATATTTAAAAATTCTTTCAAAATCTTAAACCATCAGAATCATACCTCAATTTCATGATTTGAACCGGTTTTCATGATGATATCGGTGTCATCTTCGTCAGCACAAGAAGACTGGTCTTCGGGTACAGCGTTCTCGTTAAGAAATGGACGAACGTATCCACTTCGAAATCTAATTGCATCACATGGAAAATGTTTGCCGCAAATTCTCATATTCTCTGGTAAAATTTGATCAAACTCACTACCAAGATGCAATGCTGTTAGCCATTCCTTTAACAGTGCAGGATCCGTTGGAAATCTGAAAAATTCGATAAACAATTTTGCTAGGAATTTTATTTTCATTTTCAACAGCTTAAAAAAGTTTACTTGAATAAGTTTACACCAATGCTTCCTCTATTATTGGATGCCCCACATTTAACACACTTTCTCAATAAGTTTCTAGGAGCAATACTTCGATTCATATTTAAAAAGTTTATAGATCACAGAGTTTCAGACGCTTCTCAAATATTTCCGAAAAAATCTGACAGAAATTACAAAGCTTACTATTAACCGTTGTAAATATTTGACTTTTATGAATAAAAAATTTTCTTTTTTAAATATCGCAAAAATTCGAAATGACCATTAAAGAAACTTAAATAAAAATAGAAATCTTAAAAAGAATTAAAATCAATTGAAAATTAAAATGGTCAAAAGGTGAAAAATTCGAAGATTAGAGTTGTACAAAAGCCCACTCGCAATACTTACGCCATGTACCAAAAGCAAGTTACTAAAAATAACTTTATTCCATATTAAACTCAAAATGCAAAAAAAGATCAAGAAGAGACAAATTATCGCATCGAGATCGCCGATTTAGACAGCTAGTCAATTTTAAATCTGTATTTCACATGTTTTTAATTTACTAAAATTATCATACAAAGAATCACTCTGAAACTCAAATAAAAATATTTTCAAAATTCTTATACATCTATTTTGTCTTTTACTAATGTTAAAACATCATTTAAAATCGGCTCTTGAAAAATCAATTTCGAATTTATTAAAAATTATATTCGGAAAACCCATAACTTTTATAAAGTAAACAAATTATTTTAATACATTTCTTGTCCTGATTCGAAAAACATTCATTCAATCATTGTATGAAACTTTCCGCTTGCAATATCCGTTTTAAAAAAAGAAAATCTAGGAAAGAGTTGAGCTATAAGAATGAGAAAATATAAGTTTTGTAATTAAAAGGCTATAATAAAGATATTTAATCAAACCTGCATGAGTTTTCACAATTTTCAAGCATCTAATCGATCCATTATGCAAAACATCCGAACTTATCGACTTCCCTTCAAACAAATCCAGATATCTTAAATTGGTAATAGTTTTCCTGGGTCCAATCAAACATTATTAAAAGATTTTAAATAATCCATTCCATTTCATTACTAAGGGTTGAGACTTCACCTTAACCGGAAAGAATCGTGAAGATCAAAGTTGATGATTTGAGCGAACTGATGAAATGATTCCTGTTATGATTTCTATTATTCATTAGCATTTCACAAAAATTCCACCAAAATCCTTCACTTTGATAACAATTATTCCAGCATCTCACTCAAAAATCTTGGACTCTGCTCAAAATCTTCAAATAAATGGCGAATAACCAGATGAGAAATAACTATTACATTCGTGTTCTTGGTTGGCTTGAGTCTGTTACATTTCGTCAACCATTAATTGTTAATTATTCCGTAGTTTAATAATTGGATTGAATCTGTAAAAAAAAGTAACAACAAATCAACAAAGAATCAAATTCAAGTATTTTAATTTCATGTACTTATCTGAACTTGTAGCGTATAAGGTTGATTCTGCAGCTAATAATCGATCTCCAAATCAGCTTCTTACATAAAACAATACTTATTAATGAATACTAATTACAGATAGATTGGAACTTTTAATAAAAATTATTTAACTCCTGAATTATTTGTTTGTTTACAAATTTGAACGCGCGCAGCTCCGCAAAGCTTCGGCATAGCTTCGGTGAAACTAAGATAGCGATTTTAATAAAAAACTAAATTTTGACGGACTGTCGCAAAAAACAATTTTTTGTATAAATATTTAATAATAGAAAAAAGTTTTTAACTACTTTCAACAAAAATCATGATTATTAGCATTATTCTATATTAAAAAATGAAAATATCAGTACTTCAGAGATATTTTCATAAATTTTTTCCAATTTCGAAGCATACGCAGTACTATCTTAAATTTTAGATAGTTTTTTCCATTGGAGTGAATGAACTAGGAACAAATGAACAAAAGAGGGAGACCATATTTTTTTTCCGGCGCCATAAAGATGGCGGAATAGCATATATGTTCTTAATATATGCTTTTTACAGTTCTTTTATTCGCAAACACTTTCGTGCTCCATTTTCTGCTCTATGACAATCGTTTTGCTAGTGTTTTTCAGTTTTTACTACGAATTTTCCACCCGATCGATTTTAGTAGTTTTTTGGAATTTGCTGGCAAGAAGCGGTTAATTGGAGGATTGTTTGCTATTTCGACCGTTATGGAGTTGATTAATTATGAAATTATAAAAAAAAATATTTTAATTATTTTAAGTTCTCTATGGATCAAATCAAATGATTTCAATCAATTAACTTGAGTTGAATTGAATTTTTTCACATAACTCTAAAAGTTTATATAATTTGAATATTTACTCTTAAAGTTTATTTAATTCGAATATTTAATTGAAAAAATTGTGAAAAAAAGAAACACTTCAGGATTAATTAGTTGATTCCTTAAAGATTCTCTATTCTTGACATTTTCTGGATTGTCTGTATTGCACAGAAAATTGGTTAGTGGGAAAATGATTCTGGATTTTTCGATTTGTGGTGGAAAAGTCAGGAATTTGAAAGACATTTTTTTTTTAAATGTTAAAATTGATTTTAAATTCTATAAAATAAAATCTTTGGAATAAGATCTGAATAAGTAAGTCGCTTCGCAATCTCTGACAAAAAGCGTATATAAGTGCTTTGTTGTATAATATTTTGGCGTAAAATCAGTCAAATATGCTCATAACATTGTATTCATCCACATTATTTGATACAAACATTCCTTAAATTTATTCATTTATTCCAAAAAACTATCAATTTCAGAATATTTAACGAGTGTTTTCACAATATTTTAATTTATTTTAAGTATTTCGAGTATTCGAATGTTTTTAGCGTTTCGGGCAGAGGGTTGCAAGCGGAAAAAATAAGGGACATAAATGTTCCCTATAGCACCTTGACTCAACACAATTTACCTCCGCATTTCCACACAACATTAAAGTCTACTTTTTTTGCCTTGCACAATAAAGAATCATTAAAAGAATGTCGAGGGTAACAAAATCGAGTCAGAATTCAAAGAAATTAAATATTTGGGGAAAATTGTTTGAATAATCAATTTAATTTGGCTGATGAAAACGTTAGTTAAGGGAAGTTATGAGGAACATTATTATGAGTTTGGGAAATATTTGAATTATGTCACTTTTGATGGACTTTTAATTGAAAATAATGTTTAATATTGTGAACGATTTGCTCGCAAATTTGAAGGAATTGAATCGGAATTTAACAGAAAATGTCTGGAAAACTATTTCAACGACGTCACTAAAATATATGACGTTATTTTTGGGCAACTCCTTGGTATAAATTTTTTTTTTCATCTTTTTTCATAATAAATTACTGCAAAAGCATATTAATATTAATTTTTAAAAATAAATCAAAATGAAATACGAAAGAACAGCGTGGAAAATTTTACTTAAACATTTTTTTTTCAAGGCCATATTCAAGATATTTCACATTTAGAATCAAACTAGCCCAAAATATTGATAAGAAAAATTCTGATAATCTCTTAATTGATTTTGAGGATGCTTATTTCACTAATTTAATTTAATTCACTTACTTACTTTGGCGCAATCCAACAAAAAAAAATCCAAACTTCGAGAGTGTTAGGAGAAAAACATCTTTTGTGGTCGATTCTTAAAAGGTGCAAGTCTTGTGGATGGATGGAATTATGGCTGCTGATTTTAACTTAATTTTAAACTATAATTAACACTTTGAATCAGGCTGCAAATTACTTAATTTACTAATTAAAACTGAGCCTTAAAAAAATTATAAATCCGAAATCTGACAGTTCCCACTAAACATTAAATTACTTTTAATTTTTGCCGCTAGAGTTTCATAGCGTTTTTCATAAACTAGCTGTCTACTCACTGTCTTACCCCTCGAATATTGTGAACCCAGCAAACAAAATCACGCAAAGATGACAAAAATACGGTTTCTGTAACGTGTGTAACAAACGATATATATTAAATTAATCTATATCATAACTTAACTTAAAAAATGTTCATTTGTACAACATTTATTTGATTATGACACGTTAAAATACATTTGAACTGAAATAGTTCGAACTAGAACATTCAGAGGGGGGTTAATAATAACAACGGAAAACGCAATGATTTCTGTTGTTTTAATTTACTGGGTAATTCACTATTTCTCAGTTCCATTTTAAACGTCACGCTGAACACACGGAAATCTTTAAAGCCTCGATTTTAAAGAATTTGTTGGATTAAGTGATAGTTGCTGAAGTAGAATCGCAAGTCTACAGTTGATATTTAATCACAAATCAGTCCCGGAAACAAGTGAAAACTCCCCAAAACATATTCAAAATGAGCTGGCAAGATTATGTGGATAACCAACTCCTCGCCTCGCAGTGCGTCTCCTCGGCTTGCATTGCTGGCCATGATGGCGGCATTTGGGCAAAGAACGAAAATTTCAACGTGAGTACCGAGTTAAAGGATTAAAACGCAATGAAAAGCGATTTCAAATTTGGATTTGTAGCGTTCGCTTGGTTAGTCATGGTCAAGTGAAGAAGTGAGCCAACATTATAAAACTAATTACTTAATCAGTGAAATTGAGACATTCTGGAAAATAATCAGTGATCTCATAGAAAAGAATCAAAAACTTCAGAATCAGTGCCAAAATTCGCCTTCATGTCCTATATTTCGATGAATTTCACTCTTCCAAGCGAACGCAACGTGTCTAGATTTCGGAAAATGATGAAAACTCTCTCGGCAAAATTCTACTTAAAAATAGCTCAGCAAATGACGCTTATAGTATATTGTGAACATAAATATTTATGTTAACTGTGGAAATCCATTCTTGTGGGCTATCCAGACAAGCCAAAACTCTCTGCGTTGGGCTAGGCGTGTCATTTGATTTTTTATTGATTTCGGCTTCAAGCCACTAACTGATGCAACCACAAAATCTTAATCATTCGAGTCTGGTTTCAATTGGAGCTGATTTCCCATCATTGTGGTCAAAAGATCATGCAATTGCCAGCTCAAACAAAGAGATGACGTAAAACTCGTCACTTTGTGTTCTTTCTCATTATTCAGTTCCATTTACTGAACAAATTAAGTTAATTATGGTATCGGAAATAGGGTGCTAAGTGGGAAACATTAAGCTGGAAGTTGGTAAATTAGCCGGGAAATTGAAAATACCAAATGAGCTCTTCAAAATTGTGCCGAAAAATGAATACCGGCACCAAAATGAATAAAATGGCGTTTTGGCGATGGGCTACTGTTGAGCCTTTGTTAGAAGCTATCGTGAATTCCACAATCGATTCCTCTTCTAAAATCGAACCATTTGTGTGAATCATGAATAAGATTTGAATTGTCAGAAAATGAGTCATCAGCATATTTAGATTGCTATTAACTATTTGTAATCAACTATTTTTAGAAAGCGTGTGATAAATTCTCAAATAAATCAATGTTTAATTAATTTACCGAAATACGTGTGGTGTATTAAAAGTTATCTGAGCACTCTCCCCTCAACCAAAATCATCATTTTCTCATACAAACCCAAAACCATTCTTCTACCTTCCTTACGCTGTTCCTCAAAAAGCAAGGAGAGAACTGCTCCACACAGCTTCACATCCCAAGTCGTTTTTTTCTTTCAAATATTTGATTGTGGTATAAACATTCACAAAGAGAAAGATTAATGGGCAGCAACAACAAAACTCTTGCACCAAAATTGAATAAAATGTGTAGATTTGTGAATAAAATTTTAAAGGCTCACAATTTTAAATAATTTCTGGAAATTTGCCTCAGATTTTCTGTAGGTAATTTGTGATTCTTTGTTGAGATTTTATCGAAAGTTATTTTTAAATCGTAAAGTTTGGAAATGCGATTAAATTTTATTGTGATTTAAAAATAGTGCTTGACAAAGATTTTTCACTGTACCAAAATAGTCTCGATGTGTCAGTAAAAAAATAAGTAAGGTCGTTATGCAGTTTTCTCTCGACTGGCTCGGAATTCTCAACGCGCTTGCGAAAGTGCACCGGCTATTTCGGTCCGTTCACATCATTCCAATTTTATTAGGAGTCGAGTTGTGATGTTTCGTCTTTTATAACAGATTTTTCAGTAAAATATTTTTTCTCAATTGGTTTTTGTTCTCTTATTTAAGACACAGGAACGTCATCAAAATTAATAAAAATATGAACAATTCGAGCCACAATTAATCTACCCGTAACTTAAAAATATTTTTCTCTTGTGAATCAGCGATAAATTCAACGAAATTTGACTTTCCACTTATTTTGTGAATCATCGCTGAGGTGCAACATCACACTTGCAATAAAGTTTACATTTTTAATTAATGTTCCTCGATCAAAATTGGCTAATAAATCGTCGATTAATTATAAAATTGTATTCACACTTTGTCGTCTGTGTCGTAAATTTAGTTTATTTTGTTGGTATTTTAGATAAATTGGAAAATTGGTTGGCTCACTCAACCGATTTGGATAAGATCCAAGAAATTAAGCTCAAAATACTTTTTCTGTGATACACATAGTTATTTTTGCGTTGCGGTGCGTTTTTATAGCTTACTCTTTACCAGGGTTGCGATGAACTAAGTTCAAGTTCAGATAACAGATCAAGTTCAGTTCAAAACCGAACTGAACTATTTATAAATAGTTCAGTTCATATTTGAACTGAACTATTTATGTTATGAAAAGTTCAGTTCAAAATTGAACTGAACTATTTATGATACAGTTCAGTTCAATTTTGAACTGAACTATTTATGTTATGAAAAGTTCAGTTCAAAATTGAACTGAACTATTTATGATACAGTTCAGTTCAATTTTGAACTGAACTATTCATAACATAAATAGTTCAGTTCAAAATTGAACTGAACTATATCATAAATAGTTCAGTTCAATTTTGAACTGAACTTTTCATAACATAAAAAGTTCAGTTCAAATTTGAACTGAACTATTTATGTTATGAATAGTTCAGTTCACATGTGAACTGAACTGAACTATAGTTCTGATCTACTTCGGAACCCTGCTCTTTACACAGATAAAATAGAATTTATTGTGGAATTTCGAGTTTTTGGAAAAAAGATTTCTGAATGACTTTTTTTGATGTTGATCCTATTTATAAGTTTGTTGCATGGTTTTGAAGGTTAAATTGCCTATTTAGAGTATTTTCAAGAACATTTTATAAGCTGCATTTCACACTCACGGGAGGAAATTCTAAAAATCTGTATTGTATAATGTAAATTTAATTACTTAAACATCATTATTAAAATGTTGAAATGCATCCTGACAAATTTTTCCATGTTATTTAATTAAAAATGGAAAGTCGAAAAATTATGAAATTATTTGTTGACTCGTATTCTTGTCATGCGCTTCTTTATTCACGTTTATTTATGATAATTTAATTAATTTTGATGAAAAATGAAAAAAAAATTCCTGTAATAAAATAATCGCATAAAATAATTGTATTCACATCAATCCATCCAAATTACTGAATGCTAATTAGCTCTGAAAACTCCTTCTTTTTCAAGTTTTTTGTAAATTTGGGGAGTAATGTTGTTGCTTTTAAATGCGAATTAAATGCAATATTTTATGTTTAGCATGAAATAATTCAATAATTTAGTCGTGCATGAGGTTGTTGAGGGTTGCCAAAAATATGCAAATCCATTTCATGTGCCCGTTGCTCGTTCCATAATTAACTCAAAACATCCAAAAACTCGCAAATTCACCCGAAAATATAAAATAAACTAAGAATAAAATATATTTTTAGTGTAATTGTGCACGCAACGAAACGTTTATGGTGGATCCAATAATTACTTCAAGCTGTTATTACATTTAAAAAAATATATAAGCTGATTTTCGCATACTTTTAGCCAACTTTGAGCGTTTCCGAAGCATTTCAGCGAGAAAAACGAGAATTTTGTGGTAATTAAGCACAGATGACGTCACGAGTGACTCATAGAGATCCTGAGCTGATTCACAGAAGCTCTGCAGCATTGTCGATAAAGCTAACAATAAACCTGGCGTAGCTGCCAACTCACTGCCAAGTGCGAAGCCTCGAAGCGTCTGGAAGTTTTCGATTTCATTTTAGTGGGTTTTTGAAATGTTTTGAAAGCAAGAAGAAGCAAAAAATGTGACTCGCATATGGTTGCAGTGAATGAAAAAACTGACAAAACCTGCCGAGCCAAGCATAATCATCGAGCATCGTGCTTCATGAATATCCAATGAGACTCCAGCGGTTGATTATTAATTCCTCCAACTAATAATTCTCGACCAATTTCCAATTTTTCAAAAAAACATTCGATGAAGCAGACACGTTTTAATTGTGTTTTATTTACTGGGCTTAATTTTATTGGGGCTTTTTGGTGCTGCCTGGCATATTTGAACACTTTTTTGCGCCTGTTCGGTGATTTTGCTTGCAAAAGTAAATTCGAGCGTCCTCAATTTGAACGATTTCGATAATTTTTCTGCGAAATTATTGAAATGCTTGAATTTTAATGGAGTTCTTTTGGTGTCTTTCGTGTTTCAATTTTCACCAAAACTCAAAAAAGATGGCTTCGCTTATCTATTATCTTATCGTTGTTTACCAAATTTTGCAGTAAATCAATTGATTAGCGGCTTGACGAAACTTTTTGCAAAAATACCGCATTTAATGTTATGTTTTATGATAAGGTTTTAGTAATAGGGTACGAAAGGGCTTGATGGAAAAATGATTGTACGATTTTTAGATTTATGAGGGCAGCTTTGAGAAATTTTTCTTGATTTGTTTTATAATAATATCTTCTTGAACATTTGAATATATTTTGTTTTTTAACTGACTGGAGGTATTTCCTTAGAAATTACGATTTTGCTGTATGCTCCATGACATTGATACTTGACTTGTCTTCCAAGAAAAATACTTATATCCTTTATTATCCAAATTTATCACAATACATTTCAATATGTCTTAGAAGATATGAAGTTTATACAAAATATTTGAACATTTTTGCTATGTCATGAATTTTAGCAAATATTTTCCAATATTCTTAATTCAGTTTATTGACAGAAATTTATAAAAGAGCTGATAGCCCCTTAATTTGAATAAATTAGCTATTTCTATCCAACTCCAAGTTAATTTATTAATTAAATGGATTTGACTGGCATCAATTTTTATATTTTCGATAATTCAATCTAGTTTTTCCAGTCCAACATTCCATATCACCCAAACAATCTAAAAATATTCAAAAACATCAAAAAATCTCCACTTGCCGGACAATTACAATCAATTACAATTGAGTCTCGTTACAATCAAACTGCCACAATCACTGCAGGCGATATTGAGTGGTATTTAGTTTATTTAGTATATTGACCATTAAACCGTATAGATTGTCAAACAAAGGCCAAATATTTCCTCCTTGCTATCGAGAATTAAACAGAATTATCAAAAATATCGATTACAGCACATAAAACATCATAAACAACATGAATACATAAATAAAACGGCAAAAACAACTAAACAGTTCATACTTCCCTAGTTATATTGCTATATTTTTGCTATAGCTAGTGCCCGATGGCTCCGCTTGTGATGTTTGTAATGTATTGATGCTTTTCGTGGCTTCACGTCCACAATCATCCATCAAAATATTTTATCACGAAATCTGTTTTAAATGACAATATCTTTACGAACATTGGTATTTTATAAAAAGTTAAGATGAGAGTTTTCAGGACTAAACCGACGACATGATGCTCGGCTCATTCCTTTCTTATTTAGTTTTTTCTGTTTGTAATAATTTCCAGCACTTTTTTGTTGTGTTCCTTTTTTTCGTTACAATTTTTATGAATGATGGAACATATTTAATCCCAATATTCGCAGCACATTGCGCCGAGTCGTTGTTGTTGGTTGGGCTTGATGATGGTGATTTGGCACAAAGCTGGCATAAATATTGTTGCTTTGTATTTTGCCCCGTATTCAAAGAACAGGGAAAAGGCTCCGAAACTAAAATAAACAGCAGAAAAGAGTATTTATGTGTTTTACTGGAGATTGATCAGTGATCAGGCTCTCTTGGGCTTTGACAAGGGTGTCTCACTGTTTCAATACTCGATATGAATTTCTATATAATACGTGTAGCCATATGTATTCAAAAAACATGCATAACACAAATTATTTTGCAAGCGAATTGAATATAAGGAATATCTGGAATAAATTATAGTGCCGGCCACTCCGCCGTCCTTTTGATCCCTTTTGCTACTTTTGTTTGAAATATAATTGGAATATGCCTTTGTGAGTTCAAGTTTTATAAAAACACTGAATATACTTTGATTTTTGGGTTTTTTAGGGAAATTTAAGGAATTCAGGGAAAATGCAGAAACGGGCTTTTTTGGCAGTTGATGTGGTGAAGAATTTTTAAGATATTTTTTTCTGGATAATATTGATTTTTTAAATGATTTCGAATCTGATATTTTAAATTAAAAAAAAAATAAATAGCATTAAAAATGTGTTACCTTCAATATTTCTAATAATCATAAAATGCATTTGTAACTCTTAAACACAACCTGAATACAAATATAAACATCTAAATAATTCAAGCATAAAACTTGATTCAACCACCCCAACAATATTTTTCAAAACCAGCTATTCACGGTAAAACACCTAAAAACCAATAAAATGGTTTTTAATAATCCGATAGCATGTCAAGCGAAATCGAAAAGCGCATGCAAGGCCGGCCTGCAGAGAATCAAATCAAGTTCACAGCTAGACAATGTCAAGCCTAGTAGCCAACCAATGCATACAAAAGTTACACTAAGCAACCGGAATTGTGTTGTGCAAGGTGTTTTAAAGATATATATTAAAGACTCGAAGACAGTTTTATAGAAATGTGGATTGTAGACAAGTTTTATGCAGTTTTATGTGTTTTCTTGGCTCTTGTTGTTGGAGTTATGGGTTTTATGAGTTTTATGTTCGCTTTGGGAGTAATTTTTAGTGATTTTGTGCCCTATATCAGTTTAATGGCATTTTTGAATTTCGTTTTCTGCTCCACGAATTCTTCCAAAAAGGGTAATTTAGCATTAACTGTACTTTTACCAGTTTTACCTTGCGGCATATCAGCTGAATGATTTACGCGCTTACTTGCACAGCAGTCGACTTGCAGCCAGAAATTGGGGTTGGCAATTTGCGAATATAATAGTAAAAGTGAGCTTTCCGCAATGTTTTCCCTCTTGCCGTGTTTTTCCCGTTTCCGGCTCGCTTTACTGACTTTCCAGTTTTCCACATTTTGTCGGAAATTTGCCAATTCGCATTCATTTCTTTATTACTACATTTCACCATTAGTTTCCATTTTCCCTTTTTTTGGTTTATAACGTAATTAAATTTTTAATTGCCTCGAAATTGTAGCAAAATAAAAATGGCAAAATTGTGTTAAAACCACATGAATACACAGATGCATAAATTCTACGTGGATAAAAATGTAATTGCAGTTAAGTGCCTTGCTTAGTCGCATTCTGCAATGACACACTTTTAGTTGCCCGTCTTTGGTAGTTGCAAATATGAATTATGAGCAAGAAGAATAAACGGTATTAATTCTAGTTTTTCTTTGCTATTGGACATGCAATAGTCCAGTAATATGTTTTCGATATATTTTACAAAATTTAATTTTTTTATTCATTGAAATTTAATGAAATGGATTTTTACTTGTACTTTTAAAATTCCATCTTTGTTCTTTTTTTATAAATTAAAGAATATCTTACACAAAATAGTTAATCTAGATACAATTTAAAAAAAATACATGAATATATTAGATAATATATTTTATATATAAAATTCTTCGAAAGAGAAAAATAATTCCTTCCCATTAGAAAAACATGAATTCATTGACTTCAATCCAATTAAACGGTAAATACCATTATTTCCATCAATTTCTAAAAGATAATCCGCTCATATTTATTCACTTTAATAGTTTAAAATACACATAAACTCATAAGACGCGTATAATTAATACGTTTAATAGGCAACTTTGTATCACTTTGTGGATTCAGTTTAAAATTTAAAATTCATGAATTTTTAAGCAATTAATAGTTTAATTCAAGTAAATAATAAATCAAATAAATTAAATATAAATAACTTAAATTGGATGGAATTAATTGATACTCGCAAAATGTCTAAATTTACCAGAAATCAGCAAATGAAAGCAAATTAGAAGCCGCAAAAGCACACAAATTCGTGGTAATTTATGCCGTTTGCTGCTTTAATTGGCCAAAAGGAGAAATTCACAATGCCATAGCTACTATCTAAACCTATACACACTACAAAGCGCAAGCAAACAACACCACGCCGAATCAATAAAAATGGAAAATTTAATGTAATTGTGCAAATTGCTCAAAAGAAAAGTGAATTGGGCGAAGATTACGGGAATGAAATTCACTTTTTCGGCCCGCATGCTGGCTTATGTGAGAGATTTATGCTGTGGTGGCTGTGGTTGTTTACCTTTCCGGCTCGGCAAGCGCACCTAACCTCAATTCAGGCCTGTGTGAGTTTGATTAGAATACTCTTCGCATTTTATTATCTTGATTAAATGCGATGATGAGCAGGTCGGGCCAAGACCAGTTGCTTTGTAAATCCAACTTAGTGGAGAGAGTGAAGTGATGATTTTGAATGCATTAATCAATTAGTTGATTATTATGGTATTTCTTTTTAAATTTGAAAATAAAATTCTAAAATATGTGTTCAATTATACGTTTTAATGTATTAAAATTAAAGAATGCATTTTTATTAATTAAACTACAATCACCCTTAAGCATCGTTTTTCCCATTGTATACACGTGAATCTGGCTACTTGATGGCAACAAATGAACTAACTGATGTATAATAACCACCTTGGTGTTCAAGAATTATGCTGATGGTTCTTTGTGATGGCCGTAATTTACCAATTTCAACAAATTGAATGTAATACGAGGCAATAAAACAGAAAGTATTGGGAGTAGTATGGAAATTCTCGCACTGCGGATGTTTCCAATGTATCCAATGTATTAAATATTATCATAAGCTGCTTGTTGGTCTTGGTAATGATTTTGTTTGGTTTTTGTAGAGGAATATGAAACGAGGATCATTGCTGGAAAAAAATAATGTAAATAAGAACATTACGAGCTGCAGGCTCAACAAAATTTACTGTAATACCGTGAAGTAAGACAGACTGTTCTAAAAATAGCCTAGAGTTATTTTTAGGTATCACGCTGGAGGTGGATTCAAGTTTTTATTCCATTACTGCGGTATTTTGGAAATTATTTTATGGAAAATTAACGTTTCTGCTAAATAAATCTTTATCAAGTGATTTTATGACGTCACGCCTCCAAAAGCTCTCAATTTAAAACATTATTCCCTGAAAAGACCAAAAAAGTTAAATTGAAATTTTGCACGCCAAGCACTTTGGCTTACCCAAATTCAGGAAGGGTTTGAGCAAACATAAATTTATGACCGAGTGATAAAGCATTTATGCGCCATTTGACTTTACGACTCAGTAGCACGTACTGGTTGCTCAATTTTCATTATAAAATCTATAAAACAACGTAGATCATGCAGTTTTGGGGCTTATGATTTTCTTATTGTTTTGAGTTATCAGATGAACCTTATATTAAAAATTTAGTAAGACCAAAACCTTTTGTGAATATTGAAGGAATGATCTTGTAGAACCATTTACAAACATTCTTACAGATCTTTTGAGACTAAGAACTTGGCCGCAAGAAACATAATACATATTTTATTTTTCAAACATTTCCAAGAAACTCCAACATCTCAATTAATTCTTTCTCCAAAAAGTAAGATTGAATTGTTCCTCACACAATTCACTAAAATTAAACCATAAAACCTTCCGACAAAGCAAATTATGCACAAAGCCATTTCCAACACATGTAAGGCAGACAGTGACACAGAAAAAGTCACCGTCCTTGAGAGTCTCACAGCAACGTTCTGCCGCTCAGAAAAATAAGTTATTACAAGATTCTTAAAAATTGTCATCGCGAATTATTTTTCATCTTTTTTGAAACATTTTACAAGTTTGCGCTTGAATATCTAGAAATATGTGCACAAATAATGAATATGAAATACTGTGAAATATTTTGATGGCAAAACACTGTGACTCAAAAATGCTTGAAACAGGAATTTTTATTACGATCTGGCGAGTTTAGAGCTTGTTTATATTTTAGCCCTTTGGGGGTCGGTTTTGAGCGTGTTTGTTTTAAATAAATCTAAATCAAGCAACAATCACGTTTTCTAAATGAGAAAATAATTCAGTTGTATAAAAATTCAATTAAAAAAACTTAAATAACTAAACAAAAATCAGTTTAGTAAAAATCAGCAAAATTGGGGATATAAAAAACATTGCCAATTTATTCTCCGGAATTGAATCATATCGAGCACATGACTACAAAGAAGCCAGAACTCACCGCAAATAATCAAATTCGAACAAAACTGCTGACAACCCCAAACATATTCAAAATCTTGAGAAAAACACCAATTCTCTCGAATGACGAAGCAAAAAATTCATTCCAATTACACATTGTTGCCATATTTAACCAAAATCGAAAAATTTGAAGAAACTGGAAAAAGCTCTAGAAAGAAAAACTGAAAAACTGCATCGCCCTTCAATCTTTTCGAGACGGAATTGCAAATTTATTCAGCAAATTAATAAAAAGCCGAGTTTTGTCATTTTTATTTCGTTTAGCCTTTGTTTAGCTTTTATGGAATTGTTCTAGTTCTCTATTTACGTCTTGGTCATAATTTCCATATTTTGATGGAGTGTATCGAAGACTTGGGTCGGGTTTTGCGCGGACAGTGATAGTTTCTAAGCATCTACAATTTGCCAGAAATTTATTAAAATTGGGAATTAGCTGTTTTTGCTACATTTTATGTATTTTTGATGCAAAATAACTGAGAAATTATTTAATTAAATTGGCTGAAATTCAATAAAAATTAAATTATATGGAATACGAATCTCCATAGCAAATCAGTCAAATCGTCAATTTTTAATGTGAATGTGTAGATTTATCACGTTTTTAAAGCAAAAAGTGATTAAAAACTATAAAATGACTTGAGCTGTTTTATTTCTGACTTTTATGGCCACCAAAAATGATTAAATAATTTTAAATTGAATTTGGCTCCGATTGTGAGGTTTTTGCAGGTTTATTAGCGCAC
The DNA here is from genome assembly GCA_038502155.1 of Parochlus steinenii. Taxonomy (NCBI): domain Eukaryota; kingdom Metazoa; phylum Arthropoda; class Insecta; order Diptera; family Chironomidae; genus Parochlus; species Parochlus steinenii. The sequence goes on along the minus strand of JAXCIN010000048.1, from coordinate 2,519,296 downwards.
TCGGCCCATGTTTACCTGGAGATCATTTTTTTTTGTGATGTTGTATTTTATTATTTTTCTCGCCAGTTGAATGAATTCATTTTATTTCAAGATTTCGCTGGATTTCATTAGATTTACTGAATTTACTGATATATATTTGTTGGATCTTTTGAATGTTCATGGCCTGACTGAGAATTGAAGAAGTTGCCAATAGATGTGTAAAATTTTTGCTTTGGTGTTTGGGGTTAATGACTTGGCACTTTTGGCTAGCATCTTGAAGCATCTTTTGCCAACTTTAAAGGTTGGCACAGTGATGAAGGATTTTTATTGGTTTTATTGAAAATGTTGATTTTGATGATGAATCTTTTTGAGGTAGAAAAATTAATTAATTTTTATTTGGAGTTTTTAGAAAAATGTGTGATCAGAAATGTTTAAAAGCGATTTATCTTTGTCTTCTTTTATTTTTATTTGCAACAAGTTAATTCAAATTTTTATCAATTGAGCGCACCCAGACCAACATTTTACCATAAGCCTCATAAAACTAACAGAACTCTATTATTTACTTTAAAACAATCTTCTAGTATATACTTGTAGCAGTTATGCTTTTTTTGCTTGTCCAGCAGTCATATGTCGTTTTGCTTGCTACCAAGGCTTCCGAAAAATTTACGATATTTCACAAATTCCATGTGTTTAACAGTTTTTTATAAGCTTTCATGTGTTTCTTGTTAGTTTCTGTTCGACTAATTCGTGCTGCTTCTTTTGTTAATTAATTAACGTTAATTTTTTCGCTTTTATTTCAGTTTTCGTTCAATTTTTCATATTCAAATGTTGCCATCCAGAATGAACGATTAGATATTTTTTTTTGGTTGTTTTGTTTTTAAAAGCGGATGGTGATGTCATTTGGGGTCGGATGTAAAATAATTTTTGAGAATTTTATTCAGTTTAATTTTTTAGTTTAGAAATTCTGAAATAATTCTGGGAAGTTTGACCTTTAGAGAATTTCCTAGACATTATTCATTATTAGCCCCTCTGATCAAAAATTTCCCAAATATTAGCAACCAGCAATTTATTTGCACAAACAAAACATTCCTCCCGTCCAGCTAATTGTGTTTATTTAAATTACTTTGTGCTATGCTGATTAATTTATTAAAAAATTCTAGTTATTTTTTCTAATAACTTTATTTAGTTTATCTTTCGCATATTCCCAACAAATTAATAAAATCCCATAAAACTGAAATGTTTGTGCTTTAAGTGCTTGTGGCGTTTGAGGCAGTTTGTTTAGCATAATAAATATTATTGTGTATATGCTTTGTGTGTCTTTGTACTTGCACATGGTTTCAATGTCGCTAACGGATTAAGTGGCATCGACTGAAGGGAGCAGCTTTGACAATTTGGTGGGAAATAGTTGATGTTTGAATTTCAAGGGAATTTGGGGTGATGTCATCAATCAATTTATTGTTAATTGGATGTAGAGTTTTGTTGAATGCATGAGAATAGAAAGTGACGTAATTACACATACCTAAATGATTTTTTAATGCATAAAAGTGCTTCTTAGACATTATGAGCATTATATGAATAAAATTCATCTCACGGGCTCCCTAATTCCTAGCTCCATCACGTAAGCACGATTATTCCCAAGAATCTCACTAGTCTGTTACTAAATGACACATTCTTTAGTTTCTTTCGCTACATTGTAACTAATATGCTTGTTATCTCATATTACAAATATACAAATATACAATTTTTCATGATGAACAATCATAAGCTGCCAAGCGGGGCTACCCGGTTTGTGCCGTTAATCTATACGCGAGTCGGCTAACTAAAAGTATGGAAACACATCCAAGTGACCTTAAATCTTAAATGCGAAGATGCAACACTTGACGGAGCTCGGATGATGCGGTTGGGAGCGTTTGTGGAGAGTGATTTGATATGGGAGTGGAATTTTAAGAAGATGTTTTAAGATTTAAATTAAGATAGATAAATAACAAGATCTAGATTTCAAAAAATTTTATTTTAAAAAAATTTGGAGATTTTCAATTAATATTTGTTTGTTTGTTTTAATTAAATAGTATTTAAAGACCAAACCGTTTATTTCTGGAAACATAAACAAAAAATAGCAAATCCACCTCAAGACAGATCAGAGATTAAAAATTTCTTGCTAAACTGTTTTTTTCCCTCGAGATTCACAGTTTTTTTTGCCTGCAAGTCTTTATCAATCTCAACGCTTCAAGACGATGATGGGATTGATGGGCAATTTGAAGTGAATTACACTCAAAATAATGATAGTTAATGATGGTAAAATACGCGCAACTATTCGGATTGAAAGGAAAATAGTAATTAATGAAAATAATTTTCTTTCCTTGGATATTTTGTGAATGGCAGGGGATGGTAGGGATCTGTTTATATATAATTTTTTTCACAAAACTTCGTAAAATTATTAAATTTTATCCAAATGTGAATTTAAATTCATCTGAATCCATACCCCTGCCTTTAAACTTAGCCAAACATTAAAATAAATAGTGAATGCGTTTACCGGAGGCAATTTTGATGCGTTCATAAGTTATTTATCATTTATATGCGGCTCGTCGCTACTGAATACTTTTAGTATCCAGTGTACCACTAACTAAGTATTTAAAAATAGCTGATTTTATTTTCAAGTCTAATAACTTCTGACTTTTCTTTTAAACTCTTTTAATTACTTTCCCAAAAAGACCGAAAAGATTTTGAAAATTCGAATAAATTGGTTTTTAATTGGAGAACAGCTTAAAAAGTCGAATTTTCACATAAAACACCATTAAAAGAACCAACAACTGAAAACTCCATAAAAGTTGTAAAACAAGCGAGCAAGAAAGATTTTCGCCGATTTACATTGTAACGCTTTATGGAGGAGTTGAGCTAAAATAATCAAAGCCTTGCACGTAAATCCACTAAGCTATTTAGACACAGTCGCCAACTTCAGCCAAATGTGTCGATTATTTTGTGTGTATTCACCTTAAAAGGTCCGATTCAGGCACATTTGCCAGCAGAATGGAGCGTTTAATGCTTTTAAGACGACAATAGCTGTCAATTAACGACCATAACAAGGCACAAATTCATAAACTCGAATGTTGAATTGCAAAATTTAGTTAATTCGCAAATCGATTTAATCGGCAAATTTGTTGGTTTTATTGGGGTTTTGTTGTTTTTATGAGTTTTGGGCAGTTGAAGTCGATGAAATGTGACCTTTGGTCTTAAGAAATTTTCTGGTAGAGTTTTTTAAGTAATCTTAGACTCTCGTTTGTTTAAGATTATTAATCGGTCTATATTTTACGCTCGAGAAAATTTTCTTAAAATCAAAATACAACGTATTATAAATGATCGGAATGAGACCAGTCCATATTATTCTTCACAACTCTACTCGCAATATAATATAATATTGCAAACTAATTGGAAACATTTCGTATAAACTTGTGAATTATTTATGTATTTTTAGAGAGATGGAATTAGACCGGTGGAAAATTAATGGCTCAATAATCGGTTTAAGATGCTTAATATAGAAACTCTGTGGAAAATATTCTTGGAAATGTTTTAAAGATTTCTTCTGAGATATTTGGAAATAGTTTTTAATTTATTTTTTTGAAGGGCAGGGATACTTCTTTACGAACTTATTTTTGATTTCATGATTAATCAAAAATAATAAAGAACATTTTGTAAATCAAAATGAAGATTCATTTTTAAATTTTTGGCATAAATAACCAATTGATTGACATTAGAAACAATTTTGAGATTCCAAAGAAACTCGCACAAAATTAAAATAAACTTGCATCCACCTTTTTTTCAAACTCTCAACAATTAAAAAAATCTTCACACATTCACCAAAATTACCAAATAATTCACAAATAGTCTAAATTAAAGAAAAGACTTGATCACCAAATTTCCAAATGCCCCACAAACGTTCCAAAAACAAATTGCACACTTAAACATCTCAAAAATTTACTTTCAGTCGCTATTTTCGTCCGATTGAACTTTACATTGAGAATTTGAGAGCTATTTTCTGCCGGCAAATTAATTTGTTATTTCAATCTCACAAAAGTTGGAAGAAAAACGTATTAACATTTTGAACAGCATAAAACAAGCGAGTGAAGCAAACAGTGAGAAGAAAGGCCACGAATTAAGATAACTTTCTTTCGCTCAACAAGATCGTTACACAATCATCAACGGATGAATTTTATTTATGACAATAAGCATGAATGAAGCGGTTTTTAGTGTGTAATTCTGGGGAATTGGTGGTTTGCATTAACAATTATTAAATTATGTTGAAGGAAGGATCTCAGAGTAAAATTTCATGAGAACTTGGTGGGTTAATATTTCAGCTTATTTATTGGAAACATTACTCAAGCATGCATTATTCTTGACAACTCTCCTTATTATTATTATCATCAAATGACCAGAATTTGAGAAAATCTGATTTTTTCATAAATCCATAACTGCCAATTTCTTGACCAATTCTTATATATTCTGCGAACAAATTTAATCAAGTTTAAAAAGTTTATTCAATTTCTTTGCAAACATATCAATGATCAATTTGTGGGTTTCGTCTCGGTAACATCGTCTTGGGATTTCTCACTTTTCGAGCTCGTTCAGCTCGTTGTTGCAAATGCCTTCACTCTTGAATTATTTAGTGTATCGACGATGAATATAAGTATATTTGCATAACACATCACATATTCACATACCTCCACGTTGCTGGCAAAGTGCTCGCCTCAAGTACCTGTTATTTACTTAACAACGATGCAAGTGCAAAATATCGACAAAATGTGACTTGTAGGTTTTAGGTGCATGATTAGTCAAGGGGAGATTGAGTAGTGTGTAGAATTGGACATTATAATTGAGTTTTTAATTTTTGCATTATTTGTAGCAGATTTTGAAAATGAAGTTATAGTGGCGTTCAATGAAGTTTTTGACTAATGCCGGGAAGTTAATGTTAATTGAATATGAGTGTTTAAACTCGGTCTAAACTTACATGTTATTAAAATTAATTTTCATTCAAAATGTACAAAGCAAAAAAAAATCAATAAAAAATCCCACTTCATGCTCTTAATAACTTGAAGTCTAGCCAAAACACGTACTTACTAGCCTTCCTTTGACGAATAATTTTAAATAATCCAAAATTGTCTGGCAAACGAATAAAATATTTATTATATTTACATGAATTTCACTTGCAAAACTCGTAAAAGATTTAATATTAATGTTTCCTTTCCATTTATATGTGCATTGCAGGTAACTAAAGAAGAGCTGGCCAAATTAGTACAAGGATTTGAAAAGACAGAGATTTTGACTGGTGGTGGTGTCACTTTGGCTGGCCAGCGTTATATCTATTTATCCGGTTCCGATCGAGTGATTCGCGCAAAATTGGGAAAGATTGGAGTGCATTGTATGAAAACCACGCAAGGTGAGTTAATTTAATTTTTCTTAAAAACGTTTCGTGTGTCAATAAAAGTTTACTCCTGAAACTAAACTCATTAATCCAATTACAGCTGTAATAGTGTCCATCTACGAAGAGCCCGTGCAGCCCCAGCAAGCCGCTTCCATAGTCGAGAAACTGGGCGACTACTTACTTACTTGTGGTTATTAGAAGGTAAGCACCAGGCCAATGTGCAACCCGCACCACCTCTGAACTCCTCCTCTACGAGCCACCAAACCTGATCACTTCAACATCTTTTTTCTTCACCTTCAAACAACTTCTTCTTAATTTTAGTGTTTTTTTTTTCTTTGGAAATTCTGAATTTTCCTGTAAAGTTTGCGGAAATTCAAGTAATTTTGTTTAATTTGATCGACATTTTTTTGCTTAAGAAAATTTATTGTAGACCTTCAGTTATTGTAAAAATTATAATTTTGCTTTTTGGTCTTTTTGTCACTTTTATTGAAATGGAGAGAAAACATTGGAATGGAAAATTCTTTGTAAAATTATTTTTCCCTTTTTGGTTCGAAAAATTTATTATTTTGTGTAATTGCTTTTTGCTCGTAAATGTGACATGAAAATTTAGTTTTTGAGAGAAACAAAATTGGGAAAAATTATAAATTCACACACACAAACATGCATTTTTATAATTTATTTGTATTTGTATTACTTTTGCTCGGAAAATTTTTAAAATAAATTTGTTCGAGAAAATCGCAAGAAAAATTTTCATGATTGATTAAATAAATTACATTTTTTTTAATAAAATAAATTGGTTTTTCTTTATTTCTTGTGAATTGAAATTTTAATTTATTTTTTGAGTGGACTGGCTGAACTATTGATGATAAGCAGCGGGAACTAAGCTGCATGGAATTTATGTTAATCACTTGTGATAAGGTCCATTTCCTCTTTGACTTGATTATTTGCAGATTAATGGTTGAATATTTTATTATTCATGCGACTGTTGAGTGTTGTTGCTCTTGAATTAATTTGTAGCTAGACCGATGGCTAAATATTGAGATGTTTCATGTTTGTGCAGTTGGCTGATAAGATAACAGACTGACACATTGTTGGTTTTCAGTTTGATTAAAAACTGTTTAAGCTAACTTCTGAAATTTAGATTTTTTTTTCATTTCTTGATGAGAAATTAATTAATTTTAAATCGAAAATGTTTTTGGAGATTAAAATGCATTTTTCATTATATTTATTTTTCGAGTCAAAATCACCACCTTATACATTTGTACCTTGTGCAAATTTTCATAAACCTAAACAAAACTAATTTCTAACAAAAATATCTGGAATGAATTTGTATCAACAACTTTAATAACAACAAAGTAAATTGTTTTCCTTATACTTATGAAGAAAACTACATAGCGAAACGAATTCGCTCTAAAACTGCAGAATATTCAGAAATCTAAATAAAATCTAAAAAACAGTCACAATTTTAAAGGTTTCCTCTCGCTTTAATGTATTTTTAAACGTGTCGCAACCGTAAAACAAAATTACAGCAAAAGAACGAATACTCAAATCACTGAAGTTTTGTAAATATTATAAATATCAAAAAACCATCAGCAAAAAGCTAGAAACTAATCAAGAAATTAAAAAATTTCTAAATTTTAAAATTCGGGTCAAGAAAATTGTTTTGAGAACATCAGTCTTTTTACGAAATTCAGCAAAAACAATATTTTGAATAAAACCACGACGACATTGCTTGAATAGTGTGTATGAGTCATTTAAAACTTTTTATGTGTGTTTCGTGACTATGTGGTAACGTCATCAATGGTCAGTTTGGTAACAACAATTCATAACTTTGCGGAATATACAACCTCACGAGAATCAACTAAAAGTAATCAAGAAATGATTTCCTTTGCTGAAGTTCAAATAATAATGAAATTTATTCTATTATTCATTATGTGTGCGCAACAACTTTATTTTATTTTTTTATTCACTTTATTACACATACGTACATTACTTTAATCAGCCGATGATTAATTGGCAAGTGACCTGGCCGGTGTAAGCAATCAGTAATAATCATAATGGAGAAAACATTGGTTGACAAATTAGTAATTACCGAGTTGATTAATTGGACTTTTCTCTGGAAATATAAATCAGCAATAAAGTTGTTGCGAATTGTTGCCATTTTTCATAGGAATACTTTTTGGACTGAGAAAAGGGTGGGACTTTAGGTGGAACTTTTCTGAAGGCACTGCCTTAACTATATTTATTTAATGCAGGAAATTTACATTTATTCATAATTTGTTTTTATTTATTTGCACTATAGATAAAAAGGCTCAATTTTATTTTTCGTCTCCTTTAACAAAAAAATCTTGATAAAACTACAAATAACTAATTAAACCTTTCAATTTTCTTACAGGTCTTCATTTCTCCCCCATAAAACACAAACAAATCACATAACAATTGATACACATTGATTTATTCCCTACAATTTTCAAAATAATAAAATAAAATACTAAAATTAAAAGGAAAATGTAATAAAAAGATTCGAAAAATTTTAGAAATGAAATTTTTGTTTATTAAAAAATTATTTCAGAAATAATTTAATTTAAAGGATTTTCACTATTTTTAAAATTAGAAAAAATTAAAATTTTGATTTCAATTTTGAAACTTTGCTTGTAAGAATTTTATAAAAAATCATCAAACAAAAAAACATGAAAATCTTTATGTGTGGTTAATGATTACTGTATTTTATAAAGCCAATCATGGATAAGTAGGTAGACATTAAGAGAAAAATCTAAACAGAACTATTGTAAAAAAAGCATCAAAAAATCTTTGACGATAAGAGGAAAACGAATTAAAAGTAAAATTATTTAATCAGAAAAATCGTGAAACACACACTTACGCAACAATCCAGCAGGTTTATCCACACCAATTCATCTTTACACTGTGGAAATTGAAAATATGTTTTCTTTGCAGGGTTCGCCCATAATTAATGCGTCAATTGACACTTTATTTGACGTATCAATTGTCATGTAAGAGTCATTTAACAAGATTTCTGACACATCAATTTACATGGCGAACTCTGACTTCTCTTCACACCAATAAACGCAATAACTGAAGCTCATCCTGAAAACATCCTGATATAAGAAAATCCTACTTTGTATTTCGAATATTCAATATTTGAGAAAAACTAAAAAGATAAAAAAAAACACATGATTAAGAAAATAATAAAATCGATAATAATTGTATTTTATAAAATTGATATTAAAGTGAAGAAAACATTAAAAAACAGTGAAATAGAATTTTTACTTAAAATTATGAGAAATTTAATAATTATAGAGGAATAACAGTTTACTCAGGCAGTATATTAAAATAGTATCGCCGTAAATTATTGTTCTATTTCTCATCATCTGAAATCAAGGTTGATGAATTGATGTGTCGATTGATTTTATTCTAATCATTGCTTTTTGAATCGTATCTTTAATTTCTGGATGTTTATGTTTTATTTACAAGAAAGAAGGATTTAACCATATTATCACAACCTTGATAAATGATAATTTAGTTTTGAGTTTATTAAATGATTGTGCGGCTCGAAAGTGATTTTTGATGGAATTGTAGCCGAGTTATTAGTTTAAAAAGAAATTCGGGTGTTGACTTGAACTGTTTCAATTTTAACTTCCCCGTTCACTTCCTTAATAACTTAAAATCATCATTCATCTCACTAATATTTTGGGTTTAAAGTTTTTATCATCATTTCAGTTCCTCACCTTTGTAAAATTTTAGAATTAATGTAAAATTAAAAGAAAAATATTGAATATTGTATAATTATTAAAAACAACATATTTTGCAAATTTTCATAAAAACCGTAAAAAATTTAGCATTTAACGTATAAAACTAGATAAAACAAAGTTTTGTAATAAAAAGGTCAAGGATATTGTAAAAGTGAAGGAATTTGCCGCTTGCTCTATCCTTTTTTGCGTATCTTCCATTTTAGTTGAAAAATATTTGCAAAAATTTATGAAAAAGGTCGAGCAAAATGAGTTTGGTCGTTTTATCGCAGGACTATTTCATCGCCGTTGTTAAAACAATTTTATGTTAAAAAAAATTAACATCTGTCTTGAAGTAGATATTTCATAAAACCTTAAAAAGTAAAATTTCACTTTAAAAAGCCATTATTTGTATTAATCCCTTCGACGAAATACCTGCGTTTAAAACGTCAAAATCCAAGAAAAAACTCTCGAAAATTTGATAACTACGTTAAGGACTATCTTTTGTTGCATTTGTGAATTGGAAATCGTATAAAAAGTAGAAAGATTAGAAAAGCATAAAGCATTTGGGATTTTACGATTAAATAGAAAAAACCACACACATACATAATAAATGTCAAGCTTTCTTTGTACTTTTTCGTTGACTTTATCTCTAAAAGTTTAACTTGAATGGCATAACAAAAGCATAACAAAAAACAAAACAAATTCGTGCGGAAAACTTTCAGATTTCACAGTCTGAACCTTTTTTGTATTGATTATAAAAGGATAAAAATAAAATCGATTTAAAATAAAAGGAGACTTTCTTTTTTCTTTTGTTTTTTTTTTACAGATTTGAGGAAAACATGACCCTTTTAAGGGTTTGTATTAAATATCTTTCTTTAAGATTGCACGTCAATATGTAATTGGTGAATTCTGTATCAAGTTCTATTCATGGCTTTTGAATAAAAAAATTCATTCACGGTATTTTATTTATTAGATAATTTAAATAGTACTTACCTATCACACTCTCGACTTAATGAAAAGGCTGAACATATTTTTCCAATTTGGGCTCTTTATTTACTCGTCAGGATTTTATTAATCAGTACAAATTAATTATTATTTTGCTTTCAATCCAATAAGGACATTAATTTTTTCAATATTATTGATTTTCAGCTGAGTTTGCAGTAAACTTGAGTAGCTTAAAATATACAGTTATTATTCAATACATTTTGTCTATCCAAGTGTTCAAGTATCCAAGCATTGTTTTGCTGAATAAAACTCTGTGAAAACTGTTTTCTAATCCAAAGCCAAACATTTTAGGAAATCTTTTATTTTTTGACAGTTTGTATGCAACAATTCTAATAGTTGTGATAGTTTCAGTATTTTCTGGTAAAAGTGTTCTGTGTCTGTCCTTCTTTCACAGTTTATTACAAATATTAAACATTGTAAGCTTAAAATTTCTGTGGTATCAAAAGCTTTTGTTACTTTTCATGTATACAATATATATTTTTCTTTATTTAATTCAAATGGTTTTTATTGAAAAGTTTGCAGGTTAGTTTGTCATTTATTAGATATATTTTATGTTATCAATTTAATCAATTGTTTGTCAATTTAAATAACTCCTAAAGGATCTGTAGAAATGTAGATGATTTGAAAAGATGCAAAAACGCAGTTTTGGATAATTTACTAAGATTCTCTTATCAATTACAATTTTAGTGAATACAGTCAGCGTGAATACAATGTTTTTATCAATATTTGCTTTAGAATTTGAAAAACGCCAAGTATTCCTTGAAATCTTCGTAGTAGTTCCATAAAAATCTTCAATGATTTTGAATTTTCTCAAAGTTTTAAAAATTGTTTTCAAAGTTTCCTCAAATTTTTCCAAAATGGCTAGTAAATTGGTGAATCTAAGGCAAAGTATAATTAATTGCAATTTTTCCCTTATTTTTCAAGGTATGATAAGGTTGAGTTTCCCAAATTTTCCCAAAAAGTTTAAAAACTTCTTCTCAATTTATTTTTATTTCAAGTTTTTATGTTTTTAATTTTAAAATCAAAGATTATGTATTTTTAAATATTTTATATGTTAGTCTTCATTTTAATAATACAAGATAATCTAATACTGGACAAAATAACTTTTTTTAGTCTTGGGGGTTAATTTACAAATTTATCAATGATCCTTTACTGATTCTCTAACAAATACAACGGTTTTAGTGCCACATATCATAATTTCATTAATTTTCTTATTTTCCTTAGTTTCCATATTTTCCATACATTTTCATGCTTTAATGAATAATTGCCATAATTTTCACAACTAATTGCAAACTAACAAGAGTTTTGGTATCCCAAAGTAAAGGTGATACAAAGTATGAATTAAATATGATATATTAAAATGTACATTCAAATAAGGTTGTAAAAAATCTTATATATTAAATAAACAAGTTTAAAAAAAGAGAAACTGCTGAAAAGCTGCTTCTGAGCTGTTCTGTAGTATATTTTTTCTCTTTCCTACTAATTTTAAATTATTCTGTCAATTTGCCTTTTATATATCTTTGCCTCTCTTTCATTCTCTATATGTGATTTTAAATTAAATTCTTTGAGCTTATTAGAGCTTTTAAGAATATTCAAGGAAAATTCTCGGAAAATTCTTTATTTGCAAACAAAATGTGTGAGATTCTAGGTCTCTCTTTGGCTCTCCTTTGTTCACTCTCTCTTTTATTATATTTTTGTTCTCCCTATTACTCTTGATCTTCATTTACGTTCTCTTTCTACGCTCTATTCTAATTTTACATGAAACTTACTTTTAAAATTCGAAAAAAAAATCACCTTCTATTCTATAAACTCTTACAAATCCACTTAACTCCAATGAACCCTTAATAAATTGTTAATAAATTATTATTCATTTACAAATATAATAAATCTTTAATTACAAAATTTAAAATTCAGCGAAATCGTCAAGAAATTTAAAAAGTCCTTCAGATCTTCTTCAAAGAATCATTCAAAGGATAAAAATTTAAACAAATCTCAGCTTGAGCCTAAAGCTCCCGAAATCTTTTAATCATTAATTTGAGTGCTTCTTAGATCTAGCAAGTCTACAAGATATAATGTCTGCAAACTTCTATTCTGTTCCTTCTGTGTTTTCGGTTCTTCTGTGTGGCTAATTAAGGACCTATTTATTAGCAGTTAGGAAATCCTTGTAAATAACTTTTTCGACTATCGACGCAAACAAGAAAACTTTTACTTTTACAACATCATGAGAAAAATATTGATGATACTGAGTAAATGGTCAATTAGGTGGTGAAGGGGATTAGACTTGGATAATTTAACTTTTAGACTAAATAATAATTTTGTAACTCAACTTAATTTTACTATTTTTTCTGTCTGAGAAGCTATAGCAATTATAATATTGAAAGCTTGAGAATTTAAAAAGCTTAAAATTCATTTTCATAATATAACGGGCGAAGAAAAAAACTTAAAATTTCAAACCAAGCAAAAACCTCAACCTCCTTTTGAATTCACCCCTCTCATGAATACAATAATTATAATTTTTGGGGGTGAATTTTGGCAATTCAAGTAATTTGGGTAATTATCTCTTACTAAACTGCCATAATATGGATTTTTCCATTAAGTTATTTGGCTTCTAAAAATGGTGTGTGCTCACAGTTTTCAAACTTTTTAATGTTTTGCGTAATTTTACAAATTGGTAAAGAGGAAAGTATTATGAAAGACAATAATATTTCTAGCTTTAAAATTTAGTTGACTCACATTGGATAGTTCTATCTTGTTTATAGCCTTGTTGCGTTTGAAGGTTTCAAGTGATATCAGTTTGCTCTAATAATAGATTTGTTGTCAAGGTGGTGTAAATGAGGTGATGATATAAAATTAATGTATGAGTGAAATGCATTTAAGATGAATTTAAATAAAATTGAAATATATACAAGTTTGTTTAATGCCTTCGTGCATGTTTCTTCAATTAACGTAATTGTGTTGAATTGTCACCTCAAACTAATCACCTTGACAATTTTAATTAGATATTTCGATATATACGTTATATTAGGAAAGCAATCTCATCTAACATTTATCTACTTCACAGTTTGTCGGGCAATTTATTGAATTATTGATTTTCTAGGGAATAGTGTCTTGTTCTTTTGAAGAAGTTCTTGAAGAATCCTTTCTTTTTTTCTTCGAGTTCCTTCTTTTTCTTTTGTTGATGCTGATGACGACCCAATTCAATTTCACCTGCAAAAAAAGTAAAGAAAAGTTTGTTATTAAAGTATTCAATTCATTGCAGTTTTTGTTAAATATTTATTTGAGGCCAAATTAATGGGCAATGATTTCAAATTAATTAGTGAAGACAAAAGAAACATAAATTGGCTGAGAAATCGACTGAATAAGTTTTCTTGGTTTCTTTTGTTTGCTGGGTAAGACCAAAACCAATAAATTGACTCATAAATTAAACATCCTTTGTTTTTTCCATTTCGAGTATTCTCTTGGCTTTTGTTGACCAAAAACAACAAAAACTTCAATAAAATTTTTGTAGCTTTAAAGGACATTAAAATTTATTTTGAAACGTTCTTGGCAATTTTGTAAAACTGTGCTTTAATAATGATTGGTAGAAGTTTCAAAGAAAGCAAGGATATAGACAGATAATAAGTATAATAATGTTTTTTGAGAAATTATTGCAATTTTTTCATCCTTTGTTCATCCTCTTTCAATATATCATGAATTCATTGTTCTTTTATTAGATTTATATAAAGGCCATAATATACCTAGGTTCAACCGCAAAGTTTCTTCCGGAAGATGTTTTGGAAAATTTGGTTTTTTCCAGATTAGCGATATTTTAAATACTATTTCTGAATTATAATATGTTTATGCCATCCATTTGAACCTTTTTGAGTAGTTTGCCAACCAATAAGTCACTTTCTGGAGGAATTATTAACTTATTCCGGTTCGAAGTGAAAAATCTTCCGGAAGATATTCAACTCGAGCAGGAATAAGCTTATAATTCTTCCAGAAATTGACTTAGTGTTTGGCAAACTACTCAAAAAGGTTCAAATGGATGGCATAAACATATTATAATTCAGAAATAGTATTTAAAATATCGCTAATTTGGAAAAAACCTCGGAAAAAACCAAATTTTCCAAAACATCTTCCGGAAGAAACTTTGCGGTTGAACCTAGGTATATTATGGCCTTAAGATATTTTATTGTGTCTGGTCATGCAGAAGAGCTTCAATCATCAGTTTGTTACAGTTATAACTAAAAATAATGTATCCATTGAAAATAATGAGATCTAGATATTTATGTATAATTGAAGCATTTTTTTATAGAATAGAACCTTATGAAAAGATCAATTTAGACTTTTCTGCACAAATTCTTCATTTTTTGTTAAACAAAAATAGAATTGAGATTTTAAAGGCATTTGTCAACTATACTATTTTAGGTTTACACCAAACAATTACCAATTAAATAAGTAACAAAAAAAAAATTCAGAAGAAATATAAAAAATTAATTTCCCAGTGGATCCAATTAAAATTTTCCAGTACAAAAAGTCGAAAACCTAAAAAACAAAACAGCGTACAAACACCAATAAATATTTCACATTTATTCCACTGCGGGATATGCGCAATTTTGGCATAAGCTTTAAACATATGAAAAAGCATCAAAAAGCATCTTGCATGCTCTAACAAATACCATGTGTAAAGTATGTATGTACAATGTACATGTACAAGTTTGAAATATCATAGTTAATTATCGTGGTAGAAAAAATTGCAACAATCTACAAAATGCTTCAGAATTCTACAAAAATGTTACAAAAAGGGTGTTGTCGGCCAAAAATTCATTCACTCTAATTTGCTCATTTTTCCATTAGGAATTAAAAACTGAACGGAGCATATGCATTTTCACGTGAAGTAAAGCAAATTCTTTTCTAATTGGAGTACGAAACGTCCTATTCATGTGTTGTAGCTATTTATGCTATGTTCATGCTTTTTATGCTTTTGTATGTTTTGCTGGTTTTCATACTGTATATTTGCCTTTTTACAGCCTATTCTACGATTTTACAACTTCATCCTTAATTTGAATGAAGTTTGAAGCATTGAAAGCATTTCTTCATAAATTCACTAGATTACACGAGCTTCATGAATTAATAAGGAGTTATTTACTCTCGTTTGTTACTATCTACTCTTTACATTTCATGATGCCCTTTGTGCTCAGGTTACTCTAACTCATGTCCTTATGTTGTGGTGTGCTAGCAATGCTCGTTTTAGCGAACGGGAATAATTAATTATGCTCGTAAAGCAAATTGCCTTTCATATTTTACAAACATTTTATGGTTTAAAGACAGTAGGGGACTTTAGCCATTTGTCAACTTTGGAATTTTTATGAAATTTATTGTATTATTTATACTTTAATGTATACAACATTAAAAAGATTTTGCATTGAGAAATTGATGAAATTTTTATAATTTTTATCCATTAAAGAAGCTTATCATAAATATATTGCTCTCTACCACTGTTTACTGAACTGATGGTACTAAGAAAAAGTATGTAGTACTCTGTCCCTGCATCAGCAAGATATAAATTTTCACGAGGCACATAATAAATAACATAAATAAGGATATTCCATTTCATACATTTTTTGTGAGCGCTTTCAGAAAGCCATTTTTTTCCAGTAGCATTTGAACCATTTACTCGGATATGCGGAGTTTTTGATGGGATGTTCATAAATTATGTTCAGGTTTTTGAGGATTTGATATTATTAAATTCCTCGATGTATTTGCAAGTTAAAGTCCTGTGGAAATGCTATAAATAAAATTTTTGCTATCATGAAAACCTCAAGAGTCATACTTTAAGAACATCCTTCGAATAAATATTTGGTTCAGAAATATGAGGAAACTAACTCTATAGAACTGAGAACACTCATAAACAGAAGAAACTGGAGAATTCAGACAAAAACTGAAATGAAAATGTCAACAGAATTTTCAATTTGAAATAGAAATCTTGAAGAATTGAAAATTCTATAGACTTGATGAAAAGGATAACACATCGAGAAGGAAGTATTGTTTTATTGAATTCTTTAAGATGCAGCATTTCAATATTAAATTCTTAAGATCGAACTTAAAGATGACACATTGATTAAAATTTTATGCAAAAAATCAAAATGTGTTTAAAAAACAGTATAAAATGACTTCATTTAAATTTAATACATATTTAAATTTCCTCATCACCAAGCTTTTATTCTAGGACATTGAACCATCGAAAGAAAAGATCTCTGTTTATATACTTGCCTCAAGCAAAATTAGTATTGTGAAAGTTTGAAAGGTTTTTTTCCTTTTCAATCATTTTTTGAGTGTTGATTTTTCTTATTTTCATTATTTTATTCTATTCAAGAATTGTTGAATGGGTACTTTTTAAACTTAACACTGGAATGTTAAGTATTTTGATACGAAGCTTTTCTTTCGGTTTTGAATTGGTGGCGTCAGGAATGAATGGTTGGTTGGAGATATAAAAAATTTAAAGGCAGATAAATATTTTTTTGTTATCTTTTATATTTAAGTGCTTAGCTTAAATATACTTATAAATCATATTTTATGAAAACAGATCCAAAATCGTCCAAAATACTATAAAAATATATCAAAAAAGCTCATATTTATATCCAATTAATATTATTCCTGTTTACACAACTTTTAATTGGATATGCTCATAACTCATCAAAAATTCCCATTTAACATTGAAACGCACTCAGACCGCTAACTCGGCCATTTCACTTTTTTCCCCATAAAATTCAATTATTTTGCATTTCCATCATTTCCATCTTTTTTAATAAAAAAAGTTTCGATTTCATTAAAGCGCTAAACATTCGTACCGAAATTTCAGTAAACTTGGCAAACTCAGAAAACGGTAAAGAGTGCCGACTCGAGCATGGCTCAAAAAGTCAAAAGCATAAAAGCATAAATTGAACAGCATAATGGCCTATTGAGTGTTTAGCTGGCTTTTTGATTAAATTTGTTGGAATTTCTTGTGTTTCGCAGGCAAATTCCATTTAGTATGAATAAAAATAATTTAGTGTATATGCAAAAGGGAAATTTATTAATTTATTAATGAGTTTAATGTTTATGCTTTGTGGCTTTTATCGCTTTTATGTTTTCACAGTTTTTCAAGTTGCGCATTTGAAAATTATACGAAAACATAAATTAAATCAATTAAATTATGTTTTAAATTACAATTAAATTGTGTGGAATTTAAATTAATTGATTCTTAGGTATACAGTTTTGAAGACTTTGATGAAATATTTATTAGTTTTTAGAAGGGAGGGTGTTGTACTGTTGTGTAAAATTTTGATATTTCAGTTTATTCAACTCAGTTTTCAAAATCATCAAAACTTTTTTAATATTATGAAATATTTGTACTCTACATTTGAATATCTCGTCATATTAAAATTTTTATGCATTTCTAAACGTCTCTTCTATAAATTTTCCAATCTTTTTTTTTCAATTTTTCACCCAGCCCCTCATACTACCACTTTCATTAAAATTTATAAGATTCAATCAATTAATTCATCAGCAATTTATCTAAATTAATTAATTCGCCAAAAAAGCCAGCATACAACAAAAACTGTCGGCAAAATTGCAAAAAGCAATTTCTCTTTCTAAAATAATGAATATTTCAAGTTTGCTTGTACATATTATGTTTAATTTGTAAATTTCGTTTATATGAATTAATTATAAGTTCGTATTAGTATATATTATGGGAATCAAAATTTTTCAAGTGTTTGGTAATATTTTTTGATATTTTTCGAATTTGAAGTTCAAAGATTTTACCGTGCATTTTGGTGAATTTGCGAGTTGAAGCAAATTCGGTGAAAGTTTTGAGTCTACTGCGGGCAAAAATGTTTTATTGTTGATTGCTGGTGTATTGTGGAGATTATTCAAGTATTTTAATTGTTTAGATTGTTTGTTTTCTATGATGACTTTGCTCGAGTATGAATAGAATTTATTTTATTTAGGGGAGTGGACTGTAATTTATACAAAATGATGTGGTGTCTGGTGACACTTTTTTAGTTTGATTGCTTTTGACTGCATTTATGAAAGCAAATATTGATAATTCATTGATAGTGAAAAAGTTTTAAAGGTGTCTGGTGTCAAACATTTTATTTTTGTTATAAAAAATCATCAATAACAATTGTTGGAGCTTTAAAAAATGATAGCTATTTTCGAGAATTATATTGTGTACCCTCATTAGGATTGTAGGTCAACCAACTTTACTGACGCAAGTTTGCAAACATTTGGTGTATTCTCCAAGTATTTTCAGTATCAGGGACAAATCCTTGGAGTATTGTTAAAAGCATTTAATAAATGTGAGAAGATAAATCTCCTTAATGACTTCCTTAAAAAGTTTCCTTCAGAATTCAAGAGTCTTTAGAGAATTTACTCGGATTTGGAGCATCCTTTAATGTAAAGGAATAACTTGAAAACATACCCGAAAAAAATACTATCGAAATTTTTTAGTCATTCAAAAATCGACCGGATATTAAAACTGATGTGTTTTCCATAACGAGATAGCAATATTGTCGAAATTGATCAAAAAGGATCGCATTTTTCGACAATTTTCATGAATTTTCCACAAAAAAAATAAAACATTTATTCTTTAATCCAAATTTGTTAACATTTGGGTGACAAAAAGGAAAATAAAAGACAACATTATTATGGCGCATTAAATGACCATTTGTAGAATTTTTTTTGGGATTGTTGGAGTTTCTGGAGTTTTGATACTTTTTGTAAGTTTTAAATGTTTTGGGATTTTTGAGTAGAAAAGTCACGAACTCAGGAAATGGGAAAATAAATGAAATAAAAGGAATAAATGGGAAAAGTTTTGCAAAGGACGAAATTCAAATTCACCTGGGGATACACATTTGTAAGTTTATAATTACAATTCGCAAAGTGAAATAGGCTTTTAGATACAATGTTAATTTTTGCATATTATCTTGATATGGCAAATGAAAATGAAATTTGATATTTGAAGCTCTTTAAAGTATATAAATATTCAATTAATTGATAATTTTAATTATTCGTTTGCCTTTCGTTGGACCTTTCAACAACTCAGTCTAAAATCTTCATAACACTCAAATTCTATTCAAAATAAGCCACCAGAATGAAATTTTTACTTCAAAAAAATGATTTAATTAACAATTTGTCGATCCCAAAGAACTTTCTGCAGACTGTTTCAGAAACTTGTAAGATAGGTCACATAAGCGAAAACAAATATGGTATTCTTATTTGCTGCTAACTGAGCCCCGTATATACAAACAGCTCACATAAAACTAACAAATGATGTGTAATTTGATATCCTTTAACATCCTTTATTTGCTTATCCTGATATTCAGAAAATCATTCCCATTTTGTTGTAATAAAATTTGTCTATATTACCATAGATTTTCAACATTGTCTCCATTTCCCTGAAATTTCCATGAATTGTCCCGGAAAATTGAGCAAATTGGAAAATGGTTGGAAAACTCTGTGCAGGTTTCGGAATGAAGCAGACAGAAATAAAATTATACAATGCAAACAAAACACTCTAAAAAGAGAAAACCCAAATATTATCAAAATTCAGAAACTCAGCCTCGATTATTTGCACAGACATCGCCTGAAAAGCTGCACAAATTTAAAATTTGTGGGTAATTTGTTTGGCTTTAATTTACGGAAAAGTTCTGAATTCAAAATTTGTGTGAATTAAAATGCTTGGCATGTTCCTACATCTTGTTTGGAACAAATTTAATTTAATATAATTCTTCTCTGGTTAACAGTTTACGCTTTAACCAACAAATAATTCATACAGCTTTTGACAGGCGGATTTGGAAAAATGTATATTTGAATTTTGATGTAAAGATTAAAGAATGAACACATTTCTGCTTCCGGAATAGAAATTATAAAGATTGTTGGATTTTCAAGAAAATTTTTTGTACACGATTTCTCTAGAGTGCTCGAGTGTTTTTGATTATTGAGTTGAAAGGCATATAGAAAAAGTGTATTGCACTTGTTTAGAAGTACCTATTCAACAAATATAATTGTTCCTTAATTAACGTGGTTTATTATATTTTCTACTTCATTCATTCAGGAGTAATATATCATGCCAGCAGAAATTATTCCATTGTGTTCAAAATCCCAGTAATTTTATAATTACGTTACTTAAGCGCTGTACACACTATGAAAGTAAAAACCGTGAAAATTTTACTTTTTACCATTTTCCCGTCAAAGGATTTT